>OX439429.1:13838109-15048412 GCA_949319885.1 Mecyna flavalis
TAAAACACCCCAAAAATATAACTCATGATGGGAAATAATATAGGTACGAGTATGACATTAAAAATTAAAATAATTACAATGTTTTATATGACAGAATTTTGCTGGAAACATAGAAAGTACAGTGCATAATCCTGATGTCAGTCACACAAGTTGCATCGAAGTATTTCCTGTATTAAGAAGTTACGAAAACCACATGTGATAGTTGCTACGCCACCAGCTCTAAATCGAGAATAATTTAATTTTACCACAAGACCAGACGAGCTTGGCGGCTAAAAAGTCAACGCAGACGAGACTGCGTCAGGGAAAAAAGAACTTTATGATCTTGCACGTCGGTTTGCTAAGCAAATTCAGGTATGAGAAGCACTTGTCTTACATTGCACGCAAAAAATTGTGACCCAACCACTTCTTAGATTTAGTCTGATACTAATAAAAAAAACTCCAACATGCAAATTAATAGTCATGCGGCAAGAGATCTTTGAATTTTGTCTATAGTTATGCAACGGATATATGGGTTTAGTTTATTTCGGTCAAATTAAGGTCATCTACGTTTTAATGTTTCCTAACAATTTTTATTTACATGATAATTAAAAGTTTTATTAAGATTTGATTTCATAGCATACTGTAGGTACTGTACAATGAAGGCGTTGGCGCCACATTCCTTCTTCCAGTTATTTGGACTTCAAGCAAATTTTACTGTAATTGAAAGTAAATATCGGTAAATGCTATTTTTTATATGTCGAGAAATGATTCCACTTTGATCAGTCTGTTTACTTAAAAAACTACTCGTATCATCTTCGTCTTCTAAGTATAGAGAGTTCGAAGATTCGTTTACGAAGAGTTTTTTTCTTTTCAATTTGTCAAATATAACCAGAAGTTATCAAAGAAAACAAACTTGCAGTTATGACAACATTACATTGAGTCACACAACCAGTAGTGCATTTCTACGTAGCCCGTAAGAAATACTCACAATTATTATGACTCAAATGCATGAGTAGTTTCATTCATAAACTTGTTAGTTGACGCGTCTGGTCTGATATTTTACTTGTTATTACCAAATTTGTGTCATATACTTATTGTCTGTCCTAACGTGACACTTGACTCAATCAACAGTTAAGGATACCGATTCTAGAAAGCTGTGATTTGGAACATAGTTGAGTCATAATTACAGTTTAAAATATAACGGTGTGTAGAAGTTTTTTTTTACTTCACATAACTTTTTTATTTATATCATCATCATTATTATACATTTGAGGATTCATGTGGAAGCCATACGAAATGATAATGATCATCATTAATGTTATTTTGATTTTTTTAAACGAACATTTTATTTTATAGGGGAGGAGAAAGTTCGCTCTTAATTTTTTTAACTCTTATTAAGGGAGTATAAAAAATATTTGTAATTAGTTTAATTAATATGATGTTTGCTCAACATTTGATTTCAAAATTTTTAACTCATAGTAAAACCCTCAGAGTTGCTAACGGGTTAAACCAACCGCATGGGACAAAATCTGATCAGAATCTTAAAGCAGAAGCTATTGAAGATTGCAGCCATGACGCAGAACCTAGATTAGGTCAGACAGGTGATTCACTAGTCTATAATCCCATTTTCCCTCAACCTATGCCGCCGCATAGGACAAGCACATTTCAATCTGACATAGTTGCTGACTCACCGTTCATTCACGTGGCCGCTTATCATACAAACACGTTATACGTATTGTAGTGTTGATGGTACCTGCGCGTGCGCCTCTATTGCTGCCGGCGGAATGACTCAGACGACATCCTGTTCTACCTTTGTACCACTTTCACGAATATTAGCACGCATTCGAAAGCCTTTCCTCAGAAGCTTCTTTAAAGTGCATACAAAATAGTCCATGTCTTAACATTGCACCGCTCGGTAGAGACGTGGAATTCATGACTTCAGAGTTAAATGGTTGCATAATTATTTCTGAGAAATTTTATTCCACTAATGCTTAAGGTGTGGAAGAAAATCCTATTCGGAAGTTAGCATTTTTTAGATAACAGATGTTGTCTTAGAGTACTGACATCGTATTTTTGAACGGTAATAAAATACCACTAAATAATATCAGATCCCCATAGTCTGATACGTCACACTTGTTATTTCGAGGAATTCGGCAGTATAGAATGAATTAATGAGTAAATTATGAAAAAAATAACTATTAAATATACATACAGTCAATATATTGCCTAGTACAAAAGAATGCAAATTGCTTTCGAGATGCAACTAGATAATGCGTTTTCCTTATCATTGATATCTTATCAGGGAATTCAAGAAACGTATTTACAATCCAGATTGAATGCATATTTATTCACCGCTGAATGTACTTAGCAAAACAACCTAGTGATTAGCGCATTCCAATCTTGATAAGATATCGTCTTTATTTAAATGAGTGATTCACTCATATCGTTGAACTGTTGGCGAAAAAAGATTATTATGACAAAGTATTTCACACAAAAAAATAAGGTGAAGTCATAAGGCAATTATGGATATCGTTCGTGTTGCATCATTTTGGGAGAACATTCTATTATGAAATGCCGACATTTTTATGATTACACATACATACATTGTGTGTGGACAGGAGATACATTGTGGACATTTTATTCACAACTTTCTTCATAAGAAATGCATTTAATAGAATAATAACGTATAAGAAATTAAGGCTTTGTTTGTTCCTTTCTTCCGGGTAATTTCTAAAAAGGCACAACCTTTTAATGGAAGCGGAAAAAGACTTCAATACAAATTCAAGGTGAGTAAAGCACAACTGGTAGTTCACGAAAAAAGTTTACGAATCTGAAAAATTGAAAATGTTGATATAGTAATTTCTGTAGAATATGAGCTAAGGCGGGTCTGTGAAGTGTCATATGAAGTTAACCAAGGGGTTCAAAGTGGGTATATGCACTGCTCTATTATAGAAGGTAATATAAGTTGGCGGCGCTGGCAATCATGAACGCTATTTCTCTGCATACATTTGACAGTCAAAAATTGTGAAACATTAATCATCCAATGACATCTGTCGTAGGGATCATGGTATTTCGAGATGATAATGGCATACGACAAGTCATCACGTTCTGTACCAGTGTTTATTGTTAGTTTGACTGTGATTGTCATGTGTGATCTATATCAAATATTTCTATAAATATTTTAAAACTTATCACATGATCTTTGTATCAGGTGCCTATCTCTTGTGTTTAGATCATCTTGGCGGGAGCTAGAAAATCCCCTGTTTCCTCGTTTGATTGTCTGAGCTAGAATAAGCCGCCATCAAAAACTTCCAGATAAGATGACCGAAGTGTTTGTTAAAGACGAATATTTTTAACTAGCCTTCCGCCCGCGGTTTCACCCGCGCGTAATTTATTTTTTTAAGTATCCCCCTTTCCTCCCACATTCCGGCATCAAAAGTAGCCTATGTCACCCGGGAATAGTGTAGCTTTCCAACAGCAGTGTAGTTCAGTAGTTTCGAAGCCTATTCAATACAAACAAACAATCAAATCTTTCCTCTTAATAATATTAGTATAGAAGTAACGATATAATTAAAGATTGCTCTTTGCTTACTATTAGATAAGTTAAAAGACTGTCATTGCGACCTATTCCATTGAGGGACACTTAACCAATTAGGTACCAGGCAGCAGTAGCGCACAATATGTCGCCGAACATCAAATATCTCTTACTTTAATTACAAGTCCCGAGCAATCTTTATTAGGTACTTCTGAAAACATAATTGAAGGGCGACAATAATCTTCTCAATACAGCCTTATAATTAGTTTAAGGAATTCAGGAAATTCCGAATACATTTAAGACGACGAATTGGTAAAATAAGCGGCAGGGATCTTGGTTTTTCACAGCAATTATAAAACATATGAAAGTGATATTTGATAAACTAATTCTTCATTTCATTGACTAAATGTTGATAGTTGCAGAAACACGATTCGTTAACTTTTATAGCAGAGAAAAAAATGTCAAAGAAAGCTCTTTTTAAAACAGAGATTTGCATTTTACAGGTAAACCAGACCGATTTAAGCCTCTAAAATTGCTTAGAAGATTAGTCTACACACTCGCTTTAAAAATGTCGCCGGATATTTAAAAATGATTTGTAGTTTTTAATTGAAACGAAAAAAACCGTTGTTCTAAAAGCGTCTTGCGTCGCGCGGCCCCAGCAGTACGCTCCCGGCTATTGCCAGAGACGATTCTATGTCAACTGCTCTCCGCCCACGCTCGCTTTTGTTTTTCGAATATTTATTCAAACCACTGACCTCCATCATACATAGTACGCTGGACTGGCTATACAGTCTGTTTTGCCCAACCTGAGATATGTGTGGCCATATTTAGCTTCTAAGATTCACCATCATGTTTATAATATTATTTTTATTTTGAATAAGAATGATCTAAAAAGATAGCTGAATACGCACAATCACTATCCGTTGAACTCGAGTCTTCAGAAATGCCGTCTGGTCTGATTCAGTATCAGATTAATTTTTTAATTCTCTTATGAACTTGTACCTTTCGGCATCCATTAAGTACCTACTTCTCTTTCGGACAATTGGTCTTCGATGTGGATAACATGTTCACATTGTTTTTGCCATTCTTCTGTAGTAACAGTGAGTGACCGATTGGAATGCTTCTTCTGTTAATTTGACAATATTGTTTGCATCTTGTACCACATTTTAACTCTCAACTCGCCTTTTTACTAGACTCCACATAAATTAAAATCATCCAATACAATTTTCTTTTATTGATAACTGGTGCTGTTTTTTTTTGGATAGACCTAAAATAATGGAAAACGTTTATTTGAGTGGGTTAATTTATAGCTTCGAACAATCGATACCTATGTCTTTTATATATCACAACATTGTATCTCGATCACATTGGGGTAAAATGTTGCACACTGTGCCTATTTGCTAACCAGTTATGGCGGCATTTTCAAATGGATTTCCAAATGGGATTAAACGGCCTATAATGTCTTTTTCTCTTTCAAAAATCACGTACTCATAACACAATATTTTTACCACTACTCTGGATCCTTTTTGGCATAATACAAGATAAATTTATCATTTTTAACCACTCAATCCCGAAGCGGCACTCGCGTGCCGCTTAACAATAGATTTTCTATTGTGTCTGGTGTTCCGGGGCTAGAAGGATTAAATAGAAAAATGCGAGGAGCTTCGTCAAACGACCGCATGGAATAAGACACTGACAGCTGTCAAAGGTAAAATAACTCTGAAGGAACTGTAGACATTGAAATGACAGCTATTTTTTGTGTCGATTTGAAGCGCCGCCAGTGAGTGTACTATAGTTTGTTAAATTTTGGATGATCTCTGCGACAGGTGTCGCAGTGACATTTCTAGAGGCGCAGTAAACGAATGTTAAAACTTCGATTCGTAAGTAATCGATTCCTCTATCGATCTACACTGAACGATTAAGGACCTCTAGTAAAAGTGATTTAAAACAAAGGACACATTTGTTTGGCATGCTCTATGACTATGCGAAAACATTTAGGTGATAAAGATTTGTGTTTGTCCTGTGTCTGGATGTTATCTGAATATGTAATTAAGTATCAATTTGGGGTAACTTCGTCATTTTTGATACTCGTAGCACATGTCATGTGCTCTTTTACACGAATTTCGGACTTCGATCATATTCAAATTGTTATATCCAAACCGACTTCTAATCAGTTTGATTTTTTATTATAAAATTGGGGGTAGTCGCGTCTGATCCCGGTATCCGTCCTGAGTCGCAACGGATACCGATCGATAGTCGCTTCGAATACCGGGATCGGTTGCAACCCAAAAAATAATTAAAATTTTGTGCAACGGATACCGGGATCAGACGCGACTACAAAAATAAATATATTTAAGTTCTATCTGATCCCACAGGGTGTTTGCATTTGGGACCTTGTTAATTATGAATGAATATTTTGACGTTTCTTTCTTCTAGATGTATCTGGGGGCACGGCAGTGCCCCCGCCAAGTCGAGCGCGAAGCAAACACTGCCGTACCATCCTTTACTGGAACCATTTCGCCGCATTTTCAGGCCCAACCAAACTATTAGAGATCGACATATACCGCCTTTACAAAAAATACTCAACTTAGTGAGCCGCTTTATTTGGTGGTGGTGGGGGGATGGGAGGGAAAGGGGGATGGTAGGGGTAGGGGGAGGGGGGGAAGGGGAGGGTGAAGGGAGATGGAAGGGGGGACGGGAGGGGTAGCTGGGGGGGTGGGGATAGTATATGGGAGGGGGAGTAGGGGGGATGGGAGGGGGAAGGGGGATGGGAGGGGCGATGGGAGGGGGAAGAGAGATGGGAGGGGGGAAAGGAGATGAGAGGGGGGGTGGGAGGGGGATGGGGATATTAATGGGAGGGGGAGGTGGGGGGATGGGATAGTACATTATCAATCCAATCCACATGAAATTTGGCACAGGTATAGTTTATAACGTGGAACAGGACATAGGCTAAAAAAATCTCACGGGAAACGTCTCATTCCAAATAGATACAAAATAAATCAATATGCCCACGTTCCTACAAAAAGAAGTGAAATCCCACCAAAAACATTCTGTAAAAAAACTAGCCAAGCCTCGATGGAGCTGCTTGTTTATCTCTAAAAAGTAATGAAATCTAGACATAGTCGTGCCAAGTCTAAGGTTCCTTACTGCGATTTCTTTATTATTATAGTTAATGTTGTGTGACCTCCCATCTCTCTTCCCCCTCCCATCGCCCCTCCCATCCCCCTTCCCCCTCCCATCCCCCTACTCCCCCTCCCATATACTATCCCCACCCCCCCAGTTACCCCTCCCGTCCCCCCTTCCATCTCCCTTCACCCTCCCCTTCCCCCCTCCCCCTACCCCTACCATCCCCCTTTCCCTCCCATCCCCCCACCACCACCAAATGAAGCGGCTCACTAAGTTGAGTATTTTTTGTAAAGGCGGTATATGTCGATCTCTAATAGTTTGGTTGGGCCTGAAAATGCGGCGAAATGGTTCCAGTAAAGGATGGTACGGCAGTGTTTGCTTCGCGCTCGACTTGGCGGGGGCACTGCCGTGCCCCCAGATACATCTAGAAGTAAGAAACGTCAAAATATTCATTCATAATTAACAAGGTCCCAAATGCAAACACCCTGTGGGATCAGATAGAACTTAAATATATTTATTTTTGTAGTCGCGTCTGATCCCGGTATCGGTTGCACAAAATTTTAATTATTTTTTGGGGTGCAACCGATCCCGGTATTCGAAGCGACTATCGATCGGTATCCGTTGCGACTAAGGACGGATACCGGGATCAGACGCGACTACCCCTAAAATTGTACGTTTAAAGAGATACAAAAAGAAAATTTTCTGATGTGTTAAAATTTCATAATCGATTATTAAGTGTAAGCGAATGATAATAGCAATGAATATCTCTAAGTGGGCGGGACCCTACAATCATGAACGTTATTTCTCTTCATACATTTGACAGTCAAAAATTGTGAAATTTAACAGCTGTCAAATCGATGACAGCTGTCGCAGAGATCATCCAAGATTTAACAAACCATAGGAACTAGTTTAGGGATGTCTAAATTCATGTCGATAATATGTCATTTTTTAGTCGAAAATTTTATTTTATTATTAAAGGGACATAGTGATCTCTTACAATAATAAACACTTGTTAAGACAACAAAATAGAAAAAAAACTGATTTGTGATGATTGTGTATTTTTATGTTAAAACAGTCTGATGATTTTAAACCATAATTATTAAAAAAGATTACCAAAACAACACGTGCTAAGTATCTTTCAATTGTTGTTTGTATGCAGAAACAAAAAAAACTCTTTATCAATTTATTTTTGTGCCGTGCGGGAGCGGCACTAAAGAATACCAACTCCCGCCCCATCTCTTGCCCGTGGGTGTCGTAAGAGGCGACTAAGGGATTTCTATTTTAGCAGAACATCTGCTCTTCAGGTGGAAGACATTGTCGACCGGTTGCTGTTACCACCATACAGCTGCGAAAAACCTGCCAAGTGACTCTGACCTGTCTCGGTCGGGTCGCGTTCCAGGTTCAGCACTGTACTAACCGGAGCCAGGGGGACTGTTGTCGCGGCAGATGCCGGACCAGTGGAGCCTTATCGGCGGTATTGTGCGGACAGAGTGGGTCGGCCCGCCGGCCAGGGAGACCCGTAGAAACGGTGGTGCCGCTGGCCGCCCGCGGCATAGTACAGGGGCCCGACGGTGGCTAACCATCTCCGAAGGCTGCCCCACCAGGTCGCGCATAATCCCGGGGTGGCTCGTCGTGCCGGGTGGTGCCCGGTCAGAGTGGGGCCCGGCGACCATCTCCGGGGGGGTACGGGGGCCCTTCCGTCCGGCGGGCCGGCTTCCTTTGTACCGTACTGTCCAATACCAAAGCAGGGCTCCTCGCTTTGTCTCGTTTTTGCCGCGGTAGCAGTCACCTTTTTCGCGCCCTCCCTTTCCCCCCTTTTTACTTCAATGGCACGAACACGACATCGCACTCGTCCTACAGCGGCATCCTTATCCCCCACCAACTCGCTGTTTGAGGTGGAGTTCACTAACATCCGTGGACTCCATGCAAACCTCAACGCCGTCCACCAACACCTCGAGACGGCCAGGCCTGCGATGCTGTTTCTGACGGAAACACAGATTGGCTGCCCGGCGGACACGGCATACTTGAACTATCCCGGCTATGTACTGCAAGAGTCCTTCCAGCCCAGGGCCGGGGTATGCCTTTTCGTCAGGGCGGACGTCTGCTGTGCCCGTCTTCGCTGCCTTGAAGACCCATCCTTCTCCATCCTCTGTGTGCACGTGGATCTTGGCTCTACGAGCAGAATCTACGTGTGCATATACCGATCCCATAAAGGAGACACCGAGACAACTCGACTCTTCGACCACCTGAGTCAGGCGGCAGATTTCGCTCAGGCGCGGTTCCCTGATAGCGAAATGGTGTTTCTAGGGGACTTCAATGCTCACCACGATACCTGGTTGGGTTCCCCTAAAACTGACCATGCTGGCCGGACCGCCCACGCATTTGCTCTCACGCACGACCTGACCCAACTGGTACTTCAGCCCACCCGGATACCAGACATCGTCGGTCATGCGCCCTCCTTGCTGGACCTTTTGCTGACGAGTCACCCATCTGGGTATCAAGTGTCGGTTTGCGCCCCACTAGGGTCTTCCGATCACTGCCTGGTTGGCGCAAAAGCGCCTTACACTGCTCCCCCACAACCTGTGGAGGTGACGCGGAGACTATGGCGCTACTCGTCGGCAGATTGGGACGGTATGCGGGAATACTTCGCGTCCGTCCCTTGGGGGCAGAGCTGCTTTGGAGAAAAGGATCCCACTAAGTGTGCAGCGGCTATTGCGGGTGAGATCAGTATTGGAATGGAATACTACATTCCTTTTACTGATGTCACCAGCGGTCGCAAAGATGATCTCTGGTTTAATCGTGAGTGTGCTGCAGTCGTTGAACTGAAACGGGCAGCGTACGGCGCTTGGGCCAGAGCTCATGCCTTGCGGGATCCTAATATAGCCTCCCTTAAAGCTGCCTACAACAAAGCCACCAAGTCCACCAAGAGGGCCTACATCAGAGCAGATGCCCAGCGAGTTGCACGTGTTGGCCAGGAGCTCATCACGCACCCCACGGGTAGCCGTTCCTACTGGCGCCTGGCTAAACATGTGCAATCCAATTTCTGCCAGCCTTCGCTGCCCCCGCTGAAATATCCCGATGGATCGCTGGCCCATCAGCCGCAGGAGAAGGCTGATCTGCTAGCCAACCTCTTTGCCGCTAATTCCTGCATCGATGATTGTGGAGCAGAGCCGCCTAAAATTCCTGACTGCGGTACCACAATGCCTGAAATTCGAATCAGGCAATGTGATGTCCGTGCTGAGTTGCAGTCACTCGATGTTAGGAAAGCCAGTGGCCCTGACGGTATTCCAGCGTTGGTTCTTAAAATATGCGCAGCGGAGTTGTCTCCAGTACTCACACGCCTGTACCGCCTCTCGTACACCACTGGTATTGTGCCCCAGGCTTGGAAAGAGGCGAACGTTCAACCTGTTCCCAAGAAGGGGGATAGGTCCGACCCTGCTAACTACCGGCCCATAGCCATAACCTCTGTACTTGGAAAGGTGTTTGAGCGGATAATCAACTCCCAACTTGTCCGCTACCTAGAAGATCACTCGCTGCTACATGACCGACAGTATGGTTTCAGACAAAAACGGTCCACGGGTGATCTTCTAGCGTACGTAACGCACCTCTGGGGGGAGGCTATGGAGAAGCATGGTGAATCTATGGCTGTTAGCCTGGATATTGCCAAGGCTTTTGACCGTGTTTGGCATCGCTCGCTTCTTTCCAAGCTTCCGGCATATGGTCTGCCAACTCGCTTATGCGTCTGGATTGCGGGATTTCTGGAGGGTCGCAGGATTCGTGTCCTTTGTGATGGACGCGCTTCTCGCTTCCTCCCAATAAATTCCGGAGTGCCTCAAGGTTCCGTACTGTCGCCGACTTTGTTTCTTCTGCATATCAATGACATGTTATCACTAGGTAATATTCATTGCTATGCGGATGATAGCACTGTCCACGCACGTTATTTCGGAAGACCTGCGGCTAAACAGACCGAAACCGAGGAAAAGAGGAATCTTCTTGTCGCCGAGCTTGACGAGGTCCTGGACTGCATTGCCAAATGGGGTGCCAGCAATCTCGTCGAGTTCAATGCCAAGAAAACACAGGTGTGTGTGTTTTCTGCGAAAGCTTCTCCTTTCCTTTCCCATCCCACTCTTCAGAGCACGCCCTTACCAATACAGGATAGCCTAAGCATCCTTGGCATCGATGTTCGTAGCAACTTGAACCAACGGGAATATATCGAGAGCGTCATCAGAACAGCTTCCCGTAAACTCGGAATCCTGAACAGAGTGAGACGATTTTTCACTCCGGTGCAGCTTTGTCTCTTATACAAGGCACAGGTTCGCCCGTGTGTGGAATATTGCTCTCATCTCTGGGATGGTTCCGCAAAGTACTTATTGGAGGCTCTCGACAGGTTGCAGCGACGTGCTATCCGTATTATCGGTGATCAAGAGGTGACTAAGACCCTAGAACCTCTTCAGTTACGTAGAGACGTTGCCAGTCTTAGTGTTCTCTACCGTCTCTATAATGGGGAATGCTCTGAAGAGTTATTCCAACTCATCCCTTCCTCCCCTTTCCACTCCCGAACAACACGCGCCGGACTGCGTTGCCATCCCCATACCATCCAGACACTGGTGGCCCGTACCAAGAGGTATAGTTCCTCTTTTTTGCCCCGTGCCATTAGGGCATGGAATGCCCTTCCGGCTCACGTGTTTCCTTCCTCCTATAATCCTGGGCTTTTCAGGCGGGGCGTGAAGCGGCATCTATGCAGGCCTTCGGGGTGAGGGTGACTGGCTCAATTGGTATGATCTATTGAGCCAGTCAACCTTACATTTGGACCTCACTTCCGCTTACCATCAGGTGGAGTGAGGTCATCCTGACTGCCTCTTTATAAAAAAAAAAAAAAAAAAAAAAAAATCAATGACCGGTGAGGAAGTTACACATTTTTTTACTCTGCAAATAATCTGGGCTAGATAATGAAATTTTATTTGTGCATTAATTCTAGAATATTTTGGAGCATTGTCACATATTATCTCGAAACGTTGTTTTTAGACTAAAGCCCGTAGTTGTAGTTTTGTCTAAAATAATATTTCAAGAGCCATTAAATAAAACAACTGAAACGGATAAAACTCGCGATTTATCCGTTTAAGTTGTTTTATTAAATGAATTGTAACTACTATTATTATAATATTATCTGTGGTAGTAACCGCGTAAACATCAGAAACCACTATTTCAAGAGTCATCTTAAGATCGATCTCATAGTTGAGATCTGTCTATAAATACGTGCCAATGACATTTGGAATTATCTAAAAGTTATAATAATTATTTGGGGTTTTTAAAAATTTGGAATAACTTTTTTCTTTTATTTAAATATATTAAGTGACTTGAGAATACTTTCTTAAGGACTTATCCCTCCCCATAGAGAGTTATTAATAAGATACCTATGTACTTAGATTAGCTACACAAAGAGGGCACTTTATCTAAAAAAGTTTTTATCGATAACAAAATTCAGTCGTTGTATAGCACTAGTATTAGTTCCAAGTACACTCACTCACTAATTACTGCTCTCCAGCGCAGTTAGCGCCAATATGGCGATTTTCAAATCGGATCAAATAATTGGTAGCGATCGCCTGTCCAGCGTACTAAATGGAGGTCAGTGGTTTTAGTGGACGCGCGGATCTCTTTGCTCCGTGCTCGTCACTCGTCAAAAATGTGCGGGGTGGGGGGGCGGCACGCGCCGAATTTCAGACTTATAGTTGAACGGGGCGTCACCTTAATTTCAGTGTGACCGTTTTTGGTATTTTCAATACTAAATTGGTATAATTTGGGCTCTGTAAAACTGATCTAGTTTTTTGTTGGTATAATTTCAGAATCTGGTATTTTTTGGTACAATTTGAAACTTAGAACAAGTTTTAGCATATTTTTCGCACTATTATTTGGCAACACTGATTGCATTCGTTTACTTAGTGTTGTCTTTGTCTGATGCTTAAGAAAGCTGTATTATTTTGTCTCTTTCGAACAGTTACACAAATAATATACGGGGATTCCCCACAAATCGTGCTTTTTACCCGCCTAATAACCGCTTTAGCTTTGTTACGTTGCGGGGAATTATTGAAACTTAAGAAATGATTCCCACCAATGAGTATAAAAGAACAGATTTATATCTAAACATATTGCGAGCATTTTACATGTAAAACAAGGTCTAAATGAAAATTGTGTCTCATTTGAACCACCGAAAGACATGTTAAAAAAAACTTGTCCAATACTGACTATTTAGAATAATAATATGTGTAAAAATAAATGTATGTGTATAAGATGAGAATAAATACAATTTTACCGTATGTGTTTGTTTGTCCTTCTTTTACGATCTAAAGGGGAAAGTTAGTTTTAGTATATTTTTGGTATAATCCAGCATGTGATTTGGTATTATTTAGTACTGGCGACATAATGATTTTAGTAGATCACCTTTTTTTAAAACGGTCACACTGCTTAATTTGCATAAGACGCAAAGAACAATGGCGCGCGGTTCTTTGTCAAACACAGCTACTCTTATATTACGTACGCGTTAATTTAAAACGACTGTTAAATGTTATGCCTTCTAAATTATTATAATCAGTCATAACTGAGGGTAATACTTTTTCCAAGCTATTTCAGTTGGGTTGGAAGATAGGAACACAAATACTACCCGATTGTAAGCAGTTATTGTTGCGGCCTATTCATTTGAGGAACATTTAACTATGTAGGTAGTAGGTAAGCGTCGCTCAATTAATTTTCTGTCACATTCTAGGATCCTCTGATCTTCAAGCCTTTGATTTTAAGGTACTGGCACCCACGTTAATATTGTCGGAACACGGCAAATTACACCTGTTGGGTAACTTGCCAGTCAAAATCTGAAGAAGTCCTTCCACCAGACCTAAGGCAGGAACCTTCGCAGTTTAAAGCTTGTTTTCCACAGAGTCGGTCGCAAAACCTCGAATCGAAACCTTTTTGACTTTCAAAGGGCTTATATTTTTGATATATCTTCACACTTGGCAGACAGCCACAATCTGCATGGTAAGCAGACGCTACGGTCTATTAATTTGAGGGACACTTCGCTTAAAAGCATTGCTCAATGTGTTTCACTGCGGCACAGAATAGTATAATATAACCTTACCGTGACTGCGAACTCATTTGATCTTTAGGCCTTTTATTTCAATAATGCGAGAATTCAATGGACGGAAACGAAATCTACAGTTACATTCAATTACATCATTTATAAAAACTTCTCACTGGATTTGAGATTAAGTAAAGTATCAATTTTTTTACGTGCTACGACAGGCTTCCATGGTTAAAATTACCATTTTAATCCTATTATACAGCACGATGTAACCGTCATAGATAGAGTATTTTTAGATATGCAAATAACCACGCGTTGTGTTTTACAAATATTCTAAATTTTCTTTTAAAAATCTTCGATAAACCTTGTCCTGACTCCTGATATTAAGAAACACAACAGCAATACATTTAATACATATCGCAAATTTAAGACCAGTAAAAGACAAGAGGTGAGATGGCTAGACTGGCAGGAGCTGGATGCGATTAGCTGAGGATCGAACTAAACAGCGAGCATTGGGAGAGGCCTATGTCCAACAGTGGATTGCAACGGACTGACGATGATGAACGAAGTTTTTTGACGACGGATTTGTTGTTACGCTACAGAAGTCGGCTATTAGTTCTAACCTATGATGGTTGTGATTATTAAATATAATTTTCGAACGAAACAAAAAATAATGTGCATGAACATGTCTGTTTGTATTGGTCTGGGTGTTTCTATGCATAATATAATTGAATAATATTAATTTATGTACTGATTCGTTGTCAGTTAGCATAGCACAGGCCATGCTCAGTTTGGGGCTAGATGGCGCTGTGTGAATAATGCCAAGGAATTTGCTAATATCCTATTAATTAAGTAATTTGTAATGAAGTTTATCCTAAATCCGATAAATATCATAAGATACGAACAGGACGGCATCAACATATTGTACTGAAGGTCAGTAGCAGTCGTTACAAGTGTTTATGATACTGACATCAACATTAAGGTTATTGTCCAACTTAACATTATAAGCATAAGAATTAACATTAAAACTATTTATTTAACCTTAGCATCTAACTATTATGTCTTTAATTAAACTTCAAAACTTAGTTACTATTTTGATTTAATATTTTTTTAGAAGATGATGCTAAAGTTCAATGTGGTTTTGATGATTTATTACACAAAAATATACATTATAATTTCTGGTGCAAATTACCTAATATGCTATGCACAATTTCGAGTTTTAAAGTATGGTATCCTATGAGAACTGGTGACACTATGCTCGCTATCTAATTAGTAGAAAATGTTAATAATCAAGAGACAGATGGCATAAACGATGACAAAATATATTTTACTTAATGATTTCCAAGAAAAAAGAGCGTATTCCTTTCCTATGGGCCGAAAACGCATATGTGATGCCTCTGATGTTGCAAATGTCCATGGGCTTCCGCGATTACTAACCCACCATCAGATAGTCAGTTCAATCGTTGGTTTTATTTATTGTAAATTGAAAAAGAAACAAGCTTTTTATAAGAATAACACAATAAACAAAGCCGATCCCAGAGCCAATTACATTTAAGATTATTCAAGCCGAATAGATCGGAAAGTAAAAATATACCATATTTGTTAATGTAAGATTTGTTCTTTATGGAAAATTCGAGAATTCATGTCTTCATTCTTTGTAAGTTAAACCGAATTATATTACTTTCAACTGTCCTTGTCAACGAAAAGTTGATTCTACCATTCCTTCAGACATATCTGTTCAATGTTCATGTCTGAATGTATGGAGGATCGTCTTTTCAACTGTATCATTATCGTTTCCAACAGAAACTGAAACATTCCTTTGAGGCACGTTTGTTTGAAGAGTGACGCAGCGAACACAACAATATGTGGCGCCTCTCACATCGACTCGTATGTTCTGGCAGTTCAGGTGCCGGTGTCATGTACAGACATCAAACAAACTCTGCACCTCGTAATCACTTGCACCGACGAATTAATACGTTTCGTTTGTGTGAAATTGCCCGTTAACATGCTGTGCTTGTTTATTTAGATGGCGGAGATAGTATGGCGTGGGTCATGCAAGGTCGTTTAGAAGTTGTATTAGGTTTTGAGTCTAGTCAATTGTCAGTTCATTTCTTTTTTTTTTCTTTTTCTATGAGACAGCACAAGATCTTGGACTGTTTAAAAACGTTGAAATATTTAAGCTCTTGTGTATATCTCTCGGTAAACTTCTTGTTTCGACAATAGTCGGATTTCTGTCGGTTGCCCTTTTCAAGAGCTGTTAAGAAAATAGTCAAAAGTAGTTGTCAGTAAAGTAAATAGTTAAAACGAAGAGAAAGGTGGACTATAAGCAGGAAAGTTGAGATATTATCTGATAGGACACAATTACACAACATGCTTAATCCGACCGGCCTTGAGGCAGGTCAGAATACAAGTAAATTAATGCAATCAAAAATTAATTGCTTAAAAGTAATCCTATTGCTACCCACCACCTAATAGTTGCAAAGCAACGTACCCATCGTGCATTATTCCTCGGTGAGTCCAGAGTAAATAGTGACTCCTCAGAACGTACCTGAAATAAAGAAGCTTTAGTTAGTATGACACATATGCAGTTTTGTGACAGCGGTTTTAAACCAACAATATATTTTTAAAAAAGAAGCAGATACGTATCTTCTGAACAGACATCTCTAGAAGAGTATGTTGCAAAGTAATGTGTACATCTGTTGTTTGGCACTAGAGTAGCTATGTATTAAAAACCTCCATAGTTTGGGCACAGTATTACAGGCTCTTATCTGTATTTAAAGTACAGTGTAATATATAACGGCAATTTATTATACGGTCATACTTGCCAGCCTTTCAGACCTTGAATAAAACATAATAATTCTTAACATCGAGTACTAAAGCTTACATTTAGTGACATAGAAACAACATAGTATTAAAATTTGTTCCCTTATCAGGTAAAAGTGAAGTACAAAATGTTACGAACATTATATCTTACTGGTAGGTACCTACTGGTAGGTGCAGATAAGAGTGGACGCTTATTGACATTTACTCTTTTAAAGTTATATATTTGGTCATGTTGATTTTTTATCTAAATTTTACGTGACGTCACAAATGACTACATTTGATTTATCAAAGACTGGAGGTAATTGTAGCGGATTACTAATTTTAGAAATTGTTTAATTACGTAATAAAGAAGAGGTGTATTTTTTATGTAACATCTAGCTTCAAACTGACAATTAAATATCATCGAATTTCTTAAAAGACTGATATATTATTAATATTATATGTAATTATATTTGTCAGATATGTATGACAAAAAAGAAGGTAATTCATTAAAATAAACCTTTATATTGGACCTTGAATGTGCCTTGAATGTGTTTGCGATTTGCTTATGATAAATGATAGCCAATATTTCATACATAATTCCTGATCAATTAAAAATTAATGATATTTATGTATGTTTAAGGTGGTTATCCGTATAATTACGTTGAAACAAAAAGTGCCCGCATAACACACGAGTATTTTTATCAGGTTTTCGTTTTTAACCATGAATATACCTGAGCAGGTTGAAATAAATTGGATCTTTTATCAAATTTAACGTTTCGTTCATGACTAGTAGTACGAGTAGAACTAACTATTTAGCCTCTTTTTATATTTTAACTATAAACTGATATGACGGCTAGAAATGAACTTAAAAGAGTAAATAAATGCAGTTTCTAAAAAGAAAAAAAATAACAATAACGAATACCTTTGTAAAGTCAATTTACATAAATGATTTTATCAAACGCACCATAATCTCTGCCTCCTGTGTTCATACCGGCATTGTTAATAACCCACATAGTAATTAAAATGTATTTGTTAAGGAAATAACTGGCTCTGTGTAGGTGGTCTCGATTACATAAACTGACACTATCATTTGAATCGCTTATTATCAATTTCCACAGTTACTTATTTGAATGTTATGATTTGTGCTCATACAATTTCCTGGCAAAACTAATTTGTTGAGAATTTCAACAATTCTGTTGGTTGTAAAGTTCTGATTGCATTTTCACGGAATACGAGTTTAGAGTTCACTTTGGCATTTCCCATCCCATTTAAAGGGATTCTATATTTCTATAGGAATCCAGGTAGGTACACAGTACAAGCATTTGTGGAATGAACATGTCTGTTATTATTGTTTCTATGTATGTATGTATTTACAAAAAAATTGTATATTAATTAGAAAGTTACACTATCCCAGGGTGACATAGGGTACTTTTGATCCCGGAAAAGTGGGAAGAAAGGGGGATATCTGAAAAAATAATTTACGCGCGGGTGAAACCACGGAGGCGACCGCTATGTAGGTATAATAAATTTGTCTTTCATGGTTGTACTCAATCCCAAGATTGGCCTTAATTAACTCATTATGTAAAGATTACGTTGCGTTTTAATTAATTCTAATCTAATCACATGCAAGAATGATTCATTTGTAAGTTTCTCAATCGATGACTCAGGGTTCGTTTCCCTGACGACGTTCATTAATAATTACTCCATAATGAAGTTGGGCTATTATTTTCAAAGTAATTGTCGATAGCAATTCGCTTTGCTTGATCATATTTTAAAGATTGTGATTATTGATTTTTATGAGAGTATTCATCTATGTTTATTATAAATTATTAGACATTACATATATAAATTTATCAGATGGACAACCTAGGGCAGTAACCGCTACCATATTATTTTTGCTATCGAGTCAAGTCTTCTTCGGCTGTGAACGCAAACGTTTTAATTTTTCTTTATTGGCACTCTAGGACAATGACATATTATTTAAAGTAATTTAATATTAAACATACGAAATAACAATGAAGGCACTCCGCAAATCCGAAGTATCAATCATAAGGCCACTGTTATCAATAACCATTTGTTATTTTTTCAATTAAAAGTTGATTACACAATTATTCCCGTACCAGCGGCAATCAATTTAAAAAATGGACGTTCATTAGATTATCAAAGTGCATTAATTAGTGCGATAATAGTCGCTAATTGCACCGTGTCACCTTTGCGTTGACCGACAAACGGATTAGAGGATACAAGAGTTGTGTTGTGCTCGCTGACCTTAGTTCAGATCAATTTAAAATACAAATTGAGATTAACGACGGCATGGTCAACTAGATAAATCTGTGATACACATCACTAGAGTTCAGAAACAATGCAAACGGTTAGATGAATCTTGATTAGAATTTGGACAGTACTATCTGGTTCAAATGCTATTATGAAACGATCTTTTGCCCTCTTATTACAAAAAACATCGCTAAAACAGGTTTAAAACTGTACTTGTTAGTACAGGTTTAGATCCGGACTATTTTTTAAAACTTTCCTTATTACAAAACAAATACCAACATAAGAATTATTTACTGGTACTAACTCGTTCAGTGCGTTTCATTTTACAAGACTTTGTTTTATGTCATGTTTTAAAATCTTTAAATAAGGCAGTAAAAATAATAATTCTTTATTTATAAATATGTTTTAGTAATGTAAGAAAAAGTAACATATATTTTTAATTTTCTGTTTACAAATTTAAGTGATTCTTTTCAAAAATTGTCTTTCTATACGTAGAACGGAGCGAAATTTCAAAAGTGTTATCTTTTGACGTTTGAAAGTTAGTCCATAGTAAAACTAGGGGTATCGGCGGACTTTCTTGGGTCTAACTTTAGTACTCGAAATGAAGTAAAACTTCGTTTTGTAATAGCGTTTGACTTTAGTCAGGAGTTAAGTCAGGACTAAGCTCGGTTTAATTTTTAAACCACGTTCTGTAATAAGAGGGTTGGAGTTCCTTGACGCGATAGTGATGAGTTACACGCAGACAGATAAATAATGCGTTGCTATTGGTTGCTAACGTTACGGACAAGCGCATTTGACGTCATTTTCCGTTCAATTCCAAATAGTATTCGATATATATTCCAATAGTCCAATCCTAATAGCATTTGAATCGGATAATACACACTTTGTACAGACTTAGTGTTTTGCCAGTGGCAGATATCAGATTTTGTTTCTGGAGGACCAATAATGTTCTATCAGAATCATAAGAAGAAACTCAAAGGTATTATTCTACGGTGTGTGGTCAACAAGTCCAAGGAAAATTGAGAATATTAACGATTATAATGATAATTATTAATATAAAGTATTTATGGTTTTGAATGAAACTTGGAACACACTGATTTCACCTAGGTTAGCTACCTAATTCTTCACCTGTAAATGGCCTATGATTTTTTAAAATCACATAAAATCGTGCGTAAGATACAATAGTAAGATACAAGCTAATGAACAAATTGCCGATGACCTCTCATTGGCGCTACATATCATTACTCAAACATTACCTACTTAATACAGATAAAAGCATTACATAAACACTAGAAATATTCACACGCTTTTGATATTATATTAATATCAAAAAAACTGTCATTTTTAATTTATTGCATCGTCACGATCATGTTAACTGTATAAAACAAATATCATAAAGACATCTTTCTCAGAATTTTTACACCTACGTACGATGAGCGTCTGCGCACACAATGCCATACCAAATATGGGTCCAATAAAAAATTTCTTAAAACTCCCACAGTCATTTAAATCTGCGTAGACTTATTAAAACGCATAAATATGGATAAGACAGTGAGTCAGTGCATTATTATCGAACGAATAGCATGACAATCTCTGCTATTAATAGAAGAAGATTATGTTAATTTTTTATTTTATTCGACATGATTATTATTATTTATTTCACTTTATATGTCGCTATGAACGTTAAATTTCTTATTCGTTTAATGTCATAGCTCGGTGCGTTATAAAAAGATCAAGCGCAGGATCATTGTAGGTTGTCCGAAGTACGATCCGAGCCATGTTGGTAGACTCCGACTTTAAATTTAATAACAAAAGGTAATCCCAATGATGCAACAGCTATCTAGGTAAAGCGTCGCAAATTTTTACGGTCGCACAGTTACTCACTTTTAGAGCCAAAGTCCATTATCAACGAGTGCCTATCACGTGTAACTATGACCATGACGAGAAGTAAATAACAGGCAAAAACAAAGTCGTTTATGCATGATGGAAATTCTCCGTCTATCGCTAATCTAGATACCAGTCGATATTATCACGGCGCGAGCAATTTTATTCAGCTTATGAGACGGTGCGTAGGCGCAATGCAGTTCGTAAGTGCGTTGTAAACTCAATAAGTGTCGCGGCAGTGGGCGGCCGGAAAAGTGTCGTGTAGTCTCCACTTCCTACTTACAGAGTTGAACGGAAACGCTATTTTTGGTGCCCCAGCCGCTTCCTGCGAGGAAAGTCTGGAATATCGGGGAGTTGATTGTCTCTGTCTGAGATAGGACGTCTATGCGTCGCATGATTTTTGTTGTTGCGTTGAAATGTTGACTGTACAATATTGTAATATTAAGACTCCAAATTCTGAGATTTTAGTCACACAGCGCCATCAAACAAAAAACGAAGCATAGTTTGTACAATGGAATTATTCGTTTGACTTTTTATTCGTTGTTTTCCCGCAGCAGAACATTTTAGCTTTAGTAGTAGTATTTGATACATGCAAGTTTTTTTTTTTAATAGTTTGAAGGGAAAATGGAAATCAACTGTTTTTCCATTTCCAGATTCCGGACAGACGCAGCTTGTATTGGTTCGAGTTTCGTCTATCACAATCGTAAAACTTTTGATTAGATTAAAACAAAAACTTTATTAATCTATTGTACTACTTAGATAGAATCATTTTACTGCGGGAAAACAACGAGTAAAAAAAATGTATGAAAAATAAATTAACAGATTTAATAATAAGATTTTGTCAGTGGAGTCTTTACTTGATGTATGAACATACCTTTAAGTATTATTGCTTATTTTATTTACAGATTGTATATTATTATGTCAGACTACTGACTGCCATACATCAACTCCCTTCATTTTTTCTTTTCATTTTATTTAAATAATGGTTTATAAGCCAATAGCGGCAACAGCGGATTAATCTCTACGACTGACTACCCACACAAACATGGACGTATTGCCTATCCCGTTACACTCTTTGTACTATGAGAAATAAGTGTGACACGATTTAAGATTGATAAGGTACAGAAAGATATTTACGAGTAGAGATATAAATTACGTATACTATGTCTCTACATGAAAATTTGTTTCGTACTATCGATACTATCGATAGTATCGATACTATCGATAGTATTGTTGATCGATAGTTAAAAAACTATCGATAGTATCGATAGTATTGCTTACCCGCGATAGTATTGCCTGGATTGGGCTATCGATAGTATCGATACTATCGATAGCACTATCGATATTGTTACTATTTTTCAAGGTCAACTATCGATAGCGAAACTATCGATAGTTGGGCAACTCTAAAAAACACCCAAGTACGGACGGCAGCAGATCAAACTACCATAATCTGTTAAAAATTCTTAATTAAAAGAGAACTCTATGTGATGTGAACAAAGCTGAAAGTTACTTGTCGAAATATGACAGATTAGGTTAGACTGATGTGCTGTCGACTGTACCTACATAATATTTATTTTCGGTCCCCTAGCGGAAACGTTTCAACTGCAACTTGCTGCACCATAGAGGCAGTCAAGAAAACATTAATATTCCATTACCCTAGCAACACTGAGTCTATTAGTGTTGGAGATTTATACCAACTCCTCTTTAGACACAAGACGGAAACAGCTATTTATAATCGCATATGGCATACGTTGATGCAATATTTTTCAATCATCCCACTGATAAAGCCGCGTATCCATAAATAGACACAATGTGAGTAGGAAATGGAAAATACGGAAAGCGTATGGATACATATTAATATTATGGCACTGTACGCTATTAATGAAGGTACTTGTGCTATTCAATTGCTAACATCACGTTGAGACGAGTATTCGCATCAATCTTAAGTCGTCAATGTCAGTTCTTACGTTGACAGTAATTGTAGTGATGTTCGTATAGAATAGTTGTATCCTGTTTAATGTTTATTGAATAACACTGTTTGGTCCATTAACTTTTGCTCTTGTTTGTGAGTTGGAATTTAATCTTTTTTTTTTTTTTTTTTTCGCTTGTGGCAACACTCGGGTTGACAGCTGATCTGCTGTGCTCCCGTATTTAAATTAAATAATAATTAGATTTTTCGCATATTTACGGCTAAATAACGCTCACTAAACATAACTAAGTGTATAACTAATTATAATACATGTTAATTAGTGCGTAAGTTGAGTGTCAGTGCTACTAAACCAGTGTAATAAAGGTGACGAAATTTCCTAACGGTTATTTCGACACTTTGAAAATTGTTAATCATTATCTTCTCTTCAGGTAAACATTGTATATTATTACTAAAATAAAATATTATAGATCAATATATTTCGTTAAATCTCTTATAGTCATAATACGCGCAAAGGTTACTTTTATTACAAAATACCTTCATAAGTTGTTCGATCGACGCTTTGGGAATCTTTGTTTACATTCCGCTTTGCGATTCGTTTTAACGTAAAACAATACCAAAATGCAGACCCGCAGTGCCTTAGCTCGCCAACTTGACCTAGCTTTAAAAGAATTAAAGGTGTCTAAGGAGTTGATCGACCAATTTCACCAGGAAAGAGACGATAATGAGAAAGAAATGTTAGAGGTTTTGAACAGAAATACTGTTTTAAAAAAAGAGATGGCTGAGTTGCACACACAGTACATTCTAGCTATTGACGACCGGGATAGGTTACAAGGCATAGTTGATGAATTTGGCGAGTGCAGCGAGGACTACGTGCGTGGCCTCAGGCGCATCACCATGCTGGAGCATGAGCTACAGGAGGCCCACCACCACATATCGCACATGGAGTCCGAGAAGACAGACGCCCTGGTCGACCAAAGCCAGAGCCTATTCAGCGAATTAGTTAACAGTGCACCCAGCCTGGTTTCTGCTGCTACTGACATACCTACAATTGATTTAACAAATGAATCAAAACTAAATTCCTTGCCCTCAGTAGGAATAGTCAAATGCAGCAAAAACAAGTATAAAAAATATGTAAAAATCAATAAGTTTATAAAAAGAACACAAAAATTAATAAAGAAACAAAAATGTATGTTTAAAAGTGTAAAATATATTAATGAGAGGAGGCGTTTAGGCGATGAATTAGATGTTTATTCTATAATGTTAGAGAATAATAAAGTGTCACATGAAAAAAGAGTAAAATTGTTCCAACAAGAAATATACAGCCTTCAGGAAAAATTAGAAACAATTACAAGTAGATATAATTATAATAAAAAAGAGTATGAGGAACATGTTTTGGCCTTGAAGAAGCTCATGGACAATTCAGATTCAAACCATCATAATAATAGTAAAAACAATTGTCCACTGAGTACTCGGTCAGAAAATGAGTCCTCATCCTCTCACTGTCCATCCAACTTGGATAGTAATAAAACCAATTATGTTATGTTTAGTGATGACGTTGGTAAACATATGGGCCAATTATTAAGTACCCAATTAATTGAGCCTGTTATCAATTACTGTTCACCAGAATCTTCATATGATTATATTATTGATAAAATTATTAATTATAAATTTAATCCTAATACTACCTTAATAATATTAATTGGTAACAGGGGTGATCTGAACAAAGGAAAATTAATAAATCATTTTAATAACTTATGTTCTCTAAATGTAAAGAAAATTATCTTGTTCACATTACCTTATTTATCAGGTGTGCCACAAGTAGAAAACGACTTGAGATATAAATTAAATATGTGCCTTGACACTATGACATTTTCTAATGAAAAATTTCATTTAATTGACATTAATAAAATAATTAAAAACTATAGTATACATGCGACAAAGGATAAATACTATCCTACTAATTATTGTAAACGACAGATAGCTGTGTCGCTATCTTATTTTATTATTAATTCAGCCAAGAACTTGGCTAACAAGCCTGCTTCTATTGAGCAGAGCAGTAGATCTGACATCAATCAGACTTTGGATTTTAATCCAAGTAATTTAAATTAAATCATAAGACAAAAGAGGACATCTCTTGCAAACCTATTACAGTGACGAAGGATAAGTCTTGTAATTTTTTTAATTTAGTTCATCAAAATATACAAGGCTTCTCTGGTAAGGAACTTGAAATAGGTTTATTCTTAGACTGTATGAATATACATGTCTTATGTTTAACCGAACACTGGTTAAGGCAAGAAAATTGTTTAATAAGTATAGATAATTTTAGGCTAATTAGTTCGTTCATGAGAAAATCTGCTATTCGTGGTGGGTCACTTTTATTGGTACATAACAAGTTAAAATGTAAAGAACGTAAAGATATAGTAGCACTTTCAATTGAGCGAACTATTGAAGTAGCATGTGCAGAGCTAGAACAATATATTATAGTTTGTGTGTATAGACCCCCGGCTTCAGATTATAGTTTATTTGAAACCACAATGGAGGAGATACTCAAGAAAACCTGTATGTCAAATAAAAAAGTTGTCGTATGTGGAGATTTTAATGTAAATATTCTGGAAGGTTCACAATTGGCCGTAAGATTTGTTAACCTGTTTAAATCATTCAATTTAGTAAATCTCTTTACTGAACCTACCAGGATCACACCCACTTCTGCCACCTGCTTAGATAATATATTTTGTAATAATAAGGTAATTGATAAGAAAATTATTAACTGTATCCAATCGGACCATAGTGGCCAGCAAGTTAAATTTGAACACTGTGCTGCCTCTAAATCTGTAGAAATCATTTGTAGGCCTGTCACTGAAAGACGTAAAGATAAATTTAAAAGCAACATTGATAGAAAAATATCTGATATTTCTCTTCATGGCGGTGATGTAGATACTCTTTATGAAAATTTATTTGGCTTGCTAACTTTTGAGTTTGACTCAATATTTACTAAAAAGACAATAAAAACGAATAATTCTAAAGCTTCATTCAATGACTGGGCAACTACAGGTATTTATAAGAGTAGACATAGATTATATGAACTGTATGGTTTAAAAGCATGTTCTAAAGATCCAAAGGTCATAGAATATGTTAAAAACTATTCCAAGATTTTTAAGAAAGTATGTTATAAAGCAAAATCTATTTACTTGCGTAACAAAATAAATAAGTCAAGTAATAAAGTCAAAGCTACTTGGAATATAATTAATAAAGAGACATGTAAATTAAAGCCATACGAAAGCGACTATTCCTTAAAAGTTAACAATGAAATTCTTAAATCTGATATAGAAGTCGCTAATGCCTTTGAAACTTTTTTCTCAAATATACCTATTATAACAACTAGTCAATTAAATTCTAGCTCACACCAAGCTCAAATTTTATTAGCTTCGAGTGTAGCTGAATGTCAGATTCCGTTTAAATTTAATTATATAAACCCAAACACAATTTTGAAAACGTTCAAAGAACTGAACATGAAAAAAACCGAAGACTTATGGGGCATCTCTACTGATATAATGAAAACAGTAATTGATGTTATTTCACCCCATTTAGCATGCATTTTTAACAAATGCATTGATGAAAGTCAATTTCCCAATTTGATGAAATATAGTAAAATAATACCTTTATTTAAATCGGGCAATAAAAGTGACCCATCCAACTTCAGGCCAATTTCTATTTTACCATCTTTAAGTAAAATTTTTGAAAAAATTATATTTAATCAATTACTTGAACATTTCAACATCAATAATTTACTTCATAAAAAGCAATATGGTTTTACTAAGAACAAAAGTACAACCGATGCGGGAATTGAACTTATTAAACATATACTTGATGCTTGGGAAGGTAAACAGAACGCAATAGGTATTTTTTGTGATTTATCAAAGGCATTTGATTGTGTTGACCATACAATATTACTTAATAAATTAAAACATTACGGTGTCTCCAACGCTGCCATGAAACTAATTGAATCGTATCTCACTGACAGGATACAAAGAGTCAATATCAACAATATTAATTCGTGTGGTGCTAAACTGAAAATGGGCGTGCCACAAGGCTCTATACTGGGCCCTTTGCTATTTTTGATTTATATAAACGATCTACCATACTACACCGGGGACCTCTGTGATATAGTTCTGTTTGCTGATGATACTTCTTTGATATTTAAAACAGATAGAAATGAAAAAACATTTAACAAGGTGAACAGGGCTCTGTCGCGAGTGTCACAATGGTTTAACACAAACAACTTATTACTAAATGCAAAGAAAACAAAATGTGTTAAATTTATGATGCCTAATGTAAAACAGATGGATACATTCATTACTATGAATGATGAGCAATTAGAAATAGTTAATGATACTTTGTTTTTAGGAATTAATATTGATTCCAAACTTCAATGGGGTCCTCATATTACTGCATTAGCAGCAAGACTTAGCTCAGCTGCTTATGCAGTAAGAAGAATAAGATATATCACTGATGTTGAAACGGCGAGATTGGTTTATTTTAGTTATTTTCATAGTGTCATGTCATATGGTCTACTGTTGTGGGGCTCTGCTGCTGACATCGAGTCTATATTTATATTACAGAAAAGAGCTATTCGTGCAATCTACAACCTTAGACCTCGTGACTCGCTCAGAGATCTATTTACACAAATTAACATTTTAACCGTTCCTTCACAATACATTTTTGATTGTTTAATGTATGTTCGGAAGAATTACAATAATTTTCTAAAAAAATCCGACTGTCACAAATTCAACACAAGGAATAAGCACAGACTTGCCGTTCCTAATGTCAGGCTTCATAAAACAGGAAAGTCATTTGTTGGACTGAGCATTAAACTATTTAACAAAATACCACAACGTCTTGTAGAATTACCTTTAAATAAATTTAAAGTCATAATTAAAGATTACCTTATGAGGAAAGGTTACTACAAAGTAGAAGATTACTTAAATGACAAGACTCTGTGGACATGAAACACATTTGCTTCTCTGCACATCTACTCTTATACTTATTTATTGTACTTATTATATTATTATTAAGTTGACATTATATTGTTATTAAGTTGACATTATATTATTATTATGTTAATATTGTACAACACTAAATGATTTAAAAAAGGCTATCATATGTGACTGTTGAGTTTCTTGCGGCACTTCTTCTCAACAGCAAGCCATTCATTCACGTCGAAGTGCTGGTAGGAAAAAAAGTTTATGACGTGCAAAAGAATTTCTTGGTAAATCAAATTGCAAAATAAATACTTTGACTTTGACTTTGACTTTGAATCATATTTTCAAGATATTATTTTGATGATGACACTGGTTGTAATTATAGTGTATGTACTTCACTACTACTTAAGTGTCTTTTTTTAGTTAAACGTAAATTCTTTTACCTTTAATTGTATAGTTACTGGCACCGTCAACTTTGGGCTCTTTCAAATTAGATGTTTTGTGTCGGACGGACGGCTGCGGTACGGTAGCGGCGCGTTTGCTACGGTCGTTAGTTTGCTTCGTTGGCTGCATGTATGTCTGCCAATTGGCAGTGCCAACTGACATAGTATAAAAAAAACAAGCACGAAAGGAGAAACAAGAAAGCATCAATAACAATTAAATACCAGTCTTTACTTTGCCGAAACTTTCATTAACTGTTACAGTAAATTTTTGATTAAATGTCACTGTCATTTACAGTTACGCGACATTTTGCTATGAAATGTTAATATAATTAAGATCGACCTTTGAATTTTGCGTGCGGTATGGTGCCGTGTCATGTGATGCGGCCTTGCTTGCAACTCTTATTAATTCTTCAATAAATATTGTTTTCTGATATGCATCTTATTGAATTCAACGGGATTGCTTGCGGCTCTGTATTTTACATGTTTTGATTAATATACAGAAATCTTTCTCCAGTGTAGTATTTTTGAACTATAAGATCATTTTGAGTTTTCCTAAACTATAGCAGAGTTTACATCCACGATGGGTAACTTTACTTCCTCGGGGTACAAGCAGATGAACATCGCAGTTGTACCGTGGTCCTGGCCAGTGCTGATCCTTAACTTTATTTCTGTACTTCTTACTAAGTGTGCGCGAACGCAGATGCACCTAAATATCTCCTGCGCAATTGACTGACTGACTGCTTCATTAAAGTAGAGAACTAAAAGTTACGTACAGCTTATTACAAGTATTACAACACACACATCCCCACACCTATAATCACAAGCGATCTGGCTGGAGATAACCACAATATTCCCGCATTCCAGAACCCTTACGTTCCCTTCGTTGTGTCCGCGCCAGTTACGGCATGCCCGGAATGCCGGGACTGTCGTTTAGCGGAACACCCTGTTATAACTGGCCATAAAGCAATTTAGTTGTGACGCATTTAGTTTTTTGTCGTCGAAGTGAAAGATGGAATTTCAAAAATGGAACAGGTGAGTGACTGGTTTGGTTACAATTTAGTCACAATGAACGTAGAGGTATGCTGTGAAGTAATCGTACGGTAAAAAAGTAAACAATTTTTCGTAAGTTAGTATTTATTACAGAGATTAAAAATAAAAGAAAGTTTAAATTACACCTACGGGATTAACCGCGAGATCCTTTTTTTAAGGAGTAGTTAATAAGCAAATATTATGTTATGTAGTATTTTTAATTGGCCCGCAATAAATGTTCTTTCCTAATTAAATTTACCTATGAAGGGTAATAAGAATACTTAGGTACCTACTTAATTTTGGAGTCTACATCGTCGTAAGATAACGAAGTGCATGCCTTTACCCAACGATTAAAAATCATTAGATAATTAATTTGGCTGTTTGGCAGGACGTCTAGTGAATAAAAATATTTATTTCAATCTGTAGCAGTTCTTTTTTAAACATCAATAAGCAAATTGATAAATTAGATATAGGTAAATTGCGTAACAACTATCATTGCATGATCAAGTTTGCGTTAAATTCCCAGCCAACCTATTTAATATCAACCCACTAAACTAATATTCGTAGTCTAGTGTCCATAATACTTAGTTAGCCAATTCAATTCAATATCAATTTATCTAAATTGCCTCCATTTGACACAAGTCGACGTCGGCGCCGGTTCTGATTGTGTATCGTGAAAATCTTTCGTATCTGCATTCAGAATATCTTTGACATTCTGAGAATTTATTAGTATTAATTCAGTAGTCATTCCAGTAAAAACGAATTCCGTACAGAATATTTACATAATATGTAAACATATATATTATTAAGAAATCTTCGTAAATGTTTTGCTGTTTTTATTCACTGTGCTTGCTTGCTTAATACATTTGGTTCTAGTTATTTTATATTACATCAGTTGGCAGGAAGGCACGCAGCCCACCTGATGGTAAGCTGCCACTGCGGCCTATTCCATTGAGGGACACTTCACCAGGAAACTTTCCTCGTCGCCAGGAAATGTGCTGCCAGACTGTAGGCTCATCTGATCTTCGAGCCTCTGATTTCAAGTGTACTGTATAGGCACGTTCTAAAATATGAACTTTTATCTCATAAACTGAAGTATAGTCAAGTCTGTGGTGTAGATTCTATTGTTGTATGGAATAACAATCATATGGGAAAATGGTACAATCAAATTGTAAATAAAAAAAATTATTTTACATAATTATCTAGCGATTTGTCGTAATCTTCCATCCACTAAGATTTGGCAAGTCCGGTCATTACAGGAATATTTGCCGTCAAACTTCTATGATGATATAAACAGGGGAACCAGACGATTTTTTCTTTATAAAGAGCAAACGAGCTTGGGGGTCACATAATGGTAAATAACCACTGCAGTTCTTAGCCAATAGATATCTATATCTAGTACAAGTACTGAAAGATATTGTAAGTAGATTGCCAGCTTTTAAGAAACTTGTAGGCTCTACTTTTAGTGTCCTGAAGTCATATCTTACTTTTACTATACATATAATGATGTAGCAAGTTCTAACTAATTTATAAATAAAGAAATGGGTGGTGTACCCATTTCATATCCCACAATGCGTGGACTTTCCAAAAATGGCTTCATAGCGGATTGGATTACGTTTTAATAAGAACACTTCTTAACTTTCATCTGCCTGTTAGGCCAAGGTCTAGTTCAATAAACACATAATTCTTTTATTTCTTTTAGGTGGCTTCATCTCGCAGCTCTCTTGTCTCGTACAAAGGACCCCTATAAGAACTCGTCATCTGGGCCCGTTAGATGGTTCACATATTTATGATGTGCTTCTATCTTTTGTTGAGAAAAAGGTTTTGTAACCGGTATCCTTAGCAGCTTTACCTTTTGACAAATTGTTTTATAATATACATATAACGAACGGTTTACACGTAAAGAACATACAGCTGTAACAAGCATGGTTGATGGTTAGTTCAAAGTATATTCTGGTCACGTTATAAGTTGATGCATCTGAAACGTTTTAAGCCATAAAATTTTAGGCTTTTATTTATCATACACTTAGCAGTCTATTGAGCTATAAACATAAGATAAGACTCAGTATGAAACCTTTACTGTTGTTACGAATAATCTTAATGTCATCTGAGCCTAATAAAAATAGGTAACGTTTAATATTCCGCTTGCTGATTCCGAGTCCTTTGATGCCTATCTTCCATTAGTTCTGCTCACAACCATGACCTATATAAGGGGCCATTAATTATAATTTGCACCATAAACGGCGACACTGCAAGCTAATGTACGGTCGTAAAGAATCGCGTTGCGTATGCACATATAAAACGTGGAGACTCTTATCAGAGGCGGGCATATCAAAGGATCGTACATTTTGAGTGATTTATTCCTTGTTCTCATAACAACAAGGCGTCATTTCTTTTGTACATTGTGTTGCCCAGATGTGGGGACCGCTTTGCCCTTTAACCCGGCGGTGATATAAGAAACTGGTCGTTAAGACCGGACCTGAAAGTCCAAAGTTGCGTTGCGCCAACGCCATTTGTAGGTCACCAGATATTGCACAGAAGACCTTGTGTGGAACAACCAACACGGATGCAGCAAGTGAATAATAAAGATGGGAATAAGTAACAGGATTTGCATGTGGTTTTGAAATTTCGGATGTGGTTTTAACAAATATTTTGGGTATGTATTATGATAATTAAAATAAACACAAAGCTCATAGTACTCTTGATTGACAGTCATAATCAAGTTTTAGGGGTGAATCTGTATGGTAGCCGGTAGAAAAAATTGAAGGCTTAACATACCTGTTTAGGAAAGCGTGTTTTGTCTGTGTTCAGGAAGATTAATGTATGAGCCTATTTAATGTATCTGCAGGGCAAAAGCCTCCATCATCAAATTAAGACAAACACAATAATAAATACCTACTTCCACCACCACGCTTGCTATTGAAATTGAACAAGTAACTCCGAGAACACCGAGTTGTCAAGGAGATTGGTTCAATAGAGCAAGTGCATTTTTTGTAAGGATTTAGCTTATAAGGTTTCAAATATGGGATAAGTCGGGATAACTATTTAGACTCTGGTTTAGGTCAGAAAATCACTTAATGATACCTAAATGGTTGTACCTACAAAACTCTATTGTAGAGTATAAAGACGTTCTGGACGGTAAAAAAACACAAAACAATTAGTTGCGTGTTGGCTTTTGGCAAAAAATACAATAGGGGTTATCTTGTAAAGGCATAATTATGGGAATATCAATGAATTAACCATTCATATGGTTTAACGACGCACAATGAAGTAGGTAGGTAGAGAAAGAATTTTGTTCTCAGGAACAAGAAGCATTCATTGTCTAGTAATAAGTTCTTGTTTTGATGAATTGTCTGGTTTTTATAGTCCGAGTGATGCTTATAGAATGCCGTTTTGGAATATACGACATTTGAAATTTCGAATCTAAATAATGTAGCATTGTATGGCAGTTAGTTGGACAGTAGTAGTTGGATAGTTGGAAAATGTAGCATTGTATGGCAGTTAGTTGGATAGATTTGGCCCCTATTTTTAAGCTGTGGCAGAAGATGCGGTTGATTGAAAATAGTGACAGATTCTCAATTATTCATAAAATCACGTGTTCTTCGTGGTTAACCGGCCATTGAGCTAACTTTTTTTTAACCACTTGGCGAAAGGCAAACTTCATACCAAATCACCGATTTTGGCTCTATCAAGGATAATTTTGACATATTCTTAGCGTTTCTGGTTTTTTTTTAAATTTTCCAGATTCTACTCTCCTGTGTAGCAGATTTGCCTCTTGCGTGGCAGAATCTCCACTTTTGAGGTGGTTTACCTGATGGCAGAATTTTCCGACAAAATGTCGGGAATCTAACCCAATCAACAGGTTTGCTAATTGCGGGTTCTTTAAAACCTGAGCTAAATAAATAGGTAGGTAAGGCAACATGGATTACGGATTCACATGTAACATGTAAACATCTTCACTCACTTTAGCTTGAACAAGCTCAAGTGCCTAATTCTTGCCTTTTCGTAAATTTTCTCAAGGCCAGACTAATTTTGTTTTGGTTGTTGTTGTTAGTGTGTATTATATTTGTTATGACCTTTGAGTTATGTTATAAACTGTTGATATTAACTGTCTTTAAAAACGAGAAGTTGTATACAATGTTTCCCCTGGATTTGTGGTTTTTTGTTAGCCTTTTCGTTATATAAATAAATAATAATTAGCAGCTGTTGTTGTTACCATTGTTTTGAGTTTATTTAAGTATTTATTTGTAATACTATTTTATTAGAATCGACATTTTTATGTGTATCACGTATGAAAATGTTGTATTTATTAAATAGTTTATTGCTTACTGTAAAACTTACAATAAATGTAGGTATGTGGTTAAAATTGAGCATCTCTCACCAATATTTGTATGGACCTAGTTATTAATTACACGTTAATGTTAGTAGGTAGTTAAACATGGTTACGGTCTACATGCTTGGAAAAATTTATCTAAGTAGGTAGGTAAGTGTGTTCTGTTATTCTTTCTGTAACAATCTAACAACATGTACAGCAATTTTTTTTTATTGAATTAAGGTAAGCCTTTGACGTCAGAAACTGCTCTGACGAAGATAATTAGCGATATGATAATAGAATATTATTTAGATTAGCTGATTAATCTACTAATATTATTACCCCGTCGATACAACTTTGTAAAAAGATTACGATTATATGAATCGATGGACATTAAGGATCATTATCTTCCGCCAATACTACATAATATAATATTATGTTTGAAACTGCTACAGAAACTATGTAGCAATTAAAAATTATTATTATTATAGTTTTTAGATTGCTGTTGTAACACTTATTTTTATAATAGTTACACAATCCAATCAAACAAGGAGCTCCAGAGATTATCCTCATAATACTTACCTATATAACTTTACCTTTTTTATTATTTGTCCTAGTAGGGTTGCCATCTCTAAAATTTGGAAAACAGGACAAGACGCTTGAAAACCCCGGATTTTAGAGTCCAAAAGCCGGACATGTCACCAAGATCATAAACATATTCAATGTAATAAAAAACATCGTGGTGTGCGTGTCTTGCGGGCGGCCCAAATTTTTTTAAATTATTTATTTTTTAAAACTCGGTCTACAATTGAAACCTTCCCCGGACGTTCCCTGGATGCCCTCTAAACTAGGACAAATCCGGGGAAACCCGGAAAAATGGCAACCCTAGTCCTAGGGCCTTGAAGAGCAGAGCTGAAGTACCTAAGTACCTTTTTACCTACTGGAGTTTTAATCATTGTAACTTATTCCTTAGAAGCGAATTGATCTGCAAATTTTTAATGTTTGCCAATAAATATAAATAAAAAAGAAACCACCTGATCGTGCTTACTACTTTTATTATTTAAATTAAATGTTCACATGAATAACATACCGCGTGCACGTCACATTCTAGGTACCTACAAGCCATGCATGTATAATTTATAAGTAATGTAATTTCTACTGCGTTATAATAAATAATATCAAATACAGTTTCCGCTACCATCCTCACTAATAATAATTTTTGTGTATTTATCAGTTTAGTTCAATGTGTGGTTATCTTACCTTCTTTGGGAAGAATATTTTCGGTTTTCCCGTATATGTAGAATACGAGGCCATGTTGTCAACTTTTGTAAAAACCATAATTTGACTAATCGCACAATCTGATAGCAAACACCAGCCTAAGCGATACGGATGGCGACCGTTTCCTCCTTTTCTAGATATTTCTACCGGTGAGAGTGTGATAGATTCGTTGTTACAATTGTTCGAACTTTTTGTACGGGTTGAGTCGCAATAAACTTTTGATCCTTGGTAGCTTCCACGTCAGCAACGCCGACGGCGATGGCACTTGGCTCACACGCTCACGACCGCGTCCGATCACTATAACTGACAATATCAAGATCGTAGCACTCATATAGAACTCGAAATCACATTTTAACCTTGCCGCGATACAACGGAGCCGCACGATGCACTCTGGACGCCGTACTTTTTCAAACTGAATTTCGTCACGACGACGACTGTTGCTTTTATCAATTCGGACTTGTTTCCCCCCGCGAACGACGCTGTCTCTTTCCCACTGTATATTCGTGGAAAGTGACAGAGCATACGCACACAGTTAAGTTACAACTACAAGCAGTGTGCGTGTGTCTAGCACATGGGCAGACGTTACGTGTTTGATAGGTGTTACGGTAATGATAGAGTCTATTGAACAGTCATAGCGTTTAACAGAAAAATAAACCATTATGTCACGTACTGATAACTCAATTTTGACGATTTGAAATGAGTTGATTACAAAATAGAGGGAAGGAAGTAAAGTTTATACAGCTCGTATGACGGTATGACACACTTTACATGGTCTCTACATCGGTACACTTATTTGTCGGCGACAAAGGAGACATAAATCTGTTTGAATGTGACATCGATGTTTTTTTATGGCGGTTCGTCGCACGAGGGGAAATTTGCCTAATCGCTTAACTCTACCAACTCTACCGTGAATAGGTACCTAATAACTAATTCATTATTTGCGAGCAGTTTCGTTTCAATTTCCTTAATGTAACCAGTAATTTGTCTAGGTTGTATTTCATTCTGTACGTTCTCTCCTATGTATTTAGCAGTACAAAGATTTATTATGTTAGACTTTACACTGACTTATCTTTTCCTGGAGATTTATAGTACCTAAGTAGATAATCACTGTGAGTACTTATGATTTTCTAGGAAATGATAAAAAAATACCTATTTGCTTTCCAAAGTTAAATATTTCACATTGATTATTTGGGGTAGTCGCGTCTGATCCCGGTATCCGTCCTGAGTCGCAACGGATACCGATCGATAGTCGCTTCGAATACCGGGATCGGTTGCAACCCAAAAAATAATTAAAATTTTGTGCAACGGATACCGGGATCAGACGCGACTACAAAAATAAATATATTTAAGTTCTATCTGATCCCACAGGGTGTTTGCATTTGGGACCTTGTTAATTATGAATGAATATTTTGACGTTTCTTTCTTCTAGATGTATCTGGGGGCACGGCAGTGCCCCCGCCAAGTCGAGCGCGAAGCAAACACTGCCGTACCATCCTTTACTGGAACCATTTCGCCGCATTTTCAGGCCCAACCAAACTATTAGAGATCGACATATACCGCCTTTACAAAAAATACTCAACTTAGTGAGCCGCTTCATTTGGTGGTGGTGGGGGGATGGGAGGGAAAGGGGGATGGTAGGGGTAGGGGGAGGGGGGAAGGGGAGGGTGAAGGGAGATGGAAGGGGGAACGGGAGGGGTAGCTGGGGGGGTGGGGATAGTATATGGGAGGGGGAGTAGGGGGGATGGGAGGGGGAAGGGGGATGGGAGGGGCGATGGGAGGGGGAAGAGAGATGGGAGGGGGGAAAGGAGATGAGAGGGGGGGTGGGAGGGGGATGGGGATATTAATGGGAGGGGGAGGTGGGGGGATGGGATAGTACATTATCAATCCAATCCACATGAAATTTGGCACAGGTATAGTTTATAACGTGGAACAGGACATAGGCTAAAAAAATCTCACGGGAAACGTCTCATTCCAAATAGATACAAAATAAATCAATATGCCCACGTTCCTACAAAAAGAAGTGAAATCCCACCAAAAACATTCTGTAAAAAAACTAGCCAAGTCTCGATGGAGCTGCTTGTTTATCTCTAAAAAGTAATGAAATCTAGACATAGTCGTGCCAAGTCTAAGGTTCCTTACTGCGATTTCTTTATTATTATAGTTAATGTTGTGTGACCTCCCATCTCTCTTCCCCCTCCCATCGCCCCTCCCATCCCCCTTCCCCGTCCCATCCCCCCTACTCCCCCTCCCATATACTATCCCCACCCCCCCCAGTTACCCCTCCCGTCCCCCCTTCCATCTCCCTTCACCCTCCCCTTCCCCCCTCCCCCTACCCCTACCATCCCCCTTTCCCTCCCATCCCCCCACTACCACCAAATGAAGCGGCTCACTAAGTTGAGTATTTTTTGTAAAGGCGGTATATGTCGATCTCTAATAGTTTGGTTGGGCCTGAAAATGCGGCGAAATGGTTCCAGTAAAGGATGGTACGGCAGTGTTTGCTTCGCGCTCGACTTGGCGGGGGCACTGCCGTGCCCCCAGATACATCTAGAAGTAAGAAACGTCAAAATATTCATTCATAATTAACAAGGTCCCAAATGCAAACACCCTGTGGGATCAGATAGAACTTAAATATATTTATTTTTGTAGTCGCGTCTGATCCCGGTATCGGTTGCACAAAATTTTAATTATTTTTTGGGGTGCAACCGATCCCGGTATTCGAAGCGACTATCGATCGGTATCCGTTGCGACTAAGGACGGATACCGGGATCAGACGCGACTACCCCGATTATTTCGGTTTTATTTTATTTACTTTACTTATTTTCGTAGACTTGCATAGGTTTTTAAAGTACTCTGATACTTTCTTTTTCATTAACTTTAAAACTACATTTATTTGCAGTAAGAGCATGTTTTGGACCAAGGGGAATAAACCAAATAGGAATGAATATATTTTGTTTCTGTATAATAACATAAATATTTAACTAATACCCAAAATAGGTGTTTCCGTTTTCATATTTGTTTATGCTGCATTTGCTATTTTCAATATTAATCTGCATGTTTGTCAAATAATTTTATCTTTTTATCGGTCCGGCTTCTTACGGGTGGTAAAAGTTAGAGATAATTTTCTTACAATAACAAAAACACAACTTGACAATTATATTCTGGCGATTCATTTTTGTTTTTATACCTATAGGTATAGATTAACATTTGCTTTTATAAAATAAATCTTCGCTTCGATTCCTGTATATGGATTGGTCTACTTTTTTAACCAAATTCAATAAAAGAGGTTCTTGATTAATCTCAAGGCAGTTGTGCTCAACTGTCACCTTGCAATAGCATCCGGGGCCTGTTGACCCAAAGTTGCTTTGCGTCATTTTGCGAATGTCATCTTGTAACAGCATCCGGGAGAAACGGCTTAACATACCATCCGAATGAAATAATGGTGAAATTCACAGATGGGTCTTGGTGACCCATTTTTTTTACGGAGTAGAATGTACCTTTATCTTCAGTACCTCAAAACGCCACTTTAAAATTAACGTTCGCGTCATCATACTCATCAAAAGACACGAAAAGGCTTTGTAGCTGACCAAATAAATTGTTGGGATAATTAGAAAAATCCGAAAAATTAAGAATTTTATACTTACACGCGTACAAAGTAGGCAGGTCGAATAAGTTTATTTGTATTTGAGCTAAGTTTGCAAAAATAGAAGAGTACCAAATTTCTCTAGATGTAAATATCGCATTACGTATTCACATAAGCAGGCATATAAGCTGACGTAAATGATTAATTAATAGTTAAACATATTCCAAATAACATTAGATGTTAATTTTGAATGAAAGACTTCTGTCGACGTCTTCATAGCGGGACCAATAATATTTTTGATTATGTTCATTCATCCCATAAATTCGGGAATTTATTTTGAAACAGCGACATTTTCCGCTTCTACGATTACTATAGTTATTAAGTCAAAATGTCTCTGAATTTAAAAATATCTTTTAAGTGACCAAATGTATTTTCATCGTCCCGCATAGAAACAACAAAGATAAGAAATGATCCTTTTAGCAAAGGAGCTCGCAATGTGTTACGGAAACATACGCATACCGAAGTCAAGATAGTTTATCAATTGTTATAATTTATCAGATTTTACTTTTTCACAACTACTGATACAGCCAATATACACAACAAACAAATTATATATTTAAATGTAAGAAGAGAAGATTTTTTTTATCTGTAACTTGATCATTTTTATGTAAAAAATAAATGTTACCTCAGTTTTTTCCTATTCATTAAATAAAAAAATACACAAAAATAATATGTTATCTATCTTTAAAGCAAAACAATTGAATAGTCGTTTCAGCTAAAGATGGAATTTTATATTAGAAAACGTCAGTCACAGCAGGAGAGTCACAGAGTCAACTGTAATGCGGTGATTCAGAATCTAGCACCGATGGTCAAATACGAAACAGTTTGAGAAGCAGCTACCTTAAAAAAAGAAAGCCAAACATGGAAGGTGGTCTTAAAGTAATCACGCCGATCTACTCATCAATTCGTCTAGACAGTACGTGATTAGTATCCAGTCTGTGGTTCTAAGCTTGGTCGAACTCTTAATTAACGCGAGGCATGTGGAGTTATCTACATTTTTCCTTTTTAGACGCATCTTCCATAATGGTAAAGATCTAAAGCGCACATTAGACGTCAAGATCGGTGTGAGAAAACTTAGCCATTTAAAATTTAATTTAAAACAAAACCTGATTACAGGATATTTAGAGATGTGTTTCATTTTTGACGCCATTTTTGGGATGAGTGTAGTGCGTTATCAAATTTCACCAAACTGGGAATTAATAACGATAAATATCGAGCTTTTCGGACAACAAAATAATATTCGACCTGGCCCCAAAATAGGAAGTAAAAAAACTTTTGTTGTAGGAATCGGTATCAATTAAGGTTCCAGATTATAATAAATTACAAATAAAAATCCAAATACAACAAATTAAATAAATGTTTTTTAAATAAATTATTGTTTCGAGAAAACTGGTTCAATTGGAGCTTTTAACTTTGAATTAAGATGGAGATGATGATGATGATGACGATATAGAAAGACGTGTTGTGATGCTTAAACATTTTAGTCATATGGACATAGACATCTTAAGTAAAATGGTAAATTGTATATCCTCCAACTCCTAATTCTGTTAACTGAACTGGACGAGCAGTGTTTATTTTTAATGTTGACAAAGCCAAAGGAGGGTCAGCCCTTAAAGCTTACTGGCGCCTGTTTCGAAATAGAAAAGCGTGACACATTAACGCCGAAAGCGACTTCTCTGGCGCCATGATGCGAATCGGTAAATTTGCAAATAACAACAATAAAGCATTATATTTATTAACACTTGTACATTTTACTTAACTCATTTATTTTGTATAACGAATGAGGTCATATCGTCATCCGAGCAGTTTTAAGGACACGTAAGGTTCTGGCAGTTTTGATTCTAGGTAATGTACAAACGTTACTCATGGGAAATTTTCAAATATGGTTAAAATTTAAAATGAAAAAATCGGACTTTCGGAGTTTCTAGTGACGATGAATTATAATTCTTTTAGGTATGCTTAAAATCGTACTATCGTGGACTATTTATAATAATTTTAAGAGACAAGAACGACACTAAACAGATTTACAAAAGGATCGTAGCATCGAAATTCTTTTTTTTTTATGTTTGGACTAAGCCAGCACTTGACCACAAAGTTGTCTGATGTTAAACAACTATGCGGTCTACGATGGAGCGCGCTTGCTTAGGAAAAGCCCGTTAATTCTGGCATTGGAGAGCCCCAAGTTGTATTGTCTTCTATTGTATTTTGGTTCTACTTTATTTTATATCTTACTGTAGGGTTTTTCCATAATTAAAATTATTCATCATGATTATAACGAAAGGTTAGGTTGGATTCCTCACTAATCTATGATTGTTTGTTTGTTTGTATTTAATAGGCTCCGAAACTACTGAACCGATTTGAAAAATTATTTCTCTGTTGGAAAGCTACATTATTCTTGGGTGACATAGGGTACTTTTGATTTCGGAAATGTGGGGGGAAGGGGGGATAATTGTCAAAAGAAATAAAAACCGCGAAGGCGACCGCTAGTCATTAAAACGCTTGCCCAATACATAATACGCTTGCCCAATACAAGTTGGTGATCAAACACTCCGAGAATGAAAAGGAACTGGAACTTATTTTCTAATAAGGTACTACTAAAACTAACGTTAGTTAGAGTTATATCTAGAATAATAATAGAACAAGCTACATCCACGTCAAATATTAAAAACTACTATATACATTTAAAAATTATCTCATACTGCTCCATTCATAATTTAGTCGAGGCTAGCAATTACTGACGCAGGTGTATCAAATAGGTGTAATATTTAATTAGCTGGCATTATTTTTTATGTTAAATATCTTACGTATGCCGATATTAAAATTATTCGTATTTTGATGTAAGTAGGGCAATGTGCTGGTATAAACGAATAAGAGGAATTTTTTTATGACATCAATTGTCGCCGAAATATTCATCATCACCACAAACATCAGCGAATAACAATGAATATTTTTCCACCTAAAAGCACATGATCCCCTACACTCCCTATTTTCACTTTTGACAAATTTGGTGTAATAGTTGAGAAGTCAGCTATTACACCAGAGATCGCGGGTTCGATGAACTAACATGTATTTACAAGAAAAAGTTAAATATCTGTTGCTATGTTGTCTAGCACCCATAGCACAAGTTTATGATTAGTTTGGGGCTAGGCTATAATATGACGCTATGTGAATATAATTTCCAAAGATATATTTTCAACAAACCTAAATCAACTGTAACTTTATATCTCTCTAATGCACGCTAAACATGCTTAGAAAGTATACTAAAAGTTTTCATTCGTTCAATATTTTATTTGATATTACTGTTATCACGCCATCATTCACATTAACATCGTCATAATCACTGACATCAACTATAACGTCACAGGAATCATCATTAACATCGGTGAAGGGTGATATATCCATCCTTAAATAATACGGATATCCTTCGGCTTTCCGCGTAATGTGCAAATGTGATTTCTAGCCGCCTTGTCACTGTTAGTTGGCGACTTATTTATCTCTTAATGTTTATTACTAAATTCAAGGACATAAATAAATTCGATTATGTAACCGTGAATCAGAATAATGTCAAACTACCAAAATCTTTACATTAAACTACTGACTTAGCATTTTCTGCATGAACTGATCTAATGGATTGCAATTTTACATAATTAATTGAATGAGAACAAATTATTTTCGATAATGAAGCGTTACGAAAATTATAAAACGTGTGATATGTAAAGTGATGAACTTATGTCATCATCACATAAGTTCATCATCTTTCATCAAATATCATCTTTATCATGTTATACATTATTTTTTTGCAATAATTTATTTACCACTATTTAATAAGTTAATTACTGTACCTCTTCTTTTCAGCACATAAGTTACAACGGATGCTTTGAATGTAAAATTATTAAAAATGTCACGTACGTCCACGTATTATTATCATACTAGTAAAAATGTAATCGGACTAACCTGTGGTACCACTTTCGTAGAATACTTAATGCAAAAAGAGTTTCCTTTTAAGCAGTAAGTAACAGTCTTCTTCATCTTCATGTTTCACAAAAAAGTTATTAACTCCCGAACACACCACATACGACCGTGTCAATCAATACGATGATTATTTCTGTCGCCAAGTGCTTAGAAAACAAATCCTCCGTACGATTTACGTTAATCAGCGGGATTCGGTGCGACCGAGTTTTTTTGCTGCAATGCATTCAGGCGTTCGTTGTTATGCAATCTTAAATAGTACGCGAGCGTATTTTGAGAGAACGTGCTTCGGATCAGTGGCGCAACTTTTCGATGGCAAATACACAGAAGATGACTTTTTTTAATTGGACGTTTCAGTCCAATGTCTTAAATAACTTAGAAATCTGCAGAAAATCAAATGAAAATATTTTTAAAACGACTTTAAAATTGCTTGGGTTCTTGAGTTCCATTAAGGGTCGTACAAAATTTATTTTTAACAACGGCTTTCTCATCACCAACAGCATTTGCTAGCATTTGGCTAGCAAAGTGATTAAACCTACTGAATTAAATATTTGCCTTGCAGTCCGGAACAAATGAGGCGATACCTCTCTTTTTCAAAATGAAAGGGGTATTTTTATGTTGCAAGAAAAATGTGCAACGTCCACAAACCATGCACCTATTAAATGTGTCGTGTAAGCCGCCACGCCATACTATGCAGAGACAAGTAACCCTCTAGCACGCTAACCTTCCCTTATTGTAAAAAATTGTAATACATAATTACATACAAACACAGAACCCCCTGTCCTGGAGGGCGTTTTATTGGCCATGCAATATAATGTCACGGCATCTCTGTTTGTTTACACATCTCTTATTTTTTGAAATTGCATTGGAACAGTTTGATAAAAACAACAAGAAAGTAAAGAACGATGGACAAAGCATTACGTTTGAATTCGAATCAAAGTCCTAGAATAATAAAACTCTTTCGCGTGATAATAATGCACGCAGAATAAAGTTATGAATTACAGAAAAGTGGCTTTAATGGGACTGTAAGAATCGAAACTTTAATCACCACACTCTAAATAAATTTCTGTTTCTTAGTGCAGCTTGCTATTCAATCCCCAGTTATTCAATTGAAACATTACCCTAACCAGGATTTTATGGATAAACGTGCCCAAAAATTCGGCAATATTTTTGCACGAAATACTCTTAAGATCATCATAAATGTTGTGTTCATACGTAACGTCATAGGTATAATAATATTTTATGGATGTGCATCTATGAAGCAAGGCAGGTCAACGCTCTGTCGGCACAAATACTGAATCACTTTTATGTTACAAATACAAATACTACGACGTAAACGTATTTTGAAACCGTCGTAAAGTGCAGCTAGTGTGTTTCGGCTAATTTCGTACCACGTTTTTCATTGATGATTTATGCACCCTTGAACATTTTCCACTATGCAATACAATTTGGTCTCAGCCTAAATAAATCTTTATGCTGTAGTTTTTGTGGAATGCGTCTTAGTACAGGCGGTAATTATAAAAAGTTAAGTATCATGCTATTTATCCAACTACAAGGCAAAGTCCACGAATTCGTTGTTAAAGATGATGATGAAGGTTGGTTTGAAAATTGAAGATGTTGAGGCAAATGACTTAACTCAAACATAGGAACATGGCAGGTAGATACGGCCCAGTATCACAACTGAAACATGTTAACTATCACGTAGACATAATTTAATATCTCAAATACATAGAACAGCTGCCTACCAAAGAGTCATTTGATAGTCAATATTTTCGTAATTTAAAGGGAATTACATGTTCAATGCATTCGTTCGGGTAGAGAATACCAATTTAACCAGTAAATGTCAAAGTATGTTTAACTATATCGTCCAAAACTTGTATTTTATAAGACGTATTACAAAACAAAACGTTTACTAGAACTTTACTAGAATAAAGATTTTTTTTTGTGCAGAGGAAAATGCGCTTATGTAGGTACATATTATATTCGTGTTACCGTGTTGGAGACTCAGGACTAAAGGAATTCTTCCCACTATCCATGAAACAGCCCAGATTTACAGAATTATTGCGAATGATCTGGGTGTAACTTTTCAGTAATAAGTATAACTTATGCATCGAAACATCAAATAGGCTACGGTTTATACGCAGGAAAAGCTGCTGACAATAGCTAGTGCATTATACAAGTAAGTACCATTCACATACTTATATTTACTAACGATGTATAATGTATTTACGAGCGTCACAACTACAACACGAATCATGTTGTTTATGCAAATGTCACGTTGCCTTTGAGATGCAAAATATCTGTAATAATACTTTTTCCGATACAGTTGTCAATGGTAGCGGAACTGTTAAGGCATATTCAGCTTTTGTTGTTCCAAGAAAACAGATGGACTTTAAACAGTGTGTTTATTTAACTATTAAAATGATGTTGTTTTCCATTAACTAAAATTTCCGCCAGTGGAACAAATTTTCTTCTTAATGTTTCGTTTAAGCCCCAAATTAAGAATATATCTTTTTTTTTTCTCATTTATCTTGATCGTGAATACAAAATACCAAATGAAGAATTCTCGAATAAGACAAACATTCAGGGATTTTTTCCTTAATTTTGTATTTGAGTGTTAATATCAGTTAGTTATAGAGTTAGTTAGAGCCATGGGCTAGTGCCCATTAGTGGGCAGGCTTTTCTTCGCCAAAAAATAAACGTATCCTGACTATATATTATAGTACGGGACAAAGCCCTGCTTAAGAGAAATATAAGATGTGTCATTAGTTTAAATCGCAATCCGTCAAAATATCACGTTTCCCGGGAAAAAATTTACACTTTGCCTTTCTCAAAAAAATAGTTATTTGTTATACAAGAGTGCAAAGTTGCTTTTTAACCGCGTGTTCAATTTTGATGACCGAGCAAGCGAAGGATTCTAAAATTGAATCACGAGCGCAGCGAGTGATTCAAAATTAGAATCCTGAGCGAGCGAGGGAATCAAAAGAGCACGAGGTGAAAAATCTTTGCACTCGAGTGCAACACGTAACTTTTCATTCCACCTCAGCGAGGAAATGACTAAAGAAATGCGTAAAGAACCGCGTACAAAGCAAATTGAAAAAAGAACACCAAGAAGGATTTAAGAAATTAAAAAAAAGTTGTATGATATATTCGGCACCATAGAGGTAGCAGTAAATAGGTTTAATGTTTTTTTTTATTCAAAGCCGTTTTTATTCTCTAGAGGATAAAGTAAATTGAATTTAGAACATCGTGTGCACTAAGTTTGTGAATTAAAAAAAACGTTAAACCTATTTACTGCTACCTCTATGGTGCCGAATATATGTATCATACAACTTTGTTTTTATTTGTTAAACGTTTTTTTTTGCATTTAGTCATTTCCTCGCTGAGGTGGAATGAAAAGTTACGTGTTGCACTCGAGTGCAAATATTTTTTACCTCGTGCTCTTTTGATTCCCTCGCTAACGCTCAGGATTCTAATTTTGTAAATTTTAGAATCCTTCGCTTGCTCGGTCATCAAAATTGAACACGCGGTTAAAAAGCAACTTTGTACTCTTGTATAACAAATAACTATTAATTTATCATTGGTACTTACCATAATCAGGATATTTTCCTTAAAGGTTTCAACAGTAGCCTTCAAAGATAATTGACCTGATGTTTATATTAAAAGCACGTGCTTCAGAGATCAAATTATGAGTAGTAAGCGTTATCATACTATGCACTCTCGCACTTTGTTAGCAAGGTAGGAAGGTAGGTTACACGTGGCTATAATCTCTTTTTTTAATTGGAAAGAAATGGAGTGAAATTGTCTACGGGAATTCACACACCACTTTTCGTACCCGACGGACAGTGAAGGTGCATTCCCTAGGTTACATTACTGATTATCCCCCTTAAATAAACCCCCCTCCCCCCAAATATGTACTCCAACTTCTATTGTGTCATTGAGTCTTTACTCCGCTGACTCTTCGATTCGCAACGGAACTTGACTTTCGATTGCTATTACCTATCCTTTGCAGCTTCTACGTTGACGTTTACGACTATCAGCAAAAGATGATGGTTTTTTGCACCAATCCGTAATCCCGCTTGTCAGATAACCAGCTCTTCTAGCCATAACGAATTATGTTTTTTAATGGAAAGCAATAAATGCCGATCTTAAGGCATAGCGCTTGCTTTTGTAATACTGTGTGGCGCTTGCTCTGCAGTAAGAGATCGGCGCGGGAGGGGTGTCATTTTTTTGTCAGCTTGTAATATCCCACTGCTGAGCAAAGGCCTCTCCCAACTTCCTTCGATTTTTCGTCTGAATGGCTACATTTTTCCAATCCCTACTGACAGTGGCGGTTAATCATCCCGCCACCGTTTTCAAGAAAATTACCGAACGACAACGAGGGTGACATGTAACAAAAATGGCATATACACGTGATGATTGGTTTCTCGCGGCATTTAACGTGACAAAACGTTCCTTTTCGCCCCACTCCAATACAGCAGGAACATACTCAGGTAAGCGTTATGTCTGTAGTAAAAACTATGCCTTTCAATGCACGGAGAAAAACAGACCTAATCAGTCACCAATCTTACTGAAAACATTTTGCTTAGCTTTTGCATTCGTTGCAAAATACGCACGACCTTTGTACTACCGTCCTCCTTTTAAGACGAAAATCTTTTCACAGCAAAGTTTTTATTATTGTGATTGAATTTTTAAACGCAGCTTTTTCTATTATTGCTGTAAAAAAAAAGTCCCTTTAGCGACAGTTAACTGAAGATGAAGAATCCGGATGGATGGATGAACGTTTTTCATTCAAGAAGACTGAACAGGTGGAGTTAGAATTTTTTTTTTGTTTTTCATTATTTTTGTCAATTTTAATTTTCCTTTTTGCTTAGTCCTAGGCTTGATTGGTAGAGATGGTAGAGAATGCCATGTGCCATTAAGTCCGCATTTTGTACCATTGTGTAGTGGAATAAAGAATAAATAAATAAATGTAGTGGGTATTATCACAATTTATTATGACATACATATTCGGCAGCCCTCGAAGTTCTCCAAGCCAAATATCTTAAATGTGTGGTTATTTTCCATACGTATAACCTCGCTGCATTTACTCAGTTTATAATATAAACTATTGTGTGCTACACAGCTCACACATAACATTTTGTTGATGAACTTGACACACTTACTTTTATTTTAATGTAATCTCTATAAATATCCGCTCGACATCAAGACATAATCGCTTACTCAGGTGCGTCTTCGAACATCACGTTTTGTTTTTCTCAACTATTGAACGTTTTCCCACGCTTGGGCCTTCGTATAATATCCAATTTCCTGGTGTCAAAATTGATCTTTTGTTTAATTAACACTATAATTATGTACAGCTAGCGGTCTTCTCAATTTCAGAAATTACGCATTTTAAAATATTATAGGTATATTTGTATTACTCGTATTAAGACTAGCTTGGGGCGCCTGGTTCTATATTTACGTAGTTGAAAATTAAACGACCAAATTGAAATAATGTTTACTGAAAACAAAATCTATTTTTAGAGTATCGTGTCACTAATTGTATCCAAATTGTGTAGCAATTCGAACAAAAATACATTTACGTAAGTATCGTAATCTAGGTATGCGTTACTCATTATTTTTATTTTATTGACAGCCGCATTACAATGAGATCCTACGTTAAACTAAAGAAATAGATAAAATAGGATTATCTATGTTTGTTTTACACAGACATATCGGCAAGTTCTTTTACATGTAAAACTGATTATGAAACTTACAATCGTATTAACATTGATACCAACTGTATTTATAATTATTTATAGTATAACTAGCGGCCGCCCCTGCGGGTATACCCGCGCGTAATTTCTTTTTTAAATATCCCCCCTAACCCCCACATTTCTGGGATAAAAAGTAACCTAATGTCACCCGGGGATATTGTAGCTTTCCAACAGTGAAAGAATTTTTCAAATCGGTTTAGTAGTTTCGGAGCCCATTAAATATAAACAAACAAACAATCAAAGCTTTCCTCTTTATAATATTTGTATAGATTATTAATAATGATGACATACTGTCTTGGCAAATACTTTATAAAATCCAAGGTAGGCCAGATGATAGGCCAGTTTACTTCGACTATTTCATTGAGCGAGAACTTAATCAAGAAGTATCGTTTAATGGCTATCATACTACTCAATCAATACTCATATAAGCTTCTGGTCTTAAAGAGAAATTACAAGCTGCAACCATTCCAATATTGCTAGAGCTCTTTGTCGGCTGATTTCAAGTGTGGGGTGATAAGAAATTGGCAACAGTATTTTGAAGCAGTCAGGATTTTGAGGCCCGAAATAGTCTGCACAACACTTGCTTATTATCTACCAGCAAAAGAGCAAGATTTTTACTCAAATATTGAAACTACAACATATAAAACTTACTCAGTTTTTCCGTTCAAAGTTTCCTTCTGTTTACCAACTCAACATTTATTCCCAGTCATCAGAACATAATAAAGTAAATATTTGTAAACGTTCCCAAGGGCCATTTTAGGCAACTCTGTTATTGTTACACATAGCATGCAACTTAGTTTATCGCACGCACGGTGTTATTTGTCAAAATATTTTTATTCTATGAACACCAGACGAAAGGAGGGCTTAATCATAACATACATTACACAATCATTCTAGCCTAGCTTTATTAGTAAATGTAGAGATATCTAAACCAAAACAAACAGACGGTTACACGCTTCGCTCCCACTGTAGGTATTATATAATTGAATACTATTAAACAATGCCATTAATATAAGTAGAAAGAACGTACATACACACCCATTTATTTATCGTATTTTTTCTATTTGCGGCAAACGGTGTCATTTGGTACGGATTACGCATGAATCATTTTACCTAAACCTAGTGATTAAAAATAATATCTTCTGAGTTTTTCTCACTATGTTTTAGGTAATTAGCGTTTCGGTAATAGTCCTAGTATGAAATATTATGACTGTTAATAATTTTATGTACTTTTAGATTTGTCACCTAAACGTATCAAATATCTAAAACGCCCGAACGAAGTCCAGTTTTTATTATTATTGTTAGGAAAGGTGTTCCAATGTTGACAGAAAAAAATCAGTGTTTTCTACTAAAACTAATGCAAAGCAATTCTTTTATTGAAGCATGTCTGATATTTCTTTTAAAATTCTCATTTGAAATAATAGGTTTATGCAAGTGACAAAAAATTATAACAATAATACACATTATGTTTGGTAGATTTTAGCCCAATGAATGACGCACAAGAATCTCATTAGCTCAGAATAGTGATAATATTTAATTCTTTCCGGTAATTGCAGATTGTAAACGTTATCTGTAAGGAAAGCCTATTAGATAATGAGTAAAGAACATTCGTCTGTATGACGCATTAACAGAAATGAGGTCAATTTTACAATAAGATACAAGGTTAAATTCCTAAATTCTATCACTTGAGTAAAGAGCAGAGAATTTAAAATTCAAAATGTGATTGCCTAGCTTCTACCTATACACCTTTTTTTTTCGGAGGAGAATGCGTTTATGCACCATAACCGCAGGCTAGCTAGACCCGCGGCCGTATGTGGGACTCGAGACTAAAGCGTCTACTACCCACTAAACTCCCCCGGTTTCCCCTTCACATCCGATTGGGACGAGCCGGTGCCAGCCTTGCTATTGACCAGCCCATTATTATTGCCTGTCTGATAACTGAAATGACAAAAAAGAAGAAGAAAAAAGACGGTATCAATTTCGTCTATCAGCTAATTCACCTAATTTAAACCATTATGGACTGTTATTGGCATAGTCATTCGATCGTTTAGTGTTAAGGATAATGTTCCAATATCGGACAACCTAAAAAAACTGTCTGGTAACAAAGCATTCTACATATCCCAACTCGAACATTCCATGCATTGCATATCGTTAAGGAGAGCAGGGCAACGGACAGGACATCCCAATAGAGTGGGCATAAAGTTATTTGTTTAAGTTTAGTGTCGTCCCACGTGCCCGCGCATACAATATTATGGTTTTATTGTCCACCGCTCATTGGCCACTTCCACCGAACGAGGATTCGCTAATAGTGTCACTCGACACCAAGGGCTTAGTTTACTAGTATTACCTATATCTGGTATGCAATGTATGTATTTTAAGAATAGGTACTCTTTTCCCGAGCTCTTTGTCCACTCAAGGTAGGTACGTTTGGATGATGATGACCCAGGTTTTGGCAAGTTCGGTTAACATTAACGGAGCTATTGCCTTCTGACCATATCCCTTAACAGACGAACCAAACCGAATATACGTAATTGTCATAGCTAATGGTCATTGTCACCTAACTTTGCATGTTTTCTCAGTGACAATAAGAGTCAAATATGAATATTTTTTTATGCTGGCCTGGACCTTGCCAATTCTTATTAAACCCACCCAGGACAAATTATAAATGCGAAAGTCTGGATGTTTGTTACTCAATCACGCCTAAACGGCTGAACGGATTTAGATGAAATTTGGCACACGTATAGCTTATAACCCTAATTAGACAAAAAATTTACGACAAACGTCTCATTCTCGCGGGAATAACAATTTAGAAACTACTGAACCGATTTGAATTAGTATTTCCTGTTGGAAAGCTACACTATCCCCGATGATCGGAAGGCTAGTTATAACATAAGTTTGTTCTGATAGCCATTAAACAAATGCTTCGGCAGCACTTTGGAGTCTACAAGTTTGCTATCTTGTCTATTTAGAAGAATTGTAGTATACAGAGATTCACCGCCTAAGGGAGAGGCCGGTGTTTTTACCTCCTTGGAAATACGTGGGTATTTCCGCGCCTCACGACTCTTATTCCAGAGAATGCTTAAGTGGGACTCCAAGATGCAAACACGAAACACGCAAGGATTGTCAAGGGGTTGCGACAGCATTCAACCGCGACGCCCTAAGTCGGCCCACCACACGGCGTGAGAGCGAAGACAGCTTTGAGTCACGTCTCACGTATGAAAGCGCTCTTATGACCTAACTGGAATCGCTGTTCTTCGGCCCAAGAAATCTGAGAGGTTCTTGTTGGATTTAAACGCCACGGAGCAAGAAGAGTGCCCCTAAATAAGCAAAAGGATAAAAAATGAATGCCAAACTACTTAAAATGATGAATACTCAAAATCCAAACATTGTCGTAATCCGGTGATGTTTATCATAAAATTCTGAGATCGTAAAATGAGTTATCGACGAAACAATGAATGAAGCCAGTCACGTAAGTGATTCATGTATCGTGATACAGTTTTAGAAAATTTTCCTTAGGAAAATAAAAATATTATGGTTTGTTTCACCGCCTGTCAGATTAGTTTCTCAGAATTAATCTCGCAGATGCTGTGCCCTTGTTTAAAATTGAAACAAGAGATCATTGTAGGTAAAAACATTTGAAAGTATCACAATTAAAACAACAAACTGCATGACTTGATGCTTTTAATACCTGACTCACTTTAGTTAATCACTATACTATGATCACTATAGATTTATGAACATAATTTCATGACTAGTGTAAGTTGGAATCCCTTACACCCGACGGAATACGCAACTGGCCGCAAGTTACGTAAATTAAAACGTAATGTGATTGTCATCAATGTGTAACATTCAAACATCAAAGTGTCATTGCTAAAGTATAAAAGTTTACACCCGAATAAACCAAAACAGATATATTATATTGTAGTAGTAATCTGAAGTGTTCAACGTATAATGACAACGCAGAATATTTATCTTCATAAATAGTTATTTGGCAATATCTTTCTGGCGTGAGGTTTTTACGCATATTTAAGAAAAAATATAACTATATTTTTTTGGGTTAACATTTTTGTACGCCAAGTCCCAGAATGGGGATCGTGAACAATCTAGTTCACATAACTTAATCTGATCTTTGATCACTTATTTCTAGTCTCTCACTTTAATATTGCAGGAAAACTGCCCTAAATTATTCATTAAAGAAGAGCATTCTACTCGAAAACTTGCCATTATTCTTGGGCCCAAAAAATTTCAGTTAATGTGCAGAGATGAGATGTATTCTATTACGTGAAAGACCATACACACACTATCAACTTTTATTATGATGACACAATAATCGGTCCTAGGGGGAAAAAGTTATCGTCCATAATAATTTATTATTTTTATATAAACATAAATAATTAACATAATAAACATATTTTTTTCACTAGAGCCAATTTTGTCGACGCCGTAGTAAAAGTGAAAGGTGTTTATTGGATCTACTTCCTAGTATATGTACCAAATCTGCACAACATTTTGTTTCTTTTGGGCCCAGTAAGAACACTGCTGGGAAGAAGAAAGGACAATGCAAAAGCGTTGTCCTTTCTTCGTAGCTAAAGGGACTCTAAAGTTCCACCACCAAACGCAGCAGGAATTGACCGCACTAGCTCAGGGACTGCTATCGATATTATATTCCAGATGTATTGCCAACTAGTCTTTTGAATGTTGTTCTATACTCAAATCATGAAAAGTATGTATAGCATTTTCTTTCTTTTGTGTAATGTATTGCTCTACTTATGAATGAAACTAGTCAATGATTTTAGTTTGGAATAAAGTTCGAAATAAATTACTATTGACGTAACATTGTCTGTTGTTTGACTGCCGATTTTCAAATATGACAATCGTCATTCACATTTCCAACTGCATCAACAGTGACCACATTATAGTACCTACGCACTTGTGGCTTCGTTTTATCGAGAAAGGAGTTCCACAGGTGTTCTTAGTAATTGAGTCACGCAAAACTCACCAGATTTCACGTAGGCACATCCGGAGTAAGGAACTTACCTGAAAAGACGATAAGGATTACTTATTTATTTGTATAGTTTCCTTAACTATTGCTTGTATTGTATGTGTGAATTAAATACATTCAGTAATAAAGAAAATATTACAGAAAATATATTTTCTTTTAGCCAACAACAAGAGAAAATAAAAGTATGTAATGAAAAACAAAAGAAAAGTAAGAGTAAAAAGTAGCAGCTTATTTAATATCCTAATTCAGAGCAAAAGCCTCCATGCTTAAAATCAAGTAATGATGAACACTGGCTCAATGTCGACGCTTGAAAAATACTAAATTAACTAATTTACAGTAAATAATAGGGTAATTGTTTTGGTCAATAGAATAGCAAAAAAATAAATTACGTATAAAAGGTGTTTTTCCCGTGAAAAAACAAAAATAACCGTAACAATTTAACAGATGTTTGTGTAATTGTTTCGGCTTTGTGTCTTCGGTGACGTTTACTAAATTAACAGACATTATGGCGTAACTTAGGCTATTTTTATATTTAAAACACCCAACGACAGCAAACATTTAGTTTCTAGTTATACGGAATTTATTTAAATGAGTGTCTTAAAGTAAAATAAACCCATTCCGAAAAAGTTCTTGGGCAGTTCGCACCGTGGTGCGAAAGGACCTATTCAGAAAGAGCTCTTGGGCGATTCGCACCACGCCGAATAACTCGTGGTGGAAACGACTAAAGACCCAAATTGATGCCAGGACCCGGAATTATGGCCAGGTACAATTTTTAATGTTAAATTGGAATGTGAATAGTCTAATTTAATTTACTTAAAAATGAATTTTATATTATTTATCACAATATCAAAGGTATTTTTGAAATATTCGGCTCTATTATGAATGATATCACCGTAGTGTTTTGATAACGCTTCCATAAATTGCTATCACTCATTCATGTGTTTAGTTACTCAACTTTATGGCAGTCGAGCCCATATATGTACATGTAGGTGCTCATGTTTGTTTTGCATTAGTAATATGTGTAAACTATGTCTCTAATTGATACGTATGTTTTGCGTTTAAAATAAGATAGGAATAATCACAATCGCTTTCTTTTGGAAATAAAAATTGAGCATTTTATAGTTTGAAATTACAGTCAAAGGACAATGGAGTAATAATTGTTAAGTAAATATTTTTAAACTTATATAAAAAATAATATTATATTAACACAATTGTGTATCTATACTAGTTTGTATTATAAAGAGGAAAGATTTGTTTCTTTGTTTGTATTGAATAGGCTCTGAAACTACTGAAAAGATTTGGAAAATTCTTTAACTGTTGGAAAGATACACAATGCCCGGATGACATAGGGTAAGATCCCGGAAATGTAGGGGGAAATGAAGGGGGGATAATTGAAAAAAGAAATCACTCGCAGATAAAAACGAGGCACAGATTACTAAATAACTTTGTACCGCGGGCGGATCGCTTTATTTTAATGAGTTCGTAACATTTTTTGAATATTATTTAAACCTGACTAGGTCGAGAATAAAAACCCATTTAAAAAGGAACTTGAATGATTTTATTCCCTACACAGTGCCAAGACGAGCTTTATCACCTGCTTAGACTTCACTAATACATCCAATTAACCTTAAATGATAATTAAAATGACAGAATACTATGGAACTACAAGATATCGACAGATTACCAGTTTCTACGGCGTGGATGCAAACATTTCTCATGATAGTTTGTGAAGGTTATTTCGTGATCACGACTTCAAAATGACGAATGTTTATTAGTGCTGTCATTAAAGATGATCTTTATTCATTCTCTCATATATTTAAATTGTCTAATTGAGTAACACATCTATGTACGGGGTGTACGAAACACTGGTAGACCAGAAATAAATTTAAGTAAAAAATGCTAGAATCTGTTAACCTGATTAATTCAAAATTTTCTATTGGTCGGCCTATTAGGTACTCGTAAGTTCTCCCAGTTACCTCTAATTTCATGCATCTTAATGTCCTTTAAAAATGAGAAAAGATATCGAAATAGGTCGTACGGTCGTACAATAAAGTAAATATTCTTATGTGTAAATTTTTAAAAGTCAGAAATAAGAAAGTCTGAGCTGGAAAACAATGAACAATGAGCAATAGTAAATTGTTTATTAAAGAACATATTTGTTAACAAAATAAAAATAATTATGTATAGGAAAGTATTGTTTGTTAAACATAAACTCTTGACTTTGCAACAAAAATAATTAAACAACTATTCTTATGTTCTGATGTTATCTTGAAATGCAACATGACCTATCAATAAGATACTAAACCGATAAGCAAATACTAAAGTAATTAGCTTCCAATAATCTAACAAGCACAGAAGCAATTAGCATATTCAAGATTGTTTCAAAGTTATAGGTGTAACCACAAAGCATTTTGTATGAGGTAGCAACAAATTACATAAACAGATTGACTGATATAATAAATCTCTAGGCTTTGCGTTAATCTTAACCTTACCCTTGGCACAGATTAAAGGATAATTATTTATTTAAGTCTGGTCATGATTGTCTTTGTGAAGCTGTGCTGTCCATTTTAGCAAATGTCTTAGTTTACAACGGGTGTGATCAGTTGATAAATGAGCAAAATGTTCAAATGGTTGCGAATAGTCCAGATGAGTCATTAAGTCAATTTGGTGTAACGCTGCTTGGGGTATCCAACCATAGCCTTTTATTTCGTGTGTAGTACATTATATCCGCATATTATGATGACAGATTGAAAGCACAGTGGACGTTGAAGTGCTGGCACTTTACTGGTAAAGTCTAAAAAATCCTTTGATTATATCTTACTATGTTAGCAGACAACAAGAACCTCCTCGCCGCCATCTGCAAAGCGGCACTGAACAACGACTCCTTATTGCCTGGAATCCTGCATCGCGCATTCGAAATAATTGTGGCTTACGAGCATATCAGTAACATGAATGAAAGTGACCTAACTCAAAATTCGTGTAATTCTCGATTTTTCCATAAACTGACCTTAAATAGCATAATCTTTAACCATGTAAAGAAAGAGTGAGCTATTTCTAAGTAAAACAGGGTCAGCGCACTTTTCAGTCTCTTTAACTAGTCCCGCTAGCAGCTAATATATAGGCTTTTTAAGGTCAGTTTATGGAACAATCGTGAATTACACGAATTTTGAGCTAGGTCACTTTCATTCTAAGGGTGCGAGTTATGATACATTGATTAAACCATGGTAGCCGAGTCGTTCTCGCTCGCTAGTTTTTCTACCTTCAGTGGGACTTTTTTCCTACAGTTACTTTCCAGTTCACAATTTTACTAAGTCTAAATTCACAAATTAGTCGTATAACATGGCCGCTACAACCCTATTATACTATCATTCAAGGTGTTACCTCACCATTGTGCGTATAATCACATTAACGAGTAGTCAATAAGATTTATCACGAGCTTTGGCATTATAAATAAGCCTCACCGCAAATGACTATTAATTTTGAACTCGTGGTCATAATGGCGTATAGGTACCTTAAGATATTGTGTTAATTTAAATTATAAGCCGTATATTAATTCTGGAAAGTAGGTAATTGACTTAAACCATTAATTTTCAACTTTAGTGTGTACCTACTCGTGAGATTATGCATTGAAATAAAATGTTTAAACTTTAAACTAGCTGCCCGCCCTGGCTTGCGCGGACGGCGAAAGAATGGAAGACACAAAACTTGTCTTCACAATAACAGAAAATGAAAAATAATTATCCAATTAGTAGGCAAAAAACGAACTAAGTGGCGAGCATTGGGAGAGGCCTGCCTATCTCCTGGCTGTGGACTGAGAAGGCTAATGATGATGATGATCTTTATTTCAAATCAATCTCTCATGGATAACTTGATATTGGTTGAAAATAGAATCCATTTAAAAAAAGACTTAGATGCATATTGTACCCGATTTTGAAAAATTACGTTTCTAAGCTGACTGTTATTAAAATGTAATAATAATAATGTGTCCATTTGTCTTTGTTATAGTTGTATAAATTTAAAAGTTATTTTAATACCACATTCAGCGTCGTCGTAATATAACAGCGGCCATATGCATTTTATTTATTTTGGTCCGGTATTTAGGTCGGATAAACAATCGGCCTGTTGTTTTGAAATAAAGCTTTATGTAGGAAATAGATCATAGCGAGTTATCGTTTTTTATATACCTTTTTTATACTATCTTGTCACAGAATATATACTTGTTGTTTGTTTTTTAGAGAAATGTTTTGAGGCAATGTTTAGAGATAAAATTATTTTTAGAATTTCATAATTTTCCGTCAAATAAATATGTAAGAATACTCTTGTTTGTTAGAGATATGAGATTATCTCTATTGACCACAGATAACATCGAATATATTGTTACTAATGCACGATTAGGATTGTACGATAAATTATAATAAATATCTTTTTTGAAAAAAGACGGGAGACGGGTTTCCTACTACTAATTCAATTAATCAAAGTTTTTTAGGATCCGTTTTACCCCGGTTAGATTATAGGTTCCTAATTATTTATCTGTCAGATAAATTTAGACGCTCACCCTTTCATAAATGTTCAATGAGGGAATGTGTTATTTAAGATGCGAAATATTTACTATAATTTGACTAAACCCTTTTTCAAAATGTTCGACTGAGCAGAAACTAAACTAATACCTATCTGCGGTCTAAATAACTAGAATTATGTAGGTAGAATTTATGTATATTTTTTTGTAATATCTAAAAATCATAGACCATATTGGAGAATTTCTGGGTTATGTAAGTTCTAAAATTGAACAAAAAAAAAACCAATTAAGAGAACAACAAAAAAACATCATAATTTATAACTAGGTACCTATATCTTGATTGAAGCAGGAAGAATCCTCCACAGTCGGTCACCAGCTTAATACAATGGACATAGCATGGCGCCATCTCTTCCATAAATAGAATAGGAACAAGTTAACCCGCAATAATCACTAAACGATCATTGCTACCGTTCAGATAACTCCATGTCATAAAGGCACGTATGCGACGACTCGGCGCCTGCGCATCCCGACAATCGCAGCATTATCCGGACCACAGCGGAGCAGTCATAGTGAGACATAATAATACATTGTTGATAATTGTCGCGTTAACCAGGAATTTGTAATAAATCGTAAATTATTCCACGCATATATTCTTGTTTATTTCGCCTACGCTCGGTTTTGAAATTCTAATACATTGTAATGATAGCGAGGGTATTGTTTAACACATGGCATTGGGGATTATTATGTTTCTGGAGAAGTAGTGTTGTTGGTACATTATTATAATTTATTTTCGTCTTGTGGAATTTTTGGTGATTGTATGTTCATAAAGTTTGGATTTGGTGTAGTTGAGAAGTGACTTTTACACCTATATGTCGCGGGTTCGATGTCTGCACGGTTGAAACATTATTTTTACACCTATAGTTTAAGCTAAAGTAAAGCTATGCTCAGCTTGGGGCTATATCGCACAATATGAATTTCCAAGGAAAAGATTTATAATTTATAGAACCAGTGTGATGTGAGGTGTGATAATACATATAGCTAAAAAGACAATAGTACAAATACCAAAGAGCATGGACCTATTTACTTTGTCCTTACGTATGCCGAAATGCACCAATTACAAGTAACATATTTGGCGATTACGAAATTTAAAAAAAAAACAGTAATTTTTTATTCTCATAAACATTTGTGTGTCCACTACTTCAGCAGACACATGATAACACAGCAGCAGACAGCAGACAAAATATAAATAAATAAAGATTTTTTTAATTCCTTGCAAAGCAAACTTTTTATTGCCTTTTATAACTATTTATGGAGGTCAAAACAAACGTCAATTCTATTTTATTATTCAAATTCAAAACTTGCTTCTACAAGCGCCTGGAAAATAGTTCTATTCAATGTTGTTCGCACGCGTTTCAACCGACGTAATACTGAATGGCGTTAATACATTTGCATATCACATTGTTCTTAGTCAATCAGAGTAAAAAAGGTACGTGTAAGGTGAAATCTACGTTTGTTTTTAATTCAAACTTATATCACTGGTAAACGTTGATAGTTACGATAATTATAGAAATGAATGAATCTTTTTATTTTATTTCCGGAAAATGTTTAAGTTTTCTTTGTAATCCAAACTTATTGCACTGTTCAACATTAATTTCGACCATAGTCAATGAAATTAATGGAACATGTCATTATTCTGACAAATGTTAATAAGGCCATAAGAACTCAATATATTTTTTTTGTTAGCCCGTTATATCACACTGCTGAGCAAAGGCCTCCCCCAACTTCCTCCAATTCTTTCTCTGCATGGCTACACTTTGCCAATCCCTACAGTCTTAATCATCCCGCCACCGTTTTCTGGGCCTGCCTCGCAATCGTCGCCCATCCACTGGCTGCCATTCGGTAATTTTCTTAGCCCATCTTTCCGGGTGCATCCGCCAAACGTGTCCAGCCCAATCCCACTTGAGCTTTGCTTGGCTTTTTCGCCTACGTCCACGATGCCAGTTTTTGAGCGTATGGTGGTATTTTTAACTAAACTAGAACTAAATAACTAAACTTAATAGAAGATAATAAATCTTTAATGAAACTTGTGAGGCATCTTAAGCGAACTTATTGGTACCAGGTAACCAAAAGACCTATCGCTTAGAAGTTGACCAATTCTCGTTGTCTGACTTTTTGAAAGGTCGAACTCTTTAAATAATGAAACTAAACATTTTAGCGTTTTTGCTTTGTTAATTACTTTAAAACTTGGCAGAACTTCAAAGCGTCAAAAGTCGTTGACAAAGTAGTTTTTTAGATAAATTGGCGCCATATCCGAATACAAAAAAACTGTATTTCTTTAAAAGAGAAAGAAATTTTTTTGTAGAAAGTTAGATTTAATTAATTTACCTAAATAAATGGCTATTGAACGTGCCTATACTGCCTATATTACCATTGTCGTCAATCGTCATACTATTGTCCGCATTTCCGCAAACGCAGTCGTAGACAAAAGCTATGCAAAGAAACATTTTACTTGATAGTATGCCGTTCTTTGCACTGCGTTAAGGACATTTTTCAGACGGATAATAATAATGTCCGCCTAGCCAAATTTTCTGCTACGGCGGCCTATCTTATGATCAACCAACTACGCTGGATATAACATAATTATTATTGTGCACAAACAGCACAAGTACACGTAAGTCCGCAAGCTCAGGGTGCACTCTCTTCGCTCACTCTCATAGCACGGTAGGATAGCAGTCTGACACGACTAAAGAAGTGAGATCAAACCAGACGCATAGAGTAGTTATCACAATGTTATCAGCACGTGCCACCTAATTCGGTTAATGCCCACACGTCTCGGTGAGCGGATATGTCACTCTTGCGCATGCAGGGAATTGAATAAAGAAGAAATATGACACTGTCGACACCACGCGGTCGCTACAGTATAACAAAGAACAGTAGCATCATTGGTTTAAAAATATTTTTTTCAGAATGTCTAATAAAATAATAGATTTCAAAGTACCTCTTTATAAGTGATGAGTAGGTATTTGCTCCTTACACAAGAGTTAGAGCTGCTGGTTTTACAATCATTACAATTAATTGTGAAATATAAATTCATTTTTTAAAGTGATTGACTGCGCTAAAATATGAATTGATTTGATAAACTCTGATACAAAGACAAATGGCCAAAGTAAAAATTATCGGAAAAACAACTAACTTACCAAATCATTACGTGCACTACGCGCAAAATAATAAAGACCGTGAAATTGTAATGGCCGTGCTAAAGACTACTATTATTGTTTAGTGAAACAACAGACGTTTGACTACTGTAATTTTTTTACAACATTTTTTTATTATTGTTAGAAGATAGAATGTTTGTGATCACGAAACCGCTATTGGCAAGCTTGATAGTTCCGTCATCTATACTTGTTGCGATGACTTGATTTTGTTGATGGTGGCCTTAGGCTAATATTTACTAAATTTTACTTATTACTTATAGTATTAAGTAAGTCCTTCTCAACAGACACCAATATTGCCAGTCCAGTGTAGAGTCATTTGATAAAATTGATTGACATTCATTGATTGAGTCATCTGATAAGATTATAACTCTAAATCCGAGCTCCAAACTAAGCACCAGCTCCAGCACCCTTTCGGGTTTGAGGGGAATCCAGGAGACTTTAGTAGGTAGAGGGACGAACGCCTTTTTAGTTCTCGCCTACTCACGCGTTTAAACGCATTCCCGTAAGCGGAAGGAGAAAAATAAAATGTCTGAATTCTGAAGGCTACATGAGTAAGCAATATTTTGATTTGATCTTGATACTTAACTTACGGTCTAAGTACACTGTGGCTCTTAGTGCGTGGTCTAAGTATGTACACATTCCGGGCGGTGGTCAGCGGGGCAACGCTCTCCACAATCTTTACTTCCGCCCGCCATTTGCGAGATAATGCTAAATTACAAAATGGTCAAATTGACGACAAACCAAATTTGAATGAATGAATGAGGGGATACGAAAATTAGATGCAGCGTTGGAATTTAAATTAACTGTGATTTGGCCATGTGAAATATTGATAAGCAAACATTTTATTCGATCGATCGGGATTTGCGCATTATGTGCGAATTGATTTTGGCGAACCGACTAGTAACATTGATTCATTTAGAATAATTTTGGGAATGGCGATTTATTAAAAGTAAAAGATGCTAATGTCACAGTATTACAAAAATGTGCTAATGTTGCTCTTCATTAACATTAGTGATACAGTTAATTGCCACGATTGCCAAGTTAGAGTTGGTTATCACAAAATTGGACAGTGTTAAAAAATCCGTAATAAATTAAACTCGTCCCGGAAAAAGATTCTAAGTCTCCGATATTACGCCCAGGTACGTAGTAAGCCCCAGACCATTCCGATTCCGCTAGCATGAGTAGTGTTACAATTGTCAATAAAGTCTTCGAACGTCTACCTATTTAGTTTCACAACAAAAACAAAGGAAACAACAAGTTAAACGCAGACAGTTCCCAGGAAGACAGCCTTCGCTAGTCACTCAAAGCGTCCCAATACACCTGGCCTTGAAGTAACTACTATTCTATGAAATCATTTCTACAACTCGCCTATGACAGGCTTGGGTTGGCGCCAATACGATTTCATTGACCTAAAAATGTTCCCATCACACTTTATGTCACATTTTTCTTGTAACTATCTAATAATAAGAAAATACCTTTTAGACTATCATCTTCTGAGTTTAATAATTTAACTACATAGTTTATGCAATATGCATTCACTGTTTTATGTAACTTTAGTTGACAGTCAAGCACCCAGTTAACCTTGTGGAAAGTGGCGGTCTGTTCCATTGAGGGACACTTTACTAGGAGAGAGAAAAGAGAGAGAGCTTTTAGGCGCCATTAACGGTGTAGGGGACTCAAGAGTAAAGAAGATGTTTGTCTCCACTCACCATCAAGTAAACTCCCAGAATTTCCCCTCCACATCCGAAAGTTCCCCGCATATGGCGATTGACCGGCCGATCCCCGGGTACCCAGCCTAATTCCTAATGCACTAGGCCGGAGAAATTGAACGCATGTTATAGGCCCAGGCAAACTTCTTGACTCTTGGTCGACGAAGTGGGAGAAGTTCGCACATGTGCACTTGCACTTGACCAATAGCACACGCGAACGTCTTGTTGCCCGCGCGCGCTATTGGTCAAAGATATGCTTTTGACCAATAGCGCGCACGCAGCTTAAAATTCGCGTTCGGCGCAATCCCCACCCGATTTTAGGATGTTTTCCGGGCACTATATCCGATGTAAAACAGGAGTGGTAGCTTAGTAAGTATATATTTGAATAACATAAACTTTTGCAACACTTGAATTTTAATTCTACTTGTAATTTTCACCGAACAATATTGCTCGAACTTAATTTTGTAGGCGGTTACTGAGTTCGGTCCCCTTAAAAATTGTCTTAAATACACCCATGGTAATATGATCATATCATTTTTACCTTCAAAAATGAATGTCTAAAATCCCATACCGAGTTCCCTAAGTTCAAGAGAGCCTAGCTTTTATAAGGCAGCACATGAGCGATGCTTTCTGATAAAGCGTGCCTCAATGGAATCGCTCGCACTGACTTCTTACTAATGGCGGGCTGTTTGCCAACGTAAATAATGTTAAAAAACAAGTATCTTGTCTCCATAACTGCTTAACAGTTGACAGTTTGTTTATATCTTGTTGTCTCCTGGAACTCCAATTCTAAGTAATGACCCTTTTCCACATAACACCAGCCGTTGACACTTGATTATAATAGCCCGCCATTCAAACAGATAACTTACTACGATTTATTCAATCGATAATAATTCGATAACACTGATGGAATTTTCGTGTTTACACGTTATGCGAATATCATTTTGACAATGTTGAATATTGACGAAGACCAGCAAACAGCAATTTGAATTGAATACTACCTGTGATACTACTGAACAAAATTATATGTAAACTATCGACTTCGCACCAAATGTTTTATTTACACATGTGTGTTTGTATAATTTATTTAACACACTAACTTTCGCGAGGGGCTATGCCCGCGTGATATATTTAAAAAAAGAACGGATTCAACAAAGGATTCGTTACCATTACCTGACCTGTTTACAATTAAGGAAAAAAAAAATAGAACAAAAATTCTTATTTCCAAACATCTAAATTCTAAGATTGTGGCATCAACTTCGTTAACTAATAGACGCGTTTGCGACACTTGTACGTTCATAATAATGCCGACCTCGTGTTTATTGATAAGTGTCAGAGCAGGGTAAGCCATTTAAAACACTTCGGGACCACACGTACGGTGTCAACGCAGTAATTGGCACTCGACCATTGCCCGTGCGCAAGGATTCTCGCGTCACGATTTCTAAAAATACACTTAATAAAGAGCGACATTCGTTGGCCATTTGATAATGGATCTAGAAATAGAAATGACCGATAAAATTCGTTCAATGTCCGGAGTTTAATAGATGTTTTACACTTACATCTATTACACATCGGAATACCAGACTTCCACATAGTGGCATATATTTTGTGTACGTTTTTTTGTAATTTTTTAACAAAATTTGAAGTAATCTTAGATTGATAACGATTTAAATCATATCCATTTAGATCAAAAAAATACTGGACAGTTTTTAGTAAATGCATTTATACGAGTAAAATGTCCCGGTTCATTGTTTATACTCGAAGAAAAGCTTTTATTCGAGTTCTAATATAATCAGAGTACACTTGGGCTATTATCAATTTATCACAGATAACGTAGATCAAGTTTATTAGAGGGAGTGCCATTACAGCCTGCAGTTTCTCAAAATACAAAACATTTCATCGCCGAGATAACGGGAAATGACTTTACGGAAGAAAAATTATAATTTAATATTTCCTATGAACTTTATTAAATTAGCTTTGAAAATTCTAATATTATATTGTTGGTCTACTCAAATGAAAAATGTCTTATTTTTTGGTGTTCATTCATAATCAAAAAAAAATCAACTAATAGCCTTTTCTGTCGCGTATTGTTTTTCCTTTGCATCATGAATAAAGAAATTGATATTATTATACTTTTCTCGTCGTGGAATGGAAACTGGCACCACCGCTTTGGACCGGGTCTCGTCAATTCAGACGTAACGATGTACAAACAATTCATCATGCGCGCAACATTTATCACATTAGCATTTGAACGACGATCTATTCAACCGGACTTTTGATGATTGTAAAATTGCACATTAAATTGTTTAAGGTGTCTAACCAGAGACAGCGGTTTGGTATTCAACCTTTAGCGAGCTAAGCAATCTCACATAACACCAGCGTGAAATAATAGTTACTACTATTGTGTTCTGTCTGGTTTGTTAGAGTGCCGGAGGCCCATACCCCCATAGGCCGGCAACGCATCAGCGATCCCTCTGGTGTTGCAGATGTCCATGGGCAGCGGTGATTGCTTACCATCAGGCGACCCGCTGGGTCGTTTGCCGCCTCTAACATAAAAAAAGTGGGTGGATCAAGATTGTTATAATATCCTTATTGTTATACCATAGAACTGAGAATTATCTCGGAATACAAAGTAGCGTATGCCTTTTCCTTTTTAAGTTTTAGTCTTTGTATGTACTAAATTTCATTTAAATTGATTTAGTGATTAAGACGTGAAAGCGGCACAAACAGACAGAGATTCTTTCGCATTTATAGTTTTAGTATGAGTAGATCGATTTATATGATTGAAAGGTCATTAAAGTGGTCATACATTATCTGTTATCATCAGTAATGTTGTTTTTCGTTTAGGCCCGAATCTGATGTGTGGGCGTGAATGGTGAATCAGTGTCTAGATCCGACCTACCTATTTAGATTGGGCATACTAATGACTCATAAGAAAAAATAGTTCACGGTACTCTGTAGATGAGTAAAATGTATCAATGAAGTTAAGAAGGGAAATGTGTCAAAATCGGTGTCGTTACAAAATATGTATCTTTAGAAGATACAGCTACTGAAGAGGCCCAAGGATCGATCTCCAGCTTCAGGAAGACAATATTGTTGTTGGAAAAATGAATATCTGTATTTTTGGCTTTGCGTTTTCTATGTGTGTAGGTATTCGGATTAAAGTACTTATGCAAAAGATGTTCGAAGTTCAGATGGCATCACATCAAGCGATACTTCTTGGTGAAGTATTCCTTATAGGCTGTGGTCATTATCAAGTGGACCATGCGTGATAAAAAAATTACAAACAGACACTTTAATTTTATTTATTTGTATGAATAAGGCAGATATTATGTTGCTGTTACTACCGGTTAGAGTGTTAAATGTAACCAGCAACCGTTTTATTTTCGAGGAAAACCGGTATGTTCAATCATATGCATTGATGATATCATATTACGTTAGGATAGTGGAATCTGCCTCTTAATGTTCATATGTGCATTTAAAACACCATATTGCCACTAAGATCCACGATCTGGGTGCGGTCGATATTCTGCGCAGCTTTGAACCACAGTGTAATAAAAAGATAGTAACTCGTTTTTTATAAAATCAACATGAATTATTTTTTTTATTTCATTTTTTGAATTCTCTTGATAATAGTGTCCAAGTATATTTGAGTGGAAGAGTGGCATAGCCTCTCGTGTGTAAAAACCCAATCGTTGGACTCAATTTCCGCCATGAGTCTGGTTGGTGCCAGGACTTTTTTAGGTTCTGACTGGCTAGCTTCTGTCTCTACAGGTGCCAATCTGGCGCCATAACAACTTCGGCTGTGTACAGTCCGGCAATATGAATGTAGCAGCACTTGAAAATGAAAAAAGCTCGAAGATCAGAGAAGCCTATAGTCATGTGGCAACACATCGAGCGATGCTTCCCGGTTAAGTGTCCTTCAATGGAATAGGCCGTAGTATCCACTAACCATCAGGTAAGCGTGCCTGTCTGCCAGCTATCTGAAAGAGCTAAATAAATAGGACGCCCGAATCGCGACCATTCGGTGTAGGCATTTTTTATAAATTTTCGAAAACGCCCGGATCGCGACTGACTTGCTTGTTTACAAAATTTCACGACGCCCGAAACGCGCCCAGGCCGCTGATATTACATATAAAACATTTTTTTATTAATTTCCTTATGGAAACACTCTTGGGCACAAAATACCTAAGTAATTGCTATTAATTTTATTTATTTTCTACTTTTTTGAAACTATTTCGCTTATACAAGGTGGGCCAAAAGAAGTCATCCGATGTTGTTTGGCTCTCATTTTTTTTCTAAATGAAAAATTTCGATTCTGTTTTTTGATTATGTTTATTTGAACCTTTAGAATTTTATTGGTCACGTCGAGAAGATGATATCGGTCATATAGGCGCCGTCACAATTGATTTCCATACGGGCTCGTTTTATGGCATTTCTCATCACCTCGGCGAGAACTTCGGGCCACAGATTCTCGCACTCGTGTCAATAATGTTGTCCTTGAGGGCTTCCAGGGTCTTGGGCTTGTTCACGTATACATGGGACTTCAAAAAACCCCACAAAAATAAAACAGGAACGGTTAAATTGGGCGATCTTGCAGGCCAGTGCAAATCGCCAAAACGAGAGATGTGGCGACCCGGGAACGCCGCCTTCAGAATATCGGTTGTGGCTCGCGCAGTGTGTGCCGTTGCTCCGTCCTGTTAAAACTACATGTCTACCAGTCCTTATTCGTCCAATTGCGGCAGAAAAAATTCGATTAACATGGCCCTATAGTGCGCACCGTCCACTGTTGTCGTTTCCGGCGACAGCTCGACATCCTCAGCAACAGCGGCGATATTCTCGGCAGAACGGGCACTCCGGGGCCGGCCACTCCTGGCAATGTCTCGTGTGGTCCCATACTCTTCAAGGTTAGTGGCCAAACGGCGCAGTGTTTGCGCAGTCGGTGTCGGACGGCCGGGGAATCGGCGACGAAATTCGCGCTGCGCCAACACCACTGACGAATTGGTTACGCAAAAAAATAGACACGATTATTCCGCGATCTTGGGGAGTGTATCGCTCCATGGCTTGTTTACATAAATTCTACATCTGTCTACTAGTCCATAAATGTCATAACAGAATTGACATTGGTGGCCATTTACAAAAATAAGAGCATCTTCCAATAGGGTGATTTTTTTGGCCCACCTTGTATTTACCAAGAGTTTGGTTTCTTAAATAATATAAAAGAATTTTGCCGATTTACTGATTTTATCTTGTCATGTAGGTACTGCGGCACCGTGGAGACGCACAGTGGTCTGATAATCGTCCTTCACACACGTTGAGAGATTCTAAATTGTTATTTTTTTAGTGATTTTTTTAAATTACTGCCATGATTTTATAATGTGGTCACACACACAGTAGGAATGAGATTTATTTGTTATATGACGTCAAGCGCCATTGACCCGGCGAGCCCGTGTCTAGCAGATAACTCACTTAGGACAGACGGATACACCAATTCCGCAAGTCTGGCTGACAGCCTAACGCGTGTCTTGCTAAGAGTTTAATTGTGTCTAGGTAAATTGAGGTTTCGAATGGGCTGGCGCTACTGGACGGAGGAAATACATAGAGTGGTAATATGAGCGAGTGTTCACCGGTACAACTCATGACAATGTCACTGAAACTTACAAACTCTATTTCGCACTTAGACAATTTATTATCAATCCGGGAAATCAATAATAAACAGTAAAGTTTTAATAGATTTATCCATATAATTTTTTTCCATTAATATCAAGATGTTTGCCAGAAGGCACACGGCATCCACTGCCATTTATGACGGAATAATTTTCAAACAAATAATATGTAATTTCCTCTCCACCTCTTAGCTCCGTGATCGAGTTATATAGGTAGGAGGTACTGTCAACAAAATCAGATCCCACAGGTAAACCGTCCAGACTGTTTTGTGGGACAATTGTTTTTGTAAGACTATTGGAACTGGTCAAATAAATAAGTAAAAAAACTGTCATCAGTCTTTATTACACTGTAGAGGTTTCTTCTAATTCTCAAAGGGCCGCAACTATAACGTAGGCAAATATTGTGAGGTTCATTGTATGAACCTCGGTAGAGATAACGTTTGTGTAGAAGTTACAGGAGAGCTGTTAGTGGCTATTGGACATAAAGTCAAAGCAGTGGAATTCAACTGTGGGAGTGGAAACATGGCAATTGGATTCTGAAAAATCCTCAAATGGATGCCAATGGGAATGACATCCACAATATCCGAGGTTGCATGCCACTTACGTTCCGCAAAATGCTTCACTGTTCCAAGACATCCAATAAGTATTTTTGTTCATTTTTTACTGTACCACATCCCGCTTATATTGAGTATCCATCCAACAGAGTGATTCATCTAATGCAGCCATACTCAACAACACAAACACGTTTCGATCTTGAAGCGCGGGCCGCAAAAATATTAAGGGCTGAAACTGCGTTGAGCGGGCACCCGCGTGGGTTCATGCGGAAGTCACTTTTGTATGAGCCCGCGCGGGTGCCCGCTTAACGCAGTTTCAGTCCTTAGGTGTTAAAAAAAAACATAATTCAAAATTGGCGATGTGTGTGTGAAAAAGAAAGTTGGTCACAATAAAGCCTACTATAAAATACATGATTTTGTAACCTTTATAATATTAGGTTATGATGAATGAAATGCAATGTAGACCAAATTTTGAAAGATCTAACAATGACTTCAGGTTTTAACAAAGCTGTTGCGTATGAAACCATCTTGTTTTAATGAGATTTTTGATGCTGTGAACACTTTTTCAAAACTTTGTCAAGATCTGGCTTGTTGCTGCAAACTAACCTTATTACATCATCCAGATGTGAGTCTGTAAGCTTGTTTCTGTACACAGATTTTGTGTATTTCATTTTCGAAAAAGACGATTCACACACAAATTTAGACCCAAAGAATGTTAATAAGATTTGGGCAATTCTTTGGACGCTTATCATACGCTTATATATTTTTGGGGAACAATGCTCCAAAATAAGACTATCGAGTTCGAATTTACTCAGAGCGCCCACAGTTTTTTCTGATGGGAGCGGAATTTTAAAACTTAGTTAAAGTTTTAAAATTCCAAGTGGGCCAATCACAAAGGCCCGGCGGGCCGCACGCGGCCCGCGGGCCGCAGGTTGAGTATGGCTCTAATGTCGAGGATTCAGGCGACTGGGACCACTATATAACTGGGACCGCGGTCCCAGTTGCCTGATTAGTTTTTATTTGTTTATTTCGTCAGGCGAGTGGGACCACCCGTAATTTTAACCACAAATCCATTGTTGAAATACAAGATTTAGTACAGTTAGCAGAAAAGGTGTCACAAATAAAACAAAGTTAATTTTTGCAAAGGTAAGTTAGTTTTTGTATTACCTACTTAAACAGTATAACAGTCTTAATTATGTTTTAAAAATCACGTTGGCTCATATGCCTACTTAACTAGTAATTCTAAGTAAACATTCAACAGAAATCTCCTCAAAACAATAATATAAAAATCAGTCTTAATCAGTTATACACCATAAAGTAAGTACTCATTACTCCTATTATATATTTATAATTAAGTCAGATGCACATATCGTGGTGTAATATTTATTTGCAATGACAATCATCTCCTCATAACAATGTTACTTAGCAACCGAATGTCACTTTTATGACAAATCCATATTGACACAACGCCGCACCGCCTGTCTACTCTCCATACGAATTTTCGATCTACTCTTTGGTGTTTATGGGCGCCTGGTACTTCAAATAGAAGTTTTACATCACTTCGCTTTTATTTTACATGAATTTTATTCACCACGCTGCCATTTTAGGATGAAATATTCCGTGTGATTACTCTTCGGTACTTATGGGCGCCTGGTACTTCAAATAGAAGTTTTGCATCACTCGCTTTTATTTCCATGAAATTCTACTCCGCCATTAGATATTCCGTGTGACTTCTCTTTGGTGTTTCTGGGCGCCTATAACTTCGACGAGCATGGCGAATCAATCTTACTAATCTGTCACGAGTTTAACATTTTTTCCCCATAAAAAAAGTGTAGTCAGAAGTTTTCACTTCAAAAAAAACTGAAAAGCAAAAAATAATTTTAATAAGACATTCATCAAATGCGCTTATTGTCTAAGCCTATTAATTAAATTGTATTTTACGTGCTAGGTAGGTACCTACTAATCTGTTTGAAGTCGGTGCCAAGCCAAATAGTAGGTACCCAGATTACGTACCTACGTCCGCGGATTAATAAGTAACCCTTTATAATACATAATATTATTATATATCATTTTTTATTACCTTTGGCTTGGCATCGACTTCAAACAGATTAGTAGGTACCTACCTAGCACGTAAAATACAATTTAATTAATAGGCTTAGACAATAAGCGCATTTGATGAATGTCTTATTAAAATTATTTTTTGCTTTTCAGTTTTTTAGGTAGTTTTTTTTGTTTCTTTTTTTTTTGAAGTCGGTTTAATTTTTTTAAAAAAAAAGTTTGTTTATTTTTCTATTTTTAGTGTGAATAACACGTAGGCAGTGAGTAAAACTCTTTCATAATAATGATAGCGAAAATACGAGTAGAATTGTATTATTTGATAATAATATTAGGTATTCATTAAGTGTTCAGCACCATGGGTAGGAGGAGAATGCGTTTATGCACCATAACCGCAGGCTAGCTAGACCCGCGGCCGTGTGTGGGACTCGAGACCGAAGCGTCCGCTACCCACTACACTCCCCCGGTTTCTCCTTCACACCCGATTAGGACGAGCCGGTGCTAACCTTATTGGCTAGTGACCAGCCCATCCCCGGGTAATCATCAGCTTAGCTACAAAAGTACATGAAATACAACTAACGTTCCACATATTCCTACAACACTGAAAGAATTATCCCCTAACTCCTAACCGTTAAGGAGTTGTACTTTCCATCATCACCTTAGCTGCAAAAGTACATGAAATACAACTAACGGTCCACATATTCCTACAATACTGAAAGAATTATCCCCAAACTCCTAACCGTTAAGGAGTTGTACCTTCCATCATCAGCTCATCAACATAAAATGATGTCTATCGGACGCAAAAACTTGAATGGCTTCAGAAAAAACAAGTAACGCGTAGGCGCAGCCTATAAAATTTGAGGTTTTCCCTTGATTTTTCCGGGATCCCATCATCAGATCCTGACATGGTGACAATGGGACCACCTCGAAACTATGCACTTTCAAATAAAAAAGAATTATTTAAATCGGTCCGCAATTGACGGAGAAATCGACGGACATACATAAAAAAAAAAAAAAAAAATACATACAGTCGAACATATAACCTCCTCCTTTTTTGAAGTCGGTTAAAAATACTTGACCGTAATACTAAATAAAATAAAATCCTGAGTTATAACTTGATTTTTCTGTTAACTGTACATTAAAGGAAATTAGGTATATGGTCCCAGTCGACCGATTCAAAAATGTTATCAGGTAACTGGGACCGCGGTCCCAGTTTTATTTGGTCCCAGTCGCCTGAATCCTCTAATGTCAAGTGTTTGGACGACGAATTTATTCGTTTGTTTAACTAATCATAGCTTCATGTCACGACGACATACTCTTTGACATAACATAATTGAACAAAATGTGTGTCTTAAAAGTATTTTCACACGATTATTAAATCTCGTTTCTTTTGTTAACTTTTATCAGATTTAAACTCCATAAAACGTAACATGATTAGAATGACAGCTGTCAAAGTGTTGTGGCTCTCTCGCTCGCTCTCAACAAACCTCTATCGATGTGTCTCATCTCTAAGATAATTTTTTTTTTGTAGAGTGAGACACATCGATAGAGGTTTATTGAGAGCGAGCGAGAGAGCCAGAACACTTTGACAGCTGTCATTCTAATCATGTTACGTTTTAAGGAGTATAGGTATGTGTCGATCTTTTTGAATTATGATTCCGCTGATAAAAAAGTTTTACCTTATTGCTTAATAGAAAAAAGTTTTTTTGCGTTGATTGATGGTGACATGAATTGAAAGAAAGCGATATACAATCTTTGTACATAGTTAAAAAATTAAAAAATAACTACGTAGTTAAATAAAACAACTTTAAACGGATGAAAACTCGCGTATATTCTACATTTTTAATTTGAAATCACTACGTAGTTAAACTAAAACAGCAAATCATAACCCAATAATGTAAATAAAACATTAATAATGCCGTTGTTTATAATATCATAAAATCTTTATCGATATTATGGCCTATGTTATTAGTTAGTAAGTATGTAATCATATGATTGTTTTCTACATTGTTAGACCTATGACCGAACCCAATTATATATTTCTCACACAACCATACAAGCGTACTTATTACGAATTATTATATTTTGTGTAAAATGCAAGCACAAACAGATTAAACAAGCCTAATCCTCCGGTTCCACACAAGGCCGTTCGTATTGTAGCTGGTGCTAACCTGCTAACCGACCGCGCAAATATCCTTGAGTAGAGTTATTATGAGCCGTGAGATGCCACACAAGCATTTAGTACTACGTATTTCAATATTTCTCAGAATAATAAAAGTAAGATGACTTTTCACTGCCACTGCGGAGGAGGTCTGTCGCGTAAATTCCCGAGTCGGAAAATTCTGTCGCGTAAATTCCCGAGTCGGAAAATTTCGTAGTGGATTTTCCCGCTATAGTTATTAGTTGCAGTCCGAAGTGTAACGGCCAGTTTTACCACCGTCAGGTGAGTTCCTCCTAAAATACCGGCCAGATATGTTAGATGCTGCCTTTTATTACAATTTACAAATTTATAATAGTTCACTTCTTTGTATTCATCAAAATTCCAAAGCGTCATAATCACTCCTGCGACCATGTGTCCACTCCATGACCATGACAGAATATAATATACTAAAGTAACCATGTGGCATTCGGAAGTAAAGTAACTCATCCACTACCCACTTAATTTCTCGGTTCCCCTAGTTTACCTGCCCAAACCAAGCCAGGAGTTTTTATTGTGGCAACACATTGGGTGTTGCATCCTGATTTGATATCTTATAATATTATAGGCAGCACTGGACTTACCATCAAGTGGGATAGTGATAATAAACATGTACCAATACTATGTTCAGTAAAAGCGCTGTTTTCTTTAACCTTGTCATTAGTAAGCGTTGTATCTTGACACCCATAAATCAGTCCTCGACAGCTGATTTTACGGCTACGTACTTCACGTAGCTTGTCATTCAATTATCGCACTTAAATCAACTGAGTTACGAGTCAACTACTAGTTTGCTGTATTTCGCTTTCCTCGCTGAACTGAAAGTCTACATGCAATAAGACATAGCGACACGTACTTCTTTACGAGGGAACATAAACATTCTATTTGTTTAGTTATTAGTCGTACTACTTCGAGTGGAACGGGTCTCTTTTACAGAACGTCATAATAGGTACCCTCAGTGGTACCATTTACACAACAAGTACGAGTACAAGAGCCTTATACATTGAATCAAAATAATTTCTATTACGCTTTAACCTAAAAACAAAACATAATACCTACATACCTATTATTGTAATAACCAGGCTTGTCAAATCTAGGATCATAGTCGAAGCGGACCCTGAGCTCCATACTGGATGCAATCGGGAATACGCTGGGATGATGATGACCTATTATTTGTAGGGATTAACATTCTCCAATTGACAAAGTGATTTGATGAGGGGTTCTAATAAAAATTCTGTTTCTGAGGTTGTGATAATTTTATCAGTGTGTGAAATTGAGGGTCGCTTTCAAGTGAAGCGTCCCTCAATGGAATAGGCCGCAGTGGCCGCTTACAATCAAGTGGGCTGCGTGCCTGTCTGCTTACTGATCTAGTATAAAAAATATGTTACCAAGCTAAGTAACATAACCTACAGAGCATCTAGACGAAGCCACGTGTTTAAATCTAGTTATTTGTAAAATTTATAATTATATAAAAATAAATTTTAATTGTCTTCCTTCTATTGTGTTTACAGTATCTGATCTTTACCTCATGTCTCACATTTCATAACTAAATAGAAGACATTGTATTGTTTCCATGCAAAATTATGATTAGGTATTGTTTTTTTACAGTTACTCAGTTGCGTAGTGTTATTCAATTTTCTTTGTTTGTTGAGAAATTATGGTGTGAAATTATACACTTTGTACACGTGTCCTAGTACTGCGTGTAGACGCATAAACCTGCCACATTAGGAGTCTCGTTTAATGTTATAATATAGGAGCCAAGAGGCGAAAAAGCTCTCTGTGGATCCCACAGGAGCGGCCTCATAGGAACCTAGTGTTAAAATAAAATATAGGATCCAAGAGGCGAACATACATTTTGCATCAAGTGTAGGTACGGAGCGACCTCAGTGGAGTAAAACTTTTTTTAATAATTCGCTTTTTGTGATGCGCTTCTAATATACACCACTGTAACAAAATATGTAAACCAATTTTATGTTATACAATGGTTTGGTTATGTTATGTCCATAAAATAATGTATAGAATCTCCATATTCTGAAAACTGACGTGAATTGAAATGTTTTACTAATGGGAGAGCCAAATATACAATACATCATGCGAGTAACATCAAACTCAAATTACGTTCAAGATTTCTTTACGAAAATTTGTTATTTAATTTTAGAATAATATGTCTGTCGGAATTGCGTTCAATTAAGTATCTTTTGGTGTAAGGTCTAAATGCATCAAAAAAGGTGTATGTAAGCTCTATATTTGTACACTAAGAATTTTATTTATTGCCCACGCAAACCTTTTAAGTAAGTACTATTTTAGGCTTTTCTTTAACTTTGCTATATTATACTTTTATTTATTTTACAAAAATAATGTTAAAAGGTTTTGATTTTTTTTTTTGTTCTTTCAATCTGCGAAAAGACACGCAGGCCACCTAATTACAAACTGCCACTGCTGCCTGTTTCATTGAAATTATGGGTAAAAATTGAATTCATTCTTTGTATGATGCATGCGTATTATACACTGCAACAAATCGGTTGTCAAAATGTATGTAATGTGGCAGCTCATCTATCGCTGTTCGGTTTCTATTTACATTTTTGTTTTGCCGCAACTTGAGGTAAATATTTGTAATATCAAATTAAATATGAAAACGGAACAAAGCGCTGGCAAAGGCAAAATATTGCACGATGTCGGAACAGACGGAGTTATTTCGGGAAATCGCCTGGACTCACTCCAAAACCGACGCTGAATCAAACTCACTCGGTCACTTTCTTCAGTGAGTCAATGACATGAATACGGGGAGTTAGTCACTTACTGTGGATACACATACGCAGTGGCGGATTAGCCATAAGGCTGAGAAGGCTTCAGCCTTGGGCGGCGGATTTTAGGGGGCGGCAAATTTGTCTAGATTTTTTTTTTGTCTTACAGAAATAAAAAATAAATTAATATCTAAATGTTATTAGATTTCACCACTTTAACAGGTTCAGTTAGAACCTGTCAAAGTGGGGAATTTGACGTGATATTCATTTTCTAATGTTGAATCAGGAATAAAATGTAGCAATAATAATTATCAAGCTTTAGCAAAAATTATATTTCTCAAGTTACCAAACTTTATTTACTGGAAACTCAAAAAATTACAAACCGGCTAGCTTAGTTTTAAAAACTATTTATTTTTTTTGTCAACCATTTATCAAAAAGCGGCCAAGTGCGAGTGGGACTAGCCAATGAAGGGTTCCGTTTTTTTTTTGATGGCGCAGGGGAAATGCCGCCGACCCGTAGTGCAGTGGGCCGACACCCTTTTGCATACCCGCCGCCGTGGGGCGAACGGTTTATGTGGGGCTCTCCGGTCAGGCATACCCACTAAAACCCCTGCGACGCTCCCTCATCGTCCATAGTGGGGAGAGACCACGGTAAGCGGCACGAAGCCTTCTACGCGGTTCTCCCCGGACGGAGCCCACCTACACGGCGGGCACGATGCCGCCCCCTGGGCTGGATGGGCTAGGGGGAGCGATAGAGACAGCCGAGAGCGTCGAGTCGTCCCTACCGAGCTGTGGTGGAGGCCGGTGCAATGTCGGCGCTGGTACCCCCGTACCATTTGCCGACTGGCCTCCTCCACGGAGAGGAAAAAGACGACGGGCAACAGTTCGCCGTCTCCTCCCCCCTCGCCCTTCGGAGCGCGCCGGCGGAAGGACCTCGCTCCCGCGCGCGCTCTGCCGATTCCTTCTCTGCCATTACTTCCTCGCAAAAAGTGGCGAAGGCTTTCCAGGCATCCTTTCCCGCCAGCATAGCCAGAACTATGCTGGGGAGGGAGAGGTCCGGACCCACCTTCGCCACCAGAGCATTGCGCTGCGGAGCCCACTTTTGACACACCGCAAGGGTGTGATGTGCCGTGTCCTCCGCTGCACCGCACTCATGGCAGGAAGGGGCTTCCTCTCGACGGATGCGATGCAGATAAGATCCAAGGCAGCCATAGTCGGTCATTAACTGCACCATCCTAAATGAGAGGGAGCCATGCGGCCGCTCAAGCCACTGATCTAGAACCGGGGCGAGCGCGTCCAATGTACGGCGACCGAAATCCGCATGGACTAAGTCTGAGGCCGAGAGACGGACAAGACTCTCATGGGCCTCTTTTCGGACCGCCTCCCGCTCCGAAGGACAAAATGGCTCTTGAGCCGTCTTCTTGGCAGCCGTCCATCTGTACACAGACGCCAGCACACCCGCCTCCAGCTGCCAAGAAGCTGTACCCGCCAGCGCGCAGGCGGCGGAAAATCCTACCGTACGGTAAGATCTCACCACACGTTGGGCAATAGCGCGCTGAGGCGCCCGAAGGAGGCGAACGTTCTCCTTTCGGGAGAGGGCCTCTGCCCAGATGGGTGCGCCATACATGGCCATGCTCTTTAGGATGCCGGAGTAGAGCTTCCGGCACCTGGAGCCTGGCCCACCTAAGTTAGGCATCAACCATCTAAAGCTATCTGCCGCCTTCAAGAGCCTTGTGGACAGCCCGCGGAACTGCGGGACAAACTGCTACCGGGAGTTTAGAGTAAGGCCAAAATACTTCATCTCGGCCTCCATGAAGGGTTCCGTAGCAGTACCTAAGTATCATCGTAATATAAAAGTTCTTGTAGTTCTTTGTAAGTTTGATCGATGTTTTATAGCGTATTTTAAATGTTTTATTTTTATATTTGAGTCGATTGAATGAAAGGTAAATTGCGGTTTACGATTTATGACGTATTAAAAAAAACTAATTACTTGATCTCGTTCAAACCAATGTTCGCTGGAAGTTTGCATGGTTATGTACTCCGGGTACATCCGGTGTTGAGGGAGTGGGTGGAGTGCCGGCACGGCTGCCTCACCTACCGCCTGTCGCAAGTTTTGTCTGCACATGGATGTTTCGGACACTACCTGTACCGTGTTCCCCGTCGGGAGGAGACGCCGCAGTTTTATCACTGCGACGCTCCCGACTACACGGCCGAGCACACTCTCCTTGAGTGCTCGGCCTGGTGACACGAGCGCCGCGAACTAATCGCGGCACTAGGCGGAGGACACCTCTCGTTGGCGACCATGGTCCGTGCCATGGTCGCCAACAGGAGTGCGTGGGAGGAGAGGAGTGCCTCCTTCTGCGAGAAAGTAATGTTGCAGAAGGAGGCAGCGGAATGGGAGCGCGAGGAGGACCCCCTCGCAGCTCCCCTCCGGCGTAGACGGCCGGACCGGAGTAGGCGAGCTCACCTAGCACACCTTCTCCGGCCTGAGGGTTGGCCTGTGGGCGGGGTTAGCTTCCCAATCCCCGCATTGCACATGTCGCCCGAGCCAAGTCTGAGGGTCACCTAGCTTATTGGGTGGCCCTCGCTAGGCGCCACCCTGATTTGAGGCCTTGCAAGTCAGGGTACCCGGGGATGGGCTGGTCAATAGCCACAAGGCTGGCACAGGCTCGTCCTAATTTGAGTATGAAGGGGAAACCCGGTGAGTTTAGTAGGTAGTGGACACTTTAGTCTCGAGACCTGCCTACCGTACCGGTTACGGTACCCGGTACCCGGTACCGTCTTTTATCCGTTGTATCGAAATGCAGAGGTCAGAAGGGGCGGCAAAATTTGAATAGCCTACTGGCGGCAAATGTGTTAATCCGCCACTGCACATACGGCCAAGGGTAAAGGAACACCATGAAAATATCAGTTTGAAAATGTACAGTAAAAAATTTGCCTGTAAATCCATTTAAGGAGCTAAAATTGCATCCTCATTAAAAAAAATACATGCTTAAGTAACTGTCTACATGTCTCTGTCTGTCTATCACATTAAACATGGCGTAATAGGCTAGAAATATGTTTAAAGTATAACGACTCGACTAAAAGGTCTTTAATTAATTGTTTAGTACCTGGCGAATCTGTCGTGTTGATTGAAACATTACACGACCAAGTTTGGGGGAACTACCAAAAAAAAAGTGTGGCGACGATGTCAATTTGTGATGCATTGGAGGACGCATCATACCTATTATATTTATTTGTATAGAGCTATTGGTGTAAAGGAAAACCATAGGTGCTAGTAGGTAAAGACTATAGATTTGTATTTACATCTTGTGTTTGACAGAGTAGTAAAACACAAGAAACAACAACATCATATTAAATCTGATAAGAATAAACAAAGTTACAGTTAAAATGTTACTAAGTTATCTCTTGCCAAGCTATATCATTCTTTGAATAAATCATAGACAGTCAATACTCATTGCAGGTTTGTGGTACAATTAAAAAGTTTGTTTAAAATAAAGATATTACTATTGTAGACATTTTCAAACTTAAGTATCATATCAATAAGTAATAGCGCTGATAAACTGTCATTTTGTGGTCACACGCAATCTTTCCCATATAAACCGAACACTACTTTGATAAACGCCAAATTGACTTGAACTTACAAATGATACCCGTATATCGCTTGTTGTAAAAGATTTATTTTATTGACCTGTATTTGACTATGAAACTAATCGCCCAGAACAGGCATTCAGCGTGACTGACTGAACGGTAAATCTCATAACTGTTGTTACTGTTCAATTATTTTCTGTCACAAAAAATATTACTGTCAATGTTTCTTAGATGAGAAACTAAAATTTTTGTGTAGAATTTGGCAGTTCGAGGCTGCACTATTTGCATAGTAGCGTAATATCCTTGTTTAATTGACTACATAACAACAACTAAGTATCGTTAACTTTCTAATAGTACCTATAATGGTTGGCAAAAAAATAGAATGAGTATATGATATATTTAGCCTTTTCTTTTTTTATTTTATGTCAGTATTCTATGTTTTGTTATAATTTTTAATTGTTAATAATAAATTGGCAAAAGTTTATATTTTTTTTTTATTGTATAAATTCTATGTTTCGTTAAAGTTGATCAAAATTATAAAAATATTTCAGATATTTTTACTCGTTATAAAAAACACAGTCTTGTACAAAAATTGTGAACTGTAAAATGGTGTGGAAAGAGATTATTTACGCACTGATTTAGGTACTGTGATACGCACAGAACAAGAAAATTTTCTCGTGATACGAAACCAAACTGCGTATCTCACTCTCAATTCTCTCATTTGTTGTTCCTCTAATTTTGGAGATAAGTGTAATCCTAGTACAGGAGCTAATACTTCGAAGTGAACTATTTTTGATTGAGTAACTCATAGGCGTGGGAAATTTTAATAAATTGACGACTTGTTTGGAATCATGTAGGTTGCGGATTCTAAAGACTGCAGTTTGGTTAAGAAGGAGAACACGCATCGAGGAAACGCGAATACACGCGTACACCTATTAATAGATTCGTAAGCTCTGCGATATATTGTACTTAGCCCGCAATTTGTGGCACGGTGTATGCAAATTAATTGTTGTAAATCAATCCATCCTACGCAAACTGCCTGTACATCTCTTCTATTCTAGTGTCGTAACTTTGTTTACTATTTTATGGCCCCATTTAGATATCACGTAAACATAAATAAGTTAAAATGACCTTTTTTTTCGGAGGTGAATGCGTTATGCACCTTAACTGCAGGCTATTTACACCTGCGGCCGTGTGTGGGACTCGAGACTAAAGCGTCCATAATTTGAAGACAGTAAATAATACTTATGCAGAAATAGAAAAATCAATGAATTTTATAAAAGTTTAGAATTTAACATTACGCAAATGCCGAAAAAGAGTCCAAAAGTGTAGAGTATCACTGATATTGTGCAAAAGAACTATTTTATGACAGTAATAAATACCTAGCGTTATTTGTAATTTATCCAAAAGCAAACAGAATTTGTATACCAAATGGAATTATGTGTGTGTGTGTGTTATAGTCCTGGTTGGTTCTTAAAATTATTATGAAGAAAGCTGAAATTCTTAAAATAGTTTTTAAAAATAGAGCATAAACATTTGGTATTAATGTATTTTAAATTGCAATCGGAACTAAAGGGATATTGATATTGATTAAGTGACTATTAACACCATCGAAGAATATTGAAACTTGTGGTTATTTATATATTATTATTTATTATATGGTAAGTACCAAAAATAAAAAAAATCCTGCTAAACATAAAATTACCATAATAAGTGCAATGGTTATAATTTTAAATATTATTTTCCGTTACATAATATAATATTTTTCATGAAGGGAATACTTATAAAAAATGTATTGAGATTAATATTGCAAATCGCATTTATCTCTCCTCGTCATGTAAGTGGTGATCAGTAATGTAAAACTGATAATATATGTAGTATGTTATCATTCTTTAAAAATAGTAGAATACTGCCTTATCTACGGATATCTTCCAAAATCATCGAAATATCTGTCTTATTTGTGTAAAATACCTACAGGTAGGTAGGTACCACCAGATCATATGGGAAATCTTTTTTATATACACTACAAAATATATTAGTTTGTGAACGATATTTGAATATTTTGAATCATCTTCTGTAAATATGAACCTTTTCTTAGGTAAATATTTTATCTATTACGAAACTAAGATAATGTTTTGGTACTTGTAATTGACAAGTGCAATTTATACTTAGTTAGCTAGACTTAATAGTACGTTACCTTTACCTTGATTTGTTTTATGAGTTTACCACTAGACGTTCTATCGTGTAAACAAACATATGTTTTATTGATGGTATTGAAGATACGAGATAATTGCGATCGCAAACAGATTTTACTGAGTGCTCATGAGTAGGTACGAAACGTTGAGCTGACTTTAAACAGAGCAACCAAGATTCGTTCCGCTACGATAAAGGGATTATACCGTCACGTATGCTGGCTATATTAGTGCGTTGCTCTACAATATCGCTTGTACCTGGCCAAAGAATCGCTCTCTTGCCGCCGCCATAGTTTCACCGCGTGACGTGTTGTCTCCAGAGTCCAGATTGTCCTCTTCTGGCTCGTACGGCGGCGCAGGGGCTTCCTCGACGGGAGGCGCCTGCGCTTGCGTTTGCGCCGCGACGGGCGCAGCGCGCTCGGCCCCGTCCTCCGCCACGGTCACCACTGGCTGCACTCCCCCTGCACCTTTCCCCCCACTCACACCGTTAGTCTTTTTATTGACCCCCTTCAACTTCTTCTTCTTAGTCTTCGGCTTCTTCGGCGGCTTGCCCTCGTGGAAGCGTCCGCTGGCGCAGCACTGCACATTACCCATGTCGGTGCGCGCGCATGTCGCGGTGCACGGTCGGCGGAGTCGGTCGGTCGTTCGTTCGAGGCGCGTCGGCGTCGGCGCCGGCTCGCGGAATGAGGCTGAGAGTCCCCGGTGCCGCCCACCGCCCCGGTATTTTCGACACTACTCCGGAATCGCGCTGACCGCTGATTACGCGGATGCCGTCCGCGGAGGATCGCACCCGAAAGCCGAGCGCGCCGGCCGCGGTGGCGTCATCGCGCGTCCCCCCCGCGCCGCAAGGTCAAGGCGCGCTTATTGTTCCAGAGGTGTTACTGGTTACTGGTTAGTGAGACGCGCACCGCTCCACTCGGATGAGGGGCTACTACAGGCGCCTAGCACGCGAGCGGTTACAGCTATCGATCACGCGATGTTTACAGTTGGCTACCACGGGAACGGTGGCGGGGCGTGACGCGTCCTTAACAACCAGGCACTTGGATTAGCACTAGTTGTTTACTGGCTCGCTGAAAGATATCCGCATCTTACAGTAGTTCTCTCGGCCTGTTATCGTGCGCGTGAGAAGCTGATACAGAGAGCACGTGTTACGTCGCACTCCAACCGTAGTAAATAAAACACTAACTCGTGAACGAGAGAGCGCCGAGTAAAACGAATGTAATTAATACGTCAGAACGTCAACCCATCGTAACGTGCGATATGAGTTAGGAACTGTCAATGCGGAAATGAATTCGGTGGTGTCAAATGTTATGACAACATTGTGTTATTGACTGATCATAAATTACATTAATCGCCGATTAATGCGATAAAACCATAGAGAAATAAGATAAAACTCTGTCAAGTTCATGCAAACTTCGTTGTTTTAGTACAAGTGTAACATGAAACGTCTGATTTAGATCTCAAGACATTCGTTTTAATGCATAATGTTGTGTGTAAATTTCAAAGTGATTCGAGGGGTCACCTTCAATTTTATATCTGCTAACGTGTTAACAATGTATTTTCATCTTTGTTAGACTAAGCATATACTTGAAATACAGCTACAGCTTCATTTAACTTAAACGTTTGACGACTCTACCACTAAATTCAGGATACTTTTTTTTAAAGTATTGACGCAAAACTTGGACATTAGCATTAGTTAATTTGTTCTGTTTGAGATAACAATTATACAATTTCCGCAAATTGTAGTCACCTACAGGAAAAACCTCGTTAGTCTTCCAGACAATGATAAGCCACGAAAACAAGTATTTAAATGACATGGAAATACATCAGACATATTATTAAATACTACTTAGTCAAGTTACTAAACACTAATAGGTAGCAAAATTGTACCTTTATTCAAAATATAGGTTAATATGCACAGCATACTCGTACATAACAACGGGCGAAAATGCAAGTAGTTAAATTTATAATCGCTAAAATAGTTACTGTGGTTGGTTTGGCTGAAACGTATTTTTCCAGTCAATTATATCGACCGTCAATTTAGTAAACAAACATTTGTGTCTGCATGAACATGTCTACTAGTACACTTCGCTTGTATCGGTTTAGGTGTAGAAAAACGATATAAATAAATAAAATAATTATGTATTTACAAAAACTAAAAGTGTATAATATTGATAACTACACTTAAAGTTTTGTTTTATTTAGGCGGCCGCTGTAATAATGTCCAGGAATACTTTTTAAATTGTAAGAAGCATCTGCACTAAAACTACAGGTTACTAGATTGAAATAAGTCAATTTACTTACATCCAGTAACTAAATTTAAACTGGAAGTAACTGAATTGAAACCGCAAGTTACTAAATTAGAACCGCAAGTAGCAAAACTGTAACGGCATGTGACTAAACGAAACGGCATTTTACCAAATCGAAAGCTTTGTGGTTTCAAATGAAACCACAGAGGATTCAATTAAAATTGAGTAAACAACGTGAATACACGTGATCAGGAAGCCGTATAAAGTAAAATGTATCGATGTGTAACCGGGAGAGGAGGAGGAAGGACGCAGATGGGTTAACTGAGACACGTTTCGCAACCGCGGGAATCGCGGCCGACTGGAACGTGCTTTGTGACATACTTTTGCCGTTTTAGGGCGCTGCCATACTGACGGATTGCAAGCGTTTTCAAAGCGATGTTCGAAGCTAAGACTTGCGGACTAGACTAGTAGTCACTCTCTTTCAGTAGATTGGTTGTTATAGGATCATCCTCCCAAAATCTTTGATGTTAATGCTAACCGCAGTTGTCGCAATCCATTCGGTTACGCTCACTGGTAGCGGAAACGTAGCGCGTCCGCAGCGTGTTTGCTGCGTCGCCGTTCCGCTTTGAAAACGCTTGCAATCCATCAGTGTGGCAGGCCCTTAAGTTGAACTCACACTTATCCGAGCCAAAAGAATCGATCGACACAGATTTTGGAATTATTTTTATGAAAATATAGCTGTGCTGTCTTACGATCAGGTAGGCTGCGTGCCTGTCTGCCATTTAACCGATTTAATAAAAAATTAATATCAAATAAACCTAGTTTATTTTAAAACCATAAATGTCAACAGGAAATATAAATAATTATCTTCATGAACAAGTTAATAAGCACATGGCAACAATAGCAATAAACAGTACTACACAAAAATAAGACTACGTACGATTTTCCGTAAACACTATGGGATAATTTATATTTAGCGTAGATAAACAAAGTAACGACGTAGTAAACAATTGTACTTCTGCTATTGTTTTAAATTTTGCCATCTATCTTACATAAATTATCGTGGATTAGGATTCAAAACATATATTTTTTGTGACATTTAAGTACTATGTACGATACTTCGAGGTGTAGATAAGTTTTCGCGTAAAAGTAAAGCCTGCAGTCTGTCTTTCATAAACAGTATTTTTCTGCTGTGTGATTATTTTGGATAATACAGCAATTAAAAGGGGTAACTATCGAGTTTCTGGCTGGTTCTTCTCGATAGATAAAAACATCCCGAATCCGGAGGTAGAGTCACTCTAATGATTAATGTCTGACGATGCTTATGTGCAGCTTTGTAGCCTATATGAATAAAGCATATTTTGATTTATATCATCCTACGATAGGCCATCTCGTCCTGAGCATCGCATTAAGTCACCAATCCAGCATCCAGACCGTTATGGGGTCAATCACAATCACGGCTCCTCCTTTTTCCAGTGTGAAGGGAAAACCAGGAGAGTTTTATTGGGTACTGGGACACTTTAGCCCCATGTCCCACACACGGCCGCAGATCTCGCTAGCTTGCGGTCAAGGTATGTAAACTAATTCTATTCGGCACAAAAAAAAAGTATAGACCGCTCAGAAAAACCTTAGCTATCGTGTTCGTTGCAGTGAATGAAATCTATGTATGTTTCAAAAATAGCAATATGATTTATAACAAATAAATACACGAATACACGACAATAAACGAATAATTATTATAATATATCAATCGTATTGGTGTAACAGATGCCGATTCAAATTCCCATCACTTTCTAATGGGCGCCATAACAAAATACGCCTCGGCGCCGGAGTCCAAAATAAACATTGTTTACGATCATCGCGCGCCTGTGGTTTATTGTCGATCTGATCAAATTAAAGACCTGTTTAGATCAATTTGTAAGGCAAATGTAAACACACTTCACAAAGAAGACGGTAAGGAAATGTTATAAAAATAAAACTGAAGTAATTTTGGATTTAAAGTTACAAATGAATCAAGATGTCACCAGGTGGGTGAACTGAAATGACATAAAAAACGAACTAAGTCGCGTGTCGTCGATTTATGTATTTGGAGTGGTGCATTTTGTATCTGTTTTCGATTTACCACGATTTAGGATTCGGAAAATCTAGTTGGCAACGGCAGTGGATTTCCGTAACCCTTTATAACGGGACTGGATTAATTATTGGAATATAGCGCCAGAGCTCCCTATTCGACTGTGCAGGAATCCTCATGATGTGGATATTCCACCACCGCTTTCATCAAGCGTTTGTGGTAATGGATTTCGTATGCTTCTCAAGATGAGGCTACATGACTTTAAATAATGCTGCTGACCCAAACTATGTTTAATGTTTTAAATTTTATTTACCAATTAAAGTAATGCAATATTTTCAAATAAGAGATTTATCTATTCAGGGTATCTGAAGGTGATTTTTATACAGATCTACATGACCGTATAAATAATAGTTGTAGTTCTAAAATTACACTCGATAAGTTTGTTGTTGACCCCAATATTAAACAACATTGGGAATTCCAACGATAAAGAAATAGATGAATGAACGCAAGTTAATAAATAATATAAAAATTATATTTCAGACTATAAGTATACACAGTTACTGCGTTATATTTGTGACAAAAATAGAAACAAACTACCCGTACCTTAAGTAGTGAACGTGATTTGAAAGACAATAGACCATTGAAACATGCTACAACGAACAATAAATAACTCTAAACTCTATCCGTTTGTTGTTTTACATGCTATTATAAATATACAATTATACATTTTTATCAATCACAATTTATACTTACCTAACATTCTCGCTATTAGATTTTATCATTTATGTTGGCAGTGGTTTGAAATTGCCAATATAATAATTTTGGTTGTGAAGTTTCATTGTTGTTTTCACAGGAATCTTGGAAGCCTCATTCTTATTATAAAATTGAAAGTGAGCTTTTAATTTTTATCCAACTACGTAAATGAGTTAAGCTTTTAGAATTAACACTACAAAGGATCATAAAATGATAAAAATAATAGGACACCAAACTGCGTTTTTGAATACAGCGTTTACATAAAGACCTGTCAAATGTTTACAAAAGAAGAAGCAAAACCTGCTCTCCAGTTGTAAGTGGACAGACACACGAGTCATGGTTATAAATATCGAAATGATCATCATTATACACGACATTACACATTAGCAAGTGTGAGCGAGTGAGTCAACGAATGTTACGTGCTGATTCTGACGTGTATTCAAATCATGTCGACTCGACTGTACCAGGTTTGATCTTTGCACTACAGTTTGAACATTTTAAATTTTAATACAGTCGGTGTTTGTTTGTTTTGAGGAGATACTCATGAAGCTAGTGAGCTTAGAGGGTGTCCTTATGATGTGTAGAATTAAGAAAGAAAGGATGGTAAGAACTGTGTCTTCAAAAAAAAGGATAGAGATTTCTCACTTAGGAGGAACCGAGCTAGGCGACATGGGGGTAAAGATACAGGTTAATCCTGGAGGACTGAAGGTACTCAGACAAGGGTCAAACCTCTCTGCAGTAATGATTCTGGTATGATGCTTCTGTCATCGCCAGGCTGGTTAGGTAGCCTTGAACTCTTTAAAAAATCTATGATATCTCATTGTCTATCTTTATGACATCTATCGCTTGTGATTTTCTAGGGTTTAACTTATTCCTTGTTATATTCTTTTATTTAACAAAATTGCATACCTTTTCCCCTTTTACCAGGATCCCCCTTTCACCAGGACCCTTTCCTTTCCTACAATCCTCCATTACTCCTTTTTCACTGGATAAAATATCTTGTGGACTTGATCCCGAGAGGGCAAACTACTGCTTGTCAGATACGGTAATCATTTTGTTTGTCAGATTGTGGAAGTTTAATGACCTGGCCATTCAAGAGCTTGCGACAGTTTTTGCGGGGCACGTATCGTTCCAATGGTATTTCAGTCCGTGCTGTGAATGGAAGTAAATCTTTTTATTTGGACGTTGCCCTCGATCACTTCGCTTTGATATAGACTTGTTTGTCGCATCTGCGTAACTCCTTGATACATTTATGGTTTCCTGGTCCTGTTATGTACGGAGTTCGTGACAGGATAACCGAAACTGTTAATTTATCCATCTTCAATCTTAATGAGTATTGTGGTAATTGGCAATTTGTAGTAGTAGTATCCTTTATTTTCTCTCATAATGTTATTAGGAGGACATATGCATACATAATATCTAAAGGAGAGGAATAATATTTTAGATACATTGGTATGACCACAGAACAAGAAATTTTTTTTTCTTTTCTATGGGTATGACAATAAAAAGAGGTGTTGTAATAATGTAACGTAGGTAACTGGATTACGTAAATTAAAAGAAAGTAAATACTTTGTAAGTCAGGCAATTAGCTGCGAAATCCCTTTTAAAAACACTGTATTTAAATAGTAAGATTTATAGCGTAAGAGTCACCTGGCAATCAGTGGCCAGACATCTTAATTACAACGCCCACTGAGTTAGTAATGCCATACGGTACAGTCGTCCATAGCGGTGTACTTTTTTAGTGAATTCTTCATTTACGAAAATGACATACAGGCTTTTAGTAGCTTTTAAAACCTTTTGGTTCAACCGATTAAGTTGAAAGACTTCGTTTAGATATAGTTCTTTTCAGCACCTATTCAATAAAAAACCTTTTAGGCTAAAAATATGCTGGTCTTGTATTTTAATCATAAACATATCAGAACTCATGCAAGTATTTAATAAGAGTATATCGTAATTGTGACAAATCTAAAGTAAAGTTGTACTTATTTCCATTACGATTGTACATACGTCGTAGGTGTTAATGTTACAAGGTGTTTATTGAAAGGTTAGTAGGTTTCACTCGTACTAATAAAATAATATCTTTTTCATAACATAAAATTTAAATAATTTTCTGTACTTATTTTGTCTATAGGGAAAGTCAACGTACTTACCGTGTCGGCATCGCTTTCTTCTGTAGCCATAGCAACACCTTTATCTAAATGCTGTTCAGCATTATCCATTTCTCGGTCTAGCTCTGAAGACTCCATTTCCAGTTGCGGTGAAGTCTGCAGCTCTTCAACTCCTGGCTCCGAGTCACCTTCAGGATCTGAATGGATGATGTGGCGAGCGGGCATCTTCACCACTAAGGGCCTGAAGTTAAGCCGAGTTGATCCTGTAACGAATGGAGACATTTAGAGGAGATGTCGTTGGGAGAAAGGCCTTGCCAATATTCATTGAAAAAAAATTGAAGAAAGGAGTTGACATAGATCTCCGTGAACTTCAGGCTGAGGTCTGGTGAAAGACAACGAAGGATCGTGTTAAGGGCGCACTTTAATTTGCAAGTCTTCAGGTCTCTGAGTAATAGGAGTAAGTATGTTAGACTGAAAGAGGCTACTGTGCGTTCCCAAAGTTCCCGTAGCTTCCGGTGGTGTTACGGGCGTCACGCCTCGCCTCCTACTACACCACCACCAGGCAAGCAGGCAGTAAATGTATTCCACGGGTCTAAAAAAGGTAATAGCTAAAAAATCTGTCAACCAACTAACAACAAACTGTCGTAAAAATGTCACTTTAACTTCGATTAGTCTTCATATACTATATTATATTATATACTATATTATATTATATTATGTAACAGCAGTGCCCTAATACAAATGCCCTGTACTTGTATCTTATCCTAAATTATGGTGCAAACAAGCGTACCCTTAATAGATTGGTAGCAACACTCGGAGAAATACAGTTATAAATTACAAATGTTATTATTGTGACAACACGGCGATCTGAAGGGCGATCTATAGGTACAATGTAAAGCTTACGCAAACTTATCTCGTTACGTGATAGTCACTGACCAATTTTTGTTTCGAGATCCCATCTACAAACACGACTTGAATGGTCGTGTGTTTGGGCCCAAATTATGTGTCCATTTGCATAATCTTGTAAGCATTGCGCAGGCGCAGGTCGCAATCAAACAGACACGGTTTAGCATTTACTCGTGAATAGTGAGTAAAGTGAGCATCTAAATGGTTGTCAAAGTAGGCAGTAGCTCTATTATCTGGGAGTGCGATAGCCTTTATTATTAGAATCTGAAACGGGAGTTTTCATTTATTGGTGGGTTGTGATATTGGGTGTTTCCGAGAGGGAGGAGTTTCAGAATTCACAATTGTAGTAGGTAAACCTGGATCAATTAATCGCCATAAGGCGGGCATTGACTCGTCCCTCTCGGGTGTGAAACTGTGTTGTGAAGGGGAAAATTCAAGAGTTTAGTGGGTAGGGGAACGCTCATTTTTTTCCTATAAGCTAGATCATATTTGGCTCCAAGTCCCAAACATGGCAGCAGGTCTCGTTAGGGTAATGGTGCTTACATGTAGGTATGCCCTTCTACTCAAAAAAGGTAAAATTACGACCTAACTTTCATTATGAATTTGACTAACGGACTATTTAGGTATATATCTTTTTAGTAATAAGCGCCGAAATTAGATTATAATGTTCTACATTTCCTCAAATCTACCATTATCCCAACAATGTGATAAATACCTACCTCTAAAAGCCTCCTAAAGATGTTTGCGTTGCTTATTTATATGAGTATCATGTAGCCTTAAACTGTGTGGGCCGACTTAGACGTTGAATCAACATCAGACTTATTCACCGAAACTACTTATTCGTACATATTTATGTACAATTGTACATAAAGTCGACAACAAATCAAACTTCCATAAGTAATCAAAATTCTAAATACATACTATGTACAAGTCAGCCTATTTAATGTCTCCCTTCAGTCCAAAATAGTATTTTTCATTAACTGGCCCTGGTTTTGTACTCAATTAAAAAAAAATATTATACTTTCATTACATTCATAAAATGAACTATTATTTTATTTACATTAACGTAGTTTAACCTACCTTTCTCATCTTTCTGCAGCTTCTTCATAGCATCGCTTGCGCTTTGCAAAGTGTGCGTTGTGCTAGCAGAAATAGGCCTGATGGTGACCCTCTGAATACCACTCCCGGGCAGCAGACTCGTCAGCACTCGCTTCGGCTCCTCCCTCTCTGGGCTCCGCGAGTACGAGCCCATCATACGATCATCCTGATCTGCGTCTATATCTATGAAGCAGTCTTCAAACTGCTCGAAATTCTCCAGATCAGAATCCAACTCCGTTCTCGAGCCATGAGTCTTCGGCCTGTAGAACGAGTCTGAGTTACGTCTGTAATCAATATTCTTCGGTTCAGGCGTGGAGAAACTTCTCAGAACATAGCCTTTTATAGGAGCGTTAGTGACATCTGGTTCACTCTGCGCTGGCGGAGAAGAATAACTCCTTGGCAAAAAACTCTTCGTCTGTCCTTTACGCTGTTGGTGCTGACTCGTCCTGATCGAGATGAGACTCTTGCCTCGACCCGCGGAGTGCGACGGCGCAACTTCCCTGCGCCGCATTATCACCACGTGTTGAACTCCAAGGATCAAGCAGCGCACTGACAGAAGCGATCGTAACACTGTCCCATGTAACATTACCTGTGCTTTATCCGTGTCCAGTTGTAACAGATTGGATTTCGGTATCGAATAACAAGGCCGGGTGTAGCCAGATGATATATCATATGGTAGGGAACGGTGAGCACGGCCGACTGCTCTGATACACTGGGCAACGCATGACAAATTAATATGATTAGCAGGTTCGCCCACACCTCGATCTTCGATATGATTCGTGCCGTAATCCTTGGTTCACGTTTCACTATTGTCTGTGGGGTACTTGTTGTGATGCTAATTTGAATTAGAGCGATATCTAGCCACTCTAGTTTGCTCGATATGATTGTTCTTGTTCACGACATATTCTCTATCCACTTCATTGATTAAATTCACACATTCAATTTGAAACACTGTCACGAATATAATTTCTTTTTTGCTTCTCACTTTTAATTAGTTTATAAATATTTTACATTGGTCGTCGATGGTAACAGTGAACGTAGTGACTGTTACGAGTGAGCTTTGGTTCGGAGTAGGAAGAAGCTGCGTGCGCGCACTGTAGGCGGCAACTTTCCCTTGTGAAGCTCGACCATTCGTTATGACTTGATCGATCGCTTTCTGTGTTAATCCCAACGCAGTAAGCGCACTGGAAGCTACGTCAATGAGATAGATATTTTTGACAGTAGTTATTAGTACTTTTGGCTCTTCTTAAAGACCATTTAAAGCTTACAGTTCATATGAGAGAATGTATTTTCTCTTTCTTAGACTAATTAGCATCTAGTTACATAGATATTTTACTGCTGATGCATTAGGGGCCGTCCATTAATCAGGTGAGGCTCAAAAGGGGGGGGAGGGGGTACGGAAAACATCACGAAACATCACGAGGGGGGAGAAGGGGTCTCGTTAGACATCACGTGTATTAATTTTATTAATTTTTTGTCAAAAAGCGCTATTTCTGAACCGAAATTTTGAACGGCGCGAAAATTTGAACGATTTGTAGTACGACCTTGATTGACTCGCCCGCCGTTGCTATTAATTATTATTAATTATTCATTAATTTTATTACAAATACATATAAATGTTTTTCGAATCAAAACGCCATTTTTTAAATATTTTTTTCCAGTCAAAAATAGCCTTTACATAGACTTCCAAAAAAATACACGTGATCCAGAGGGGGGGAGGAGGGGGTGGTCCCAAACCTCACCAAATATCACCAGGGGGGAGGGGGGGGTCAAAAAATGAGAAAAACGACCTCACGTGATTAATGGACGGCCCCTTAGTGCTGATTCTAACTCTACATTGTCGCTTTATAATGTAATTACTTTTAAAATGTATGAACTTCTTGCATGATATCATTCGTATTATTTATACACATAAGAGAGAATGGTTGTGTACCTACCAGTTACCAAATGTTATGTATTATTTCAGATTTTTTTCCAACATTCAGTTTAGTTGTTAATATTCAGCGAAAAATAAGGCTCATGTGACACTTATGGAAATTACACATTGGCAAAAATCAAAGAAATAAATAATCTAATCGTAAAACTAATATAATTATGTTTATGATTTATTTATTATGAATACCACAGTGACTCTCCTCTGGATCGGCCTTGAGTATTTATAAAAAAAGGAATGCTTGTTACCCTTACCTAGTATTATATTATCTGTGCCCTTACGTTTAAGTAAAAAGGGTAAGTTCACAATTTACTTAGTAAACACACCTAATTTAACATGTTTTTTTTTCGAATGTCGTACTTAGTTTTTTTTTACAATATCCCCATTGTAATAGTCAAGAAAATATTACATTTAGACACACCAAAATATTGTATGTACATATACGTGTATAACAAAAATGTCGAATACTGCCATCTATAGTGATCTCTACGAAGTTTGTTATTTACCGTGGATCGTTTTATTCTCTGCGCATGCTAGTTTTGTCTACGAATCAGTGTTAAAACAGTTCACTAGATGTCGCTACGAACATTATTTTATTACCCGGCATAATGACAAGGCAATAAAACGTGTTGGTTATTGAAAATAACAAGTTCCTCATCAAAATAATCATCCTACAGAGATTTTAATAACCTAGGTGGTTATGTCTGGTGCGTTTGTAAAGACTGTTTTACAATAGGAACATTTATACCAATACTTTGTTCATGAAGGCTTCGAAGATGCACACTCGTCAAGTATCAATATGAGTGACTCTACCACCAGTTTCGAAATGTTGCTATCTATCGAGAAGATAATTAGCAAGAAACTTGATAGTTACTCGTTTAAATCACCAAAACTTTTATATACATACGTATAAATACAATTTCCTTTGTAAATATAGAGTAGGTTCCAGCCGAGTGGCCCCAAAAAATAGGACCTGATCACAAGTAAAGCGATATGTCAGCCATAACTTTTATTTGTTAATTATTTAAATTGACTATCTATAACAGAGGAAATATAATAACCCACCACATAGCGCCTCCAATCCAGGGACATTTTAGTGAGCATGGATTTCTCAGTTATTAAACTTACACAATGTCTTTACTATTTAACTCACGTGGATAGTTTGAAAAATGGATAGTGACAAAAGCTATCGTTTTCACACGCTGCTTTGGAATAACGTCTTATGTACCGCGGGCGTAGCCGCAAGCGAAAGGTTACTTAAGTTTAGAAAATATGGAATAATTATACAAACCAGGAATTAGTTAAAGGATATGGAAACAACACATCCTTTTTGGCAATATCTTCAATTACAGTGAACTTCGGTGGAATGTAATAGGATCTCCACACCGATGCGCGTGCGCACGAGAGGTCGCGGTTGATCGTGCAGTCTAGAACGATTACTAATCAGTGCAGGGATGCAAACGCAAAGATAGGAAGGATGTAAACCCGTTTACCGGCTGATTTGTTAACCAGGGATGTGCGGATTTGTCGATAACAACAATGTTCACGATGAAAATATTATATCATTAAATTGTGATTGTACTCCCTCTAACTTTAGTATTGCCACAACACCATCCAGTGCGCAGACTTTGCATGTGTAGCTGGAAGCTAGTAATTAAATCGATCTATGAAAAATATACCCCAAACCTAGGGGTGAAACCATTTTATACGATATTTGATTTAAAATAAGCACAACAAAGACGATGAAGGCTGTAAAGAGGAAATAGCATCTTTTAAAAACCTTCAGTTCCCAGAGAATCTTGTTGGTAATAATTAAGTGATTTGCTTCATGCGATTTTAATGCAATTTGGATTTTCCTTGTTCTTGTTGATTTCGTTCTATGATGATAATTGAGTGGAGTCATGCACTATTTCAAAATATAAGACTCGTTAGTATACTTTGTGATCAGAAATTAATTTTGAGTGAGAAAAGTCGTGAGTGATGTAAAATCGTAAATACAGGTATCCAAAATAGTACAAGGTCAAAATTTAATCAAAAATTCTACGCACAAGAAAACCAAAGTCTCGTAATCAAACAAATCTTGCATCAAACTGATTATGTGATTGCGGAGGCATGGGCTCCACAATGTATGTCAATTTGATTTCAAGGTCTGTCGTGTCATCTGTAAAAAAGGTTGTGGCGTCATTTTCCAAAAGTTATCGTTGCATAATATTTTGTTCTCCATACACTAGTTGTAACTTGTAAGTAAGAAACCTTCCTCACTAGGACGCCATGGCTACGTCGCGTCGCCGGCTACCGTAACCTGTCAGATAGTATGGAAATGTCAAAATTGACAACGTTGTCAAACCGTCGCTAAGTGATGAAGGTATCATGGATTCACTGGAGGGTAGGCGATGGGTCCACGCGTCTTTTAGTTTTAAATCATTTTATTTGTGATCTAGTGCAGTTTGGTGTTGAAAAGTGGTGTGATTTTCATTCAGCAAAGTGTAACGAAGTGTCATAAATAAGAAAATTGAAACAAATTGACTGAATGGACGGGTATTGCGTGTAGTGTGTCTCATCGGTAGATGAGACGCTCTTACCGCAATGGCGTCCATTCCCCCGTGACCTTGAGAGTATCCTCCAGTGTTTCCATGAAGCGTTAAAACATCTTAACACCAATGTTTTAACGCAAGGAGAATCTCCCTCATCCACTTGACATTGGCAGAATCACCGCGCCGCAAACAGGCGCGGGATAGAGTCCATTATAAAAAAAAAAAAAAAAATGAAGGTATCATACATTTCCATAATAAGACCCCTGCTTTATTAGGATTCCATGGCGACGACGCCAGCTTCCATCCGTATCATGTCAGACAAAATGGAAATTTTAAATTTGACAACGTTGCCAAACGTTCGCCAGTGAGTTCATTTCAAGACGCCTGCTTTTTTAGGACGCCATGGCAACGTCGCCGGCTACCGTATCTTAGATGGCATGGAAATGTTAAAATTTACAACGTCGGCAAACCGTTGCCAAGTGAGGTAGGCCTACATACATACATACATACCGTCACGCCTTTTCCCGTAGGGGTCTAGGCAGAGACTAACTCCTTCCACTTGCTACAATCCTGGCTCACAACTATTGCTTCCTCCACATTCATAAGTCTTTTCATGCATGCCCGACAGTTTAGGGTACTCCTGACCTGACCTTTTCTCAGGACATCACCCATCTGGTCCTGGAATGTCCTTTAAGGCCTTCCCCTTCCAACGATTCCATTCACACTCCCCTTATATATTTCTTTCGTTAGCCTACTTTCACTCATCCTCTCTATATGACCAAACCATCTTAGCATACCTTTCTCGATTTTTGTCCCATCTTCTTTTATGCCACATAGTTCTCTTATTTTTTCCTTCTTCATTCTATCACTCAATTTTACGCCTTGCATACTTCTCAGTGCTCGCATATCCACTGCATTTATTCTACTTTTATGCTTCTTCTGCCCTAACCAACTTTCACTTCCATACATTAATGTTGGTACCACTACACCTCTGTGAACTGCATGACGTGCCATTTTAGACACTTTGTGACTGAAGGTGTGTAGAGCACCGTTCACCATATTACCGGCATTTACTCTCCTTTCAACATCGCTATCGCACTGAGGTAGGTCTCTTACATTTTAATAACATTTGCTTGGATATGGTAGCTGGCGTCGTGGCCATGGCGTCCCAATGAGGCAGGCTCTTATTATTATCGACATGCAAACCCTCCCTTGCCAGTTGGAAGGTTATACAACGCCGCCAGTAAGTAGTCGGTGCGCGTGCGACGATGCATGCGCTTGGTCGTGTTCGCCAAAATCGTGCGCAGGAGTTTTCACTTTTGTGAGAGTTTTATACGGACTTTTTGTGCTTCGAGTTTTAATTCGTAGAAGTGTAACTTGTAACTAAGGTATGTACTTGGTTTTAATTTTTTTAACTTGTAGGAAAAAATACAGTAGTACGGAAGAAGAAATAATAACGAATGGAATTAGTAACTTAATGTATCTTTGTTTTTTCTGTAAAACGTAAAATAGATAGATGATAAGCACATAGGTAGTATAAGAGTATAAATATTTCTTTTATAGAACTAATATTTTAATATTGATTTTATTAATATAATTAAAAAAATAACTCTTGTTTTTCATTGATTTTAAAACCAGGCGATATATACCGTGTTTAAATAAAAAAATCTGAATAAAGCTTACTTTTCCTTTAAACTTAATAAACTATGAATTAAACTAATTCTTAATTCATATAATCTATGTTTAATCTCGGGAAGTAGATAGTATAAATTGAGGATAGAAGTCATTAGCAATTATGTAATTATAATTACGTTATACATACCTTTATTTTATTTCTTAACATGGACGTACGTGTTCCAATTATTTTTTTATAGTTTGTTAACAAAATACACAACTGTATTTCCTTTAATCGAATCTACCTCATAATTTTTTATTAAAATATTTTTACATTTTAAAAGTTTCGTAACTGAAAAGGAAAAAAAGTATGTACCTATACTACTAATTAAAACAATTAAATTAATTTTGTGTTTACTATTTTTTCCCTAAGGTATGGCAATTGGTTTAGAGTATTTGTTAAGAACTCGCCTAGGACACTAAATGATTTCATTTCTTTCATGAAAATTGTATTGTCTATCTGCAATTCTGAGTATTTTTATGTACGTATTTACAAAAAGAGTATGTTTAGTCGCACTTCCTTTTGTAAATACATACCTACTTAGCTTTGTAAGCAAAGGTAAGGTAAGCAACACTAAGGTGTTGATATCATTGTGTCGAACCCCTGATCTGTGCCGTAACAGCCGAATTCTCTCCCGCTACGCCAAACTGTTGCCATTGCACTTCACTTCTTTTGCTAATATTTTAAAAATTTTGAGAAAAAAAGTAAAGTATCATCAGCCGATTAATGTCCCACTGCAGGGCAAAGGCCTCCATCCTTGAAATCAAGGTATCGTTACAATGCTGGGTACTGGCTTCATCACCACGCTTGCCAAATGCGGATTGGTGATAACAAACCCGAGCAGTGTCCGAAAAAACCGACACAAAGTTAGGTCGACCCGGGAATTGAACCCAGGACCCCGAGACAAGTAACTACATACATATTTAGTAGGTAATCTGTGCCCGAGATCTCGGCCCGGTACTTAAACCACTAGACAATCGAGGCGTTAAAGTACGAGAAAATATTTATGTAATACTATAAATTACCGTAAACAAATAGAATAACAACTATTGTATTCCAAATTTTAAGTTCTTGAAAAAAAAAGACTAAAATATTTTCAATCTAAATGTCAGGTAATTGTAGTTTGTGTCAGCTACATTACAAGTACATACAATTTACTTTGACGTGACGTACCTACAATCTACACAATACTCGTATAAGTACCTATGTTGTTATAGTCTAAATAAAACTGGTCTTTTTGCTTGTACGTTTATATTTTTGAACATGATATGACATGATAACAATATTCACTCCATTTGCATAGGTACATTAATAAGGCAATTTCACCGTTCTCATGTAAGTTACTCGTAATTTATCTGTCAAATAATGATGCTGTATCATTTGTTAATTTTAAAAAAAGACAGCCTTTTGGATGTCTGACAAAAAAATAATGTAGAACTTATGAGACAGCGATGAAACTGACCCTGAATATTTTCTCGTCGTTATATCGTCTTTGTGTCAATTCTTTTTATTGAATTTACCAAAATTTATAATAAAAAATATGAAAGTATTTTATATTTCCCGGAATTTCTTGAATTCCAGGTCTTCTAGACCTTTTGTTTGAGTGACCTGTAAGCTAAATAGACTAGTTAACGCTGTTATTAGTTTTAGATATAAAATGCATTTCTCTTGTTAATACAATTTAATATACATTTACATTATTAGGCAAAAGTAATCGGCGTTATACATTGCAAGCGCGGTAAAATCTATCTGTCATCTCTCGGCTAGTGCGGAGCACCGTACGCGGTGACCATAGTAATGTGTAATTCGATTCTACCAATTATTCGTCTAACATTAGTAAGTCGAACACAAACGCATAAGTTCGCAAGTTAATGTGAAATAAGACGCAATGTAAATAAAGCCGCTTCCTAATGAAATGTCCCACAATGAAGTGGAGTCAAAGGTACTACTACAACTTATGAGAAATTACACCCCACACTAACGTTGTAAATTAGAAATAAATCATGGGGATTTTTAAGACCAGAATTTACACGCTATTTCTAAGCGTCCATCCATCATTGTTTAATAACAGGATTCCTCTACTCTACTACTTTAAAAAAGCTAAATACTTCAACAAAAATACTTTAAAGTGTGGATAAAATGTCTTCGTCATCCTCCGACTTAATCCAAGGTTGCAAGGTATAGAACCTATATAAGTTAACCAGATATTTACTTTACGTAAATAAACTTGTAAGTTACTTGCACTTTTCCAGCGAGTATGTTCAAATGTGAGGTAATGTCCTGTTAGGTAAGAAAGAGAAAACTACTTTCCGAATGTTTACTTTGCACTTTTTTTTACGTAACAAATGTTCAATATTTATTTTTCCAGACGGATGATGATTTATTCAATTCGCTTCGATGTGTTTTATTGTGGCGTGCTTAAGCTGACTGACAGGCGCATGCAAAGATATAGGTTTAAAGAAAAATATTACTATCGATAGATGAACTATAGGTATCCGTCGTATGTAGGTAATGCAATTTTTGTCAAACCAACTTATCGTTACTAGGTACTACATAGTTCTTTTTGTGCCAGCACCATAAAACAAAAAAAAATATTAGAAGAATTTTATAGTAACGATGAGTTTATTTCAATGATGAAGGCCTTGACCTTGCAGTACAATAATAGGCTGATATTTTTTTTTTTTTTTTCGGAGGAGAATGCTTTTATGCACCATAACCGCAGGCTAGCCAGACCTGCGGCCGTGTGTGGGACTCAAGACTGAAGCGTCCACTACCCACTAAACTCCCCCGGTTTCTCCTTCACACCCGATTAGGACGAGCCGGTGCTAGCCTTATGGCTATTGACCAGCCCATCCCCGGGTACCCCGACTTGAGAGGCCTCAAGTCAGGGTGGCGCCTAGGAATAATAGGCTGATATGAATTATGGTACAATATTAGAGTTACAAATGAGAAATGCAGTAAAGTTATAGTTATTAGTTAATTATATAAAAGTCAAAAATATTCTTTTTTGTAACTTTCCATTGTTTTAAAATATTTCATAGAAATTATTCAAAAGTTTCTTTTAACAAATAATGTCATTTAAAAGGAATGTCTTTGTGAAAGCTTTTTTTTTCAATTATACAATCATACACTGGGTCCTTATCAAACACGCGGTCTGGTCTATTGGAGACTTGCATTAAAGTAGGACATAGGTTAAAGCAGATCACGTTATCAAACCGTAAACATTTACCACTAGCTCAGCGCTGAAGGAAAACATCGTAAGGAAACCTGCACAGTCGAATCGCTGTGTAGCCATGATGCAATAGGTCTGGTTCTCCTGTTAAGGGTTACGGAGGTCAGACTGCAGGAGCTCTAATGTACACGTAATAACCGGACTTGCTCATTCCTGGATCATAGTTCAAGCGTACCCTGAATAAACATAGACTGGGGCAAAGCGCTTGGTGAAAGAAAAAGAGTATTTTTAAGAGGGTGTCTGTAGCATTGTTTTTTATACGTGCTTCGTTGCCTCCTTTAATTCCGAGTTATTGCCTAGAAAGAAATATTGAATATAATATATTTTCGCAATCTCAAACTTAACTACGTGTGGTTTTGTAAACTCATTAAAAATTTCAGCGCCTTTCTAAAAACGTGAATTAAAATTGCACATTTTTATTCACAATAATAATCGATCATCTTTTTAATGTAATTTTTAGAACAGAAACTGTTTGTTTCCATGGGACAGTGGTTCAGATAATTGAAATCCAACGATGACGCAGAGAAGTTAATTATGCTCTAGGATTACTACTAATTCGGTGCTTATACTTACTAGCTGATATTTTAAATGGCAAACTTAATCTGTGCGTTTGTCGGTCTGTTCCGCTTTCATGTCAAAACAAATAAACCGATTTTTATGCAAAACTATATCTAGTTCCGATGAAATAACATAAATAAAAGTATTTTTGTTTGCCATTCTTTAACGTTGCATCGGAGTAACGGATCGTCCTTATTTTTGACGTGGTTTGCTTGGGAGCTGAAGTTTGGTGAGCGTCAGAACCGCGGGACCACCTCAAAATTCGTCGTAATTATGAATATTGGACCACTCAAGAAATTAGTACTCAATTAGTACTATTTGGTACTTTCATATTAGAATTAGTACTTATATAGTTTTTTATTTATCGAAGTTTTAAAGTGGTCCGCCATCCTGACGTCAGGACCGCGGGACCAATTATGGTTTTACCATTTGCCTAAAACGCTAACGACAATTTGAATATGTAAATATTTAGTACTAAATTAGTACTCTAACATATATTAGTTACAAGTTTATACAATTTATAAATTTTAAGTTATTAAGAATTTTAAAACATAACGCCTGAAACTTTTATCCGAGCAATATCTAGGAAAGCTAACTTGTTTGTTGTACTCTAGGCGCTCCGTAATAATGATATTTATTTATTTCTTTTAATTGCTCATTAAAAATTAATGTTCGAATTCTGATTTAATGTAGCATTAGGGATATTATATTGAAGCTACCGGGCTGTGCTTGTAAATATTCTGTTAAAATCGTGCGTGACTGACATTTAAAATTGTCACAGTAAAACAAAGCTGTCAGTGCGATTACTCGGGTACATTACATACAGGCGAACATAGAACCTCCTCCTTTTTTGAAGTCGGTAAAAAATATGAACAGTAACATAAATCCAAAGTATGGACTTTTCTACGGTACAAGAAGAATGTTAACTAATTTTGATTATTAGCACTCCATATTCTTTGTAAAAAATAAAAAATACTAGTGAAAGGATTACTTCGATACACACGTCAATTAGTTTCCGATTTAGAAGTAAAACAAGTTGTAACCGCACGCGCGGTCTGCCGCCGCCGGTGACGGTGTGACGTCATCGCACAACACGCTCATCTGGCTCACTCAGTCCGCTAGCGTTCGGCGCCCGTGCCGTCGAAGTTATACTTAAATACTTTTAAAAATGTCCAATCCAAATACTAGGAAGTCATGACTGTGGTCTGCCGTGTGAGGCGTATCTCGTGTAACTTTTTAGTCATCGTTTTGAGAAAAGAGCGTTTGAAAGTAAAAACGGTGTTTTGTTTCTAGCTTCTTTAATATCAGTCAGTTTAAATTATAAAAAATACCACAAAATCAAGTTTTTGTTAACGAGTAAATCCTATGTACATTTTTTTTATATACAACTAATAACCAATTAAATAAAGCGAAATCAAATTTTATGACGTCATAAATCCCATACAAATGCTGTTACGCGACAGCGTGTATCTAAGTTACACGCGATCCGCGCGACTGGACAGACACCTGTTGCAATATTGATATCAGATGTAACTAAAGTTACACGGTATAGGTAAAATTAGTTTTAATAATTAGTTATAATCAATAAAATTCGTATTGCAAATATTTCTGAATTGTGCTATTTTTATTACCGATTTACCTTTACCCTGCCAATTCTGCATACCTACATGATTATGGTACTTATACTCGTATAAAAATATACCAATGAATTAAGGAAATAATAACTATACTTTTCAAATGGTTAATGAAAATGAAATTAAACAACATTAATAAAAAAAATTGTTTAATGTTAATAAATTCTTAAAGATAAATCACAGCCTCCTGATTAGGAATTTTTAATTATGAAAATCACATTGTATCTGAAATATGCTTTAAAATTTTAGCAAATACTTATTTTTTGTTACAAAATCTAAAATATAAAAATCAAAGTAACACTGGAATTTAAATCAGAATTTAAACTCAAAATCTTAAAAGGTATTACAAAATTGAAAATTTAACAATAAAAGTATCACCTAGAATATAAATCAAAAGAAGACTTTAAAATCTCAAAAAGTATGACAAAATGGAAAATTAAATATATAAAAATGAAAGTAACACCTAGAATGTAAATCAGAAGAAGACTTTAAAATCTCAAAAGTATGTCAAAATTTATAATATAAAAACCAAAGTGATACCTTAGTTAGTGAGAAAATAGTATTTATCATAAATTCTTAAAGTTAAATCACAGCCTCCTGATTAGGAACTTTTATGAAAACCTCTTATAGTTAATCTGATGTAGACTTTTAAATCGTTGCAATTATTACAAAATCAAAACATAAAAATTAAAGTAATTCTGGAATAAATCATAATATTTTTTAAGCATCCATATGCCTATCAAGGTCTGTAACAGCATTATTAACAGTCAAATTTTCAAAAAATGTACGGCGAGTAACAGGCATACTCGCACAGAGCTTTAGTAAATCTTCTTTCTTAGACAAGCTGATTCCTCTTGGTTGTGTCTGTCGAGGCAAGTTCTCTAGAAAATCTGTAACTCCATCTTTTAGCGTATAACTACCTCGTTTAAGGGCAGAAAATTCTTTGTAAATAGTCTCGTCGTAATTTTTTTTCATAAATATTGATGTCGAGCCTCTCCTAAATTCTACAATTTTAAGTGCAGTTATATTATATTGATTGGGGAATTTAACTTTCAATTCGTCTTTAAAGACAAACATGTCTGGATGTGTTAGCTCCAAAACTTCCATATTTTTTCTAGATTGTTTTATTCTTTCAATAAAATCCTCTTTGTCATAGATATTTTTACAACGAGTAAGTTTTGTAGATATATTTGCATGAACGGTGTCAGCAGCCATGTAAGTGTGCCCCGGCTCCAAATATACTATTTTAATTTTTTCTAAACTTGTCAAATCCGATGAATTAATAAGTCGCAGTAAGGCAGAAAACAAGATTCTGTTTTTATTCTGCGCTGCACAGTTATCCACGTAGAAAATAATATATTTCAAATCTCGACAATATTTTATTATAAAATGCGTATACGCAGAAGCTACAGTAGCAGCATCCCGCCCTCCTTCTCCTTCATGCCATACAACACAGTAAGCTGGCTCCTTTTTTCCTGGGCTCACAAAGGTTTCGTTTATAAGGACTAGCTTTTTGGAGAAAAAATAATCCTTGATGGTTAACTTTGGCATCATTATAACTTTTTGCATGTCTGCAGTAAAAATTTGAGTATCTTCATCTTTAGCCATAATATCTCTCTCCAGGCACTGACGAGATAATGTCTTGTTTCGATCGTGTTTTGAGAACAATTCACACGATTTACAGTCGCAATCATTACAAGAATGAGTGTCTTTATTGTGAGGATGCTCTTGAGAATGGTTCGCACATAAGGTGCACAAGTCTTGGCGAGGATTGGCCGTTGATAAATTCATCTCTTTGATAATTTTATGGAAAAAGGACCAACTGCACGGTTTCATATCATTATTAGTGCAGTAATTTGTATAGTCTTTAAAAACGTCAGCAAATGTAATTCCGTTGGGTAGATATTTACGATTTGGTGCATGAGCAATATTGTAATGGGATACGGTAGGTTGTGAACGGTTAATAAAACTTATGATGAATTCTTTGCTTTCCTGGGATATTTTATTCCATGGTGGTACAGACTTTCCTCTTTGTTCTGGAGCAGCTTCTTGTATATAGGGATTCTGAATTCCGCATTTAAAATTGGCTTTAAGGATAGTAAATATAGTGTGATCATTTCTGAATCCTAGTGTGCTTAAGAAAAATCTTTTACATACAGGAATTTCTTTTAATTTCCATTGCAACGTAGAATGGCGTCTGGAATGTTGTTTAGTAGAGACTTGCTTAGATTTTCTTAAAACATTTCTTGAAATAAAGTTCCTTTGCTTTTGTTTCTCTAGGTTTCTAAAATCCTTCCAAATAGATCGACGTTCGTTTTCGGTAAATTTTGAATTACATTTTTTAGTACAGGTATTACCGCATGGTGATAACATTGAATACTTGATTTTTTCTAATTTTAGTTTTTGTGCATGGCTTCTGATTTTCTTCTTCTTCTTTGACTTTTGGTTATCGTTGAGTGATTCTTTTGACTCTTCTATACTTTGTGACTGATCAGTGATATCATTTTTTCGCGCTTGTTTTTGATCTTTCTTTTTTAGAACTGTATTTTTCTTCTTTTTATTAGTTTTCTTCTTTGCATCTAACTCAGACTGCTCTACAGATTCTTTTTGTAAACTTAATTGCTCAATCAATTTTTCCGCACTATTTTCAAATGTCTCTAATTCAGGCACGTTCGAATCTATGTTACCTCGATCTGATTTATCTGCATCTACAATTGAAACTTCTTGGGGAGTTTCGGATCTAGGAAATGGGATAACGTCCATCGATTGGGATTCAGTGTCACTTTTTTTAGGTGTTGATGTGTCTACTGCATCTCTTTGAAATATGTTGTCAATACGATTTATCAAATCACTAGCTGGATTTGTTTCAATTTTAGAGGAACATGCCATATTTTGTTTCTCAATATCTGACATCTCTGCGGTATTGAGTTGAGTTACAAATTGAGATTCACTTTGGCTTACCACATTATAAGATATATCTTGATAAACCACCGGCGACGGGGCACAGCTTGACAAATTATCTATCCCAGATAATGGTGTGATTCTTAATAATTCACTTGCACAGCTTAAGGGGGATATAGCACGTTCGATCACTTGTGAATCTTGATGGAAGTCGTAATAAGGCACCTCGACGTCAAGTTCTTGATTTAAATCACTTTGACAAAATTCTCGTAAAACGTCACTGCTCTCAAAACTGACACTGCGATAAATAGTTCCGGGATTCGTTTCATTCGACTTACTATTGTCCAGGACTCGATTTTTTTGTGATAAATTTATCATCACTGCACTCCTACGTAAATTACTCATTATATATATAATATTACTAACGTAATTTAAAATAAAATCAATTAAATAGCGCAACGTGAAGTGACGCGTGCGAGATCTATTTGTGAACTGAAGAATGTTTAGTAAACAAATACATCGTTCACCTGACAAGTCGGCACAAGTTTTGCGTATATCGTGTATCTCAAGTTACACGAGTTGTGATCATTCGGTCGGCGCGTCGGCTATTACACCTATTTAGCGTAATTGAGTTACACTATAATCGCATGACAAAGTGGTAAAAAACCCGAGTTACACGAATGTGGCAGACCTCATTATTGAAGAATTTTACTAACAAAATTTTTTTTTTACCAGTTGCCCCATATAAAGTGGCACTAGAAAAACGTATTTAGACGTGTTAAGCGTAAATAGTGTAACTCAAGTTACACGAGATACGCCTCACACGGCAGTGGTGTGCCTGAATGTAAAAATACAACTAGGTACCAATTAGCCGGAAAAGTTGTTTTAGGAGCCTCAACGTCCTTTGGAACTCAAAGGACGTTGAGGCTCCTCGCTTCGACGATGTAGCCACATTAAAAATCGTAGTATGTTTACAGCCACCTCTGCTGGCGGCACAAACTTCGCAGGTTACATTTAAAACTTCTTGATACTTATCAGTTTAGAATGCAATGATAAGGTGTGGTACGTATGCGGTGTTCTGGCGTGATTCTACATTACATACATCACCTAGGTACTCTTTTTACTTGAACATGACTAATAGCATCATCACCAAAGCTGTCTCTTGCTGATCTGAAATAAGCTTCTTTTAAAAATAAAATAATGGCCTTACGTATTTTGTAAATAAAATAAAAATACAAATAAATAAAAAAGGTTTAGTACATCTGTAACGTTCAACCCACTACATTTTTACATCCTAAGACCTTTGCCACACTTGACAAAAACAAATAACTTGTAATTGTTTTGCACCAAGTAGCATGTTTTTGTACTGCACATTCAATGACACCATTTGTGCAGTTGTAATTTATAGCCAGTCGATCAACCGCGAATCAGGCAAATAGCACGTAAACGGAATCAGCAAAGTTTACAAAATTACAAACAAACCCCGATGTAAGTAAGTGTAATGTACCGGAGTAATCTCACTGACAGCTTTGTTTTACTGTGACAATTTTAAATGTCAGTCACGCACGATTTTAGCAGAATATTTACAAGCACAGCCCGGTAGCTTCAATATAATATCCCTAATGCTACATTAAATCAGAATTCGAACATTAATTTTTAATGAGCAATTAAATAAATAAATAAATATCATTATTATGGAGCGCCTAGAGTACAACAAACAAGTTAGCTTTCCTAGATATTGCTCGGATAAAAGTTTCAGGCGTTATGTTTTAAAATTCTTAATAACTTAAAATTTATAAAATGTATAAACTTGTAACTAATATATGTTAGAGTACTAATTTAGTACTAAATATTTACATATTCAAATTGTCGTTAGCGTTTTAGGCAAATGGTAAAACCATAATTGGTCCCGCGGTCCTGACGTCAGGATGGCGGACCACTTTAAAACTTCGATAAATAAAAAACTATATAAGTACTAATTCTAATATGAAAGTACCAAATAGTACTAATTGAGTACTAATTTCTTGAGTGGTCCAATATTCATAATTACGACGAATGTTGAGGTGGTCCCGCGGTTCTGACGCTCACGAAGTTTGGCACTTTCATTTCGTGCAATAGGCGCGAAAATATTATCATAGATATGGATTTTCTACATACATTTTCTTACAACCATTAAGTTTCATTGACGATATTGTAAACAAATGTTAGATAATGGAAGTAAATAACACAGCTGAGTGCTACCGCGTTGTGCAATACTGCATCAGAATATTTGCGGTCGCGTGAAATTATACGACTCCTGCGCAGAACTGCACCATACTTATTATGGCGACCGACGGTACTTTTGCAAGAAGCGTTACAAAATTAGCAGTTAACGCACTTGGACGCTTAGTAAATACTTAAAATTAACTGTGGAAACCATTTGAACAAGTGCTTTGAACGGTGTAGAATATCAAGCTTTGGTAAAAGTTAGGTAGAATGTTGCATTGCAGTAAGTACTTTTTAAGTGGGCCAGTGGATACCGGATCGAGAAGGCAAGGTATGCTGGTTGTACCATCGTTGGGCAGTTGTTCTAAACAAAATACTACCAGATGCTTGCGACGTTACTCGTTGAAGTTACCGAAAAATATTTAATCAACTCCCATGTAACCCGGTTGTCCCATCTGGTGGCGGAAGGGAAAAAAATTTTCATCGGTCCTTGGAGCGCTGACCCCGGTCGTTTAACAAAGTGAATGGCACAGATTAAGATTCTCTTTTTGTATTTGTTAGTGTCAGGACAAGATTTTTATGTAATACTCGTATTATATCTCTGAAGTAGCGAAATGTGAGAAATATTTATAATAATAGCATAAGGAAGAATATAGGTAAAGACTGCCTACATGAAATAGGCGTAACTGTATGCATATTATTATGCATAATATGATATATTTATGTGCACGTAATACACGCATGTATTTTGCTTATTAAATATACAAGTCATGTATTTTGTAGTCAGAGTGCAAGATTGTAGAAAGGTCTTAAAACCAGTTGAACCAGAGTCGGAGGAACCTTTTCGACTAGGTAACATTTACAAACCCAACCACTTGCAGTTTCGAAAGTTAGGATTAATGCTAATGAAATACAAACTGACAAGATGTATAAGGCTGAAATCACGCAACTAAATAATTTATTATTATTATTCTTTTAAGCTCCGGGGATAATTCGTTGCAAGAGAGTGTTGTGCTATTCATTGTTAGATGTAACTTGTATGTGCTTAGTTTCTGTAACTATACGTTAGTGGATCTCTTTTGATTAAGTTAGCTCGGCTTTTAGACTTATATTTTTAACAATGAAAAGCTATTTGATTATAAATTAAATTATAATATACAATAAAATAAAAGTACTACTTTCTTTTACTTTCCTTAAATACGTCATTTTTTACTTTTAAACAGGTGTTGCATTTTTTATCGATTTAGCGTAAAAACTGACGGAGTTTTAATATAAAAATCTACAAATGTATAATAACAAAATTGGTCTACAAATATCACATTGTTCCAGATGCCGTCACAAATCAACGAGTGGTACCGCGGCCGGGCGGTGCTGGTGACCGGCGCCTCGGGGCTGATGGGCAAGGTGCTCATCGAGAAACTGCTGTACAGCGTGCCCGACGTGCGCTGCGTGTACGCACTGATCCGCTCCAAGCGCGGGAAGACGCCTGAGTCCCGGATAGAAGATATGTGGAAGCTGCCTGTGAGTTTTGTGGTTGTAACTCTTCATGTAGCTCTACTGCTGCGGTCTACCCTCAATTAAGCAAAGCTTGCAGTTTTTGACCAGCGTGTGCGCACTAGTGTTGCCCAAATTCAGTCTTGGTCTTGCAGTCTTGGTCTTGTTCTTGCGTTTTTGCAAGACCAAGACCAAGAACAAGACCGCGTATTTTTAGCAAGACCAAGACCAAGACTGACCGTGCAAGACTTGAGCAAGAACAAGACATAGCCTGCAAGACTCTTGCGTCTTGCAGCTAGGACTTAGCGCTATTTCACTGAGTAGTTAGGTGTAACAGTTCGGTGTATAGGTAGGTACGCTTAGGAATTCTATGAGACGCAAAAAACTGTATCAAAGAATATGAAAAATTGGACCTATGCGCATTACGACTAATACCATAAACATAGCGAATAAAAAATATCTATTAAAATCAAACTGAGTGCATGCATAGTTATGTTTTAACCATCGGCACTTTGGATAATGCGGCATCAAAGGTTTTGTACTTACTTCTCAAAGAAATTTGCCGCTTTTCGGAAGTACATGGTTATGATACACGCGCCGGCGGCTTCTTTTGAAATCTAAAACAATCGTTGCCGCCACGCCGAAATCATAACATTTGACACTATTTGATTGCCGCCATAGGGCGTAGGTATACTCATGCAAAATAATTTCGAATTTTAAGAGTACCTACAGGACGTGTTCCAAAGAATAAATAAGTTTCAGAGTGCTTAGAATGAAAATGAATACATTATACTGATCACGCAAGTAGTATTATGATTAGGATAAAATGGTAAGGATAGGTAGATGTCATATAGGTCAGTTGATTTTTCGAATTTCTTATCAAATCTTCAGTTATTTATTAATCTGCTTGATCTTTACTATGGCTATGTTAATTCAAGCTCACAATGTTCCAATTCTAATACGTTTTTCTAAGATTTAAAGTAAACTTTAATAAATAGTAATAGACTAATAGGTAATTGCAAGACTTGCAAGACTCTTGCTGCAAGACCAAGACCAAGACCAAGACTGGGAGCGCAAGACCAAGACCAAGACCAGGTGTATTGGCGCAAGACCAAGACCAAGACTGGCTAAGTCTCGTCTTGTTCTTGCATTTGGGCAACACTAGTACGCACTCTTGTTGTGGAAGTCAAGGCTCAGTTTGACCACCACAACACCTCCGACACGGCCAGTGGTTTTTCCACTAAACCCTGGGGTGCTCCACCTCAGGATTTAGGAGGAGTCCCACACCCTCTCCGCCCCCGACGGAGGTTAAAGGTGCCTACTGCATCCGCCGAAAAAAAGGGATACAGTATGATCTTAAAAAAAGTATGATACAAACTTCGAAATATATCGTGAGACTTGGATTCTAGCTATCGTAAACAGCCGGACAGTACTTAAGTAGTATAGTACGCAAACCGACGAATCCAAACAGAAGGCATGTGGAAACTGCGCACGCGCCGAACTGGGACGTTTTGCAATGTTCCGCCAATGCCAAGTCCTTATTTCGCTCAAGCGTGAAAGCCTGTACCTAAGTACCTGCGAACAACTTCTAACTGCGCATTGCTTCTCAAAATGGGAACCATTAGGCCGATTTATAATCTGTTTAAAAAATTAATTACTTCATAATCACTTTAAAATTTTTGTAAGATTGTTATCGTGTTGGTAACATGTATTTTTCATTTAAATTACGAAAAAAAAAATTAACAAGACAGTCGTCTACGAGTCTGGTTATTACAATGGAGCTTGGAATATAGTCGGGACTCGGGACCAACGTCTTAACGTGCATTCCGGAGCACGGAATCATCATTCTTTTCAGACATTCATGTGATTCAAGCCTGCAATAACAATCACACAAAGTGATGCTCCCCGCGGGATTCGAACCCACGACCTCCGGGTTTTATAGCCTAACGCTGTACCACGGAGGCAGTTAAAGAACCAGAACGAAGTATGAATTGAAAATAATGAATGTTATTAGTGCCGCAATGAATATTGACGATTTATTCATACGTAAAGCGACATGTAATCGCTTGATTAAGTGGTAATTATACGGTTTTATTCGTTCACGCGTGGCTCTGTCAATAAACAAACATCAGCCGGAATTTTCAGCACCAATAGGTACCGTGACTTCATTCAGTAGTAAATGGGCAATTATACTATTACTACTAGTTCGTTAACGTCATATCAGACTAAGAAAAAATTTCAGACTACTTAATGTACATTGCAGAGCAAAAGGTTCCATTCATTCATTCAATTTTATCCGATATCTGCCTCTGTGGAACCCATAGTTACAAGCTATGTTTTTCTTTAGTTTAAATTCATCACAGAGTTTTTAAATCGGTACTATAAACATCTCACGTTTCGATTCCACCCACATCTTAGAACACATAAGAAATGTACTAGTTTTATACTAGGTATGTAAGTGGTAATTATGTAACCTCGGCGGAGTCTATTGCGATGTGATTTATCATATTTATCATACACAATTTGTATACCTACACTATTTTTTAGGGTTCCGTAGCCAAATGGCAAAAAACGGAAGCCTTATGGATTCGTCATGTCTGTCTGTCTGTCTGTCTGTCCGTCCGTATGTCACAGCCACTTTTTACCGAAACTATAAGAGCTATACTGTTGAAAATTAGTAAGTAGATGTATTCTGTGAACCGCATTAAGATTTTCATACAAAAATAGAAAAATAATAATAAATTTTGGGGGCTCTCCATACTTAGAACTGAAACTCAAAAAAAAATTTTTCATCCAATCCTTACGTGTGGGGTATCTATGGATAGGTCTTTTAAAATGATAATAAGGTTTCTTATATCATTTTTTTCTAAACTGAATAGTTTGCGCGAGAGCCACTTCCAAAGTGGTAAAATGTTGGTCCCCCCCCCTGTAACTTCTAAAATAAGAGAATGATAAATCTAAAAAAAATATATGATGTACATTATTATGCAAACTTTCATTGAAAATTGGTTTGAACGAGATCAAGTAATTAGTTTATAAATTTTTGGGGCTTCCCATACTTAGAACTGAAACCCAAAAAAAATTTTTTCTTCAAACCCTTACGTGTGGGGTATCTATAGATAGGTCTTTAAAAATGATAATAAGGTTTCTTACATCATTTTTTTCTAAACGGAATAGTTTGCGCGAGAGACACTTCCAAAGTGGTAAAATGTTGGTCACCCCCCCTCTAACTTCTAAAATAAGAGAACGATAAAACTAAAAAATATATATGATATACATTACCATGCAAACTTCCATTGAAAATTGGTTTGAACGAGATCAAGTAATTAGTTTTTTTTTTAAACGTCATAAATCGTAAACCGCAATTTTCCTCTCATTCAATCAACTCAAATATAAAAACGTCGATCAAACTTACAAAGAACTACAAGAACTTTTATATTATGATGATACTTGCTGCTACGGAACCCTTCATGGGCGAGTCCGACTCGCACTTGGCCGGTTTTTTTTTATATCTTTTTGTTTTAGCTATTCGCTAGAATAAGAGAAGAGAAACCCCACGTAATGAAGAAGCTGGTCCCAGTTTCGGGAGACATCTTGCACGATGACCTCGGCGTGGAGCCTGAACTGTTGGCGCGAATGATGAACGAGGTAAGTTAGGTAAAAAGTACCAGCCTATTTTGAGGATTAGTGATCGCAAACCCGAGCTGTGTCCAAAAAACCGACACAAATTTCGCTCGACCCGGGAATTGAACCCAGGACCCCGAAGTCGGCCTGGTACTATCGAGGTCACCCGCGCGTGATCACCCTAAAGGCTAAAATCCTGTGCAGTATTTTCACGTTTACAAGCGCCGCTCCTAAGAAGTCACGATGCGCGTGCACGGTATATTTTTCCAAAAGTGATCACGCGCGGGAGACCTCGATCGTACTTGAAACACTAGACCATTAACACTTTGATAGCCGATAACGTACTGGGTACGGGTGGCATGAGTATTGCTTTCAAATGGCCGGCTGTCAAAGAGTTAAGACGAGGCAAGTTCTGTGCCTAAAAAACATAAGGTAGGCACTTACCGACTCCTCGACGTTGACCTTTGGTACTGCCGTACATGACCTACTATCAGCCTAATTAACGTCCCACTGCAGGGCAAAGGCCTCCATCATTAAATCAAGTCATCGTCGCAATGACAAGTACTGGCTTAATCAACACGCTTGCCAAATGCCGATTGATGATCACCAACCCGAGCTATGGGCGCGACATTCTGCCATACAACTTACTACTTACTTACATACTTACTACGCTGGCTCAGCGACTCGAAGTGGTTCTTGGCCTCCGACATCAAAGAACGCCACTCAGGTCTGTCGAGTGCCAAATTTGTCCAGTCGGGCACTTGGAGCTCTTTAAGGTCTTTCTCCACTTCGTCCATCTAGCGATATCTGGGGCGACCCACTGGTCGCCGCCCGGATGTTCGTCACAAGTATGATCTTTTTACGGTCCGACCCTCACTCATTTGCCATTAGCCATAAAACTAGTGGCTCTTTTTTTGCGGCTCGATTTTTATACACGATTTCTCTTTCAGCCATACGAGTACATGACAAGCAAAGATTATTAATATAAAAAAATTTTGATATTATAATAGATAGAGCCTCTACAGTCTAATGTGTTATGTGTGTGCGTGCAAGTAATTATGTTTTCGAATGTACTGACTCACATGAGCAGATACACATTAGAAAATAAAAAGAATCGTTGTTGCTGTAATATAGGGCATTGAGAAACTTTAGTTTTCGACTACACGCTGTCAGAAGTTCTACTTTCTCATACAAGTTGATTTATCGACGCTTACATAACGCACGTCGTTCTCAATAATGACGGATGTAGAGGTTCACCTGTGACACTAACGTACAATCTTAAGGTCGCAGAATAAAAGAATACCGCTGTTTTAAGGCAAAACTAATAAATAGTATACTTGTAGTCAACTATAAAAAATACTACTTCATTTTTCACAGTAACAACTTGATTTATCGCCTCTTACGAAGACGTATTTACTTGTACAGTTACGAACAGAAGTAGCATATAATCGATTTCAATTTTTTTAATACTTCTTAAAAAGTCTAAACGCCTTATTAATTGTGTGTATTCCAACTGATCACTCTTAATAATAATAGAATAGAATAGAATAGAATAGAATAGAACTTTATTTGGTACCATTAAAACATAAAATACAGACACAGTAAATTAATAAAAACAAAAAACCTACTACAAAATACTAAAATATAATAATATGATCTTTCTTTCGTTGTTTCTTCTGCCTCCATATATTAATTATTCTTTTCAACCATAACAATTTATTAAGGCAATGGTATTCATCATAACTTCGTGATTTTATGTGATAAATGCACAATTGTTTGTATATAATGGCTGCAATATCTATTTAGTCGTCCATTTACCGTTAAATTGCTTGAACTTATGTGTCCCTAACGGCAACGTAATTGCCAAGTTTATTTCTTTAGACGTAAGATCAAGCTATGTGAAATTCATAATTGTGGGAGGAATGTTCCCAGGCATTTTAATAGGAACTTAACATCGAGTATTTATTTTATAGCTTTACAGTTATAGAAAGTAAAACAGAGTTAGATATCTTGGAGAATGTGTATCAGACTAAATTAATGTTATCGGTATAACTAGTTTAGATTAGTAACTTAACTGACAATTTCTTTATTATATCTTTAATAGAAATATTTTCTTTTTTTGGACCAGAAGGGGGCTTTATCAGGGCAAATGATTTATTTAGTGTAGAGCGCTTGTTGGTAATAATATATATTTACCTGCTTAAATGGTGGCCGGTTTTACATAGATTGCGGATATACATAATTTATGATGTGTCGTGATGATGATAAAGGCGATAGATTGAAAATTACAGAGAATCTTATTATGCTTGAAAATATGCGACTGATAAATTCAACAATTCAATTCTTTTGGAATACTATCGAGTTCCGAGGAATGAGTGCCAATTTAACTTTGTAATAGCGAGATTTAACGCTACACACGCTAATTAAAATGCACCTACATGTATGTTAAATTTAGTATTATTTTATAGGTGTCAGTGGTCTTCCACTTTGCTGCTAGTCTTCGCTTGGAAGCGCCGCTTAAAGAAGGTCTAGAAATGAACACAAAAGGCACGCTGAGGGTTTTGGACGTGGCCAAGAGAATGAAGAACTTGGCGGCCTTTTTACACCTCTCCACTGCCTTCTGCTACCCGGATTATGAACGGATGGCTGAAAGAGTGAGTAAAGTTTAACAAATCAACAAGTAATGCACGTTCTATTTTACTTATTTTTGTTAGGTATTGCTTGTTCACCTAAAGATTTTTTACGAATCATATCTCTATAAATCCCTTTTTTGGGGTATTAGGCCAATGAGATTAAGTGCACTCGCCCGGACAGTGAGGGACGTGGGTTCGAGTCCCGCCTGATACCTGGACAAATTTATTTTTTCTAATATACCTATTTGAATCAATAAGATTAAAAACAACAGGTATGTATCAGCTTGTCCCATTCGGGTGAGAAGGGGTATCTTAGGGGGGAGTTTAGTGGGAAGAGCAACGAAAATCGTTGGGCTAGAGGTCTCGCTTTCCTACGATTATGGGTTTCTTCTCCACAAAAAAAGTTACGGTCGGTTGAATCTGATTTTCATTTACTGCTGAGCATATGATCATGAATACGCATACGAATACTCCTTAATCACAGCTCACGAATAAAAACAAAATATACATTAATTTATTTATACTTTTCTGCATACAGAAGTATCTTAAGAATACTATAATAGACATGTTATGTTATAATACAATTATATTATAGGTCCACGACCCCCCCGCAGACCCCCACGAGGTCCTCCGAGCAGCCGGCTGGCTGACAGACCAGCAGCTGAACCTGCTGGCACCCTCGATGATGCAGAAGCACCCCAACTCCTACACCTACTCCAAGAGACTTGCGGAGGCTCTGGTCAGGGAGAGCTACCCTGAACTGCCCGCAGCGGTCGTCAGGCCCAGTATAGGTTAGTGGATTTGTGCCTCGCTCGTCCCACAGAGTCTCGTCCCTCATAAAAAAATCCTCACCTGTCCTAATTTGTATGCCTCACTCGTCCCACTTTTTTTTCATATAAGATAAATTGCATTTTCAGTACAAAAACAAAACCTGTTTTCAGTACAAAAACAAAACCTGTTTAGTCTTCATAACAGCAACGTCTATAATCTTAATTTTTTTATTGGACAACATCTCACACACACTCATAAATCTCTTTTATAAGACTTACCTATACTCGTATAAGTAAATATTTTGATTGCAATGGTTGTGGTCTGTCCTTCTGTGAGGCTTGTAACAGGCTGGTCATACCTATCATTATTCTTTTCATCTTCTTTTGTTTAATCTCCGCGTTTTGCTGGTATTTTGATAAATTGGGTAGCCAAGCAAATTGTGTAAAGTATAATTATTCACCTCATGTAGTAATTTGTAGCCATTGAGATTTAAAAAAACTACTTAAATTGCCAATTTTATCCATTAATACAATAATATCTTGCGGAGTTAAACATGAATTCAACATTTTAATTATATTTCCTATTGGGATTTTAGTATGATCAAATAATATTTACAAGTAAGCAAGTGGAATGGAAACCAATATTGCAATAAATACGTTTTACAGTCCCTTTCAATTCAGTTTTATGTCTCTCGTGTGAATAAATAATTCTAAGCCGTTTCTATAATTTTCTTGCAAAATTTTATTCAATGTTTATAATTCACGAGGGTAATAAATAATATTTCATTAATTTTGAAATATTGCGTTGAAGTACCTACATAGTACTTTACGGTACTATTATATTAATAGCCACTAAGTAGGTATTTTCATAGGACTATGGTCCACTGATGACCGCGAATAAAAAATAAATCCCAGCCAAGTTGCGTTCCAGTGAATAAATTATGCCGCACTCCAGTAATTTATGGCTTTAGGTGCAAAGAAAGCCTTTCTATATTATCTATACAATATATACAGCTTACTCAAATAAAGAAAGGACTCATACTCATTTAAAGAGAGATTACTCATCACGGAATCTCAGAAACGACAAGTGTTAGGAGTTTTTTTAGGACATAGGTGCTAATTACGGCGGAATTTTACGAAAGGCCTCTGGGCGTGTTTTTCAGGGTGATATATTCATATACAGCGTGTTAGGTAACCCGAGGGACATATTTAAGAAGAGTGTTCAGAATCCGATTTAGAGTCCAATTCCCTTCAGGCACTATATACGTCAAAAAATATATCCTTAATTTTTTTCATAATTTTCCTAATAATTTATGTATGCATGAACAACCTAAAAATCCCGTGTGCTGAGGGGCCGGTTACGCGCTAAACTCAAATTGTACGCGAGTTGAGTCGTAACAATTTGAGTTGTACTTGAACAAGTTCACGAAATACTTTGAAGTGAAGAAAGCCCGCACGTTACGCGGATTTTCAGGAAAATTTCGACTAAGGTTATTGACAGATATTTACCAGAGTTTTATTGATTTATACATATTTTGCTATATGGAAGCATGAACTATTTGGGGTTTAAATAATGTCCTTCGCATTTCCTGTCATACCGTATATTGATCTAAAAGGAGTAGGTAAAACATTTTCAAGTTTGAAAAGTGCATAATTTCCAGTGCTTAAGTTATACATAATTAAATACTTGTAATGTCGAAGATTAGGCTTTGGATTATAATTTGGAATATGAGCAAGAAATCAGCATACATGATGATTGATGACTTCAAGTCGCGGGCAGAATGCTAGTGCCTAGTAAAAGCTAACTAAAAAATATAAAAAATTGTTTTCTAGTGACGCCATCTTACAAAGAGCCAATGCCCGGCTGGGTAGACAACCTGAACGGCCCCATAGGTTTGATGGTGGGCGCTGGCAAGGGCGTCATCCGCTCTATGCACTGCTACGGACACTACCACGCCGAGGTCATCCCCGTCGACATCGCCATCAACGCCATCATCATCATCGCTCAACGGATCGGCACTATGACTGAGAGGTGATCGCGAATCTTCTTTTTATTAGAAAAAATACTAGGTACTCTGTCCCAGCGACTAGAAGTAGGTCTAGGCCTTCGACACGAGATAACATTTCAAAATAAGTTTACATGTTAGTGTTATTTAAAGAACAACAGAATATAAAGACACGTAGCCCGATATAAAAAATTTTCGCACCAAAAAAACTATTGAATCGGTAGGCGCTGAACATTGCTAATCACAGCCAGAGCTACATATTTTTCTGTGGTATTCTGGACCCGGACTGTGGTCCAAACAGGTCCAAACACCATATTTTATAGATAGTAAAACGTGCTACAAATAGGAATTTTAAAAATCTGTAAGCATACCTATATAAAATGTGTAAACTAAATAAAAATGTTCCTTAAATTCCAGGCCCCCAGAAATACCAGTATACAACCTAACAACAGGAGACGACAGGAACACAACATGGAAACAGGTCCTCGACATCGGCAAAGCTACGGTACGCAAGTACCCCTTCGAGGGACCCCTGTGGTACCCCGACGGCAACATCCGCCACAACAAGCTGTACCACGACATCTGCGTCTTCCTCTTCCACATAGTACCTGCTTACCTGATAGACTTCTTGATGCTGATATTCGGACAAAAGAGATTGTGAGTTGATTGCAGAATTTTTTTGACTACTTCAGACTAGACATGCTCGAATAGCTCATTGATAAACACTTTACTAGAAGGCATTGGTCAGTATGCTGTTAGGGGATCCTCTGAACTTCGAGTCTTTAACTTTAAGCATCTTTTTTCTCCGAGCGGTTTGTCCCTATTTATTCAGGGCACCATGAGCCATAAGCAAAATTGGAAAGTCCTGACTCCTGATATTACTAACAGGATTCATTGGATCATGGTTACAGTGCAGGTTCCCTCACGATGTTTTACGTCACCGCCGAGATTCGGACTATCGACCTCACATTATGTTAAGCGACGCTTGGAACCTCTGATACTCGTACACAGCTCTTTTAATTTGGTTTATTCGCGAAGATTTTCCATACTGCAAATATCTTACATGAGACTATAAGTATTTCTACTTAAAACCACCTCAACTCAAGGTTAATTAATATCAAGAATTGTCTGCAGCAGATATGTACTATACGTCGTTTTCTCTAACCGATTTCATCCATGTCTTCTTGTTTCCAGCATGGTGCGAATTCAGAACAGGATATCAGTGGGCTTAGAAGTTCTGCAGTACTTTACAACCCGAGAGTGGTGGTTCGACACGCAAAACTTCAAGTCTTTAGCACCGGCTCTCAACCACGAGGACTTCAAGACCTTCCCGATGGACCTGACTATCATTGAGGATGAGCCGTATATAGAAGCCTGCATGATTGGTGGGAAGCTGTACTGCTTGAAGGAGAAGCTTGAAAACCTTCCGAGAGCAAGGCTGCAGAATAACATGTAAGACAAAGACAATTGATACATCCATAACGGAGCGTAGCAAAACTATTTAGATTTGTGATCACCAATCTGCACTTGGCAAGTGTAACAATTCTACTGGCTGAATCATCATTTATTGTGAGTCGGTCAATCGTGAATAGGCGAACACGGCCTCTTTGGGTGTAAGGGTAACCAGGAGAGTTTAGTGAGTAGTGGTAAGCTTTATTCCCAAGTCCTACACACAGCCACTGGTCACTAGCCTGCGATTAAGGCGAATTCTAAGAAATAAATAAATAAATATAAAAATATCTCTGGACATTATTTACACAGCGCCATCTAGCCCCAAACTAAGCATTAGCTTGTGCTATGGGTGCCAGACAACGGATAAACATTACTATATACTTAGAGAAAGGGCACTGAAGCTAGTCAAATTAATGGGTATATATTATGAGACCTATAATTACTGTCGTCTCGGTGTAGCGGGCGCAGGGCAGTGCCAGACAGTAAATGCTTAGTTACTGTTTGGCACTGAACTGTCTAAGGGCAGACGTTTAGGTCTACGATCTGCTCGTCTTGTTACATAATGCAATAAAAAATTCTCCTCCTCAAAAAATGTTCTTAATATAACATTGTAATGATGACTTCGTTTCAAAGGTTAATGACATATTATTTTTATTTTTCCAGTCTCTTCTACGTGGATCGTTTGGTGTCAATTCTTTTCTACTTGTTCGTGTTTTCTTGGATCATCGAATACTGCGAGCCGTTGAGAACTGCATTGTCATACGGAGGACCAGTAGTTGGATACTTGCCTTTTGTGGGAGGAGCTGTGTTCAAAGAAGATGTGCTAACTGAACAATAATTGTTTTGAACTTATACCATATCAGTATGTATTTTTGTAATTAAAAATATAATGTTTTTTACTTTACGACAGTAGGTACCTTTTACAATTCAAGCATCGTGACATTACTTGCTAGAGAAAAAATTAATTCGACAATAAGGAATATGGTTTTTTTCGTTGTGTAATTTAAAAATAATTGGGTTATAAATCATCATAATTATCCGTAAAGGAGTATTTTTTTAAGGAAAATAATAAAAATAAAGTTAGCTTTTGCGTGTGGCGAATGACGTCACAATTCTATAATATGGAAAGCTAGACTATTCAGTTATTACGAGTATTTTGGCAAATACAGCGTTGCAATCGAATATTTTCATTGTTAGTCAGGAAATTAAAACGGAAACTGAACTAAACGATGATGAAAACTAATTGTAGAAGCAATTTTATTTTAAAAAAGACATTTTACAAATTAAAACAATAAAAAGGATACTCGTAGTTTTCAGACATACGATATTTCTATGATAATTTTAACCAATTTATTAAAGTATGGCACATGATAGTGTGCATATTCCGTATTGTTAGACTAGATTTACTCTACAAATCTAGTATTGTTTTCATCAAGGAGTAGAGTAAAGAGAGATGTAATGGTTAGCATAATGTTACGGGCAATTCAATATGGGCATTATTAATAATGGCCGGTCCCCAGCAGTTAATCACGTTGCCCGTAACAATAACAGTGAAATACAGGTAATTATTGTAAATAAGTAGGTTATACGGTATGGATGGTATGTACTTATAATACAACATTAAATACATTAATAAAACTGAAGATCTGATGTTAAAGATCAGAAAAAAGTTGGTGCCTTTATTTTAGGGAACAAATTAAATGACCACCAAAAAACACAATCGTTGCCCAAACAGCCTCATCCAAAATAAATATAATATGTCCAAATAAACGAAACCTGTACCAAAATATTTCGGGCTATTTAAGTCATGCCTGCACTACAAAAACTTTTCGTAACCCAAAAAGGCCACGCGTGCACCAAATTTTAACTAGCAAAGTTTTGTGTCATTCTTACCCAAATATATCATTACGTTTGCCATAAAATGTATTCATATAACCAAGTATATTAAATTGATTGATAAGATTTGTGTTAGGTTAGGTTAGAACTGCGACCACTAAACGCAGGAGCCGAGCGAGCGTAGCGAGCGTGCCGCGGCAGCGGCCGGCGAGTGGCAGAACTGAATTCTACCCATTTTACTTGGTAGGGACAGAAAGAATAGTTATTTGTTATACAAGAGTGCAAAGTTGCTTTTTAACCGCGTGTTCAATTTTGATGACCGAGCAAGCGAAGGATTCTAAAATTGAATCACGAGCGTAGCGAGTGATTCAAAATTAGAATCCTGAGCGTTAGCGAGGGAATCAAAAGAGCACGAGGTGAAAAATCTTTGCACTCGAGTGCAACACGTAACTTTTCATTCCACCTCAGCGAGGAAATGACTAAATGCAAATTGAAAAAAGAACACCAAGAAGGTACCGAGTCTGAGTTTTTAACAAATTAAAAAAAAGTTGTATGATATATTCGGCACCATAGAGGTAGCAGTAAATAGGTTTAATGTTTTTTTTAATTCACAAACTTAGTGCACACGATGTTCTAAATTCAATTTTACTTTATCCTCTAGAGAATAAAAACGGCTTTTCCACTCAGATATTGAAGATTAAAAATACTCTTTCCGAGATGGTGGGATGAAATAGTTATTTGTTATACAAGAGTGCAAAGTTGCTTTTTAACCGCGTGTTCAATTTTGATGACCGAGCAAGCGAAGGATTCTAAAATTGAATCACGAGCGCAGCGAGTGATTCAAAATTAGAATCCTGAGCGTTAGCGAGGGAATCAAAAGAGCACGAGGTGAAAAATCTTTGCACTCGAGTGCAACACGTAACTTTTCATTCCACCTCAGCGAGGAAATGACTAAATGAAAAAAAAACGTTTACAATCACAAGAAAAAAGAACACCAAGAAGGTTCCGAGTCTGAGTTTTTAACAAATTAAAAAAAAGTTGTATGATATATTCGGCACCATAGAGGTAGCAGTAAATAGGTTTAATGTTTTTTTTTAATTCACAAACTTAGTGCACTCTTTCCGAGATGGTGGGATGAAAAAAGATTTTTCATCCCACCATCTCGGAAAGAGTATTTTTAATCTTCAATATCTGAGTGGAAAAGCCGTTTTTATTCTCTAGAGGATAAAGTAAATTGAATTTAGAACATCGTGTGCACTAAGTTTGTGAATTAAAAAAAAACATTAAACCTATTTACTGCTACCTCTATGGTGCCGAATATATCATACAACTTTTTTTTAATTTGTTAAAAACTCAGACTCGGAACCTTCTTGGTGTTCTTTTTTCTTGTGATTGTAAACGTTTTTTTTTCATTTAGTCATTTCCTCGCTGAGGTGGAATGAAAAGTTACGTGTTGCACTCGAGTGCAAAGATTTTTCACCTCGTGCTCTTTTGATTCCCTCGCTAACGCTCAGGATTCTAATTTTGAATCACTCGCTGCGCTCGTGATTCAATTTTAGAATCCTTCGCTTGCTCGGTCATCAAAATTGAACACGCGGTTAAAAAGCAACTTTGCACTCTTGTATAACAAATAACTATTGTTTATTTACTATCAATCTTCAAATGGTATATAGTATCGGTAAATCTTTAGAACTTCATTTATATTTTTTGGGTATACAATGATTTTTGTACGCATTACTTTAATTTATTAGGATAAAAATATGTAACATATTTGGATGAAATTTTTATATACAATGCGAGTACAAATTTGGTGCACGCGTGGCCTTTTTGGGTAGCTCAGCAATTATTCTGACGATACTTACGTTTTTTAGGTTAGCAGACTTAACGTTTATTGGTGATCATTTCATAATAAAATGGGGATTAAATTCTGGTAAGTACTTAGGATTTTTTGGGCGTTATATTTCATTATATCTGGTGGTTGCTTAAACCTAAGCCTTTATTTTATATGTTCAGCTACTTTATGTTCTCGATTGTACCCTTAGCCCGAATATTATTTGTTTCTGGGTAAATGTTATTTTTATTTTTGATACAATAAAAGATAACACATTTATAAACCGCTTTTATTACGACTCCATTAAACGATATTTAATTGTGTACCTTAATTATTTCAAATAATTATAAGGATAAAAGGTTAGCCTCTTTACGACTTTACTTGTAGTTAATAAATAATCACGATAGTTTATTCTTTACATACTATGTATAAATAAAGGTTCACAAAATATAAATGCACGTTGTAATGATCACGGATAGATAATAATTAAGCAACAGAGGTATTTTGTCTTGTATCTAAAACTTTGATTATATTTTCAACAGTCTTTTAAGTAGCCTATTATTTCATTTCATTGTACGCATCGCATGGTATCTTTGTCATTCTAATTTCTTTTAACAATGTTGACTTCACCAACATATTTTTTATGTTTCTATAGACAAATCTGATTCGTGTCCAATTTCAAAGAAGCATTTGAAAGAAAAAACGAGCTACAAATATTACCATTTTGGAACGTATGTGCTAAGAGTAAGTACATAACTACATATTAAGTAAGTAATAAGTTTAAAATAAAAGTTATTCTTTGGTTTTAAACACTTACAGCTATCAAAAGCTATTATTATTATCTTTTTAATTATTTAAAATAACATTTGTTATTAAATAACTGTTGTACTTTTACTAACAAACTATGAAAAACCATTCGTACATCTTCAATACAATTTTAACTTTAATATATTGACATTTACTAACGTGGAGTTGACTATGTATAATTTAAAGAAATCCAGAATCTTCATATGGCCGTTCACAAGAGTATTTAACTTTTGATTCTTGTCTTTATTGATATTTCTGTCATAATTGTGAATGTAATATAAAAAAAAATATTTTTCTTAATTGTTGGTGGTTACTGACCAGCCCGTACATCAAAGATGTAAAGTAGCAAGTCAACATCATGCTCGCAAATGAAGAAGCATTTTGTGTTGCAGTTAATGTCGTTAAGTTGTCCATTGTAGAACATGGACCCGCATTTCTCATCCCCACCAGCGTTGTCTGGCTGCTGGTAACCCCATTTGTCGTAGCCACTGTCTTCCAGTTTTGATCCTGAAAGTAAATGTTAGGAATTATGATATTGTCTTCAACAACAGGTGATTTTCGCAATGTCCGACCTGTCCTTATATCCTAGTGTGTCCCAGTTTGTGTCAGACTTCCGGATAATATACTGTGCTGGTAAACCATTGTTAATGGTCATTATAGACAAAACTCTGCTAATATTTATGACTTGGCCTCTTTTTTTTCTACTCAGATGCAGAATAATGCAGATATTACTATTTGAGGTTATCCGTCCAAAATGCCTGAACTATATTAATGTTTAACAGTACGGGTACGACCAGTACTTGTTGTGTAGCCATGATCTAACAGGTCTGGTTGACATGCTTTAAGAATTCGGAGTTCCAATGAATTGGACTTACCAAAACTCGGGTTATGATTCAAACATTTTATGAAGCAGTAATACTGTAACTTACTTTAATGTAGGTATTTAGTTGGTAAGCCTTATCAAATAAATAAACATACTCTGACTAAATCGGGAAAAAGTGGTCAAAATGTTGATGACTAAGTAGGTACCTTTAATGGTCCTCCATCCTTGCGGTCTCTTGTGGAAGCCGAGGTGCACAGCCCCTCTCAGGTAGTCACCTCCAACGCCATCCTTAGGAGCGTCCGCCGTGATGTTGACCAGGTAGTCAGCTTCGGACTGGTAGTTGATGATGGCCAGGTACGACTCCTCGGTGGCGCAGGTCGCGTACGCTTCCTGCCACGTCTTTGGTTCCAGGTGGAACTTGTAGCATTTGCCTTGAGTTTCGTCGAATATGTAATCTGGAAAGTATGTGTCGTTGAGATTAAATAATTGTATGTCCTCGTTTGACAGCTCTCAATGCCATTACTTATACCACAGTATTATTTAGGATTTAGCAATTATAGGGCCATTTTCAATAACTTACTGTGACATTCCTTACTTGTATTTAAATAGAAAAAAACACGTGTGAAAGCAGGACACAACGTGGCTTTAAGGTTAATTTCTTGGTTAATTAATCGAAGAAAGTTTAGTGGGTAGTGGGAGTGTGATCGCGCGTTTCGAAACGCGCGATCATATTTTAATACATCATAGCCCGCAAAACGCGCGACTGCACGTGGACAGGATGTATGAACCTCAAGTACCTCTATACTAGAGCTTCATACATCCTGTCCACATGCAGTCGCGCGTTTTGCGGCTCGCGCGTGAAACGCGTGCAAGCCGCAAGAATCTCGACTCGCGCGTGTGCTGAGCGTTCTGCGCGCGAGTCGAGGTACCTACTAGGAACACTATGGGCCTGTCCAGATGACGCGTTTTCACTCGCGCGTTTCGAGACGCGCGATCGTGAGGTACTAGAGCTTCATACATCCCATCCACATGCAGTCGCGCGTTTTGCGGCTCGCGCGTGGCCTTATGGTAGGTACAATAAACGCATTCTCCGACGAACAAAAGCGTAATCTGATTAGATCGGGACAAAGCGCTCGGAAAAGAATGAGACAGCTTATTTCAAATGAAGTTGCTTTAAAACGCCATAAATTTTATGTTATCTCTTACCAGTATAAGGCATACTGCAGAAAGTGTTCCACTCCAGCGAGCTGAGCTTCTTCTTGCACACGAAGGGGTAATGGAGGTCGCAATTGACATCGTTGAGGGTCCCATCCCGCCGCAGTATGACGCAGTCTTCCTTGCCGTTCGCGTCGTTCGGCTCTCCGGGACCCCAGTTGTTGTACACGTCTGATATTGGAAGTCCTGGGGGAAAATGAAATACGTCAATTTAGCTTTATTGCCTTCTTCTTACTTGGAACGCACGGAAGGATAATTTTTCTTGGGAAGTCAACTAACTCAGTTCTAAATAGCCTAGCATAAAATACTCGGAGAATCGCAAGACTAGCATGAATCAGCACGAATAAAGAGCTTATAATTATTATACTTCATATAGTATTCCTATACATATGTACATTTATACACAGATACTTTTGACACAAACAGGCATGTCATAAACACAAAGTTAAATGTTTGTACCGTCCAGGGATCGAACTTGAGACCAAATTGTGTAACTATTACACAAAATCGGTCGTCAAAGTGTTTGTACAACTTAAACACACCGTACGAAAAACTGCCTATTGAAAATTAGAGAAAACTTACCATCAACAGTCTCGAAGATGCCTTTGGCTATTAAATCAGAGATTCCAATATAAACCCAACTGAAAGGCTGGGTTTTGTTCCAGAAGTCTCTTACAGCGTCGGCTTCTGCCTGGTCTTCTGGATAGAACATCGTGGCTCCTTCCATCTCGCAGACTTTCTGTGCTTCCAGCCAGGGTTTGTGGATGGTATGGATTTTGTAGAAATTCTCCGTCGATTCAATGTATTTGTAGTCTTTGCGGAAGAATTTCTTGTCGCGCTGAGCATCTGCAACTCCCAGAAAAGCAAAATTAAAATGAGCATTATCAGAATTATTGGCAACTAATTTGGAATCGGCTAGTTCAACAGAGGTGCTTAAACATGTCTGTTTGTATTGATTTGGTCATCATTTGTACCTATTTCAAAAAACAGTTTAAACAGCTTATTAAACATACACAAAAACAAATTAAAAGTACTTACAGTACAAAATTTATGAATAAAGGTCAAACTATTGGCCTTATAAATTAGTTCAAAAAAAAGTCGCTAATAAGTAGTCGTATTTACTGTTGTCTGTTCAACAGAGAAAGTATAACTAAATACATTATCAAACAAACCGTCATCTACCTACCTAACAGCTTTTACTTTTCGGTTATGTAGGTACCTACTCTCGAAATTGTGGTAGTAAAAAGTTGTTGTGATGTCAAGTTGTTAAAGAACAAAAAACATTGTCAAGAAATACCTACGTATCAACAATATTGTATTTAAGACTACGACGTTACTAGTTTTATATGTATCAAATACTCGTGTTGTTATTGTTAACTGTTTTTAAACCGGTTAAATTACGATTGTCCATTTAACCAATTAACTAAAACATCTTTGTAATAGAAGCAGTTAATCCTTTTTAAATGAATATACTGATTAATGTTGATTATGATATAGGTGGTGATTAAATATTTAGATGTACATAGACATCGGCTGATAAATATATTAAATTGTGAGATGTAGTTTGACGATAATAAATGTAATACATTTATTATCGTCAAACTACATTATATTTTTTATTATCTCGCAAATAATGTCATAACCTACAAAGACAGTGTGAACATGTATTTCCAAAATCATTTATGAAGTTTTTAAAGTGTTTAAATATCATAACAAAATGATCCATATAATGAACACGTAATTTGTCATAACAGTTATTAATTATAATTTATTCAACAAGCACAACATGCTCAATATACTTATAAAAATTTTCCCATTTTCTTTAAGTATTGTAACATTTGTACGTATGTTAGTTTTTAGATAAAATTTCTTTGAAAAATCTTTTGAGAAAATAAACTTTGATAGCAAATGTTATAAAAATATATTTAAAAATAAAACTTACTTGTACACGTAATTACCAAGATGTATGCAAATAATAAAAACAGCTGATTATTGCGAGCCATTTTGAACTGTGAACTCGATGCGCGCGCGCACGATAACTTACTACATGCCAATGGACATGCGTGATTGACAAGTTGGCAGTAGCGTCATGTTGACCAACATTTTTAATATAAGTCTAGGATATTTGGGTGCAGGTCTTGTTGTAGACCAGCCAGACCAATCACATTTTTTTGTGTAAATTACGTTGAATGTGTAAACAAGTTTAGTTCTGTGACTGATTCTATTTAGTTTCCGAAACAAGGTCAAAGTTATTATAGATATAAAGTCTCAGACCATTTACCTAAATATATATAACTCAAAGGTGACTGACTGACTGACTGACATAGATATCTATCAACGCACAGCCCAAACCACTGGACGGATCGGGCTGAAATTTGGCATGCAGGTAGATGTTATGACGTAGGCATCCGCTAAGAAAGGATTTTTATTAATTCCCACGGGAACCACGCGGGTGAAACCGCGGGCGGCCGCTAGTGGACCAATATAGAACAAAGGCTTTCATAGTGATTATGATGGCTTGTTGGTTCGAATTCGCCGTCGTCTTCGTAAAGAATTAATTACGACAACTAAAGAGTTTATTTAACTAGCCCTAAGATACATTTTATTTTGAGACTTACAGTTTGTGTGTGTGTAAGTTTAAAGTATTTGAAATATGTATATTTATAGCACATGGTTTTACTCATTAAATGTAGTTTCATACGAAATCTCCTTAAAAAGCATTCATGGATATCCTATTGTGTTTTAAATTGCTCTTAGATAAAATACACACACACTCAAGAATAACAGGAAAATGGGGATTTCTAAGAGGTCGTGTGATCTGTTTATAATAAACTTTGTTACTAAATCATTTTTTACTTTTAATTTAAATTAAAATTTTGTAAAATGATAAATGTGATAATTATGAGTAATTTTTTGTATTGCCGCTTTCAGAGGCTTAAGAAGATCAGACAAACTTTTAGCATACCAGCGCACAGCGATGCTTCCAATTGAAGTGACCCATAATTAAATAATCCAAAGTAGGTACTTAGGCATAAAGTCAGTAATGTGCTGCAGTCTGGTAACCAACACCATTTTTTTTTTGTTGATTACGTATAAAGCTGCCATTATTACTAAACCAATCAACAAATAATGGGAAAAATTAAGACAAAAAAGACTTATATTTTATTTATTTACTGTAAGAAACAGAATCAAACTTATTAAAATGCAGACGACTCATGCATGACAGACACATTGATACAGATTTATTAATAAACGCAATTATATTACGCCTTTGGAATTATTTACTGGTTATCAGTCTTAATTTACCGTTCAGTTCTCAGTTTGAACATGTCTAAATACTTGAATATGAGATCAATAGGCCACGATGATCACTCATCATTGAAGACTTTTCTTTTGTCCCCTCTCATTGATTTACAAAATAATGCCTATTCATTATTTTATAAAAATGGTCTCATCTCTTTTCATCATCTCTTTATCCCTCCATCTCATCTTTTCTATTTTCTAATCTCCTCGCTCGGTTAATCGTCGTGCCTTTCGTTAATGCCGTTGACTAAAGTATCAACATCGTGTTCGCATATAAAGAAAGCCTTTCTTGAACATGAAACGTCGGTCAGTTGACCGTTGTAGTACATGGCGCCGCAGTTTTCGTCTCCATTCTTGTTATCCGGCTGTTTTGGACCCCAGTTGGTGTAGCCGCTGTTTTCCAGTTTTGTCGCTGCAATGTAAAAAAGTTTTTGTTGTTATTAAAGTTATAATTTGTCATTTACTATGCCCTATATCTAAGAAAGGTAGTTAAGATAACTTTGACTCGAAGTTTTGGAACCAGCTTGATCAAAATCTGAATAACCAAATCTGTCACATTATGAAGTGCTACGTACGTAGGATACAAAACTTTATAAAATCATAAAACATTGTTGTAGTTACGTCAACTTAATGGCTTTAATAATTAATCATTAAAATCGAAGACGCAATTATAGGGACAGGCTAAATTATCACGAATGTTTAATACGCATCCGGATCGATGACAGAAACATAAGAGAGTACGAAAACCAGAACTTTTCAAACAAGAACCTCGAGATCTTGGACGTGTATTTACATAATAGCCACATTTCTAACGAGGCAAATTAATAAAAACCCTACCTTTGATAGTGGTCCAACCCTTAGGTCTCTTGTGGAAGCCCACATGCACTGACGGCTGATCCTCATCAACCTTGTTCTTCGGAGCGTTTTCAACCATCTTCGTCAGGAGATCTGCCTCCGCTTGTGAGTTGATGATGGCCAGGTATGACTGCTGATAGGCGCAGGTTGCGAAAGCCTCCTGCCACGCCTTAGGCTCTAAGTGGAGCTTATAACATCCCCCTAAACTGTCATTGTACTCGTAATCTGAAATAAATTAATAATTGTCTTATTTGTGAAGTTTAGGAAGGATGCAATAGGGCCACTGCAACGGCATTTTTAGGAGATATCTTAACTACGTTCACGTCATTCACATAAAAATCTGATCCAGCAGTAGTTTACCAACTTTGGAGTTACCTATCTTACTACACATTTTGGGGTCGTCGCGTTTGTTTAAGAAACATTCAATATCGATAATTTTAGTCAGACTATATTAGACTTTAGTGGTGTGTTTCTGTTATAGCTTGACGACTGATTCGGTGAAATGGTTAAGAAATTAGATACTTTAGGACGCAGATTTGCCTCGTTTAAAGCCAAATGGCGGGTCAAAAACGTCAAAGGATAATCAAGGATATTAGAGACCCATAACTTACCCATATAAGGCATGTTGCAGACTGTGTTCCACTCCAGAGAACTGAGCGGCTTCTTGCATATGAACGCATACTTGTCGTCGCACTTCACGTCATTGAGGGTCCCGTCCCTTTTCATCTGCACGCAGTCCTCCATCCCGTTGGCGTCGTTCGGTTCTCCAGGAGCCCAGTTGCTATACACGTCTGATATTGGTTGTCCTGAAAATAGAATGGGTGAGATATTATTTGATTGTTCGATTTAAAACGGTCGGGCAGAAGAAACAAGAAACAGAGCTCATCCACTTGATTCAGCCTGAAGACAGTCAAAGTCATGCTGACTTAAATGTAGTGGCGCTTCATTACATTCCATCATTCCAGTCCAGGAGAAATGATAGCTGATACTTACAAGTAACGCATTGTCTGTCAATACAAAAATACCAGGGAATTATTGTGCTGGTAGGTCTGATTACCTCAGTAGAATGTGAGCTCAACCACTGAGCTCGGGTCGAAAAAACGGAACAGACTGACTCCAAAAGAGTCAAACTGGCCACCTTCAACCCTAATGAGAAATCTGCCAATATAGTAATGGTCATAATAGAGTCAGTATACTCTTCAATTGAAAGGCTTGAAGATAAGAGACAACTGATGTGCGTTTGATGTCTGTTAAGTGATATAAACAAGTGCTACATACCATCGACAGTCTCGAATACACCTTTGGCTATGAAGGAAGAGACCCCAATATAGATCCGATGCCAGGGCTGTGTTTTGTTCCACAGGTCCCCAATAATATCGGCTTCATTTTGGTCTTCTGGGTAGAAGAACGTGGCTCCTTCCATTACGCACGTATCTTGTGCATTATCCCATGTTTTATGCAGTGTGTGCATCTTGTAGAAATTCTGTGTCTCCTTTATGTAGTTGTAGTCTTTTCTGAAGAAAGTCTTATCCCGTTGGGCATCTGTGATTGATAACACAAAAATATTTATAAATTTTTGTTTTCTGGTATTTACGATGTCATTATTTGTGTATTACACTTTTCGAACTTGAACATGAACTTGATAGAAACAACGGTAAGGTATATTTATTTTATTTTTTAAATGAGTATTGTAATTGTGTAAAATCGAATCGAAAAAAGGTCTTTCCAACTTTCCATATAAACAAAGTAATTACCATTTTTTACGTTCTCATTATCTTAACATAATATAATTCCGTTTCTTAATTTGTAAATGATAGATTCAGTCTTTTCTTTTCAATCTTTTTTGTGATTTCAAATACAAGTAACAAAGTTTAATACACCCTTATAGGTATCTAATATTTTGGTGTGGTCCTTGCTTGACTTGCTGTTTCATCCTACCCTTACATATACAGTTACCTACACTTCATGTGGAAATAACTGTTATTTAACAATATTAATGAACGAACAAAATACAATCAATATATTTCTAAAATTACAACGACATTAAAAAACTTAAAACCCACATTTTAACATTCTACTCAAGTCTCAATAAATTATGGTTATCATAATCCTTTATGACATTAATTTAATGTGACTACTTTTACCTATGTTAGTTTAACAATAGACCTCTTCTCAATCCTCTTCTATAATACTCGTATTAAAATTGTAATTCAAATCTAAAATCCATTAATGATAACTATAGGTCAGTAAACTGGCTGACTACACTGAATCAACTTCTAAAAAGTAATACAATATGATTAAAAATTTAACTCACACGAAATTGTATTTGTCACCATTAGCATAAAAAATAAAAACAACACATCGATAGCCATTTTGAATTTCGAATTTCGAACAGCAGAACACTGGACTCGATTCTCGCTCGAGCGTTGTCTTACTGCCGTCATCTTAGATACCGATGCGATGGTTAAAAGATGGCAAAGGAACTTAAAGTGACCAGGTAACGAAATAAAAACACAGGACACAACATAATCATGATAAGTAAATAATAATCGCCAGACTTACAAAAATCCTCCTTTGCTGTGTAATTTTTTTACTATTTGTTAGCGTTAAAATCAAACAAATCAAACTTTTTAATTGCAAAATATGAATATAAAAAACACATGTATTTTACATGTTTGTACGGTAAGATGTAGCAGCATATCTTCCGATAAGTGCCCGATAGGCACACTTCATCTTATTGGTTTGGTTTCCAAGTCTACCTACATACTCGGAGTTCTGTAGTTCCGAATCAGACAATATCTTAATCTTTCAGTCCCTTAGCAGAATTGTTATTACGCTTAAACATAATGCCCATTGTTTAAGCGATCTCCTTTGTCTTCTATCTTAAGATAAACCAATCAATATCTGCAATAAATCTTATCGTTTCCGGAAGATCCGAAATAATAATTAATAGTCAAAAAACATTTTTTATTAAAAAATTAAAGTACCTTGGGATACATGCATACATACAAGATTGCGAATTTTTATAAATACGATCATAATTATATTTTATTAACACTATTTTATTAACTCTGTGTTGGCACTGCTATTTAACTTATTTGGGTTTCGTTTTGGGTTTGATAGTTGAAGTCCTGTCATTAGAAATACTAATATGCACCCTATCACCGACTCTCAAGTTATAACATTTCGATATAATACCCACACATTTATGAACAGGAAAATGGACTTACCAAGAGGTCACTTTATTATGCACACTGACAACGTTTGGTAATTTGGAAAAACAAAATGGCAGCGTACGTAAATGATAAACCAGTTTTAGCCCAATTGATACGAATTTGTTTATAAAAAATATTAATTACTATGCTGGAAACACCTACCATACCATACCTATTAGTTAGTTTTTTTCGATATGCATAAATTACTACTGCTCGCCCTAAAATAGGCTATTTGACTGTGTTTAAAATATGGAACAATTTGTTGTCATCCTAATAAAATGTAATGTAAAAAGCATATTTTATTGGATGTTCTGAAAAAATAAGGTCGTTTTCTGTATAAAAAACATAAATGAAATTTAAATTTTTTTGTGGTTTAATCACGTGTTTGAAAACGCTCTGTGATTGGTTGCAACTTTGATGACGTCACAAAAATTTAAACATTAGTTCAGTGCATGCTTTCTGATTTTCTTTATATTGATCGTGCGATCTACGTGTTATTTACGTTATTTCCCAACCGTCCTAGTTATTACAGTTTTGTTTATTTAAAGTTCTGTGCATAAAATGGAGAGACATTTTGTGCGAGCTGACAGCATTTTTTAGGTTATGTTAACTCCTACATTTCTTTGGTGTCACGCACTGTTTTCACGTAACCTAAACTAACGTAACCTAAACTAACGCAACAATACAAATATTACTTACGTTAAAATGATCTTCACACATATAAACACTTGAATTAGGTCCAATGCTTTCAGGGTTTCGACGAGCTACACTCAACCACTTTTTTCGGCTCTCAGGATCTATAGGAACTGGTGCAAATAGTTTTTCCGGAGTCTTTATCGATGTACTTGTACATTTGGGTACAACACACCACTTATAAACCATTATTTATGCAATAAATTTCAAAACTATTTCACAGTTTGTTGACCTTTGTTGTTTATCTATTTGTGACGTCATCTGTCAAAAATTTCGTTTTCGCGCTTTATTTTTCAATTCAAACTTAAACATTGATTTTCTCCGTATATACGACAGATCTCCAGGAAATATTAAAACGGTTTGCATTTTATGCAATAATAAATAATATAAAACTATTTTCCAGCAGTAGTCAAATAGCCTATTGAATGGTTCGATGAAAATCAAAGACAAAATCATGTAATAAAACTTGAAATTTAAAGCCCAAAGTTCTCTATATGGGCCGGTGAATAGTCACAAGACAGGCACCGATTGTTTCCTATCAGTTTTAACGCAAAACCCCAAGGGAGTAAAGTGGGACTAAATGTGTAAAGTAAGTGGGTAGTGGGACTAAATGTCTTTAGTTACGAGTCCGGGTGGGGTGGTGGGACCGCATGCTGCGGTTACTGGTTTGAAAGCATTCTCCTTCGGGTTAGAAAAGAGGGTTTACAATCTGACTTGGCAATTTTTTCTGATAATGTTTATTTTAATATATCTAAATTAAGTGTTCGGGCCCATTGTTATTATTGCCTATATATTCTTATATAAGGAAAAAAATATTTACCAATACGGATTTTGTGTGAATAAAAATGTCTGCGATTCCCTACAAATTGGTACTGTACGTATTTTCCTCACCGTTTTTAAATGTCAATAATATTAATAACAAAAATAAAAGACTTTTTCGCCAGAAAACCGACGACTATTGTATATTTCACTAGTAAATTAATTGGTCAGACTGCCATTCTTATCTGTCTACTTCTATCTATACTAATATTATAAAGAGGAAAGATTTGTTTGTTTGTTTGTTTGTTTGAATTGAATAGGCTCCGAAACTACTGAACCGATTTGGATAATTCTTTCACTGTTGGATAGCTACACTATCCCCAGTGAACATAGGGTACTTTTGATCCCGGAAATGTGGGGGGAAGAGGGGGATATTTGAAAAAAGAAATTACGCGCGGGTGAAACCGGAAGCGGCGGAAGGCTATGCATCATAACCGCAGGCTAACTAAACCTACTGACTAAAGCGTCTAAAGCGCTAAAGCGACTGGGCCTCGAGACTAAAGCGTCCACTACCCACTAAACTCCTCCGGTTTCTCCTTCACAACCGATTGGGACGAGCCGGTGCTAGCCTGGTGGCTATTGACCAGCCCATGATTGATAGTAGTGGCCTTGCTTTTTGCGCCGGGGATCGTGATGTCATATTTGTGATACCTTTTTTTTGCGTCAGGAAATGCTATTACGCACTGGCGTCCCTGACAAAACGGACGCCGGACCCCCCCTGCTAAAGCCAGGGGTCACTCAGGGACGGAGGTTCGTCCCGAGCGGTGTGTCGGACTCGCACTTCGGCCCTACCGACTAAAACCTGACGATAAACCTCTCAGCGCCGTGAGGGGGAATTCTTTCACTGTCGAATAGCTACACTATCCCCGGTGAACATAGGGTACTTTTAATCCCGGGAATGTGGAGGGAAGGGGGGGGGATATTTGAAAAAAGAAATAAAGCGCGGGTGAAACCGCGGGTGGAAGGCTATATTATACGAGAAACGCGAAAGTTTGTAAGTATGGATGGATGGGCGTTTGTTACTCTTTCACGTAAAAATTACTGAATTGATTTTAATGAAACATTACATTAATATAGCATAAACTTCAGAACAACACATAGGCTACAATTTATTAAGATATTCCCGCGGGATTACATCCTATAGTTCACGCGGGCGAAGCCGCGGGCGGAAGGCTAGTATTTAATAAAAATGTATCTCCGAAATGTATCATACGTGAAGTTCAGAACAACTGCCCAAATCTTTTTTGTTGTGTTTATTATCAAGTCAAGGTTTGTATGTATTACAATACTACTTACATTAGGTACTCGACCCGTGCGAATCTGATTACAAAAATCGTACCTACCTGGAGTTTTACAGGATGATCTGCCGTCAAACTTTATTATTAATATTCTACTGCTCAGAGTAAATTTACTATTAGCTTACCTATCCATTTCTTTCATATTGTACCTACGTATAAAACAAGCAACTAAAAACCACACTATACATACATACATTTTTGTTCATAGAATCTTTTAACAGGCGCAGACATGCAACCTAATTTTTCTTTCACGTGAAAACAGAATATTATATAAACAAAACATATATATTACGATAGCGAATTGTTATAAAAAAAATTAAAACCAGTTTTTGAAATAGCGCCCAATTTAGCAGCGGATGTATGTACTTTACGTGTTTTCCAATACTTTTTGTATTTGATATATGATTTTTTAATCATGTGTTTCTGTAGTATACAGCGATCTAAGAGCATTGTTATCATAGATATTAACATGAAAGTGGCACTAATAATCCTCATAAGGAGGAGTGGGAAAGCTTATATTATGTATAATACAATAGAAGAAGAAAAATAAAAGCTTCAGTTTGGTATATTTATAATATTACACTATGGCACACTTGTACACAAGAACAAAGATGCAGTCCTACTTTTTCAATTCGCAAAATATGTCACAACTCAAGCGACGACATCATATTCACAGATGAACATGGTTTTGACAGAACAGTCTATGTTGCTGAGCTTGCCGTTGCTTAGCATCGCACCACATGTCTTGTTGCTCACGGAAGTATGTTCAGGCTCCCGGTCTTCCCAATCGGCGTATCCACTGTCTTTTAATGGTTTCCCTGAAATGCCATCTTTATTAGAAACATGGTACTCCCCTTCTTCTCAAATTCTGTTATCCAAAAATCCATAAAACTTTCGTATAATAAACGCCGGATAAAACAATTTAATAATTGTAAGTCTTTTTTTATAACAGTGAGGTTAAAACGATCATAAAATAAATCAGAGTTCGTAAAATATTGCAATAACCAAAATGTTAAAAAAAATACAGACTTGAAATGTTTTCATTAATTCACTATTTATGGTCAACGTACCTCGAATAGTTTTCCAAACATGATCTCTCTCATAGAATCCTGAGTGTATTGCCCCTTCTGACAAGAAGACTTCCTTTAACATATTCACTAAGTGTTTTGCCTCCTTAAGGCTAGTGATGGTAGCCAGCTTCGACTCCTCAGCGTGACAGGTGTAAAAAGCCTCCTGCCAAGTTTTAGGCTCTTTATGTAGCTTAAAACACTTCCCAATGTCCTTTTCGTATTCATAATCTGAAATCAATGGGACTGTCAATTACTAAAGGAAAACCGGAAAAGTCAAAAAATAGGGACTTGGAACAAAATTAATGAATCAATCAATAAAAGGAGTATATAAACCGACAAAAATAAATATAAGCTAAGAACAACAAAATCCATTTTGAATTTTATTATTAAATTACTTTCACTGATTTTGTGATCACCAATCCATATTTGGCAATCATAGATTGAGCCACGCCACTACACATAATTGTGACGATGTCTTGGTTTCAGTAATGAAGGCCTTTGACATGAATGAGGCCGATTCCTTATTTTAATCGTTATTTTTAAGTTTCGATTAGTACCAATTTAATGGACTAGCCATGTCACATAATAAATATTAGATACTCACCCGTATACGGTATATCACAAATATAACTCCATTCCAGTGTGCTGAGTTTCTTTCTGCATATAAAAGGTCTCTTCCAATCGCAGTCTATATCGTTGATAGTACCGGCGCGAACGATTTCCGTGCAGTGCTCAGATCTGCCTCCCAACCCATTGTTAGGTTCTCCTGCTCCCCACTTGTGGTATACATCCAATATTGATTTTCCTGTGAATTAGTAGGTAGATGTACTAATAGTTAATCTTTTTTAATTAATTAAGTGTAGTTAACAGACTTGTAGCTCACTTGTTTATTAGCGGCCAATTCCAATAAAGGGTTGACTGGGAATTGTCGCTCAATGTGCTGCCACCCAAACTTTGGGCGCGCCTGATCTTTAAACCTTTTATTTTTGGTTCTCTCAATAATGTTTCTAAAACATAGCCAGAGCTACGTTAGCAAATCAAGCGAAACTTTTATTATGGCCGGCTGCCAGAAATCGGAAAAACTAATGACATTGTTTTGTAGAAATTTACAAATTATCATATGTACATAAAATCATCTAGACTGACATTACCAGATATGTTCAAGAACACAAAAATATTCTACTGTGCGGGGATTGAACTAATATGTATATTAAACTGCTATTACCGTCTATAGTTTGGAAAACCCCCTCCGCTATAAAAGAATTTACCCCAATGTGAAACCATTCCGCGGTACTTTTCTCTTTAAAAAAATCTACCACGACGTTCGCTTCATTTTCGTCTTCTGGATAAAACATGGGAGCCCCTTCGCTTTCACATACTTCGTGAGCTTCATTCCAGTTTTTGGCGACCGTATGAACCTTGTAAAAGCTTTCTGTGGCTTCTATGTAAGTGTAGTCTTTGCGAAAAAATAACTTTTCCTTTTGTGTATCTGAAACCAATTCACAAAGATAATAACATTGGAGGCGCGGAATAGATGAGACTTGAAATTTTAGGCTCAAAGAGCAGCTTACAGTATTTGCTTAAGCGAAGCTTTTTGGTGAATACGCCTGTTTCGCATGACACCAGATGGACATTTTTTGATAATTTTTTAATAAACCTTTATGAATTTATCGCAGCCGCTTGGGGAGCTGAGGTTATGTTAAACTTAACTATTTAAGTTCAATAACAATATTTGCTCATTATATAGAATTAACTTTCAGATCTGACTATAGTGCCACATTAGGTATTATCTTTATCGATATTTTATTGTTAGTCTTTACTACTTTATTTCAGTGATTGATTTTGACCAAACAATTGGTATTTTTAAAAAGTTTTTTAATTTGGTTGCATAAACTATCCAATAAGATAACGAGAAGCCACTTCACATGTTATTGTAAGAATAAATTATAATGCGCATACATCAAAGAAGTCAACAGGAAAATATTATCCATTTTGTATTACTTAAGTACCTATCTTTGACTCCTTGAAGATGCTCCTCTTTCTCCGTTATTTGACCTTGATCAAAATTTGTTAACAAGGGATAACCGGTATAAAATATTTGTAGAAGACACAACATAATATTATTATTTTATTTTTACTCTGCCGTTGCATTACATAGAACTGATTACTGAATAGAACTTCTCAACTTCTTCAGAACTTATAATATTATTGTTATGTTTTGTACATAACAATTTTAGTTACTACATACATATACGTTATCCTGTTCAGCTTCCAGTCTTACACAGAATTCGTTATTTTAATTTGCCTTTACACAATTTTTAAGATATGACAATGAATAAGTTAACATACTCACATGAAATCGACAGCAGGAGTAGGAAGGGAAATATTTTGCACAATATAGTATTACGAGCCATTTTGATCTACGGATCGAGCTTTATGCTCGCGCGCACCACGACGTTCGACGGGTGCTCACTGATCAACAGATGACAGCAGTGTGAGCGTGGTCAAGCTGAGAGGCAAGCGAAAACAGGAAATCTACGGTCTATAATATATACAAATATTCTGCACTTTATGCTTTGTAAAAACCCTAGCTAGAGGCTAAATTATGTCCAGCTATGGACGTCTTTCGGCTGAAATGATGATGATGATAGAGAAATTAATAATGAACGGCAATAAACATTATTTTTCTCCTTTATTTTATAATATTGTCCCTGCACACAATTGCAAAAGTTACGAAATTTCCATCTATTTTGCTCATTTCTCCCGATTTTTTTATGTCAAAAGTCAAAATATACATTATAATTGATAACGAAAACAACTGCACTGAATTTGATCGTTCTTTTTTATTGTTTTAATTTAAAAGCTTGAGCAACACTATCACTAATCACGATGTCACGTAGGTACATTAAATGTTTTCTCCAGTACTCAAGCAAGAGTAAATATATCAGAAATAGAAAATAACTTTTTACAATTATCATCGTAGCAGAAGACGTGATTTCCCTGATGGCTTGTGGCAACTGAGAAAAGACGTCAGTCGTATGTGTAACCATCTGTATTGCAATACTGGGTTTGCTTAATGAGCTAATGTCTGTTACTAAACACATAGGATAGGAAGGGATAAACATAAAGACTAGCAATAATTTCCACTTTTAATAAAACGCAAAATAAATTTTATGCGGCACTGGGAATTTTTTACTAAACTACATAGTTTAACTCTTAAACACCCGACCGAAAGCCGGGTGTCGCGTAAACAATAGATTTTCTATTGTGTCTGGTTTTCCGGGGCTTGATGGATTAAACAGCGTTTCAGTCCTTTGAGGTAAAGAATAGGATTGGAATGAAAGGAAATTTAGGTCCGCAGCTTCAGTCCTACTTTTTCAAATCGCAAATGTCACAAACAATCACGTCGTGTTCACAAATGAACATGGTTTTGACAGAACAGTCTATGTTGCGAAGCTTGCCATTGCTTAGCATCGAGCCACATGTCTTGTTGCCCACGGCGTCGTCATCAGGCTGCTGGTCTTCCCATTCGGCATACCCGCTGTCTTTTAATGGTGTTCCTGAAATAGAATAATAAATAAATACCCTTGGACGTTTATTACAGTGGAATCTAGCCCCGAATTAAGCCAGCTGCGAAAATGTAACTCACAGCTAGTTAACTAGATGCAAATACTATAAGGTTTCAATTAAAATAATAATATTAATAATAATAATAATAATAATAATATCCCAGGACATTATTCACACAGCGCCATCTAGCCCCAAACTAAGCATAGCTTGTACTATGGGTGCTAGACAACGGATAAACATTACTTACATACTTTTTTTTTTTGTAAATACATACATATTATACATAGAAACACCCAGACCGATACAAACAGACATGTTCATGCACACAAATGTTTGTACCGTGCGGGGATCGAACCCGCGACCTCTGGTGTAATAGCCGACTTCTCGACCATTACACCAAACGGCTCGTATTATAAATAATATTAGTTCATATATGTCATATAGGTACACAAATGAAAGAAATTCCATACTCTGAATAGTCTTCCATGCATGACCTCTCTTATAAAATCCTGAATGTATTGCCCCTTCTGGCAAGTTCACAAGTTTTAACATGTTTACAAAGTGTTCTGCCTCCTTGGGGCTATTGATGATGGCCAGCTTCGACTCCTGAGCGAAACATGCGGAATATGCCCCCTGCCAGGATTTGGGCTCTGTGTGCAGTTTGTAACATTTCGTCAAGCTATTTTCGTATTCGTAATCTGAAATAAAATACGTCGATTTACTAACGACGAGTTATTGCCTAGTAGCACAGGGATCACAAAAACTACACAAGCAACAAAGGGTTACTGGACGAAATACGATCTTATCGTCCGTATTATGGATAAAAACTTAAAATCAAAGATAACGTAAAGTGTTATATTAAAGTTGTTTATAACGTTTCGATCAAAAGTGCCAATGAAACAGATTATACAGCGTGGAATTTTAGTTGTTGTTTTCCCGCAGTAAAATGGTTCTATCTTAGTAGTAAAATAAATTAATAAAGTTCTTAAAGTTCTTTTTTAGTCAAATCAAAAGTTTTACGATTATGATAGACGAAACTCGAACCAATAGTACTAGCTGCGTCACGGACGGTCACCGGCCGGGGTCATTGCCCTTCGCGTTTATCAAAAAAATGATTATTTACTATTTACTCACATTAGGTATCCATTGTCCCATTAAAATTTAAGAAAAAAAAATCAAAAATGTTTTAAATAAATTTCAAAAAAAAAATTCAACAAAAAATTACTTGCTTATATCGATAGTACTACTGAAGGTAAAGCGTTCTGCTGTGGGAAAACAACGACTAAAAAAACACGCAGTATTTACATGTCGTGTAAGGCCGTTTGTCCACCGCCGCCGTCACCGAGAAAGAGATGTCGGTGCCGAGGTAGCGGTACATACATTTACTACAGTCGTTTGTCCACCGCACGCCCGTCACCCGAGCTCCGTCATCTTGAAATTGGTCAGAAATAAACTCGGTCTTCGGTGACGGCCCGGTGACGGCGGCGGTGTACAAACGCTCTAATAGTAAATCACTTACCCGTATACGGTGTATCACAAATATAATTCCATTCCATTGTGCTGAGTTTCTTTCTGCATATAAAAGGTCTCTTCCAATCGCAGTCTATATCGTTAAGAGTACCTGCACGAACTATTTCCGTGCATTGCTCCGGTCTGCCTCCCAACCCATTGTTAGGTTCTCCTTCTCCCCACTTGTGGTAAACATCCGATATCGGTTTTCCTGAGGATTTTCAGTGCTTTAAGATAATATAGATATATAAAGGCATATGGCCCATCAAATGGGAAGCGTTCACCACCACTAGTTTTAACCAAGAATTCATCAGGAAACGTTGCTCAATGGGGTCGATTGATCTTTTAGATAGATTATAACTATGGTTAAAAGTAACCTATGTCACTCTTCAGCCTCCTACTTATGTCCATACACCAATCAAATTATACCACAATATTCGCTCCTTTACAAAGTAAAAAAGGACAACAAACAAACTTATGCGTTAACATTGCTAGTATGGATAATATGGGTAGGTATTATTACCATCTATAGTTTGAAAAACCCCCTTCGCTTTAAAAGAATTTATTCCAATGTGTGACCATGCCCCGGTACTTGTTTTATTGAATAAATCTACCACGATTTTCGCTTCATTTTCGTCTTCTGGGTAAAACATGGGAGCCCCTTCGTTTTCACATTCGTTAAAGGCTTCCCTCCAGTTTTTGACAGCCGTATGAACCTTGTAAAAGCTTTCTGTGGCTTCTATGTAAGTGTAGTCTTTGCGGAAAAACTGCTTCTCCTTTTGCGTATCTGTAAACCATCCACAAATATTAATGTAATATTATCAACCACCAAAGATTTAGTCATACTGTTTTATAATACCCGGTCATAATTATTTTACAGCTTTGGCAAAATATAAACGCTGTTTCCCATCCCCATCTCAGTCGTTTGAAGTATCCCTGACCAATTTGTAGCTATTAAGAGTTGTGAACGATGAGTGTGCGTCAGGGAGAATGTTCTACGCAATTAAAATAATAAATGTATATTTTAAACGTTCTAAATATGTAAAATCAATGATTGGTATCTATTAATATTTATGAGGCCCGTTCAATCACCATAAGGATCGATTCGTAGTGTTTGTGATTTAGACTTCTAATTAAGATAATTATACCAAATCAACTTGCAACAAAGAACTAAGCAGTAAGATAGCAAACGAAGTAGATTAATGTTTTTCCCATCAAACAGGTAACAGGATAATTTATTTATTTATTATATTTTTTACTAAACGTAAGTACCTACAAAAAATTACGACGTTTAGTTTTTATGTACGAGTATGATAGTACGTATTTATGTACATAAAAAGGATATAACGAATGTATAACCAATATCAGGCACAAACTATGCTCAGTTTGGGGCTAGACGGTGCTATGTCAATAATGTAAATGAATATTTATTGTTATGATTTTAGAACTCCTAAAAGATGTTCTTCTTTCTCTCTATTTCTCACATTATTGCACCAAAGAAGTGATTTGTTTCAAGGGGTTAACCGAAACAAAAACATAATAGTTTTATCTATCAAACTTTACGAAGTGCTAACATGATATTTAAAAAAAAAAATATTGAGACTTTTAGGTTCCCTATGATTTCAAAGCTTAGTTGCATTTATAAACACACATTATGTATTATCCAATCCCAATGCTATTAGGAAAATACCTTTTGGAATTGAGCGACAAATGACGTCAACTGCGCCTGTCCGTAACCACTGTTAGCAACCAATGATTTTTAGCAACGCTTTATATTGTCAGTGTGTGTGTCAGTTTCCACTGTCGCGTAACGCAACTCCAAAAAGTATTATCCTAATAGCATTTGAATCGGATAGTATATACTATTCCAGAAATAAAAATTGGTATGATTAAGCAATAAGAAGATATTATATTTAATTACGTTTACAGAAACTTTAATTTTTTATAATAAGTGAACATACTCACATGAACTCGATAGCACTAGTACAAAGGTGAATATTTTGCACAATATAGTATTGCGAGCCATTTTAATCACTGATCAAGCCCGATGCTCGCGCGCACGTCGACTTAGTTCAACGGGTACGCACTGATCAAAATAAATATTTTTGTGTGGTAGCAGTAAAGGCTGTAAAGGCGCGATGAGGCCAAGCTATGAGGTAAAAACAGGTAACGTGCAGCCTATACATGTACATATATTATACTATACTTGTACACAGCTCACAGTACTATAAAATTTCGCGCTTTGTGGAAGTAAACGTGGTTAGGAAGGATAAGCATTTTTTTTTCTTTCATTCTATCGGTTCCGTTCGTAATAGGAATTCTTTCTACATTTCATTGAAACAAATATTGTCAAGTTTTTCATTATTCTGTCTTCTTAAACCCTAAAGTTAAAGCTCAAATTGTTAAACCCAAAAGTTAAAAGTTCATTGTTATTTATGATATTAATAAAAATAAATCGAGCGAAAGAACATGTGCTTCAACAAATGCACTAATCACATGGTGTTCTAATTTTTATTGAGCTTGTTATTGTCAGGACAAGGTTTATTGGTTATATGTATAGGAATTCATATTTTTACTACACTTTCCATTTTTCAAGCTAGTCTGTATTAAAATATGCTATGTATACCTTCTTCTTGTCAAGTGATTACAAATTCTACAAGTATTTGAAAATTCAACACAAAATTTTACTCGACCCTTGAATTGAACCTTGTTCCACGAATTCATTAGCTGTTACTTTAACTACTGGACCAACAAGGGGCCCGATATTTTAAAGATATCGTTGGATTAAAAAATCATTTTTGCTTATTTAATTTTAAAAAAGGGGAAATAAAAACAGAATTAGAACATAATACCATGTATATTTTTCAATGCGTGTTATATTTTAAAATGAATCCCCTGGGTGGGAAGAGTGGAAAAGAACATCCACTTTTCCCACCCAGGTGGGATAAGTGGAAAAGTAGCATGAACTTATATTCCACTTATCCCACCCGGGTGGGAAGAGTGGTAAAAAAAATGCACTTTTCCCACCCAGGTGGGATGGCTAGGTGGGATAAGTGGAATAGCCCTATATTTCTATTTGATCTACATATAAATGCACTGAGTTTATCGTGAATCGAACATTCGCATATATTTCTTTTTACTTATCCTAATCCAGATAATTATAATATTAATATTTACATATCCTTAACCTTACCTATATGAAATATTGAAGAAGAATCCCTTCATAAATATAGAGTTCAAAAGAAAAAAGTTGAACTGCTGGCACTTTGCCAGCAATGAGTTAATTTTTTTATTGGTATAGAATTATTCTAAATTGGTATAACAGCAAACCAACTTTCAGTTATTTGAGGTAAAAAAGAGAATTGTATTAGAAAAACTCGTTCAAAGCAAAGTCCATAATCCTACTTTTTCAATTCGCAAATGTCACAAGCGATGACGTCGTGTTCACAGATGAACAAGGTTTTGACAGAACAGTCTATGTTGCTGAGCTTGCCATTGCTTAGCATGGAACCACATGTCTTGGTCCCCAAGGAGGCGTCATCAGGCTGCTGACCTTCCCATTCAGCGTATCCACTTTCACTTAATCCTGTCCCTGAAATAATACAAAACTTTTAAAACATTCTAGCTCCGACTAGCTACTGTCAATGTCATTACGGGATGCAAGACACAAGAAACATAAATAGTCATAAGAATCATATGATAATGTTGGGGTTCTACTTCCCAGTGTTTTGAAAAACTATCAGTTCAGAATTGTAGTGTGCGAGGATGTTACTCGCGACCACATCATGAGTCGATATTTCTTTTAGATTTTGAGATTGGAGCCTGAACTTATAACATAAATGAATAACATGGATTTATGATCTATGATTTATTATGTACCTTTGACAGTTTTCCATTCACGTTGTCTCTTACTAAATCCTGAATGTATTGCTCCGGCTGGCAATTTCAAATGTTCTAACAACTTAACGAAATGTTTAGCTTCCTTCAAATTATTTACGATGGCCAGGTACGACTCCTGAGCGTGACAGGTGTAATAAGCCTCCTTCCAGGTTTTGGGCTCTGTGTACAGTTTGTAGCATTTCCCCATGTATTTTTCGTATTCATAATCTGAAATAAAAATTCTCAGTTACTCAGCGATCGCAAAAGATGTAGAAGCGCGAAGTTGGGTCTTGAAGATCTTGTCTGCGTAGTTGGTAGATTGTAAGATTGGCCGCCATAGCAGAAAACTCTGCTAAGAGGACATTATTATTATTATTTATATATATAAAACGCAAAGGTGACTGACGTGACTGACATAGATATCTATCAACGCACAGCCCAAACCACTGGACGGATCGGGCTGAAATTTGGCATGCAGGTAGATGTTATGACGTAGGTATCCGCTAAGAAAGGATTTTGATCAATTCCCACGGGAACGGGAACCACGCGGGGGAAACCGCGGGCGGCCGCTAGTGACATACAAATTATGGTCTATTCCACTTTGATCACCTGGGTGATATCACCGAAAAGGTCGAAAATCGCATGCACCTGTTTTTTTTACTTCAGATCAATAAACAATGTTTTCCCGACATTCATTTGTTTTCCAGACATTCATTTGTTTTCCCGACATTCATTTGTTTTCCCGACATTCATTTGTTTTCCCGATATTCATTTGTTTTCCCGAAATGCATTTGTTTTCCCGATATTCATTTGTTTTCCCGAAATGCATTTGTTTAAAAACGACTAAAATGTTTAGGTGATTTACGGATACCGAAATAATAGTTTTAATTGGAGCCGCCTATGATCACCTAGGTGATTAAAAAAGACTAAAATGTTTAGGTGATTTACGGATACCGAAATAATAATTTTAATTGGAGTCGCCTATGATCACCTAGGTGATCATTTTCCCAGGTGACCAGAGGATACTCAAACTGTTTCCAATGGTCACCTGGGTGATATCACCCATGTGATCAAAGTGGAATAGACCCAAATTATGCAATCACTCACCCGTGTATGGCATATCACAAAAATGATTCCACTCCAGTGTGCTAAGTTTTTTTCTGCATATGAAAGGCCTTGCTCCATCGCAACCTACGTCGTTGAGATTGCCGTTCTGAAGAATTTCCACGCAGCGCTCAGGTCTACCTCCTAGACCATTATTCGGTTCTCCTGGACCCCATTTGTGATAAACTTCCAATACCGATTGTCCTGTGATCGTAAGCACATAGTTACATAAGAAGGATTAAAATTATAATGTTATTTATAAAAGTTCAGGTGATAGATTCTATAACCACGTAGCATTTACATTTACGTAAAAGAGGAATATTTGACGACCAATGTATATAATTTCTTCTTAACCACTACTAATAAAATTTATATATTCGTAATGTTTGAGAAGTCGGCCATTGTGTTTCATGTATAATATGTATTTATTTACAAAAAAGAAAAGCTTTGCTTAGTTTGGGGCTAGACGGTGCTGTGGGAGTAACGTCCAAGCGTGTAGATACTTAGCCTAAAATTAAATTTCCTAACACAAATACCAAATGAATATTTTAAAGTATATGGGTCAAAATCACCGAGGTGAGCATTATGCTTCTGACAAAGATTTTCTTAATAAAATAAAATGAAATCACTGCAATGTTTATTTCAAAACAAAGGTACCAGGCATATTTTTAAGGCACTAACATATTTAATTTCCTATGATAATTTATTGATTTAATATAAACAAAAACAGGCCTAAATAATCACTCCGGGAACGCGTCCTTATTCCATGTTTCATAGTTCAGACACGTCAAAAACATTTTACATCTACAAATTTAAAATTTCATATTTAAGTATAAGCTTCAAAAAACATTTAATTATAGTCCAGTCAACGAAGCTCTAACTTTGCCATTTTAGAGGAAAAGCTGAAACCGGTGCCAAAATTTTCGTTAATGATCCCGTAATAACATACAAAAAATGCAGGGTCGTGAGTCACCGGGGTCATACGAAAAAAAAATGGAAAAGGTTGAAAAAATGACTTTTTCCCAAAAATCTCAAAAACTAAAAGAGATATGAGAAAAAGTTTTAGACAAAAGTTGTAGAAAATTACTTTGTCTATAAAAAAGGTCATTATCAATTTACGCGTATCGCGCACCGTTTGCTAGGAAATCGCGTACAAAGTGCGAAAATTCACAAAACCGATGTTCTTCGCTATTTAAATAGGGAATTTTTTAAAATTTTCCAACTGAGAATGATTTTTATGCGTTCTCCGAAATCCCCAAAGAGATTTCTTTCTAATTTTTATTGATTTGGGTCAACTTCAACACGTGCGTTTTTTGCAAGTTTTGGTGCGCGATTTTTTTAGGTTTTTAAAATAAATATAGCCATAATCCCTAATTTTAAGGAGATTATATTCTTATATTTTCTAGTTAAACCAATAAATATTAACATCTTATATTTTAGAACATCTGAAAATTTGTCACCTTATATGATATTGCGCCACCAGTTCTTAATATGTATGACAATCGGAAGTAACACAATGGAAAGACATACAGATAAAGATAATAGAAAAAGCAAAAAGAGTGCAAACGAATAAAGAACATATTAGAAATGGGTCCGTTACGCAACCAACAGCTCTTAATCTTGCCCACAAACACTAAAAACTTCAAAAACATAGTAATTTAAAGTTATACATAGATAAAACAACACTTCCATATCCTGCAAGAAGAAAGTAATTCGTTTGCGTGATCATTGCGTTCATCAATAACCAAAAGAAATGAGCGTCCAGCTGCAAAACAATTGCAGCTCTTGGGTGCCGTTGGGGTTAAAGGTGGATTTGGCTAAGTTGAAACAAAGAATATGCAAAATAAAAAGGGATATTTTTAAGTGTACATCAAAAAATATTAAAATGTACATCAAAATAACTGATTGCACACCAAAGGTTAGGTTAGTATTTTTTTGATGCCCAGTCAGTATTTTTTGATGTGCAGTTAAATACAACCCATTAAAAAAATGAAAAAACAAAAGAAAAATTTACTTTGCTGTTGGTCTGCAAAACTGCCATCAACTTTCCGATTATATCGCTGGCTCCGGGCAATAAAGCGGTTATCGGCGGTTACGCCCTTTTTAATGTTATTTCATTTTTGGCTTCCCTGTCCTTCAATCTATACCTCTTATTTTTTTTAGATTTTTTTGTCAATATTTAAATATAATAAATGACATTAACAGCTTTATTGTATGGAAATTATTAAACGATTAAGGTATGTGATGTTGTCTTACTTCCTGAAACATAAAATAAAAAATCGGCGAACATCCTTACTCTATTTTCTTTTAAACAAAACTACAATAAAACAGTTAACTGCTTTTCCCGAAATAAATATTTATAAACATGGATATGTAAACACTTAATACGAAGTAATCATTCAATCATTTATTTTGTAAAAGTCTATTACGCCTTTTTTCTCGGAAATTTGTTGTAGCTCTAGCGATGTAAGCCACATTACGCAGAACACCATCTCTTTCACTCCTACGCAAAAGCCACATTACGCAGAACACCATCTCTTTCACTCCTACGCAAAAATTATTACCCCTTTCTGGGGGACTTTAATTCCCACCACGATTCCTGGTTGGGTTCCTCCATTACTAACCATGCCGAAAGGACTGCTCACGCGTTTGCTCTTACCCATTCCCTGACACAACTGGTTAACCAGCCCACCAGGATACCTGACAATCCTGACATAGCTAGTCAAACGCCTTCTTTGCTGGACCTTTTGCTGACGACACACCCAACTGGCTACCGGTTTGAGGTCCAGTCCAGGCGCCTTTAAGCTCCTTGGACCACTGCCTAGCTTAGCCTAGTTAGTGTCTAGCTTAGTGCTAGGCGCAGTACCCCCGCAGCCTGAGGTGGTCAAACGCCGGGTTTGGCATTACTCGTCAGCAGATTGGGACGGGATGCCTGATTACTCCGCATCCGTTCCTTGGGGTAAGCGTTGTTACAGCGGAAAGGATCTAGAGCGAGTGCCGCGGCTGTTCCTGATGAGATCGGTCCTGGTATGGAATATGATGTTCCCTACTCCGATGTTGTTAGCAGAAGCCGTGGACGCCCTTGGTTTAATCGCGAATGTGCTGATGCTATTAGTAATAAAAATTCACAGATCTCGTGCCTTTCACGACCTTCTGGTACATTGGAAATGCACTTAGATAGAATAGAATAGAATTTTATAGAATAGAATAGAATAGAATAGAATAGAATAGAATAGAATAGAATAGAGTAGAGTAGAGTAGAGTAGAGTAGAGTAGAGTAGAGTAGAGTAGAGTAGAGTAGAGTAGAGTAGAGTAGAGTAGAGTAGAGTAGAGTAGAGTAGAGTAGAGTAGACTAGAATAGAATAGAATAGAGTAGACTAGAATAGAATAGAATAGAATAGAATAGAATAGAATAGAATAGAATAGAATAGAATAGAATAGAATAGAATAGAATAGAATAGAATAGAATAGAATAACATTTATTGACCATAATATAGACACAGTAATTAACAGACATTATAAACACATAGATAGGGCAAACTATAATGAAAACAACTCTTTGCGCAAGAGATACACAAGGGTTAGTAGCAGGTACCGTCGAGTAACGTTATTTTTTATAAGCGGACGCCCTTTAACAATGCTAAGTTTTTTTCGCCTTTTGCACACACGCTTTCGTCCGCCAGATGTGGAATTATCACCATTACCCAAGCCACGCTCGGCTGCCCAAATTCAAACCCAATTTTATATGTAATTTTAAAGATTTTGTTTAGCAAGTCTAAGCAATTTGTTATGACGATGAAAATTTCCCTGAAGTACAAATTTTAAACATAGTATGTTTGAATACAAGGTCGTCTCGATGTGTTTTATGCCGATATTGCCATTAACGATGCGATCGCAGGTGTCCGAGTTCTGCGTGACCAACCCGAGACATTGACGCCTCGGAAGATAGCCGGTAGCCGTATTCTCCATCTTGTGCAATTTCTGCAACCTACTCGTGCGCTGATGAATATTAGCGCAACCGGTGATCATAATATTATCCTCCGCCAAGACGTAGCCAGGCAAACGTCGTCCCTTACACACATTTTACTAGCACATGTGCTTCATTTGGTGACCTACTATTGAGTTATTTTCACAACGTTACGTTATTGTTGATCACAACTGAAAAAATATAACGAATATTTTATTAATAATATTAACTTCATTTTGCCTTATTCCTATTAAAAAAATCAAACTTGTACACATAATAGTCATTAATATTAATCTTCCAACCGTTATCAACACTTTACGTGACTTATCAGTCCACGCGCCGGACAACTCCGAAAGAAAGGGCGCTACTACCACCTAAGCGGTTATAGATAGCGAGGTCTCGTTTTTTGTAAACTGTAGCCCAACTAATTATCCCGATACCTTTTTTTTATTTTCTCTCTATCTTTTTTCGTTTTTGAGAAATCGTTGATTCAAGTTGAGAAAACCGTAAAAAATCACAACATTTTTCGACATTTTTGCACTTTTTCGAAAAAGTTTTTGAATTTTTCAAAAAAAAAATTCACCATCTTATAGACCTTGTCAAGACGCGTCTTTTGACACCTTTTTTACCCACGTAACCCCAGAATTGACGACACCAGAGCGATGTCGCACTTTCGCTGAAATTGGCCCCCTACCAACGCGATCGAAAAAACATTTCCAATGTTAAAAGGCTGCATATCGTGCTTGGATCAGGGGTCGCGCCTGTAGAGATCCTTATATCGTCTCGCTGAAAACTGCGTATAACGCTGCCACAAGGGCCTGCAAAAGGGCGTATGTAAGAGCGGACGCCCAGCGCGTTGCACAAGTAGGCATGGAGTTAGTGTCACACCCTACTGGGTCACGTAGTTTCTGGCATTTGGCCAAACCCGTGGAAGCTAACTTCTGTAAGCCCTTGCAGCCTCCGTTGAGATACCCTGACGGCTCAATTGCTCATCAGCCGCTAGAGAAAGCCGACCTTTTGGCTAAGCTCTTTGCGGCTAACTCCCGAATCGATGAGTGTAGCGCGCCTCCACCAACGATAACGATAACTCGCAATGTGTGCTTTGAGCTACAGTCACTCGATGTTCGGAAAGCTTGTGGACCTGATGGTATCCCGGCGATTATTCTAAGAGCCCGAGGAGGCAACAAAACCCTTTAACCTCTTCAATTGAGAAAAGAGACGTTGGTTCGCTAAGTGTTTTCTACCGCCTGAGGAACTCGTTTCCCTTATTCCTCCCTCTCCGTTTCAGCTTAGAACCACTCGCTCTAGTCAGGGTTGTCATCGCTCCACCGTGGGAAGTATTCCATCACGTACAAAAAAGTTCGATGATTCCTTTCTTTGTTGAACCATAAAGAAGTAGAACTAGAGTATTTTCCCCTTTCCTTTATTTAATAAAGAAAGTTTAATAATTAATAAGGATTATGATTGTAATTTTAAAAGCGTTTTAATTATAAATAATAATAATTTTAGTTATTGAATAGGCTGATATTTCAGGCAAGAACTTTCACTTTATAAGATTTTAAATATGTGAAATTAAATTGGTAGTATTTAAAGACAATTATAAATGTTATTGGCTTTTCCCAGTTTCGAGGGAATTTTTACCAATCAATATAATTATTTGATCCAAATCATGCTTCCAAAACTAGTACCTAATTATAAAATCATTTATAAGTCGTAATATTATAAAAATAATTATTATTATTATAAAAAACTGCCTAAAATAAGAAAAAATAATAATATATTTAACATTGTGGTCAGTTTGTAATGATACTTACATATAAATATAATTCATTATAAGATTTTAAAATAGCGTTTAGTGGTTATTACTTCTAGGACCGTATTAAAAAATTTCCCTGAAAAAGGAGGTAATAGGCTGATACGCTCATGATTATAAATGGAAATTGCGTTGTATTATTTACTTACGTCCCGGGCTATTACTGGAATATCTATCTATAAAGCAGTTAATGGTGTTGCAGTTAGACCGGCAACGTAAATAATTTGTATTATACATTTTTATCATTATCTCTTCCTTTATTTATAAATATATTATATTTTTTAGAGGGATTAATAGATAAAAAAATACCTTTTGATTGAGATATTAAACGCTTATTTCGAATGACTGTACACTAAAATAGAATTAAATTAGCTTCAATTGCTTTTCCTGAACAATTCGATTTTTGATATAAATAAAACTGCAAAATTACTAAAAAATGGTATTGTGGTCACGTGACCAATGAGTTGTCAGAACGAAGTGGAAATTTGTAATAGGGCTCTTAAGAACTGGTGGCGCAATATCATATCAGGTGACAAATTTTCAGATGTGGTGGCAATCTAAAATATAAGATGTTAATATTTATTGGTTTAACTAGAAAATATAAGAATATAATCTCCTTTAAATTAGGGATTATGGCTATATTTATTTTAAAAACCTAAAAAAATCGCGCACCAAAACTTGCAAAAAACGCACGTGTTGAAGTTGACCCAAATCAATAAAAATTAGAAAGAAATCTCTTTGGGGATATCGGAGAACGCATAAAAATCATTCTCAGTTGGAAAATTTTAAAAAATTCCCTATTTAAATAGCGAAAAACATCGGTTTTGTGAATTTTCGCACTTTGTACGCGATTTCCTAGCAAACGGTGCGCGATACGCGTAAATTGATAATGACCTTTTTTATAGACAAAGTAATTTTCTACAACTTTTGTCTAAAACTTTTTCTCATATCTCTTTTAGTTTTTGAGATTTTTGAGAAAAAGTCATTTTTTCAACCTTTTCCAATTTTTTTTCGTATGACACCGGTGACTCACGACCCTGCATTTTTTGTATGTTATTACGGGATCATTAACAAAAATTTTGGCACCGGTTTCAGCTTTTCCTCTAAAATGGCAAAGTTAGAGCTTCGTTGACTGGACTATTAGGAATATATGCTTAAAATAAAATTTAATCATGATCTTTTCTTCATATTTTAACAATAAAAATGATGTCTGACGTTTATCGAATCATTCCGTGAATGCGAAGTATGAACGACGATTTAATATTAAACAACAAACACTAGACTGTAATATGGAGCATCAGTGTGAAGTTTACTAGTCAAAGAAAACGGCCGTATGTTATTTTTTGGAAAATAATAACTGATTTTGGTGGTAAGTACCGTTTAATTTGATATTTGTGAAGCGTACTTTAATACCCTGTCACTACGTGAACGCAGTTTCGTTATTGGTTTTTCAAAAAATTGCATATTTTTTAACGAAATTCTAATAAATATGTACTTACTTGTTCACAAAGTTAAAAACTATAATACAACATGGCGGTATCATGTGTAACCCTAAAATGTTTATCGAATAATCATTTTGGGAACGGTCATTTCGGTAACGTTCTGGCATATGACCGACGTTCCCGAAATGAAATTCTGTATAGAAAATGTTACTGCAATGCTTTTAAAAAGCTTAACCATGCGATATTTTGGTTTTAGGGGTCCATTTAGAACGCGTAACATGGATAACAATAGAAATGAAGAAAAAAAGAAGTCGAAAAACAATGAAAACAGGACTGTTTAGCTTATAAAAAGCATCACCTAAAGGCTAATGCGAGAAAGCGCAAGTTTTTGGATAAAATGGCAGCTTAACGAAAAAAGAAATGACCAGACTGAAAGATAGGGAATCTTAGCAAAGAAATAAGCTGAAAATAAAGTTAGCGACATAATTGATAGAGAGAAGAGGAAACAGAGAAAGGCGTAGAGGAAAAATTAGTAAAAATATAGGCCGAAAAAATAATGAAGACAAATATTTTAGTTTAAAACCCTCTTTGTTCGGAAAATGAGATGGAATGACATGGAATTTGAAAGACAGAAATTCTTTAAGGAGGTTTCCAGTGACGCATTATAGGACTTAGATGACAAATACAAAGAAGATCTCTGATATATTTTCTCTGATAAACGTAGACGGCTCCTAAGCTGAGGCAAACAACGGTTTATTCAGTGGTTGTTTATATGGTGCAGATGGTACATCTTCTTTGCTAAAGAGGATGGTAACTGGGTGCAAGTATTGACTAAAATATCTATTAACATCTGTTTATCTTCTGCCGGATCGTAATCAACATCAGAACCTTATTCTGTTTCAATATCACTTAACAGGTCATGAATCTGACCCACGTTCACTCCTACCATAACTAAAGTCTGAAACATCAACCTTCGTGTTTGTTAGTTAATTTTTCCGATTCTTCCGAATATTCATATCAGGAAAATATAGATCTGAAGTTGATATTTTAGATAATAGGTGCTTGCGCCCAGCTACCACGATCCAAGAAGATGCCAACATAGGAGTAAACTATCCTAACATTTATTAACATTATGACGGAATTTTGATTATGACGGAACCGCTATATCAGTCAACTGCTATAGCATATTTACTGTCAAATAGTAACAAGTTTAAATTTTGATACTCACTTTCCTCAGTTCTTACAAGTAAAGAAGGGTAAAATATTGTTAATGTTTTGTTTTCATGCATAAAGTTTGTCAAAAGTCGGATATTTTGTGCTTTTCAGGAACATAATAGTTGAGGCAACTTGCATGTCATTTTGGAAACACACCCATCATTTCCGGGAACATCACTAAAACGGCAAATAAATCACTTAATATGTAACGTTACAGTTAAATCCTGCATATACAAGATACAATTATATTTGAACTTTGGTATTTCAATTATTAATATACTACAAATTGCAAGAATATGTGTAATAACTTAAAGTAAAGTACTAGAAATCACGCCGATTAAAAATTTATGTACAGTAATTTAAAAATAACTGTTTTATTTGAAATATTATTTAAAATAACAATATTTTTCTATTTAGCAAGATATTTATTACTATTTATTATAGGTAGTTAATGAAATACGTTGGTTAATGTTTATTATAAAAAATATTTAAAAGTGTTCCCGAAATGACTTACGACTCTGCCATTATTCTTATTATCTGGTATAATTTCGAAAATATGTATTTTTGTGCGTGCCTATTCACAGAAAAGTTTCATGACAAATGACACAACAGACTCCTCATGTTAGTTTTCTTCAAATGGAAACTAAATTTTTCAGATATTTCAGAACTCAAATTGCTCACCTCGGTGATTTTGACCCATATCTGTTTATTAAAGTAACATTTTTGAATATGTTGTTATGTGAAAGGGCACAAAAACGAATGATCTTTTAAAAACTTTCGCCTTTTTATTTCTATTAAGTTCTGACCACAGCAGCTTTGCCGAGCTGAATCTAAATTTGTTGAAACGATGTGTGGCTTGGAACACTCAAAAACTGAGTGATCCAAGCCACAAATCCTCACAAACTTATGCATTCATAATATGAGTAAGATTACCATCTATAGTTTCGAAAGCCCCTTCGGCTAAAAGAGAGGTAATTCCTATGTGCGCCCAGAACACGCCACTTTTCGTTTTCCAAAAATCTACCACCACGTTTGCTTCGTTTTCATCTTCTGGGTAAAACATCGGAGCGCCTTCTATTTCACATATATCGTAACCCTCATCCCAGGTTTTGGGAATTGTGTGAATTTTGTAAAAGCTTCTTGTGGCTTCTAAGTACGTGTAGTCTTTGCGGAAAAATAACTTTTCCCTTTGCGTACCTGAAATCAATCCGTAAAGATTATTATAATTATAAATTCCAGTTTAAGTACAGTACTTTCAATTTATTGCTTCCTCCACAGAATGAGGCAATCAGTAAATTATTTTGGGACTATTTTTTGTCTACCAGCAGAAGTATGATAACTATACAAGTACCTACACAAAAACATCTACCTATTTATTATACCATCGAAAGATGGATCAAGTTTCGACTGCGTAGGGTTTTTCGCAACAAGATTTTTCGCACAAACGTTACATCGCACTCACAAATCATCGATGGAATAAAACATCGTACATCTAAATAATCGACACAGCGTGTTCGATATAATAAAAATCGAACTAATCACTTTCGCAGACAAATAGGGAACCCCATATGGTGTTAGTCTTATGAATGATAATATTAACACATCAAGGGGCGCTCAACAGGAAAATCTTTTTGAAATCCGTTTTATATTGCTAATGCGAAACTTCTTTAAGATGACCCCCTTTACCGTTATTTGACCCTGATCGAAATTTGTCCAGAGGGGTTAACCGGTTATATAGAAATGTTATCATTTTGTAAACTTTTCGAAGTTCTTTATGCAAAAACCATGGCATGCATCGCATGGCTTGGTATCTAAGTAAATCTTATGAACACATTTATGGCTTTAAAACGAAGACACCACAAAAATATTGTCCTAAGGCATCAGGTAACAGACAAAATTTAATATTTTCAATAAACAAACGTGTGTGCCTTTTAAATTGTCTTATACGTTCACAAACAATCTTAGAACATTTTCCTTAACACGAAGACTCATAACTATCGATTTAATAATTCGCTTCATTCGCTAAGCTATGTTGTGTTGTTGAAAACATATTATAAATCTTTAATTAAATTTTATCACGTCATCAATCGTTAATAATATTTTAACAGAATATTTTATTGAGCTTCTAGTGGCATATTGATATTATACTATAATACTGTTAACACTGAGTTATTATATCGACGAGACATTAGGCGATGTTTATTAAGAAGTATAAGTATAGGTACTTATACTACATGTTATACATATGTCGTGTTTAGTTCCTGGTCACAGTTTCGATTAGAAAGCACTTAGAGAACATTTAATATATGATAAAATAAATAACTCACATGAACTCGATAGTAGAAGTAGAAAGGTAAATATTTGGCAGAATATAGTATTGCGAGCCATTTTGGGCTGCGCGATGCTCGCGCGCACGTCGCGTTAGTTCAACGGGTTCTCACTCATCAAAAGATGGCAGCAGTGTGAGCGTTGTGTCCATACTGTAAGCGAAAACAAGAATGCCCACGACTGGTAGTATGGGTTTTTCGATGGTTGTTCGTCAATGTTGTGGATTGGACTTTACGTTTTGTAAAGAGAAAACATTGGCATTTGGAAATTTTAGAATTCTTATAAATAACTGAACGAACAATAATGTAGATAACATTATTGTTCCCTCAGAAAGTCCAAACTGGAAACTGATTTTTACAATTAGACATATTAATCTATCTAAAAAAAAACTTGCGTCTCCATTACAACTTCTCATTTCATTCCATCATATTTGTAGGATTAAATGTATTGGAAAGTTGTTTGTTTTAAAAATTACCTTAGATGTTTTCTAAACGGCCTTCTCATGCAGAAAGAAGGTCGTTCTCAATTTTATCTTATTCGGTATATTGCCGAGACTTACCAGGATATCAAAAAATGTTAGATGTTTCCAGACAGAGAAAGGAACATCGAATGAGGCAAAGAAAATGGGTCATATTTTCGCAGGCTTACTTAAACGGGCAGTCGGACTCTGATAAACTCTTACCTTAACACAAAACAATTCAAATAGAAATAGAACTTCGTGTGTAGAGTATCCTAAGTTATAGAAGATAATAATTAGTAGTAAGTAGTCTCATTTATATTGTGTAAGTATTTTTTAAGGGATACCTAGCAACAGAGCAACAGAGGCGACAAAACACTGGGACACATTTCGAATTACCTCAATATTTTGAATATCCGAAACCTGTGTTGTTTATCAACTCTCTTCTTGAATGAGTGCTCTAACACTAACACACTAGATTGAGTTGGCGCAATTAGGCGGCGCAGCGCTGTCTTACACAATACATAAATGTCTAGCTCAAAACAGAGGTGCCAGAAAATATCTTGAGAAAAATGGTTTCTTATATTTGCGTGATTCATCATACCTACACATAACGTGAACAATATTATAAACGTTAGGTTTACCCCTACTAGGTATTTTTCTAAAGGAACCAAAATGAAAAAGATAAAGGTTAAACAATTTATATGTATTAAAAATTTTTTTTGTTAAATTTAAATAAGTTAAAGAAAATCAAATCTTCTCCTACGATTACACAATAGTGACAAATTTTAAGAAGAATTACTTATATAATTCTAGGGACTAGGTACACGACCTGGCTTCGCACGGGTTGAAAAATATCTAATTTAGAGCAGTCATTCTGAACTTATACCTACGCGCACATACAGATTCATTGTTAGTAAATAGGAGATTACAAATCAAACATTATATAAATTCGCATCTGACAATATTGCGTTCACTGATTCTTTATCGAGAAATTGCTGTGAAAGTTTTGATTAAGGCACCACTGCATTATGCATTGTCCATCATAACATAATGCCTTAAAGAACAAGTCAGCATTACAATACGCCAAGGTGGAAAAGCCCGAAACTAATTTTACCCGACACAGGATTTGCGCCACTAAACCAAGGAGCTTTAGGCGTATTGCATAATAACAACACAAGCTTTTTTTGACATTCACATTTTAGTACCGTCGATGTTTTATTAACACATTCCATTCAAAATTAACGAACTTACGCTAAATTCAAATATCCTTCTAAAAATACACTTCCTCAATCACGAGTACGAAAAAAAGTCCAACTAAAATCTGCAAAATTGTAAATAAACTAAGTAAATATTTTTATTATTATTTCTAAGAATACTTATTTTGCAATCCCATGACTATGTTTTTTTTCAATGACTGGTCCCATGGGGAATTTAGTAGTGACCCAACCATATGCGCCAGAGGACATGAGTTCAAATCCCAGCCATAAAAATGTGTATTTCATGAGCTTATTTGTGTTACCTTCTTGGATCCAGATACACATAACAAAAGCGCTTACGCTTCCTATATCAATGTACCTATGTGTATAAGGGTGTACGATATATCCGTGGCTGGCGTGAATATGTTGACAAGTCTAAAAACGCAATTTTACAGGGCGGCCGTTTTAAAGTTTGGCGTCGCCTGGTAAATCAGGATATTATATTATAAAATGGCTGTGCCTTTGAATATAGGTATTTTTTTCTGATCTTTCGAACGGTGTAAGCCTCATTGCATAATTCAGTGTAGTTTTCTTTGAAAAAGACTTGTCAATTCATTCACCAACGACTTATCAAGTTATTCACCATATATCAAGGATAGTTTGCTTCATAAAAATATTAAAGTATCAAGTTACATTAAATTTAATCACAATTAACTTTTTCAGTTACAATTTTAAGACATTAGATTATTTTTCAGGACCTATTTTATTAACATTTTATCCAATTTTCGACAAAATAACATCTATAAGATAGGCACTTAGCTTGGAAATTTATTTTCTCTTAAAAAGTAAGTATATTTATGTTTTTTCCTTCTTTTTTTAATTTTATGATCTTCTTCTTCTTCTTTTTACCTCAGCTTCTTTTCCTTTTCCATATTAAAAAGTATTTAGTTTTCTTTTTCTAGATCAGGATTCACTTCATCGATGTCTGGGTAAATGCTCTTACAATCAGTATTTTTTAGATTTATGTAAAATTCATAAAAAGATACGTCAATTAAATCAGGATCTTTGGAAACTACACGCCTGTCAAACCGATGACAGCTGTCAAAGGAGTCATGCTAGATTTTACAAGGTATAAGAGGGATTTTTGGAAGTTGCCAACGAACTGAAATATTTAAAAACCCTTTATTAGTGGGAACTTACACATTATAAGTAACCCCTGCACGAAATTTCCAATTTTTATTTCAATTTGACTCTGCTACCTCCCTTGGGGGGTGTATTTTCCTAAAACCCCCTTGGATTTGAATCTGACACCGAAACAAAAATCTACATCAAAACAAGACTTACTTTTAAAATAACACCCTCTTATTACAAAAAACATCGCTAAAACAGGTTTAAAACTGTACTAGTTAGTACAGGTTTAGGTCCGGACTATTTTTTAAAACTTTCCTTATTACAAAGCAAATACCAACATAAGAATAATTTACTGGTACTAACTCGTTTAGTGCGTTTCATTTTACAAGACTTTGTTTTATGACATGTTTTAAAATCTTTAAATAGGATAGTAAAAATAATAATTCTTTATTTATAAATGTGTTTTGTTAATGTGAGAAAAAGTAACATTTATTTTTAATTTTCTGTTCACAAATTAAGTAATTCTTTTCAAAATTTGTCTTTCTATACGTAGAACGGAGCGAAATTTTTAAAGTGTTATCGTTTTGACGTTTGAAAGTTAGTCCATAGTAAAACTAGGGGCACCGGCGGACTTTCTTGGGTCTAACTTTAGTACTCGAAATGAAGTAAAACTTCGTTTTGTAATAGCGTTTGACTTTAGTCAGGAGTTTAGTCAGGACTAAGCTCGGTTTAATTTTTAAACCACGTTCTGTAATAAGAGGGACAGAGTTTTATACAAACTTCCTTACCCCTTTTTAACCACTTGGGAGGTGAATTTCCAAAAAATACCCTCCTTAGGGGGAACTTACGCATTTTAAAGAATCCCAGTACAAAATTACAAGTGCTAAGTAGTGTAATTGGTCAGTCAGTCTATGGGTTTCATACTGTTTTATAGGGCGGGTGGAAGTTTAGTCTATATACAAATAAAGAGGAAACTGACCCTGGGAGGTAACTTCCATATGCCCCATTAGTGGAACTTACACATAATGAAGCACCCCTGTTCTTCACCCCCTTTTTAATTTTCTCGGGGGGTGAAATATTCAAATACCCTTTCTTAGTGGAAACTTACACATTCTAAAGAATTTGGTAAAATTTCAAATTATAATTTCAAACCCCTCTTCAGCTGCCTTGGAGCTGGATTATCAAAAACCCCTTTTTATTTTAAACTGACACCTAAGTAATAAATATCTATAAAACTAAAACTTTAGTATTAATGTACACGACTTGAAATCAAAGACTCGAAGATCAGATGAGTCTACAGTCTGGCAGCACAATTAAACGATGCTTCCTGGTGAAGTGTCCCTCAATGAAATAGGCCACAGTGGCCGCTTACCATCAGGTGGGCTGTGTGTCTGACTTCTAACCGACTTAGAATAAAAAAAAGGGACGAAGTTTCATACAAACTATGAATCCTTTTTTTTACTCCCTTAAGGGGTGAAACCCCTTCTTAGTGGAAACTTACGCATCGTAAAGAATTCATGTACTAAGTTCCAGGGCCTTGAAGTTTGAGCTGGGCTTTGGTGCAAAAGCCGACTTCTGGCCTGTGATGTATAGCTAATAAATAAATGTAGTGGGCACGCTTGCTGGCGGGGCGTGCGGTGGTGGGGGCGCGGGAAGCGGGAGCTTGCCGCGCACTCTCGATCCGGCCGCCGTGCGAGTAGGAGCGTCTACAGTTGGATACTTAAACTTTGTGTTTTACTACCATACCATAAACAGTACAAGTGGCGACCCTGCCAGCGACTAAAATAAAACCGAGGTATGTACTTAATGAGTATTGTTCCTGTAAACAAAATACAAAGTGTTACTAGAGTTAAATCAGTGACTGAGACCTGTTTTATTTCGATTTTTTTGTAACCATGAAATAGTTACAGTAATAACTAATAATGTATTAGTAGGGCAGGTTGCAAACACTGATTGGTACCTAAACTGTAATAAATAACCGTAATAAAGTATAATTACTTTAAAGTTATCTCAGTCTGTTGTCAAAAATACGTTTAAAAAAATGAAATTATCGGTTGGAATGCTGCTTCTATTGTACGCGCGGACAGGGATCGCGCGCAGGTGTTCACTAATTATGCCCGCTCGATATTAAACGTAATACTATCGTTGCTACTAAGAATAAAAATGTTATCGTAGGTTAACATAATAGATATTTTATCACGTAGTGATGATAATTATCACGTAGTGATGATAATTTTATTCGAATATTTATATGTGAATGCGTGTGTACCTATGTGTATATTGTTATTAAACTTACACATGTATGGATATACTATGTAAAGATTCACCGACATTTAATATTTCTTTATTTTTTGCGAGTGTTAAGTAAAATTAAAGATCCTATCCAAACTAAGATTATATTTAAACTTCATTTAATTAACGTTAATGTTTAATATGAGTTTTGGCAACAACTGAGACTAACACCAAAGAGGTAGTTCTATAAAAATTAGAACGGTACCTATAAAAGCAAAAAAATGTAGTTCTATAGCGGTACCTGCAATAATAATAACAATAATACTAATCAATAAATATTAAATCAATCCATAATCACAATTAATAATAGTCAGATAAAATTCAAATAATAATAACTCATGTCAAAAAAAAAATTGCTCAAATTTAATTAAAATGAAAACTAAATAAATTGAATTAGAAATTAAATAAAATGTAAATTAAAATTTAATTGAAATGAAAATTGAATTAAAATTAACATAGTCACACCTATAATGTCATTAATAGGCGAGTATAAATCCTCTGCTACTATTTTCAACAATGTCCAAAGAGGTAGTTCTATGAAAATTAGAACGGTACCTATAAAAGCAAACAATCTGCTTGGTTACAAGTAGTCCCAAAGTCATGTCACAAATACCACCGTTAGAGTCTTTAGGCTGTGAGGGTGAGTCATCTTTCATTGGCATTCGATGGAAAAAATGGAAGCGAGGCCTAGTGCTATACCTCTTTTGAGGAATTATGCAATTCATCAGGAAATATTCCTAACTTCTCGTCGCGAGGAAATGAAACGTTTATGGCAAGGTCAGAACTAATTAATTGAAGTTATAATTATTGGCGATTTGAATAAACATCAGTTATCTTTGAATCCTAATTTTAAGTCAGACTACAAATGTTTAGACGCGTTTGAAGACCTATATCATTCTGTTAAACGCGTTAGAAATAATATAATGAATGAGTCGCAAATACAGTCTGTTTCGTCTCAAAATAATGCAAGTAATGCTAGTGTGTGTACCATTAAGTTACCACCAATGGAGCTACCAAGTTTTGACGGAAAGACAGAGAACTGGCCTAAGTTATATGAGTCATTAAAATTCAGTATTCACAATAACAAATAGCTGACTGATTCGCAGCATGTGCAACTCGTAGATAAACTTACGCATATTGCATTGAAGGTCACGGCCGACATTGTACCTACCGGAATAGCTTTTCAAATCATTTGGAATAGTTTCGTTATCAAATATCAAAACAAACAAACTTAGATACACAAACTGTGCAATCATTCGAATTGTCCGTCCGAGATAATGAAATACCTCCTTATGCTGATTTAGTTTATTTATTCAAGATCAGGTTAAAATAATACAACGTTCAAATAATAATAATAATAATAAATGATACTTTCGAACATCGAACAGTAGTGCTAGGACGAGTAAGATGTCCACTACTTCTATCGATCGTATAAAGCAAGTAATGATCATGCAATTAGTGCGTGTACTTAGCGCGCTCGTTTTGAATTTATGAAAACTAGGCGCGGGTAAGAAACAATTAAAATCGTCAATATTTATCAAAACTTACGTTTGAATAAAGCAAAGTAGTAACTTTAACAATTTAATTAGTTACAAATAATATCAACGAAGGTAAAAATACCTATAATAACAAATAGGTATGTAGATGGAATGCAACCATAACCTTGACACGGCAATGTTACCGTGACATTGATTTCGCACTAATGAGATGCTTTACATAAAAAGACACTAATTCATACCTTATTTATTGGTGCTTAATAAATACACGTAACGAAATACAGTGTATTTATGCAATTAACTAACGTTGGAGTTTGGACCGTTTTATTCCTAAATTAAGTGTATACGCTGTTAGTGTGTTGTCATAATTATGTAAATAATAAAACCTAAAACGTGTTGGTTACGGGTTCGATTCCCGTTTAAAGATGAATATAATTATGGTCAACAATGAATAATATACCTATCTACCTACATATACCTAAAACAAATTCTTACTTGATAGCCTTATGTAAAGGTTGGTGCTAAGGAGCACAAAGGCCACAAAAGTTGGTGCCAAGGAGCACAAAGGCCACAAAAGTTGGTGCCAAGGAGCACAAAGGCCACAAAAGTTGGTGCCCAGGAGCACAAAACACATTTAGTGTGTAAATATGAACGTGCCAAGGAGCACAAAGGCCACAAAAGTTAATTTTCCAATGTGAATTGAGATGCCAAGGAGCATGAGTAGATAATATGAATCTTGCCATGGTCAGGTATAATTTGAGATTGTTTAAAATACTTATTGCATTATATTTGGATCTAATTAATAATATGAGTAAGGAAAAATACTAAGTTTTGATATTGATATTTTAATGTAGGTAAATATTAAACGAATTTATAAAAATAAATATACTTGTGATACGTATTAATAGTTAATTAAATTGGATCTCAAGCGATCGTGGAATATTTGTCGTATTACGATTGTAATGGTTTCTCTAAATATTGCTAGCACTACAACAATATTATTGTGGGGATAATACCTTATAACAATACTTACTTACTCATTTCTATATTAATTGGAAAATATTTTTGTATAGATAGATAGATATTCTTTATTGCGCCACAAATTTGACAAAGAAAAACAAGTAACATAAATGAACTGCACAACACAGGCGGACTTATCGCTTCTAGCGATCTCTTCCAGTCAATGTATGTATATTTAAGCTGAATACATGCTGAAGTGAAAACGCAGATTCAAATTAATCTGTTTCATTACACCGATGCAGGACTCGGTTATGTGTTGACATAGGTGCTGTTTATGTGTTTGTTTACCTGAAGCAGTTACAAATTAACTGATCACTAAATCGATTTAAATGAAGCATGGTTAGGCCATTATGTGTATGCACAGAGCAGATTAAAATCTGGATCATTAAATTGAAAGCAGATTGTTTTTATCAATCTGGGTCATTAAATTGACAAGCAGATAAAAATCTGATCATTAAATTGAAAGCAGATTGTTTTTATCAATCTGGGTCATTAAATTGTCAAGCATACAAAAATCTGATCATTAAATTGAATGCAGATTGTTTTTATTAATATGGGTCATTAAATTGACAAGCAGATAAAAATCTGATCATTAAATTGATGCTATTGGCAGATAATACCTATTTATCTGAATCATTCAATTGATTATACTGGGTTGTCCCAATACATATTTATCTGAATCATTCAATTGATTATACTGGGTTGTCCCAAAGTTTGCGGATAAAAGTAATCCCATCATTAAATTGATGTTAAAAGCAGATAAAACTTATTTATCTGAATCATTTAATTTATTTTTCAAGTTTGCGGATAAAATAATCGGATCATTAAATTAATGTTAATGGCAAATAATACTTATTTATCTGAATCATTCAATTGATTATTCTAAATGGTATTAAGTTCGCGGATATAATAATCCGATCATTAAATTGATGTTAATAGCAGATAATACTTATTTATCTGAATCATTCAATTGATTATTCAAGTTTGCGGATAAAAATAATCCGATCATTAAATTGATGTTAATAGCAGATAATTACTTATTTATCTGAATCATTCAATTGATTATTCTGAATTGTATTAAGTTCGCGGATATAATAATCCGATCATTAAATGGATGTTAATAGCAGATAATACTTATTTATTTGAATCATTCAATTGATTATTCAAGTTTGCGGATAAAAAAATAATCCGATCATTAAATTGATGTTAATAGCAGATAATACTTATATATCTGAATTATTCAATTGATAATTCTAAATTGCTTTAAAGTTCGCGGATATGATAATCCGATCATTAAAATGATGTTAATAGTAGATAATACTTATTTATCTGAATCATTCAATTGATTATTCAAGTTTGTGGATAAAAATAATCCGATAATTAAATTGATTTTAACTGCAAATAGTACTTATTCATCTGAATCATTCAATTGATTATTTTGAATTGTCCTAAAGTTAGCGGATATAATAATCCGACCATTAAATTGGAAGTATTTCGGTTCCAAGATCTCCATTAAATTGAAAATAAATGCGATCTTAGACGTTCATTAAATTGGAAGTATTTCGGTTCTAAGATCTCCATTGAATTGGAAATAAATGTATTATAGATACCATAGATAAAACAACATTTTGTACGGCGGAAGTGATGTATTCATTACACAATTTATTTAAATCATAAAAATAAACTTTAAGATCAAATGTATGTCCTACGAGGATACAGAGAATTTATTAGCCGTTTGAAGTAAATAGATAAATTATTATTGTATAAAATAGGTATAGTTTCATACTTTTCACCTTCCTATTTCACTAAGTGATATAATTATTTATAGATCATTAGAATTTAACTTAGATTTTCGCCTGAAACACAGCATTTTAGTTCAGGCTCATAAAGTTAATAAGATCTTAAAAAAAGGTTTTGTACTAGACTAGCTGATAGAATAGTTCTAAGAATTTAAATAAATTGATTTTGATTTTATTTGAATTCCGAGATAAATAAATTGATTTTGATTTTTAAGAGATCAATTTAGAAAAAGGATTAAAGATGTACCTAGAATCGGAAAATGAAAATAACGGAGTACGGCTAAGGAGAAATGTGGTACATTTGAAACGTGTTGAAGGAGAGTGGAAGGTATGTTCTGATGAAAATATGAGAGATTCTATTGAGTGCTCTGAAAATCATGATGTAGACGATTAGTGAAGCTGGCTATCTATATCTATGTTTACTTTGATTTAGATTGTTGATTTGTATAAAGTATTTAAGTAACTTGGTTGTGTTAAATATAATGATGTATTTGGGCAATTATTTATAGAGTCTTGTTTTATATCATTGTAAAAGGTAGATGTGATGTATAGCTAATAAATAAATGTAGTGGGCACGCTTGCTGGCGGGGCGTGCGGTGGTGGGGGCGCGGGAAGCGGGAGCTTGCCGCGCACTCTCGATCCGGCCGCCGTGCGAGTAGGAGCGTCTACAGTTGGATACTTAAACTTTGTGTTTTACTACCATACCATAAACAGTACATGGCCATTACACCAAATGACTCGTCGAATCGGAATATAGCGTTTGTTCCCAAATAATATTATTTGTTAGATTTGCAGGTAAAATAAATGCTGTTTTGGGTCTGTGTTGGGTGTAAATTTACTGGGCATTTACTCCATTCGTCTATATACGTCCACAGCTACAAATCATCTTTCCATACGTCCCATTAGGTACTTACCAGAGTTATTGAACGTAACGTACTACCATTCACCATTACTATAATTTTATTTTTATTATTTGATTCAACAAATTCGTTCCATGCAGCAATTAATTCAATTGCTTCCATAAAACGAAAAACCCACATAAAAATTCGATTGGGGAATTTTCTATCTCTTTTCTCAGTGGAAAGTAAAAAATATATTATGTTAAAAATTTAGGAAAAAATTATTGAAATCAATAATAACTAAAATATCTTCATTAGAGCCTCAAATGGCCAATTTGGACATAATCCAATTTTTTCGCCGTAAATCAAAATTTTTGATTTTGAATTTTGAACGTTTTGTTGCACGTAAAAATTATCAAAATTTGGCAAGTATGTACATTTAAATCGTAAATGTACATAAATTGTGGTTTGTATTTTAACAATTATTCATATCACGTTTGAAGTTGCTGGCATTACGCGGGAATAACTTGACAACTCGACATAACAACCTTTGATTCAACCTATTTTAACCGGTCCTTACTGAATACCTGAACATGTCAATTTATGTTTATTTGTGTATGAAATTCGTAAATGAGTAAGTCTAGTTGTATATTTTTGTGCATTGTGATATGAATTGACCATACATTGATAAATCGAGTTGTGAATCTTTATTCATAGTGTTAAGTAAAAATATTATTTGATAAGTCAGTATGTCCGATGGTGTTCAGCAAAAATGTAGTTATTCAGTTGTGAACGACGGCAATTTTACCGTCTTTTTTCAACATTTTCAGCTGAATTTTTTTTCAGGGATGTGTCATGACCATAGGAAGCCATTGAGCCAATAAAAAAAAAATCATGCAAGTCGACTTATCAATGTATTCACGCCAGCCACGGATATAGTATACTATCCCACTGCTGGGTAAAGGTCTTCCCCAAACTTTCCCCAAACTCAGGCTAGAGCCAGAGTCCGCCATTTGGAAAAGCAAAACAGATCGTCACACCATTTATTAAATAATATTGACTTATATTGACTGTATAGACCATTTTCTATTTAAACGTTTTATACTATTTCTGCGTCTGAAGCAACGACGCTGTGTTCGCAGATGAAAGGTTTCTTGTCAGCGCAGTTTATGCTGCGAAGTTCACCGCTCTTCAGAATGGAACCACAGGTCTTGTCGGGGTCATCCGATTCGAAGGACGACGGCTTAACGAACCCAATGCCATCTAATTTTTTTCCTGGAAGAATAAAATAAAATATTAATCCCCACAAAGCAGTCACCGGCTCGTCTATTTCGACACTTTCGATATGAAGAGGAAATGGGAGTTAAGTAAGGTAGGTTCTTGTTCTGAGTGCTAGACATGGACGCAGTTCTCCCATCCTACCTTATATCATTTCCAAAACAAAAATATAAATAATTGAGTGTTAATTATTTAATATAAATCTCTCCTTTTATTTTATACAAAAATCTGTAAATTAGGGTAGCTTCTATACTTACCAGAAAAGGTTATTTAAAAGATGAGTGCCATCTGTTTTAAATGTAGGAAAATCCTCATTCATTTTTTCCGACCCACCTAATGGCAAGCGGCCGCTGCGGCACAAGAGATATATTTTAAGTATAATACTTAAAATATATCTCTACTCATCAAACCCTTGTAATCATCAAACCCTTGAATTTTAAGTGTAATGTTTCCCATATTTTATAAATATTTCCGGTAAGTGTCACATGTGGGGTGGGCGTTGTACCACCAACTAGATCCAAGGCGGGAATCGAACCTAGGACCTCTGGGTTTTCAACCGAATCGTTAACTACTATTCCTCAACCACAAAAAAGAAATAAAAAGAAAAATACCTTTGATAGAAGACCAGCCACGTCGTCTCTTCTGGAAGCCTAAGTGAATAACTTCAATACTGGTTTCCGTAACCGCATTTTCTATAATATCAACCAAATGGTCAACCTCCTTCTCGTTATCGACGACAGCGAGGTATGACTGTTCGGTGTGGCAGGTGTAGTAGGCCTCTTGCCAAGTCTTAGGCTCCGTGTGCAACTTGTAACATTTTCCCATGGTCCCTTCGTAGAAGTAATCTGAAATTCAGAGAAGCATTAATAATGTGTGAGGTGGAGCCATGCTACTGACAGTCTGTCAGTTAAAATAGGACGCCTCGACTTTCTGTAAATTAGAGTGCTGAAGGCCCATAACCATCTCCATTGTCCATAGTCCTTTACCATAGTATCATTTATGAAGAGTACACAGTAAGTTGTCTTCGTGCACCGCGCCTGGCTTGTAAGTGTCCGCCATATACAGTCGTGGTCAACTAATTAGGGACGCTATATGACTAAAACTCAAGATCGTCCCTCAAGTCCGAAAAAAAATCTCTATGAGGCTTTGAGGCTTAATAGTAATTCATAACAAGTAATTTGGTTAGTATTCCAAATATTTAAAGGCCAGGAAAGCTAAAAGCTAGTTGAGATCAATATTATTTAAATAAATAAATCCTTGCCACTTACACATCATTGACTTTATGGATGGACAACTAATTAGGGACACGTAAAATTTTAACTGTTAATATAAATTAATGGCAATTATTGAAGTGTTTAGGACATAAAAAGTTTTCAATAATCAAAATAGAATACAAAACAAATCATTAAACATATTTTTAATACCCAGTATGGTTGCTTTTGTTGGTTATAACCATTTGACATCAACGCAGTATCGATGCAATCAAATTATTACAGGTTTTCAAAGAAATATTATTCCAAACACCTTGAAATGTCCCGTAAAGCTTATTTTTAGTGACAGTGCGTTGAGCTGCACTTTCTTCTTCGCTTCATACCATCAGTGCTCTATCGGGTTTAGGTCTGTGCTGTTTGCGGGCCATTCTACTACCAACACTGACTGTTGCGCTAGGCACGATTTAACAGAGTGCGCGGTATGTTTTCGGTCGTTGTCGTGCTTAAACCGTCCAATAGACTGGTAAGACTTCTTCAGCATACTATAGCATCGTTTCCTTCAATATTCCTTTGTATTGGAATTGATCAAGTTTATTTTAAATTATTTTTATAGGCCCCACTCCATGTCTAGAAAAACAGCCCCTAAATTGAATATTGTCGCCTCCATGTTTCACCTGCTTTTTCGTGTACTTTGGATTAATTTCGGACTTTATCAGTCATTGCACGTATTTCCGTATTCTCAGCCATCGAATGAAATAAGATTTATAGCTGATCTCGTCAGAAAACCCCGAATTTCTCCATTGAGCAACAGTCCAATGTCCATACTTTCTTGCAAACGCTAACGGGCTGTTTTTTTGGACATGGAATAGGATCTATAAAATAATTGAAAGTAAACTTGATCAATTCCAATGCAAAGGAATATTGAAGGAAACGATGCTATAGTATGCTGAAGAAGTCTTACCAGTCTAATGGACGGTTTAAACACGACAACTACCGAAAACATACCGCGCACTCTGTGAAATCGTGCCTAGCGCAACAGTCAGTGACGGTACTAGATTGGCACGCAAGCAGCCCAGACCCAAACCCGATAGAGCACTTATGGTATAAAGCGAAGAAAACAGTTGCAGCTCAGCATAGTGCCAGTAAAAGTCAGCTTTACGGGACATTTCAAGGTGTTTGGAATAATATTTCTTTAGACACCTGTAATAATTTGATTGCATTAATGCCGCGCCGATGTCAAATGGTTATAGCTAATAAAGACAACCATACTGATTATAAAAAATACGTTTAATGATATGTTTTGTATTCTATTTTTATGAATGAAGACCTTTTATGTAATAAGTACTTAAATAATTACCAGCTTATTCATATTTACAGTTAAAGTTTTACGTGTCCCTAATTAGTTGTCCATCAATAATTCAATTGTGTGAAAGTGGCAATGATTTTCTTATTTAAAAAAAATTGATTGCCACGCTATTTTCTTTCCTGGCCCTAAAATATTTAGAATACTAGTCAAAATAATTGTTATCAATAAGTACAAGCTTCAAAGCCTCGTAGAATATTTTTTTTCGCACTGAAGGTATGATCTTATGTTTAAGTGATAGAGTGTCCCTAATTAGTTGACCACGACTGTATACAGGGTTATTGGTAATGTGTCTTGATCCTTTTAAGGGCATGTAGAGGAGGTCCCCAGCTAGCAATTGACCCATTAAAGTGCAGGTCAAAAGTGAACCAATAATGAGATATTTTTTTTTTAATATTTTTTCAGAAAATTAGGGATTCACAACTTTAAAAATTTATTAAAAAAAAACTACAACATATTTTAATGTAATTATTTATGATTAAGTTAGAGCTTAGTCTAGTTCATAATAAAACACACTAGGATAACTGAAAGTTTTGTTAATTTTGAAATAAGAGATCAAAAACTAGAATTTTTTTACGACGCTTATAATTTTGTTTACAATAAAGTATCATTTTCTTCAAAAAATCACCTAATCACTTGGACGGCAGAACATTTCAAAAACATCTACATATCAATGGCTATCCAACAAGATACAATGTACACTTAAAAAATTGATAACAACTGTAAAAACAACTAACGAGCATAAAAGGGTAATAAATCTCTATACACATTTTTTCGCTATATCGGTGTATTTTTCAACCAGATGACAATAAATAGACAAACGACACTTGATTAAACCATGAATGGATGAAAGAGACCAGTCAAGAGATGATTCATCATCAAAACAAATTCCGGGAATTAGTTTTATATCTGCTTTTGTTATGTCAAAACGTTTTACTCCAATGATATCTTAAGGACTCTAATGATGTCTTACTCACTTGAAATATTGCAATGCACTTAAAGAAGGTTCATTCCCGCCTGACCCCGCCAATTCTACCTTCAGTGGGGGCAGTCGAAACTATTTAGTTTTGCCTGCCCCCCCCCCACCCTAGGGGCAGACGAAACAAAAAAGACGGAACCTAAATTAGTAGTAGTTTAAACTAAAAAGTTTCGACTGCCCCCACTGGTACAAACTTAAATTTTTCAATGCACTTATAGAAGGTTCATTCCCACCTGACCCCAACAATTTTGCCACCAGTGGGGGCAGTTGAAACTTTTTAGTTTAAACCAACTACTAATTTCGGTTCCTTCTTTTTAGTTTCGTCTGCCCCTAGTGGGGGGGGGGGAGGCAAAACTAAAAAGTTTCGACTGCCCCCACTAAAAGCAGAATTGGTGGGGTCAGGCGGGAAGAAACCTTCTTTAAGTGCATTGCAAAATTGCAAGTGAGTGTCCTTAAGACATCATTGGAATAAAACGTTTTGACATAACAAAAGCAGATATAAAACTAATTCCCGGAATTTGTTTTGATGATGAGTCATCTCTTGACTGGTCTCTTTCATCCATTCATGGTTTAATCAAGTGTCGTTTGTCTATTGATTGTCATCTGGTTGAAAAATACACCGATATAGCGAAAAAATGTGTATAGAGATTTATTACCCTTTTATGCTCGTTAGTTGTTTTTACAGTTGTTATCAATTTTTTAAGTGTACATTGTATCTTGTTGGATAGCCATTGATATGTAGATGTTTTTGAAATGTTCTGCCGTCCAAGTGATTAGGTGATTTTTTGAAGAAAATGATACTTTATTGTAAACAAAATTATAAGCGTCGTAAAAAAATTCTAGTTTTTGATCTCTTATTTCAAAATTAACAAAACTTTCAGTTATCCTAGTGTGTTTTATTATGAACTAGACTAAGCTCTAACTTAATCATAAATAATTACATTAAAATATGTTGTAGTTTTTTTTTAATAAATTTTTAAAGTTGTGAATCCCTAATTTTCTGAAAAAATATTAAAAAAAAAATATCTCATTATTGGTTCACTTTTGACCTGCACTTTAATGGGTCAATTGCTAGCTGGGGACCTCCTCTACATGCCCTTAAAAGGATCAAGACACATTACCAATAACCCTGTATATTTGCGTTGCCGCATCTAACAAAATCTCTTTGTTTGCACGGAGAAACAGGTTGAGATTTTGAGTGTGTACGGTGACGTATAGATATCTTCCGCTTCCTTCTGTATTCTTTTCACGAAGACAGGCAACGCATCTATTATGCCTAATGTCTATTATCCGCGGGAGGGCCCTGGTGACCTGTACTACAGGTTTTTTCAAACCTCCTCCAGGCACCAGTCTCTCACAACGATGTAGGTCATTGTATGCTTACTTAGTATTAAACTAGCTTTAAGTCACTTTGTAATAGACCTACTTATTATTGTGGAGAGAAAATAAATCATTATTTTATTGTTATTTTATTATCTACATGTAAAACCAACCTGGTTGTGGAATGTCGCACAAGTCATTCCACACAAGAGTGCTAAGCTTCTTCTTGCAGATGAAGGCTCGGTTGTGATCGCAGTTTACGTCATGGAGGGTCGAGTCCCGCCTCAGTTCCACACAGTCTTCAACCCCATTTCTGTTGTCCGGCTGCCCGACGTCCCATTTGTCATACACCGTTGATATCGGCTGACCTGCACAGCAAAATACGAAAGTTTAGAGACTCTTCTCTTCATCTCATCTCTCTCATCCACATCACCTCGATACTTGGTCGGCTACAATCGCACGTTGCTGAAAAGATTTTTGAGTGACTGAGATTTTTGAGTGACTTCTAAGAGAAGAGCGTCAACCTACCTTAGGACTAATAACGCACATGCGATGTTTTTGGTGTTGCAAATGTCCACGGGCGACACGATGATCTCTTACTATCAAGTGATCCGTTTATAATTCCTCATTTTATTTTAAGAAAAATATTGAATGTTGGGACTAACAGTACACTAAAGCTCCGTGCCATTTCCATCTGACTGACAGGGAATGGTGCAATGCAGGCGGTGGTGCCCTCACAGGTCTAGCCCGCTGATCCTCGTCTGGAAGGGCCGAGTCAGAATCTAGCCCCTCCCCCATGTCACAAAATGTACAGTAGTACACACATAAGAGCGCACTCGAATTCCAGAACTCTATTTTTTTTCAGACAAGTTCATTTGACAGACAAGCACGCAGCCCACCTTTTTATAAGCGGCCACTGCCACTTTTACCGATGCGCAGGGAATCTGCTCCAATTATGTCGAAGGAAGACCGTCTATACTGATGGACCACTTGTCCTCTATCAGTTTCCCGAGAAGCGATTTGCCGATTTACAATGCCTTGTGTCAATTTAACGACGCTGCGACCGACTAACTGATGATGTGGTCATGGTCCAAAGATCCAAGCAAATGATAGACAACATAACTAGGTATTTAAAATTTAAAAATAATAAAGTAAAGGAAAGCTTACCATTAGTCGTTTCGAAAACTCCCTTTACAAGAAACGAAGTTACTCCAATAGTTACGTAGCCAACGGGATCAGTTTTGTGCCAAAATTCTAATACAGCTTTTGCTTCTGGTTCATCTTCAGGGTAGAACAACTCGGCACCCTCAGTTTCGCAAATAACTAGCGCATCGGCATACTTTCTCCAAAATGTGTGGATTTTGTAGAAACTACGTGTTGACTCTATGTAGGTGTAATCTTTGCGAAAGAATAACTTGTCTCTCTGTGCATCTGAAAGTAACCACATTATTGAAGTCAATTCTTTTTTCGCTCAATGTACTAACTGTATACTCAGGCTCTAAGACTAATCTTAGAGCCTGATTTCAATCGTGTCTGCTCCCAATATCTATACTGTCGGAAACAGCTAAGAAATTATGGACATACTGTATGTCACATACTTCATTGTTCCGTCTCCTTTTTAGGGTTCCGTAGCCAAATGGCAAAAACGGAACCCTTATGGATTCGTCATGTCTGTCTGTCTGTCTGTCTGTCTGTCCGTCCGTATGTCACAGCCACTTTTTACCGAAACTATAAGAGCTATACTGTTGAAATTTAGTAAGTAGATGTATTCTGTGAACCGCATTAAGATTTTCATACAAAAATAGAAAAATAATAATAAATTTTGGGGGCTCTCCATACTTAGAACTGAAACTCAAAAATTTTTTTTTCATCCAATCCTTACGTGTGGGGTATCTATGGATAGGTCTTTTAAAATGATAATAAGGTTTCTTATATCATTTTTTTCTAAACTGAATAGTTTGCGCGAGAGACACTTCCAAAGTGGTAAAATGTTGGTCACCCCACCTCTAACTTCTAAAATAAGGGAACGATAAAACTAAAAAATATATATGATGTACATTACCATGCAAACTTCCATTGAAAATTGGTTTGAACGAGATCAAGTAATTAGTTTTTTTTAAAAGTCATGAATCGTAAACCGCAATTTTCCTCTCATTCAATCAACTCAAATATTATAAAAACGTCGATCAAACTTACAAAGAACTACAAGAACTTTTATATTATGATGATACTTGCTGCTACGGAACCCTTCATGGGCGAGTCCGACTCGCACTTAGCCGGTTTTTTACGGTTGTTTTTAATGCGCATTATTGATTTTGAAGTATTGTTAATGTTTGTTCTGGGTGAGATTCAAACCACTTCACTTAGAGTCTAGATCATAGGACAGGGCCTAAGTTTTTGAGCTTGTTAAACTTAGTAACCAGATGTATCATGCTCACAAATATACCTACCTACCAAGTCACAGCACAGTGGTACGATCGTTTTAACCACTTTGTGTCCGTTATTTAATACCGCTAATGAGAAAGTTTTAAAACTAAAGGGTCATGAAAACTTTATTTTAGGTATTGAGGTAGCTTTAAGAAAACGGGTTCGAAAACGCTGCATTCTTGTTTAGCCGGTTCATATACGAGTTCAGTTTGAACAGGTTTCGTCAAAAAAAAAAAAAACAAAGGATTCACGATTCTTGAATAGGGGCGACAAGCTTTAATCATTTTTTTATGTTTTCAATTTAAACATCAAAAAGGTATTAACTGATTACTCATTAAATAAAACAATTAAATTCATTTCTGGATCACGATTGCTGCAAAGCAATCAAAAAATAAAACAAAATATGGCTGTTTATGTTGTTTTACCTTTAAAATGATTATTTCCAGCAGTCTTATTACAACAGGTCATAGATAGCAGAACATGTAGATATATTAGTGAATTAATACTTCAGCAGTCAATAAATTACTAAGCAGAATTGAATCTGAATAGAAACCACCTGAGGTCATTATTATTAATTTATAATTTAATTATATAAAACTTACATGAACACGCAAATAAAAGCACACAAATAAATGACACGAATGCTTGTTTGTCGCACACCATTTTACACCGTGTATTCGTGATGCGATCACTCGACTATAAATCCCTACCGGTTGTGAGGAGGATGAACGAAGTCTGTATTAGAGCTCGAAGTGACCATATTTATGATAAAACCAAAGGACGTATCCGGCACAAGCGTTTAAGGGAAATCTCAACAGAATTTACTTAGGTGGCGCCCTCTTTTTATCATTCTTAAATAACTACGAAACTTCTTTTATCATTTGAAATGTGTTCTACAAATAAATATCTTTTTTTTATCCTGACAAGAAGAATTTGAGGCGCAAACCATTTTGGAACAAGACGATGTTACACAGGATTTAATTTTGCTAACGTAGCGGCCACATTACCTACAGAAGACAAAGAAACTAGACCTTACACAGGTAGCGGAAAGTGTTGATTATTTGCAGATACATTTTTTCATATTAATTTGTCCTACCGGTGAAGGCTAAAAAAACCATGCTGCAAAAGCTTTGTGAGTCCTGTTCACATTATCTGATCCATTCGATAACTTCTGGATTTAAATAACGTATTATATCAGATTTTTTTTCTCCAACAATGCAAATAGGCATTGCAATATTAAATGTGAAAAACAATATAATGTCTTAATTTTTTTAGTCAATTTATTAATCAAATAACGTGGTTTTGTCTTGATACGAAAAAAGTACCAAAAAATAAAATCCTACTAATCAAACACGGTTATGTACACCCTATTATATAAATGCAAATGCAAAATATAAACTTCTTAGCAAAACACACACAATCAAGAATAAGGAAAATATAAACGCTAAGAGATCGTACTGTTTAATTTTAAAAATGAAGTTATTTGTGCCCGTGCAGTCGTGTTATATAATAAAATTAATAAATAATGTAATTTATGCATTACGCTAATACGTCCACGTAAGTCCACTTAGGCACTACTTACCTAATGCAATGCAACAGTGGACCCACAACGAGCACGCCTGATATCAATCCGCAGGACACTGTTTTTTGTTTAGGCAGGGGAAATGCCGCCGGCCCGGAAGTGCAATGGGCCGACACCCTTTTGCATACCCGCCGTCGGGGGACGGGCGGGATTTGTGTGGCTCTCCGGCTGGAATGCTTCAGCAGGCTGGAATGCTTCAGCAGAGGCGGCCTTTGGGGGTGGCAAACAGAGCAATTGCCCGGGGCCCCGCTCTTTCAGTGGCCTCGCGCTGAGAAACAGCCCAAGAAAATTTTAAGAAACATCGAGAGGCGACGGTTCCCTCATCACTCATAAAAGGGACGGACCACGGTAAGCGGCACGAAGTCTTTTATGCGGTCCAACCGGTACCCTACAAGAGACTTTCTAAGATATTGCAGCTGTGATGGACCTTAGCTATGGATCAATCTCAAATGGTTTGGGTTTCGATGCAGGTAAGGTTATCTGGCACACAACGATCCTCCTTAGAGACACAGTGCGGAAAATCATCAGTAAACCTTTACTGGGGATTTATGTTTTGGTAACCTAAACCTTGTAATTGGGTTTTTCTGATCGTAAAATATGTACCTATACCTCACCACTTTACCAATGTGATGTTAGAAACGAAATCTTTCTTAGCTCTAGTTCGACTGCTAGTCGATTACATATAAATGTAGGTATCACAAGACTAATAGCAAATAAGGAATTTTATTATTATTACTACTGACGAACAATATTAAATTCCATTAGTTTTTGTTTAATTCAGAAATATTTCATAGCTTTCTAAAGCTATTGCATCTATAGACTGATAAAAGTGATATTACTTCCAGTCTTCATCAAAAAATATTTGAGAGTTTGTCATAATGGCGCTATAGGCGACTGCAGATTTGCGTAAAAAAAGGGTAAAATAAAAGACAAAAATATTTTTTATAATTTTATCTTGAGGTGTAAGTTTATTCGCATAACAATGTTTCATACAAATTTCCTCATTTTGTACACACCTTTTCACGGTTTATTTTGTAGTTATTCTCTTTTATAAAAGTTGGCTCTCTAAAATTTTAACATATCGTCATGTCTGTTCCCTATATCTAATTCGCTTCACCGCTGTTGTTAAATTAATTAATAACAGAGGATTTACTAAGGCAAAGTATTAGAAAGAAAATAATAGTTATTGCGGACTAATAGATTTACGAAATAATATACAAAAATTAATGTGTTTCGAGAAACACGGAATGGGCCCGTAGCGTAAATCAGCCTTCCTAAGTCGTTCGTGGCACTAAAAGTGAAGAGACTTGGCCTTAATGTTCCACTGTTGGGTGACTGGTGTGCCCACCGTGATACTATCGAGTGTATCCCACTATTTACACTGGCAGCCCCCTTTGGAGAGAAAACTGGGACCGTGTTTCCCAGTTTTCCCACCAAAAGTTCAATATCTTTCGCAAATAAGGATCAAACTATTGATAGTTCTCATTATGTAGTAATGTATGTTCGATCCTAATTTGCGCAAGAAACGAAACATCCTATAATGAAACAGCGTGACAGACTTGGTATCTAAAACTGTCGAATTCATTTAATTAATCTTGAATCTTACACATTAAACAATAGGATTGAAATTCGACAGCAATGTGTTGGTAAGCTGGCATACTGTTGTTTGTATAGGTGTAACATGTTTGTGCCACGGAAAAGGTGAGATACACTCCAACTAGACAGAAACCACATGACGGTAGGATCGGAAACGCTTACACCACGCTATACGTTCTACTCGATTACAAACTGTATTATTAAGTTCGTAAAGTCGATTTTGTGCTTTTAGCACACAGCGTTCAGTTATAAGAGTAAAGTTCAGTTTACATTTATGTACTGTTATATTTTTAAAGCTTTTAATTTTTGAGTAAAACTTCTTTCAGTTTACCGGTTGGGAATAAAAATACGAACATTTAATTTTAAAATACTACATTCATCATTCATTCTTGATTAAGTTATTTTCTTTATATTTCCTTTTCAATTATTATATTGTTTTGTTTTTTACTGTCTCGTAAGTAGAACTCTTCATTTAGACATTATGATCATCGATGAATTTCGCAATTTAAATAATTTTTATCAGATAAAAAATACAGATTTTTGAGTTATCTTTATAAGATTTTTACTTATTGTCATATTTATATTTAGAATGTTAAAGCTAATAAACACAAGCAATAAGATCGAGCCAATCTGATCGAGCATACATTCAGTGAACAAGCAAATTGTAAGAAACAAATTGGCTAGTTATAAGGCACGTATTCCGAAACGACAATCAACGCTTAAGGCATACATTTATCGCGAGCCAATTTGCAGTGTGATTTCACTCCAATACTCGTATTTGTTTGCCCATCACTGTACCGCATATGCTCGATAAAATTTTGAGTTCCTTCAAAGGATTCGAATATTGAAAGAGGTTGGTCATAATAGAACCGTAGTTGACGTATAGCGTGGTACAAACGTTCCCCAGAGGGCGCGGGCGACGCCGGCGTCGCCACAAGGCCCTATTCATCTATCAGACATTGCACAAATCGCACTGGTATCAGTGGACTTGCAGCCAGTCCACAAGGCTGCCAGTTACACTTAATAAGAAAATTCGTTACTAAATAACAACTAAATCACTTTAAAAATCAATTCAAAATTTACATTATTCGCCTTATCAATGTAAACAAATCTAATCTGCTACAAAAAATTAGCAAATTTAAATACAATAATCACCTAGTCCTTCTATATAAAATTAATCGCTTAAGTATTAGAAAAACACAATAGTGAGAGTGAGTGTCGCTTCGACTCACTTGTGATATAGCTTATTATGCATCCCGAGTGTACATTCAACGAATGAATAGCGAAATATATTGCGTTGACACATTAAAACTAAAAATTGACTGTACATTTTATATTTATGTAAATATTTGTACATATTGCACTCTGAAGTAACAAAATTATTAAGAAAATCTGTCGAAACGAAGAATATATACGCTGAACAAAATATTCCAGTAAATACAAATTCAATGATATTAGAAATCACAATGTTCATAGCTCGTACACTATACTAAGTCCCTATGGCTTACAAAGCTTACAAAAGATAAATACAGAGGTCATTTACAAAAAATATACTTCTACCCAAATAATATAAAAATAACAACAGCCATACTGTACTTCTCTAGATGAATAAAATTAAACGTGCATATGTCAAACATATGACAATAGAATCTAAAGGTACCTATGTACAATGTAATGGACGTCAGTGGACCCGTCCGGAGAGTCCACGAACTATGTATAGACTGGACGTGCCACGTTTGGTCACTACAATACTTAACGCTTCCCTACAAAAATTAAAATGTATAGTTTTAAAAAAGGCAATAGAAGAAGTACAACGGGTTGGTAGCAGTCGAACCATCGTGCTTTCCTAGCCAGTCTTGTCGTACGGGATCGCCTTTACTCGGCTCTGCTCAAGTACCGTCTCCTTCACATTATTATCCCAATAAGCGATATAAACTTATCATCTTACTAAAGTTCTTTTATCAGCTAAGACACAAATTATATAGGGTATCTCATTACTTATTACTTTCTCATGTGAGATTATTACATACTTAATAAATCTATTACAATTTCGAAATTGAATAATATGTATCAAATACGACCGGCTGTGCACCCACGGGAACCGAAACCTATGAAGCTATATGAACCTACGCGTCAAATGATGTATAATTACTTATCGAATGGCAGTTATAATTGTCACAAACCACAGATGCGAACCGTAGGCGGGCTGCTGGTAAAATATACGAATGATTGCATCGGACCGCTTACGATCACATCTCAGGTATAAGGCATCGTATCATAGCGTTAAAGATTTCCGTGAACCACGATTATTCTACACGGTAATGATGCCCAATGTCATTTCTCGGTCTTGGTCTTTCTAAGATTCTTGCAAATGTTGCTAAGAGCCTTGTGACTTATGCTAAGAGTCTTGCAAGTTTTGCGTAGAGTCCAGCTTATTTATTGCTTTATTATCAATCGCGTTCTTTTAAAATATTTGTGAGGTTTTCTTGCGTCTGTTTTTATTTGGAAACAGTGTTACAAACATTGCTTTGTGAATACATATGCTATAGTTAATAACTTCCATCACATTACATAGTCTTGTAAGACCAAAACGAGACTGATTTTAGGCAACACTTATAATAGGTTAGGCCGGGCACAGCACCCCCCTCTCCGTATACTGAGTATGAGTACAACTCAAAACTTTAATGTCGTTGTAAAATTAATGAATCTTATAACATACTTTAGTACCATAATTGACGGTACTGAGCAAATTAGACATCCATCAGAATTTCTAATCAACCAATCTTATCACATAAGCATTAGGCGGCCAATATTAATAGAATAGGACGGTACTCATCTGGGACATTTGTGTTGCGAACGAACATTAGTTATGCAAGTGATCGCCGAACGAATTCAAGAAACTTTAGAAGTTTTTCGAATATATTACTGGCCTTACTTGTAGCTGTGATGTGAAAGCCAAATGATTACATCATCGCGTCTTTATTATTTATCTTCTCAAGATAGATAATAATATGTGAATTCAGTCGGACGAACAGGTTTCGAACATTAAGTTCATAACGTCTTATTCTTAAACAGCCAATGTTCGTTAGCAAAGCTACGCTCATAACGCCCATACTAAGTACCGTCCAAGGAAACTGTGCCCGACCTAACCCTTTTCTATGAATAACAAAAAAAAATCAATAATGATTATCCGCTATGATCGCACGCATACTAGATCATAATCGCACCATTTACATACGTTATAATGGCAGTGTGTTCGTTATCAATACGCCCCTATCGGAGGCACCTAAGACACTCCAGTGACATTTGTGCTTCGTTTTCTATTTTAGAATCGCCTACTGCTATAATAAAATTAATATTAGTCGAAAATATGTATTCAAAGCGAACTAGCGCGCGGTCCGCGGTGCCAGCCCGATCGTCTCACGCTGTTATACGTATATTAAGAAATGCATTTCCAAAACCCCAAACATACGTTATTATGTAAATATACAACACACTTAATGGCATGTAAAGAAGACATTCAACACGCATTCGACAACTTACATACACCTTAAACGCGTAGAATGGATGGTGGCGCGAGACGCGAGCGTGCGGCGTCCAAACAAGCTCGATTAAACACCTCAGTATCGATTATCGAATGAGATTCCATTTACATCGATTTCGAAAATATTACTTTCAAATTCGATAAGAATATCGAATGAGTTGTGATTCGTATAACTTTATTTTTAATTTCGAATTAACAAATGTGATGTTACTGGCATAACAAATTGTTTTAGAAATTCAAATGCAACCTTATTCAACTGTTATGGATCGAGCGTGTGTTGGACGGTGCACGAAGATGATTATGCGACGATAAATTGGTGTTCTAATTTACTAGCAACAGAGTTCAGACATCGAAGGCAGACGGACACTGTACAACAGACGAAATCGAAACGAAACGTTTAACCGTAAGTAATGCCCGGCGAACATAATCTTATGGTATCAACAACGCTTAGTGGTAATTGAGATCGATTAATTTTAATTTCTATATACTATTTTTCCACTCATCAACAATGTAGGTACACAATACAGGTAACGCGAAATAAGGCATATCGTATGTGGATCGTAATAGCTTTTGTGGGCAGTTTAGAGTTGAACAATTTGTTATGTTTATATTTATTTTTAATTATAATATGACGCTTTTCGTATCAACAAGGTAGAGGTAGGCTTGGTCGTTACAAAATGGTTGGATCACACTGCGTGCGTGTCACCTATCAACATTTTACATCTTAGTGTCTACTACGCCAATATTGTTCCCATAGATAAGCTCGGCCAAAGAGAAAGTTTCATTTTTTTTAATTTGAAGCTATAGGAAAGATGTGAATTAGCTGCCATTTTGTACTTTATTTCGAGGAAAGATAAAACAAAAAACTGACTCTATGTAAGCTAGAAGAGATACAAGTGAAAGAGTTTTGGGAATTTTTTTGGGCTACCCATATCTAATCTCATACCTACATAACAGCTGCCTTACAACACGCACGCACTGTCATATTAAATACAATAAAACATTTTCAACATTCGATAAATTTAACTTCAACACAATAATAGTAAAAACATAGGCATGTAACCAAACCTGCCTCCATATTTCTAAAACGACAGAACATTTATGTGACACGTACAAAGTCTATATTTCCGTTTCTATTATTATATGCTTATGGAATAAATTGCACTGACTCACACGTATCATTCGGCCTTAAGTGTAGCACGTAACATCCGAACAGCGTACAAACATCTAGAAGACTTCACTCGCATGAACCGAGACAGACAGACAAATATCTAACGTACGTATGTAACCATGTCACGATGTACGGTAAGTGTGAAATGCGAATCGAGCGTGTAATTCAAGTCAAAATCTAAACAGACAGGACAAACTATTAATGCATTGTGTGAAAGCTACCGACAGTAGAATCTTTATATGTAATAAGACACACTTATCTCAGCCTAAGTAAGATAATTCAACATGTTATAAATGTAATCACAGCAATAATAAATTATAATTAGTCGTTTACTCGAGGGACGCGGGCACAGGACAATGGAACATGGATTTGAACAAAATTCGACAGGGCACGATAACACGTTTGTGTCGGATAAACTATGTATAAACAAACACGGAAAGTCGCGAGGCGTCTTCGCTCGCGCCCGCCTGCGATATCACAGGCGCCCGCAAGCGACAAACACTCACCGACCGACCATTCAAGTCATATATTAATCGAAAAGGTTAATCAACGTATAGTTAATTTTGGTAAATAAACATATCAACTTTTCACCCAATAGAAACATCTCATATATTACTTCTTTTTGTTATAACTCTCGTATTTTATGTACGTATTTGTAATTTAGGAGGTGTACTTATCGTTCATAGTCTTATCATACATCGTATCCGAGTGACCAACTTATCCAGTCGCAAACGAAAAGCGCGCGAGCGTCGGCCGGAACGTTCCCGGTCGGGCCGGCGCCGCCGCAGTCAACACTAAATATATTCTCCGAACGTTCAACAACACATATATACTCTCTCGCACACGGTCGGTCACCGAATACAGTGCGACAAACTTATCTGTTCCGGTGGCCAACACTGGAACTACGTGACATTATCAATTTTAGAAACTGCTACACGATAGTGTTGCCAGTTGTTGTTGTTACAAATAAGCCATTAATTTTATTTGGTTAATCCTAAATAAATTGTTAATATTGAGAAAAAGAATTCAACAATAAGTGTGATTCATCAGTTATTATTTTACGTTTTTGTCAATAACAACAATTATTTAAATATCTAATAAAAATTTTCATCACTTTTGCACACTTTGACAATAAAATAATTTTTACTGCCAAAATTGCAAAAATGATATTTAATGGCAATACTAAAACAAAAGCGACACCGCCACTGGGACAGATAAGTTTGTCGCACAATACGTCCGAAGCGGGGGCACGTTTGCACTCGCACAGTCCTTAGGTTAGGTTGATGAGGTCCGTCATGTGTCCGTGCACGTTCACTAAAACTAGCCAGTCTATGAGCGTTCTCTCCTCGGGTGTGCGGGCACTGGTTAGAGTAGGCCGCGGGCGGAGGCGGCGGGCGGCGGCCCGCGCTAGAGCGGCGCGGCGCCCTCCAGCGCGGCCGGCGCCTGCGCCGTCGACACGTCCGCTACGTCCCAGATCTCCTCCAGGAACGGAGGCAGCTTCCTGTAAGGAACAAACCACGTATTATACTATCAGCCTATGCAATTATTATAAATCGATTCAATTACCGATTTTGTGTAGTGGTCGAAAAGTCGGCTATAGCACCAGAGGTCGCGGTACAAACTTTTTGTGCACGAACAGATTGCAGTGGCGTAGCGTGGGTGTCAGCCGCCCGGGGCGGAAGACAATTCTGCTGCCTCCTTTTTCGCTCATCTTGTTGGCAAAGCAGCCCACCTGATGGTAAGTGGTCACTGCGGCCTATTCCATTAAGGGACACTTCAACTTTATTGTGAAATTTTGCCGCCCCAAAAAAGTGCCACGGGGCGGACCGCCAAAGGGGCGGACCGCCCCCCTCATCGCTACGCCACTGTCTTGTTTGTATCGTATTATTAAAAAATAATCCAGAATAAACCATGAGACACCTGGGTGGGATCTGAACCCACAAGTTGACGCTTAAAACAGGGTCATTACTTTTTATGACAAAAAATTTTGTTATCTTGTAACAGTGGCTACTGATAAACGAATAATCCTTAAGCACAAAAAAGTTTTCACAATCATATAGCAACAACCGGTTTCCCTTTACTTCATCACCTTACTCTATCTAATTGTACAGTACCACTCAAGAGGTGATATCGATGCTTTAGTGATATGAAGTTGGTAATGATGTCATCGCTACTGGACTGATTGCAACAAGTTGCAATCAACAAATGAACACTTTTTATTTAGACATTATGCACTTTCTGGACATGAAGAACCTAAAGATTTATTTTTATACAAAACGAGTAAACATTTGGTGAGATTGTGGAATCTCACTTGATGGTAAGTGTGATGCAGACTATAGTGGTACATGGTTATCTAAGGAAAATATTTAAATGTACATAAAAAAAATACTGAAATGTACATCAAAATAACTGATTGCCCACCAAAGGTTAGGTTAGGTTAACAACTAAGTATTTGTTTGATGCACAATCAGTATTTATAATGTGCAGTAAATACAACCCGTTATCTAAACAGAGCCTATTCACTCTGAACCTGAAGGTTCTCCTCAAGAAAAATCTAACGCACCTGTTCTTCAGCTTCAACGAGATGCACATGTTCGAGTTCTGCATGCCCAGCGTGCGCAGTTCCGTCAGCACGGACAGGATCTTCGCGTACATGACGGCGCACCGCGGCGACGCGCTGTGTTGGTTCATTATGTACACCCGGAGCGTATTCAAGTAGTACCGCTGGATCTCTTCCACTAACTGTGGTTGCTCGAGCCCGGGCCGATCTGGAAGGAGGGATAAAGGTCCCATGATTATTGTTGAAGTTGAAAAAGGCTCGAATCAAAGGAGCCTTACAATAATGCTGTTCAGGTAGCGGCATCGACTCGCTAAGAAGAAGAAGAGGAGCCTTGTGTATTAGGGGAACGGTATATCTGTCAGAGTTCCCCATAAGGGGCAGCGCAGACGACAGACTATCCGTGACAGACTTTTCGCACTTTGTACGCCGGAATTTACATCTTTTTGTGCGCAGCAGACTCAATCACACAAAAAGTGTGCCGTCTGCACCTTTCCCTGTAATCCCTCGGCTACAAGGTATGCAAAATTGCATTTTCCCTTGTTGTTAATAAAATAAAAAAACACTGACTATTTGATGAAGTTCTTTTACAAACAGGTGAGTCTCTTAATCATTATAACAACTACCTATGTATTCCTAAATTGTGACTTCATCAAAGTCCACATAAAAGGAAACAATCTTACCTGAGAATATGACGACAGCGGTGAGCAGCGCGTAATGCACATTGTCCATCGACATGGAGTACATGCAGCGGCAGAAGTGCAGCAGGTCTTCAATGACGTACGCCATACCCGCCTTCCTGTAGTTGTCGCGGGTGTACGCCTGATTGTTCGCGAACAGTACGCTGTCCGTCGCCACGTCGTACCGCCTCGCCACTCGAAGCATCATCACCTCGCTTGAACATGCCTGTCGAATGGAGAAGTTGCAATGTTAGAATCTGGGTGAAAAATTGTACTTTTTTATAAACATTAGGATGTACCCTTGCCCATTAGGTAACTGGTGTAGAACCTCAAAACGAGAAAAGTAAGTTTTTTTTAAGTTAGTTTAAGGAGGCAGCCTTTCAAACCATAATATAGCTCGTACGTTTGCAGATAAAAAGAGTCAAATAGAATGTCACATTCGGCAGAGCAGCGTCTTCTATGTATCAGAACACTTTTAAAAACGACATGAACACGATTGCCTCATTTCGTTGGTCGTGTAATTCCTTGTATACAGAATGTATGTAAAAGAAAAAAGTGTGGGGACTCTTTATTTCTCTGATTAGATTGGTTATTGATGTGATTAGACCCTGTTTCTTTTATGACTGCTCTTAGAATTAAGAATTGAGATTTAATAAGCCATTTATAATTTTACCTAAACTACTGTGATTAACGTACCTTTAACAACGTGATCTGGTCAGGTTGTGAGATCTTTGAGAAACCAGGTAGACCTTTCGCAAACTCCACTATAAGTTGCACTGTGAGGATCGTCATTTCTGTGATCTGGCGGAAGGGCATATCGGAGTCTTCGTCCTCCTCGTCTGCTGATTGCCAAGTCTAGAATGAATAAACATAATATTATTAACAACTTTTAATTATAAAATGTTCATTAAACTGTATGGAGACCTCATATTAACATACAGAGATTAAGTTCAGGAATTTACAAAATAAAGGATATTACATCTAATGACGAACTAAACTGTGTTCCGGAGAGTAAACACAGTCAAACAAAGTGGCACGTCACGGAAGGATTAATATTTTTAACGTCTTTTAATCATTGTTGTTATGTGGCAACTGGATGATAACTGAATTTGTGAAATTGCTTCAGTACTTTTTAAATCGTTAAAAACATTCGAGAATTGAAATTTTTCCTCTTTATAATATTAGTATAGATAAAATAAATTGTTTCTTTACCTGTGTCACCCTTTTGAGATCCTCTTCCGAAGGCTGCTCGTATCCGTCCTGGTACCACACCAGCCTCGCGATGAGGAACTGCTGGTTGGGCGTGAGGGGGGGGATGTTCTTCTGCCGGTTCTGCTCCATCAACTTCTCGGAGAGGAAGCGCGGGACCACTTCGTGCTGCAAACATTCCAGCTTCACGTAGGAAACCGTGGAATTATTATCTCGCTTCAGTTACGAAACGATCAAAGATGAGATGACGGTGAATGGGAAACTAAACTGCTACGTGATTAAAACTAAAGTTATTTTAACTACGTGATTTTTATTAGGTATGTATTACTAGGGTACACAATTAAATTTACTATACAGACGTTTATTAATAAATAAAGGTATGTGTGTAATGATGAGTTAGAGAAATAGTAAGGACTTACAATCCTCGCTGCTTCAGGCGGCGGTGGATCACATTGCATTATAGGCGGCATGTGATCGTCTACTGTCGTTGTGCTCACTGGCAGTTTGTCCTTTTCTCTCTGGGCTTTCTTCTCTTTTCTCTTTATAGCACACTGGTTTTCTGGCACGACGCATTCTGGCCTCATGCCGACCGCCAAACACTTCTTCAATCGGCACTCTTGACATTTCCGCCGCATATACATGTCCATTTCGCATGCATGTCCAAATTTGCATATGTACACAGCATTTTTAGTGACACTCCGCCTGAAGAAACCTGGAATTCATTACGAAATTGTCAGGGCCACTATCGCAAAATTATCGCAACACAATCTATCATAAACAACTAAAATGACGAAATGAATGGTTTGCGAAACCTGTTACAATGATAAGATACCTAATATAGTCATGTACGTGAAGGTTGACTGAAAGACGCGGGTCATTGACTGGGCGTCGTGTTAGGTGGATACAAAAGCCGATTTTTATTATACAAAACAAAGATAGATAGCGCATGAATTGCTTGAATTGGTCGTAATTGTAGTGTGCTACATTTAGATTATGGAGTGGCGAGATTCGTTGGTGTTGTTCGGGAAAGGGTAGAACAATGGTCGGACCGTGCTGGTGAATGTACGAGCATTGAGGTCGACGGTGAAGGTCGGTGTTGATGCCCGATAGGTGTCGGTGGGTCTAGATCGCCGAGTAGACGCGCTGCAGACAGCTATTGTGACGTCCCGTCTCGAATACGGCCCCGATGTGCACGCGCACCTCATAACAGCCTCGTACGGCACAATGCGCTAATTCAACGCTGAATTGGCACGTTCGTGGGCGAACAACTACTAAGGGACTACTCAGCGTAGCAACGACCTAGTTTTGACTTCCAACTGTCCGAGCAAACGCAATTTAGTGCTCAACATTTTTCTGCCCCAATGCATTTTCTGTTGCAAAAACTAAACTAATAATAGAGCGCGATGGAAAAGAGACGTAACGAATAAACAACGCGTTTTACAAATCGTGATGATACCTTTACATCCTTCACACGTAAGCGCATTGTAGTGATATCCGGAGGCTCTGTCACCGCAAACGAGGCATAACTCTTCCTGTTGACGTGGCGCGGGCCCCTTTTTCTGCCGCCTCGCCTCGCCATCTGTACTGCATCCATTTACGCTGGAAGCCGGTGACAATTCCTCTCGACCTGGAACAAAAGATAAAGGAATATTAAAGCTCTGTTTCCTAAAATGCAACTGCGCAGTAAACGAGCCGTGCCCGGTGGCCAGCGGCGCCGAGTGCCGAGAACATCTAAAATCGGACGCTATAAAATTTGCATACATTTCATGAACCATTTGTCGAGACGGCGAACGGGTGAGACGTTTTATTTTTCATTTTTACATTCGGTCCGATGTTTCTTCGGCGAAGAGATGTTTTCGTGGAGCATTGCTCGCGACTCACAAGTGATTTTCGGCAGTAGTGTGGCCGTTTCCTGTCCAAACAAAGGTGGCTAGAACGACCGTCCGCATACTAATAAGGTTTTGGTATTCCGACGGCTCGCGGGAGCAAAGCGTACGATGTGCGATGGAAATGTAATCGGCAATTGTCAATCACGCAGTTGGAACTCCATAAAAAGTTTAAATCTATTACGGCAGATGAATTCTTTAAAGAAGTATACACCTAAATACGCTAAAAGTACTATTTGAATTAATCGCTAATGTTCTTTTGAACATGTTACGTTATCAAATTATTAATTATATTACACGTAAACTGAAAGATCGATCAAGTCAAGCTCTAAAAAGGAGAAAGTCCACACACTACTTTCGATAGACGTCAAACAAAAAATAATTACGTCAACTGATGGAACTGATTGAAGCAATCAAGAAGAAGATCCATTTAAGCCCCTGCCATTAATTTTATTTACATTTTTATTGTATCCATTAAGTAAGGTCGGTGTCCGGTCGCTGAGTACCTGCATTACGCAATCAGCCGAAATAGCTACTGCTAAAAAAACTAGTCCCACGTGGGATCCACGCCAACTTTGCCATCGACCGTACTTTTCCTTTAAAGATATTCTCGACTCGACCATCCATCATGGCTGCCTTGCCATTATCAAAAGCGTAACGCTCAGAAATGCTACAACTATTAATATACTTACTAGCGACAAGATGCTCAAATCTTCCAATTCTAAATATAAGCAGCGAATTTTTAGATCCATTTTTCTAAGAGAAATCTACTTTAGTTTGTCACGATTCTGCGAGTTCAAAGAAATCTGACCTTGTGTTTAAGGTGAAGCAATAAATTCAGTGAGTTTTAATAAAGATTCAGTCGGGCTTCATGCGAAACGAGTCGTTATTGAGCTGATAAAATTGTCCCAATAAAGAGGTCAAGTGCGTTTTATCGCGAGGCTGTTTACATTGAGCATCATCTAGTTTATTGCAGAGAACAAACAACATTGCACTGACCTGCGCATGACACGATACGAACATTTTTATTATCGTTTCAGTTTTATTTTTAAAGCCAAGCGCTTTTTTTTCAGCGTTCTTTAGGTATAATACGAACGAAACAGCGCGAGCTCTACCTATTGTAGGTAGATACACGAAATGCTTTACATGGCTGGAATAAATTCATAGTCTACTGTTTCATTCAACATTTTAAGCAGACATTGAAGGATAGACACTTATTAACTGGATGTGAGTTCATGTCAATAGGTATATTCATGTTTTTTTTCTAAAATATTAGAACTAGAAGTACGAGAACTCGTTAGTCCGGTCCTTCGCTGAACCACCGAGTAAATTTTAGTACAGACATACACAGATTATTATCACTTGCTGCGCTGATGACGAAAGCCATCATAAGGAAGCATTATTTCATTACGGACTGAAGAAAAGAAGAGAAAGTAGAGATAACTTACACAATAGGTATAGTTTGCCTATTTGTGTCATGAATGAGATATTAAAATGTTCCGCAATGACTAGGTAGTAGGTAACATCTCTTTATCAAATATCTAACCGGTCAATTACATAATTCAAAAATAGATGGTGCGGTGAAAGTAGTAGACATATTTCAAACCTGTTCATGCCAATTTAAATTTTATAACATACAAGACGACAACGTTGTTCAATGCATGCAATGTTATTTAATTTCGTTTCATAATAGGAAATAAAAAAAATTAACTCTTGACTTGAAAGTAATTTAGTTGAAGAATCTTATTTTAAATAATTAATTGATAGAATAAGAATAATTGGTAACAAATATAATCGCTGCCCGTGAAAAAGAAAGCTAATCAAAAGTTGAATGCACGGATGACCGAGTCAGTGTGTTATGTTATTACGTCTCAGCTGTTCAGTGTGTTGCGCTCGCGCATTGGAAGGTCTAGTTCGTGCCGCTTCGGCGGCGCTCGGGCCGCGTCGTGCGCGCAAGCGAGAGGCGTTCAAGAGCGACAAGTGGGGCGCGAGCGTCGACCGGGGGCAGCGTGCGGCCTTGACTCTTAAGTCCCCCCCCCCTCCCGCGCCCCACCTCGCCACGCTCGCCGCGCAGCCACATTATTTATGATAGCATCAGAGCTCGAAGCAAGCTCGCGATTCTACCAACTACCTAATAATAACTCGTTTTTCCTCTCACACGACTACTTTTTTTGCTCTGATTTGTAATTTCATTTCAACTCTACACTTTTAAAATCAAAAAAGATCTTTTTAAACCCGCTTTATAATGACTAGAGCTGACAGGACGTGAATTTTGATCAGGGGGCGTTGAATTCAAATTAATAAAAGATAAGATGCGTCAATTAAATGCTACGCATACTTTCACTGTGACCTCAGAAAGCAACGCAACGATTTCGCAGGCGGCCCGCGCAGCGACTAGTGAAAGTTGGCCAAAAGTAGGTATTGCACAAGTCAACATACACACACAGCACACGTAATTGAATTTCGGGTGTGGCGAAAGTGGGCCCGTAATGTGTGACGTCAGCACTGGCATTGAAGGTTCGAAAACACTATTTAATATTATATTCTTCCTCATTCCTAACCGAGGCGTATCAATATTCGTCAAAGCATTCTATAAATCACATAAAAAAGGACAAGGTGATAAATATTTTAAAATTTTATACTGCCAGGTATTTTTAATTTGACATTGAATTAGCTCTAGAACTCTTCGACATAATTCCTACTGTACATGTACACACGTCAAATATCCAATAAAAAACAGAGATCGACGTGAAGAAACTAAAGAAAACAAGACCGCAACATTCCTGCGCAAACGCAGTCGCTTTTCTCGCGGCCATCTTCGCTTCGGGAGAAAAACTGTTGTGCAAAAAGTGGCGTTTGCGTGATCGATGCATCGCTGGGCGGAGATCGGTCCACGATGTTACTTTCTACGATACTTTCTAGCACAGATGTGGGACGGAGAGCCGCAACTGGAGCAATTGGTTTCACCACGCGTTGGGAAAATTGGATTGAAATAGAAATCGCGCGGTGAAAATTCGCATTTTCACGTAACAGCGCCCGCCCGTGGAAACTGCGGTGGTGAGTGCGAATGTAATGAGCGCTGAGAAATTAATCGACGGCGAGCGTTTAGAAAACTTCTAGTGAGATGCAATGCAATCGTAGCATTCGATGTTAAGAAGATATCGCGAAGATGCTCAAGATCCAAATCATGGGTATTCAAACGTTCAACATTTCAGGAAGCATGTTGAGACTCTCTCACATGGTAGCGTGATGTTTCATTACAATACCTATCAATTGTAATAAGTGCTTATATCTTTATTTACAACGGATATTTGACAAAAAATTCGGCACCGTAAAAAACCCGTCAAAAATTTTTTATTCAACTCGAGCTATTCAATGCGTATTTGGAGGAAGGAAGGAAGGGATATTTCGGAAACACGACTGTTTGTAATGTTTTCTTTGACACAAGCATAAAAAATTATGCCAAACATTTTAACCCCATGTATTACTCTATTATAGAGGTAGCAGACATTTATTTTAGCCAATAAATTAACATTAACTTTTCACCTCAGAAATTACATGTCACACAATATTAGAAGCAGTATTCAATATCATTCATACTTCTTGGAGATAAATAAGTAAAAATATAATTCCCAGAGCTTAGTTTTGCGTGTACGTCGATACTCGTAGTTGTCTTTAAATTGCGTTAATAAAAGTTGAACACTTAATAAATTATAAAACCTTTTTTCAAATAATAATTAAGCGTGAAAGAACAGGAATTTATCAACGGACGAGCTCGTCGTTAATTATTTTTATACGGACTATAAAATCTGTCGGAGTTCTGAAGATGGAAGTAAAAGATTACTTAAGATATAAGTTTACACATTTTTTTGCTCATTCGTTTCTATTTCATAAGCATGGAATCCAAGTGGACGGAGGCGATTTATTTTTCATTTTGAATTGAACGTTAAGTCATTGACACATTAAATGTGTAACATAACAATATCTACGTAAGGCGATATTTAAAAAATGAGCTCAACGTTAAATCAGTCTTCGAAAGGAATGTTCATAAATATTGAACAAATCAAACCTTATTTGATCGCCAACAAATATCCGTAGACGAATTAATTAATTATAATGATCGTAATTAACATTTTCTTGTAATGAGTTGGCTGTTTGTATAAGTCGAAGTTATGTGTTGTAGGTATATTATAGTGCATCTATGCTACAGGAATATAGAACATTTTTTAATCTTTAAACGCTAAAATGCTGGTGATATTATAAGATAATACATTTCAGGAATTAAACTGGTTTTTATATAATGACTAAGCACCTTGCAAGCCAAAATGGCAATGCCAAAAGACGCCGCTCTATCGTATCCGTCGTAATGAAAATCTACTTCTACTTTTACAGAAAAATATTGCAAATAAGTACAAGATCATATTTTTTAGCTATCCTCTCATTAACTACGAAGTTTCACGTGTGAAGGAAACAGACGGTATCTGTTCTGGGTTGCACAGCGGACGCACGTGGAAGTGTGTATTTCCGCCCTCCATCCGGCGCCCGCGCATCTCATCTGCGTACTGCAGCTATAGTAGAAAGAGTGCACAGTACGTTATCTTCGTTAACAAAATCTAGACCCGTTTCTAAGTGCAAACAAAGAGAGTTTGTTTGTGTGCGTGGGGTGACGCATAGATACTATGTGGCGCACACAGTCATAGAAGCCACGCGCGGTGCGGTGTGTTAGGCCTTTGCCACACTTGACGGAAATTACGTCGCGGACGGAACGTTCGCGACGTAACGCCAATACATGTAATTGCTTATCAATTACAAATAGCGGGCACACTACGCGGAAGATCGGTCGCTCCGTCACGGACAATTTTATACTCGTATGCAATTACATGTATTAACTGCCTCCGTGGTACAGTGGTTAGAGCATTGGGCTCTAAAACCCGGAGGTCGTGGGTTCGAATCCCGCGGGGAACATCACTTTGTGTGATTGTTTCCAGTTTGGTTAGGAAATTGCAGGCTTGAATCACCTGAATGTCTGAAAAGAATGATGATTCCGTGCTTCGGAAGGCACGTTAAGCCGTTGGTCCCGACTATGTTCCAAGTAGGTCTGGTTTCCCTTGTAAGGGTTACGGAGGTCAGATGGCAATCGCTCCATTGTAATAACCAGGCTTGTCAAATCTAGGATCATAGTCGAAGCGGACCCTGAGCTCCAAACTGGATGCAATCGGGAATACGCTGGGATGATGATGATGATGCAATTACATGTATTGGCGTTCCGTCGCGAAAGATCCGCGACGTAATTTCCATCGAGTGTGGCAAAGACCTTAAAGTAACGTACTGTGTACTCTTTTACTATGTCTCATCTGCATACTGAAACTATTTTACTTCGTTTATGGGTCTCTTTCGGTGAAAGTCGGGATTTTTTCCCTGCATAGCTTGTATTCCCACGCATCACTTTCGAATGTAAATAGAATATCAAATTCGTGGGTATCCTCTTCCCATGGCATTTTTGTAGCTAATTAGGTCGTTTCAACTTCCGTCTTAATACAGTACGAAAACTTTAAAGTGTTATAGGTAGATCGAATTTGTTGGCCCTCAATTTCTGAATTAAAAGATTGGAAAATACTTAGATTTTTTTATATGATTATATGGGTTATAAAAACAAAACTGCCTAGAAGTGCAGCTTATTGGTTATCCATACAGTAGACATAAAATAAAATCATATCTTATCCTTGTAATTTATTTAATTATGTATTTTATATATTTTTAAAGTGAAATGTTTAAATGCAAACGAACCATATCTAGTACATTTACCATGTACGTAAGCAATAAGATAAGAGGTCAAAAAGCCACGTGCATCGAGACGAAAACACGAGATATATATGTATAACTAATCAATTTTATTTGTAAACAGATTACTGTATTTCATGTTTATAAATTATCAATACCAGGTATATGTATACAAAGATGCAGTCATAGAACATGCAAAACGAGAAGAAAGAACAAATAAAAATAATATGAATAGAGTACCTATCCGTCCCAAGTTCCCAACTCCTATCACCTCTTTACGGCAAAGAATAAACTTCACAATTAAAATTAAATCATCAATTTTATTGCAAGTTAGTGATCTAAAAACTACTATAGGTTTATTCTACCCTTTGTCTATTATATTTAAACAGCGTCAAAACTAAGGAGGCTTTTAGTAACCGCTTTTAAAGGCAATCTTATACAAGGTAAACATATCAAAAAGCATACGCATACAGCAATGTACAAAACACACGAATTCTCGTCGTATTTCGTCACAGCCGAAAAATTAGAAAGTGGTCACTGGTTATCACGTTTCGTAGTACAAGTGATGGGTTCCATAACTCCCCGCCAGTTCACTTTATTGACAGAATGCATCCTTCGTCTCTTTCCCACCAACGTGGTTGTTAACGTAATAGATTTTTCTCTCTGTCCGCTCCCCAATTTAGTGTAGCACACCCACGCTCTACGCGCCTTTCGAGTAAACATGGGAATAGGCAAATAGGAAAGGGAGAAAGATATAATTAGAATTAATGCAGTGGTCCTGCCGATCGTTACTTAGAAGTTCACTATAGCGTATCTTATCACTGAAGCTCACATACCTATTTTACCTACATAATAAATCTTACTCTAGTTTTAAGTCAGGAACTAATTTGTCATGTTTGCTCCTACCTATATTCCAACAAGATTTATCGATTGACTATGTTATCTAATAAAATACCTACTAGGGTTTTGCACGGGTAACCCCTAATAAAATTGAAGGTTTTTTACTCTTAAATCTCCTACAAACATTAGTTATGTTTAAACAAGCTTTGTCCGTTCGGCACTAGATGGCGCTGTGTGAAAATATCTTTAGACGTTTATTTACATTACGCAATACTCGCTCTAAACGTTGTCTTAGTAACACGAGAATGTAAACCAAAACTACGTTAGCTAAAATAATTTCAAATGACGTAAATGCAGCGCGACGGAGCGTGGCAATGCACTATCTGTGCCCTTGCCCTCCTCAAGCAAGCCGTGACCTCACTTCCAGTGCAAACGACAAGTCATTGCTGTCTGTCATAATCATAAGTCTCATAAACTCGAAACATTACAAGATATTTTTTCCCGTTCATTTCAAAATTATAGGAAAATTCGCACTATTATTGACCTCATTACTAAAACACTATAAAAGTAGGCCAAGGCGCGATTAAGTGCCGTAAAAATTATCGCGGTCACCGTCATAAGGGCTAATTAAGACTGCCCATTAAATAGGTCAACGACTCTTTGTTCTACGATACTGATAAATCGCTTAGATCAAATTAAGAAAGTGGCATTTTAGGTTATACAGGCCACGCTATGATCACGTGATAAAGTATCAATTAGTCAGATATTTCTTCTTCGGTTTGCGGTATGCCGCGAAAGTGACCATTCCTTAACTGATAATTTCAACGATTAACAAACCACGTAGGGCATGCATGCTACGCAGTACGCAGGCTATGTTTTAGAGCAGAGATGAGCAAGAAATTTGCCAAGAACAGTTAGTCCCATTTGCTGGATACTACCAGAAATATAGCACATTAAATCCCCACAAAATACTATATGGTAAGAATTTACAAAATCCGTTGATTCGTTGACAAAGTGGGTACAAACTTGCTTAGTTTAGAGGTTAGTGGCGCTCGTGACAAATATCCAAAATGTTCTAGAAAAACTGACCCTATATAATATCTTAGCATCTGGTAACATAATTAAATGTGACCTAAGAGTGTTGTTTCTCACAATAACATGGCGTGCCGCAGCTATCTAGGTCATTAACATTGGCTTTGGAACTGAACGTAAACGAGGAAAATCGAGTCGAAATCGCAAAGTGGGTCGAGTGTCTCAGTCATCGGGGATATGAGGCTGAAACAACAATCGCTTGGACAGTGAAGTAACGACGACGCAATGCCAGTGTAGTAACAGATGCTCGATTTAAACAATCGCACATTCTCATGCCATTCAAATTCTTGCTGCTCGAGATCCTATTTGGCGAACTTTGCCGTAGATTGACGAGATTTTGCAGGCAGCCGCTGTGGCCTTGGCCTATTCCATTTAGTCTCACTAAGAGCATTGCTTAATGTGTTAATACTGTAAGCCGATCTTCGAATCGTTATTGTGCAAATGTATGTAGAAGGAAAATCACAACAGAAAAATCTAGAGCTATTTATATTATTACTAATAATATTAGCGACTGATTTTAAATGTACTGGTAAACATTACGTTTTATCTTAAGAAGAAATGTTTTACGCTTACTAATGTTAATCTCTGCTAAATAGAGCTTAATAATGCTTGTCAAAGACAGAAACCGTACCCAAGATTACAAAATTATAGTGAATCATTCCAATCCTGTTGCCTATTGTTATTTTTAAAAATAACGCTAACCTGTTAACTCTACAAATAAATCAGAGCATGAATAAGACGAGGCATCGTTACTCTGTATGTCTGTAGTTTAATATGTCGTCCGGGAAGACCGGGGTCAACGACCGTGTATCAGGGCAGATAAGCCGGCGTCGAAACTGTTATCAACCGACAAAGAACGCGTTGTTTACGACACGAAACTGCCCTGATTAGATCAATTGTTATGAATCTCAATTCAAATGAAGAAACGTGATATTTGTGTTTTTTTATTGCACAAAAAAACTTAAATATTTCATGGTCATATACACATAATTAACCATTTAGTACTGTCTTTCGATGTAACTGGTCAAATACAACAAATCATGGTGAATGTGACCAAAGCTATTTATTGATTAACAAATAACAATATTAAATATCAGTGATAAAATAATAAAGCCTGCCATTATGTTGCAAAATAGCATGAATAGCTCTAGAGATTTTTTTACTAAAATAAAACTAATTAATCAATCTTCCATTAAAATTTAAACATAATAACATGATACATCAGCATTAATCATTATCTATTATTTCAAAAATAACACATCCGCATCCTTCAAAATCAAACAAACAAAATGCACACAGTACAGAATATACACAAAAGAAATATCAGCAAAGAATGCCTCGCTATACCTTTATCTATAAATGTACGTGATAAAAGCTGTACAAAGAAACTGGTCTTACCAGCAGGGCCTCTTCGCCGCGTGACCAGATCTCAGTAACGAGCAAAAACTAAACGACATCCGACGGAGGAAAAACCGACCACACCAAAACACCGGGCGTAACAACAAACTTGCTACGAAGCGTACTAAATAATACTAGCGAATCCACGACTTGCGATTTGGTCGGTACCGATTATAATTGGTAAGCCAAGCAAACGTAAGAGTTATTAAGGCTGCGATAACGACTGACATAGACATTTGATGTTACAGTGGAGCAGTTATTATGCTGTTACGTCAGGAAATTGCAAAGGCCAATGAAAACGTTGGTTACACTGTACTTGTACGAGAAAATGAAGTGACATAAGTGAATAGAATCGTTTTCAATGCATTTTCTAGCCTTCTGTTTATGCTTTTGTTCTAGCTAATTTGCAAGCGGTACCTATTCAAGTTGTGCTCGTAGATACTAGACTGTTCTACTTCTCACAAAAAATATTTTTTGACATTTCTTTTTGGCAAGATTACTTAAATGTTGGACATTATCAAAAACATGCAAATGTTTAAAACGAGATTACCGAATATATGAAGATGCGTCATAATTCTGCAGCTAAATGCAAACTGCACGTGAAAATGATATGACAGAAATAATCGTCCGGTAGCACATCTCGTGAACTGTGTCATGGGCCCAGCCCACGCTCGGTGGAAGGTCGCCCTCCACCGGAGTAACTCATTACTCAATAAAGCCACGTCTGCATCGTGGAATTGAAACGTCAACTCTAATTCAGAAAGTTGATCGTTCGGATCCGCATCCTTTTTCACGTTGATTGCATTTGGTTATGTACATTTCCGAGATTATAAACTTCATTTTAATATTGATTCGAGCAATTTTCTACTTTTGGCCTTGCATCGAGTAGAGGACTGATAAGATATTCTATAACCTTCATTGTAATTACTACCGGCCGTAAGATTTCCGGAATTTGAAAGTAGTCAAATAATCCCATGTGTGGATAAGTTTGGTTTTATTACCAAGTTGAGCATAACGCTAAAAACATGACGACTAAGTTATGTCGCCGTCGTCAACAGAATTTCATGATGTATTAGATCAAAGATATCCCAGTTGCAAATACGAAAATTGTTATCTGTAACACACGTTAGCGAATGAGTTATAGCCAGAAAACCCCTCCTAACCCTACAGAAAATTTGGTGAAAAGCCCGAGTACGATGGTGGCGGGTAATAATAATCGTCGCTGTCAGCTTGATGGATGTGCTGGCGATGACGAGGCGTTGTAGACATACGAAACCCTCCCTCCCTTCCCCGTCCACAACCCATTCAGTACCGTTAGTATCACAGCCGAGCTCAAGCAAAAACTTGCTAATCACCACTCTTAATAAAACCCTATGTCTAAAACTACAAACGAGTTGGCAACTCTGTCCCTTGTTACAGGAATTTAGATTTTGTTACGTAATCCTAATTGATTAAACGTTTAGTGGTTTGGCTGTATCACAAAGTCGTCGTAGAGAGTGTTCGTTTTGACACGTCAAGCTGTTTCCTACCAATTATTAAATGTTTGGAAATTCAAACCGCCAAGGTCTTTATTCCCGCAGTTACAAAAAATTAATGATAAGATTTGAGTCCTTATTTTGTACCGACGATAGATCCCTCACTTGACTTAACAAATAAATACTCCTGTTGCAAAATACAATTTTTGTTATATTATAGGCAAATTCACAATTACGGAGTAGCATTCAGATAAGTAGTGCTGTACCTTAGAAAGTTGGCATTGCACACATGTGTTGTTCTAGTCATATGCGAATCTTGAAGTGAGAAAATTGAATTTAAGACAAACCGATTCAATTTCGTCGAGCGCGTCTGAATTCAGTTACCCCGATACTTCACAAATATAAAGTTAGGAGCCGTCACGACGAGTGGATGTCGATTGAAATTTTAACTTTGTTTAGTTTTAGCAGCAGCTGTCGTTTCCCAACATGCTTCGCCGCTGCTCGGGGCAAAGGTTCGCCCATGAACCTTCACGAAGCAAGGTTCAATAAGCTCGTAAGAATAGAAGTTAAATTAATCGTTTGCCAAGCGACGGAAATCGTCGAGCAATCAGTTTAATATGCCGAGTTGTTTATCGATATAGCAACTGTAGCTATAATAGACGCTATATCTGGTTTGCTCGTTAATATTTTTTAACAGACAAATGAAATTCCAATCACGTCGACCGCTGTGGCAGTTCAATAATTTTTATGTAACATTGAGCCGGCTGTATTATCGATGAAGGACAAACAACGATAACAGTGATAAACAATTGTTATTGTCAGGAACTTCATACACTTTTCCTATCAAAATAATCACGGTTATACAAGAAGTCTTACTACATTAGATTTATCAATCAAATGCTTATGTATTAAATCATACTCAAAGACTAAAGACCTTATGTAAAAATTCTCAAAATCGCTGTTTAACGAAGTTAAGGATAACAAATTTTCTTTAGAAGCAGCTGAAGAACTTTGTGCATGACAGGAGCTATGATTTAAGGAAACAGAACAAACTTTCTATTATGTAACATTCCGCTTCCGAATCGAGCAAGAAGAAATTAACTGTGTTATCTTTTCTTAAATAAATGTTTTTCCTTACTAATTCACACGAATTGCATGGCATTACTTGACCGACGGAATTTTCTAGTAGGTAGGTACGAGTAAGTTAGCATTTCTTATTTTAAAACAAACACATTGTTCGCACATTTGCAAGCGTACCTAGCGATACCACAGTCAGCGAGAGCAAAGCATTCCTCTAAGCTGGGCCGACCGGTTCCGGACCGAGCTGTTTATGGCTGGACTCGCACCAGATATAAATAGACGTGCAGCAAACCATCCATCTTCGTAATGCTTTACTTTTAAAACAACGTGAATAACCACACTTACGTATACCTACTTACAAATTGTGTATAACGGACACGACCAGAGATTTATTTAACTATTTAATTCTATTTATTATTTAAGAGATTGTATTTAACTCAACGCTGACATTTCAAGATCAAACCTAGATTTGAATTTCAAACAACCGCTCTCAACCGCTTTAAATTTCACTGTGTTTTGTCCAGAATCAGATGCATTGATAGATTCCATTTGCACAAATCCCTGCGACACAGTATGTTGTTAGCAAAATTTACGCGCTAATAGGCGGCAGGGTAAACAATAGGCTTATTAAAAGCTGCTGCTAGTTGACAGCCATAAAGCAAGCTAATCAATGCAACGAGATACGCAGTGACGGATCGCCGGAGAACGAGACGCATATAAGAGAAAACATTAAGGCGGTTAGCTTCAGATCGATATCAGCCAGACATTATTACTCGCGTGTGAGCTGTACATTGCCAGCAGCAGTTAGAAATAATAATGATAAAATCTGTACTAAACATGGCTACTAGCTAGTAGCTACTCTCAGGTCTCGACCAAATCATCTATTTCACTTTCGCTACGAATCTTTCTTAAAATAAATGAGGACAACAAATTATTTCAATAGGATGATAACGTTCGAGATTAACTTCATTCACCAAATTCCGACGTTGGTGGGTTGGGAGAAACAAAGTTACATAATTAACCACGTGGTGTCAGGTTGTTGACCCCGCCTAATGTGACGTTGATAGCACGGCTCTATCACGCACTTTCGGTGTAGATAAAATCAAGTGACTAGTGATAAGGTTATTGAAAAATATCCCTTATTGACCAATCTATCAACCGCGCATGCAATCCCAAGACGGCCTTACTCAATCATCTCTCATTCTGAATCCGTGCTGGAGTCACCCACTTAAGCGGACGGTTGCCAATTCGTTGCATAAACAACCTAGTAATGTCAAAGGGGGTCATTGCCGCGTTGCGCGGACGCCGATCACCGTGGGCAGGTACACGCTAGCTGCAGGTTAAATAATTATATCGATTGAACCCCGGTCTCCTTCAACGTGTCTGTGACCCCGATGTAAATAACCTGAGGCGGTTGTACTGTAAACAACTGACGCGTCTTGCGTCAATCGCTTGCACGGCGCGGCCGGCCCCGCTACGCCTCACCCAGTCATTGATGTGTTCACTTTTGACTTAGTGCCGCACTATTTTAGGAGCAGATCAAACATGGGGAAGTAATGGTAAACTGAGTCTCCTTGAGTAAACATCTGATGCAACGGTGCAGCTTTCTATCCTCTTTACTAAGCCTTATCTTCTTCAACGTAATCTCGGTTTAAAATAAAAATTCAAACGCTTAAGCATACCACACAATCTTCCTGCAAGAAAACCGTTGACACTATAGCAACGAAGCGATGTCCCAATAACGATGTAATAAGTAAACATTTGAATAACCGTGTTAACTCTAATTCGTCGACAGGCAAATTGAAGAATCACCTAGAGAATCGCAGAAATATTTCTGAATCGCTTCGACATAACAAGCCACATTGTGATCGTTAACGTCCACTTGAGGCGTTGAAGACATAATTTGTGTTCGCTGACCGTGAACACGAGAATCGTAAATTCAATAAGACCAGTCAGATTCTCATTGGTGACAAAGGAGCTAGAATCAACATCGCTTTTAATTTATTAATAGCAGCCATCGACACGAAGCAAACACTTTTAATGGTTAATGTTCCAGTATACACATGATGTATGTTCATAGCAATACATACATTTATATAAAGCAGTGAGTAGGTACACGAGTGTGTAATCTACAAAGTAAGGTGACCTAAATGATAAGATTATTACAGTGAGTACATTGCACACATGCACAAGATAGCACTAGTGTGCGAATTCCGACGGGTTCGTTCGTACAATGACATTGTCGACCTTGACTACTGCTTCATATATCAAGAAACACACACATTTATAGATTGTAGTAGGAATGCGTTCGTCACGCTTGTATTTAAAGTTAGCAAACACTATTCGGCCGGATTGCGGTGTGCTGCGATCCGGTGCGTTTCCACGCATTCAAAAATATTCATCTTGGTTATTTATAGCCGGTTAATAGCTACGGCGCTGGATATAGGCTCAATGTCTGTCCGAGTTGATATAGAGCAGTTCAACACACGATAAGGTGAATGCCAACGCGCCATGCAGTGATGCAGAGCGACCAAGGCCAACCGAGGAGAGTTATCGCGAGTGCGCATACCTATCCGAGTGCATACTTACAGCTCTCATGCACTCTACGCTACACGCATAACAAAGAAATTTAACCTTTTTATTTAGTAAAGAATCGATTTATCACATTGTTTTGTCATTAGTCATGCATCCGCTTAACACCAGTTAAACGGATGGAGTACCAATTTGCGCCTATAAAATGTAATTTAGTGATCATCATGATCAAATAAAACTTCATATTAAATACTCCTGATTTAAGGGCGCCATCAGCAATTGATTGATTATTAAAAAGGCCCAAATATCCATAATAAAACAATTATAGAAAATACAGAACCAGAAGCGCAATAAACATTGATTGAAAATGTACCTTTGGAAAGAGCTTCTTATTTATTTATATTATGTTTCTAACAGTTATTTTCATAAGATGTGATATTGCCAATGATGAAAGGAACGCTTTCAACCGTACTATTGCTAATAATTTTGAGAACAAGCGAGCCGTACCGTCAAACATCTTGATTGAATAATATAACGATGCAATCTATTTCAACATAATAGCAATAGATTTGCGAAGCTTAATTGACGTTAATAAACGTTATTAAATCCACAAAGAGATTCAAACGATGAGCAAGAGTTCGCATCTCCGTCGCTTTGTTTAATATCTGGCCCATTATTTTTTGTAAAAACAACTTCTTTGATGTTGTGAATGTCTACCTCATTAGTACAGTCGTATGTTTGACAAAGATGCTTTTAACATACAATAAATAACCAGAGACAAAAATGACAATTAGAAGACAATCTTTATTACGTCGAAAATCTTAGGTTGGTACGAGCAATACCAAAATTCAGGTCAAACTAATTTTGTCTAGACTAAACTAGCTTTCAGGCTAAACATGTGTTAGATGCCACTCAGGCGCCAGGGTTTGTACTTGTTTCCAGAATAGATATTTTAGTAAATTTCCTTGAAAAACGTCGGTCTAAACATCAAACGGATAACCGCTTACAATCGATATAGGTAGGTACTTATATCCAAATAAAATTAAACACCTGAAAGTAAAGATAATACTTATGAGTCTTATTATTACATAAGGATTAGATGTAGCGTCATACTATTTCATTCACGAGCGTTTATTAACGAATTAACTAACAAAAATGCTTTAATTATTGATTACTTAGTAACTGGTGCCCATCAACTGTTTAATTTAGACCAAGTTTTGTTAATTTGGCAAGCGATGTTATTAAACCAGGAACGACGACTTGAATTACAGCGATATAAATAACTTGCTATTTTATCTATTACTACCTAACTTCATATATATCACATTCTGCAAAACACTTAAAAGTCTAGGCACATGCTTCACGTAGATACTTATGACCTATATGGACGTGGAGATGCAACCAATGCGTACAACACAAATAAATGCGACGAGATACATTTGTAAAGTGAGCGCAAACTGGTTTTAAGTTTTAATAGGCACTAGAGCTTGTATAAAACAATTACAAAGTTTTACTGTGAGAACAAACTTCACCATTACTCATAATCGCGGCCATCGCTCTTTAATGTTAAGATACTTTCGGGTTAAACCAAACTTTAGTCACTAAAGTAATGACATTGAGATTGCAAGGAAAGAAAAATTTGGAACATATCGCGAAAAAAAGGCTTAATGATTCGTTTAAATATAGCCCGTTTGCTTTAGCAGTTATGTAATATCGCTTCAAAGTCCATGACAGTCATATAATTTATATTGTACTAGATTTCTGCTTGTTGAAAGACCTATCGATGACACATCGGTTGTAACATATTTCCAATGTATGATTGATAACATTTCCAAGTAGCTTTTTATTCATTTGTAGACCTTAACTTAACTGACAATGAACTGTGACATTGACATTAAAATAAAAAGTTGAAGTGTTTTTAAGAAAAATCAAGAAGATAGGTACCTAATAAACTTCAAAGAGAAATCAACACAAGCGAATAACTATTTGCCTCGCTATAAGGAAATAAGTTCTGCCAAGCCATACGAGAGAATATTCAACTTTGGAAGAATTTATTTTAATTTCGAAATTAAAAACATCGAATATTATATTCAACCTTTGTATCCCTACTTCAATTCCCATAAATGCTTCTGCATTAACTCGCTCCCCTATTGATAGGGAGATTGACCAATCAATATAGCTTCTGGCTAACTAAATTGAGAATTGGACACAGATTTATATAGGATTAATATTTGCTCTTATAAGACAAAAAATGGGGATGGCATTAAATATAACAAACATAATTTATTTCGTATAATGAAAAAGAAACGGTAAACATTCAAATGGCAGCGACAGTACAAGTTTTACTTGTAAAAGTAGAAACTTTCGAAATAGTCTTATTTGTTCCTTTTTCTTTGTTGGTTTGTATACCTAACGGCTGGCAGCTATTAGCGACTTTTTCGAAGAAGAAAAAGCTAACATAATCTTATTATCTTTTCCGAATTTTATTTTGTGTTATTTACCATTTTAACACATTTTTTCGTTGTCATAAAATATGTAAGTACTGGTATGTCCTTAGCGTAGCTAATAGGGAAGATGCATATACAGGGTGGAATTTTGTAATGCCACCTGAAGGGGAAGTACTCTTAATATTGAAGATAGAAAGTTTTACTCAAAGAAAACATTCCTTTATTTTTGAAAAGAAAGATAACTGCATTCAAAGATTTTTAAAAATTCGCTTGCCGCTCCCGGTAATCGAACCGACTAAAATCTGTAAAAGTTGCACGCTGTACTTTTATTGCATCGATCGTTAGGGTCAATAATAAGGATGAAATCTCTCTAACAAACTTCATAAATTAAATGAAAGGAAAACAATGAAAAACGTGCTTTTAACTTGACCCATTGAATCAATAATTTAGGATTTCATTGTTTTCCTTTCATTTAATTTATGAAGTTTGTTAGAGAGATTTCATCCTTATTATTGACCCTAACGATCGATGCAATAAAAGTACAGGGTGCAACTTTTACAGATTTTAGTCGGTTCGATTACCGGATGCAGCAAGCGAATTTTTAAAAATCTTTGAATGCAGTTTTCTTTCTTTTTAAAAATAAAGGAATGTTTTCTTTAAGTAAAATTTTCTATCAACAGTATTAAGAGTACTTCCCCTTCAGGTGGCATTACAAAATTCCACCCTGTATAATAATTATAAAAATTTTATGACTAAAATGCTAAAATAATATAAAAGAAAGGTCACTGCAACATTTTTATTTTACATAATGTTGTTTTTTAACTGTAATTACGAATTAAAAATAACTGAAACGAAACGTATTTTAAAACAGCAATCAACTTATTTGACGTTAGACCGACAAACTTATTTGTTCTGATGGCGGCGTCGCTATTGTCAGTATAGAACTGTCAATAAATATCGCTTTTGCATTGCATTTCACGTAGTTCCAATTTTGGCCACCGGAACACATAAGTTTGTCGGTCTATATGGTTGAAAAAGTAAATATTATTTTATCGGAATATTAATTGCGTTTTTGTAATAAATATGGAAGTTGGGTTCATCAAAGCAGACTCCAGGAATTTACCAAGAGTTAGTGTTGACATGGTTCTAACTTTATTTGTCGAAAGTGCAGAGTTTTCAAGGGTAGAAATGAAAGGGACTAAATTACTACGGTATGTATAAATCATAGTTGTTAAACTTTGTATTTTCGCAGCTTGAAACCACTTTTTTCTCAGTTTTGGGTCAGAAGGTCCTGTCAAAAACAATTAATTTGGAAACTTTGTTGAAATAGATGTGTGTTGACCGTGTTGACTCGTGTTTTATGCCAATGTCCACATTGGCATAAAACACGGTTTTTTTCGGAATATTAGTGGTATTGTTATGATCACCTGATGTTGATAGATAGTCCATTTTAAATTTTTTACAAAAAATATTTCAAAACTCGAAAAAATATGCAAAAGTATGAAAGCCAGCGACGAACAAGTACAGTGAAGTACGACCACTCGACTAGTGAGGCAGTGACAAGACTTGAGTGACGTCATTCATGTCATCGGAACCATAGGTCCGTTTTCGCGCGAAAATTAAAACGGTCAATTTAAAACCGCATTTTTTCCGATAAATTACAATGTATTAATTTTTTAATTTAACTGTGGTTTATTCTACATGGAATTCTTTAAAATGAAGACAAAAATAAAAATAGTGCATGTTCCCTATTATCTTCAGAATTGTTCTACCTAGTTAGAAAAAAAAACTATCTTTGTGGATCTATAAGTAATCGCAATACTTTATATAAAAGATGCAACGAGCATAATATGCAATTAGTATTTGCTTAGATAAAGTAGCTGTACTCAAATAGGTCTCTACCAATAATTAGGCACCCAAATCGCAAGCACCGGGATATAATTACCATACTTAGTGCCGGTAACAAGCCTTGAGACTTGAAGGCATATTTCGGCAACAAAAACATTAGTATTAACAAGTCCGAAAAATGCTAATCATCGTCCACTTAAAGCAATTACCTAACTTAGATTAGAACTGCCGTTTATTTGATAGATTAACGTGTACATAATAACTATGTATATTTATCAAAGTTACATTAAAACGCTTGACGAAAAAGCGAGAATACATAAAGATGTTCAAGTATCGTCTATTATATCATTTTCAGGCCTCAGTTGGCTAACTCAAACGCAACTCGGCTGAGTTGCTAATGTTTTATCATTCTTAAAAGCTTCTCTACTTATTGTTTCTCATTTGGGAATAGATATTCAGATTCAAATCAAAAATTATAGTGTTAGAGCTGCTTTGTTTATTTTCATTTTAAGAGTTTATTGCCATCTGTAAAGGTTTATTAATATGAAGACTGAAACTTGAATTGTGTTTTATATGTAAGTGGTTCTCTGGAGACGAAGAACCTACTCCAGAAAACATCTTATTCCGAATCCAAATCATTGTACGCGATGTTGTTTTATTTATTCAAAATGAATGTGTTTCAACAGGGTAGTACAATGTCGCTGGATATCCTCACCACGTAAGTTTTTATTAGCAACAAGAACATGTAGATACCATCATGTAACGCCATTATTTAGACCTCAGCCTCAGTGTAGGTTGACGGCGCACAATAAAACGCCTAGAGACGCGCCGTGTGGAGGCGGCGACACCGTCCGCTGAATTCAGAGATAGTGTTGTGGAAAACATAAGTCTGAGTATTTTTTGTAAACTTTTGGATTAATAGAGACACTATAAAAGGGTTTGAAATTATATATGTAATTTAACCCTGTATGATGAACCGTTAGATACCGAGTTTTGAGATTGAGATTCTCGAGTAATTTGAGCACTCCAGTTTTTATCACACTGCGAGTCCCGCTATTTTCTTAAATATCTGTAATTTTGAATAACTAACACGGCGCATAAAAATAGTGTTAACGATGCAGTAATGTCGAAGTTTCAGAAACATTGGGGCTCTTCTCAGCTTTAAATGACTCACAACTGACCGTGGAATACTGAATCCTGAAAATGTGTAGTCTATAAAAATATGACTCGAAGGCATTTTACAACATTAGTGATAAACGAATGTTGTGAGTATTGTACAATAGGCTCTTATAACCCAAAGTCACGTAGACACATGTGTCCAAGTTCCGCGTTGGAAGCCCCGGTTCCATTGCTATGCGACGCGGCGTCCATCTTACACAATACGTTTGTCGGCCGAACATGTAATAGAGGTGCTTCAAATTTTCACTGCGTCAAATGTCTTCCTGTTCATCCATAGTTAGTTGATAAGAATCTCTAATGTCTCGATAAAATAGCAAGATTTAACGCCGTCGTCGTTGGGGAATCGAAGACTTCAGATTAGTGGCTGCCAAGTCGACTCTTTATAATGGGAATAGTTTAATTTAAAGGTTTTAAACGTTATGCATTATAGGTTAGCACTAAATTTAATAGCGGGATTCAAACATATTTTGGAGATTTAGGGTTGACAGTTCCCACCGGTTTTCAGCGTTGTTACAACACGATATTGAACAGGATTTAGTGTTAAAGCCTCAATATAAGAGACAAAATTAATTCAGACCAATATTGCACGTCACTATTATGCCTGTTTAAGTAAACAACGTTTAAAGATGCTTGGACAAAAAAAAGATGTTATAGAATAGCATAAGATAATATTTGTTTGCTCGTTCGTTTTGTACTAATCAAAACAAAATATAAAATCGCTGAATGAAAGAGATGCAAGTATAAAATAAAAATATTTTAACCGGTTTTAGGTAAAACAAGCACGTCCTTTTATGTTTTATTTTATGCCGAAAAAGGCACTTACGGTGTGAATATTCGCTTTTATAATATTAAAACTTGTTATGTGACATTAACGAGTAGGAAATAAAATTAACGTGGGTGGAATGGAAGTGAATCACGTAACCTAAAAATGTTTATAATGCGTAAAAACAAAAACAGATTCTATTTATGCCTAATCTGTTTTGTTTTGTACGTGCTATGTACGGGAACCTTAATTAATTTATTATAAATTAAATAATATAATTGGTGCCACATGATCTATGGAACGAAAGCCTTTTCTCACTAGAAAAATACTGAGACAAGAAACGTTCAATCGGCAATAATTCATTGATCAAAACACAGACATTTACATTTTTATTACAAAATAGAAATTTTTATCTACAGCACCACTTCCATCCACCACTAACTATCAAGTTTTCCAATACATTCTGAGCTTTATAAAAAAATCACTTAAGGTTCACTTTCAATTGAATAAAATTGACAGTTTTACATTTACTCCATGATGTCCGTTTAAACATACTATGTTTAAACAGTGTACTGTCAATCTTATCAGTCAAACAACATCAGTACCTACATTCAGTTTTGTTTCTGCATACACTTGAGGACAAACACAGTGACGTAAACGACATGCTCTATAGAATTTTCTGTTACAAAGAATTATTACGTGAAACGTATTCGTCATTTAAATACATACAGGTTTGTCTTGCCCCAAGTCTCGACAATACAACCGGTCACTGTAATAAAGAAAGATCATCGCCCTGCCTTAGCGTTTGATTGACAACATTTCGGAGCAACGCAACGATTTGTGCGTACACAATGGTTTCAAAGGGATTTAGCAAGTCCGTTCCCAAGTAACACGTAATCTGTATATTCACTGAAGTAAAGACTGATTTACGTTTTAAAGTCAGACTATCACTTTAAATCAGTTTTGACTTAGTTTAAATGCTTTTGAGTAGAATGTGGTAAAATTTATAATGCATAAAGCTATTGTATGGTCTAAAAAAAATAAGTTAATTGGCTTATAATCGTACTAAAGCATGAATTACTTTTAATATACTGCACCTTAAACAGCATTTACACTAACATAAAGGTTAAGACCCTATATAAGTAAATAAGAAAACCTAATACATTAAATAAACGTTGTCGAAATATTTTATAGTGAACTTAGACTTATTAACACATTTTTCAAGATTAAACGCATTTTAATGATCTTTTCTTATGCTTATTTACAGCTAAGCATTAGCCAAACATTTACTAAAGTTTTAGCTCTGTTATCTTCTTATTTTAGTGTTACTTTAAAGCTTTCTGCACTGTATAGATAAAAAAAAATGTAGTTTTATTACTATAGGTCATAATTTGGCCATAAAACCATGAGAACTTTGATTATTTTCATTTGATACACAAAATACAGAACAATCAGGAGTTGTGTACGAGCTAAGCACTAGTCAAGAAGTTCCATCAAGTGGTTCCGTAGTACATTCAAGATTTGAAAATGAAAATTATTTTGCAGAAGTGTTATTAGAAGGTACTACTATCTATAAATATAAATAAAATAACTAATTATTTATAATAATATATAAAATAAAATAATCAGTTATTTAAAAAGGAGGAGGTTCTCAATTCGTCGGAATCATTTTTTTATTGTACGTTACTCGATTACTCGAAGACGGCTTGACAGATTTCACAAATTCATTTTATCTTTGAAAGGGTGTAGGTACTTTCTCGTTAGTCCCATTGTCACCAGGCCAGGATCCGATGATGGGATCCTGGAGAAATCAAGGGAACTCTTCAAATATTATAGACACACCTAGAGTGAAATAAAAAAAGTTTTATAAAAAAATAAAACCAACGTATTTGCGTAACCAACTAATATATTTTGCAAATCCATGATTTTGTTTTGGTTTTCCATTTATTGTATTCAATTTGTGTGTGTCAGGCTGGTGGAATGACTGGCTCTGAATTTGCTGCTATTTCATTTGGGTCTCCTATATGCCAAATAGTATCTTAGGCTATTGGCTGCTGCTGAAGTTGTCTTACAGCGGATGAATTTGGATGTGAATGGATTATCTGAAAACAAAGAAAGAGCGGTTTGATACATTTATTTTTTAAATTTCAGTTGATTTTTAAAGCGATTGTCTGTCGCCCTCGTGTCATATTATCTATCAATATAAGTGCCAAAAAAGAACTGATTTGTCGTAAAACATTTTTAATTTTATTTAAAGTTTTTGTGTAAGTATTTCATTCGACATACGGACTGTATAAAAATCAGTACCAAATATTTAGAATGTTAAAGTACAGTCAGCGTCAAATTCATGTTAGCTAATAACAACGGCTAATAAAGTCAAACTGGAGACAAATAAAATATGAAAGACGTGAAGTGGGGTATCATGTGAATTCTGGTGATTAAGGGATTCTAAATTATTATTTCGGTACCCTGATTAACACTATAGCAATCTATATTTATGACATTTAAGGGTAATGAACATTATAACATGCCTAAAAAGTGTTACAATAATGCTAAAGATATCACTTAGATATTTTATATGTAGGTTGAATGACTTAAGCTATTTTTTTATACTATAATAAGACTGACAGCATTATAAGACACTAGTTGAAAGTTTAAAACATTAATATTATATGACGCCATTTGCTTTTTGATTTCTCAAACATAAAAAATAAAATTATAACAAACATATGAATGAAATACTACTTATTATGTTTTTCTTATAAACGGAGTATCGATAGAAGCAATTTTATAAGTTAAAATTAATCAAATCTATAATTTTTTTTACAAAAGGTGTCAGATGTCGATTCTAAATTTGTTCCTATTTTTATTAAAAAAGCATTTCTGTGAGGGCGCGTGAATTATAAGCCACAAACATACATATATTTTCACATAAGACTAATACCCCCAGCTCATTTGCATTCAAAACAAAATAAAATTGATGATTGACTTACCTTATGATAAATTATTTTCAATGAAGACACATTATAACATCTTCGCACAACACCTGCACTGCAATACACTAAACGAAATAATCAAATCGGACTTAAGTTTCAAATACAAAGAAAATAAAACGTTCAGCCTTAGAGTAAAACTTAACTTTGGCATTGTAATTCAAAAAGCTGTTTAACAGCTGTACTAACGTCTAAAAAAATGCTTTTTACATTAGAGTATGCTGTCTAACAACTTTACTAATGTCTGTCTTCAATAACATTATAAGCGCTGGTTAGCAGCACTAATAATATTTAATAATGCTCATAGCTGTATTATTTGGGGCCCAAATTAAGCTTATAAGACACTTATAAACTTATATACGGCTGATATAGTGCTACATATGCTGCTCATATACTGCTTTGCGCGTAAGTCCATGCTGTTGTACGCTTCTTATAATGTTGTTTGGTGTTACTTGGGTTATAATCAATTTAGACCGATGTTCCGTGAGATCCGGGATGTTCGGTACACAGCCGTGTTAGATTCGAGCGATCAGATATTAATTGGCCTTATAATAAACCATTGTGTTCATCTAAAGTTAGAACTGAAATCTTATTTACTATTGTTTTTTGGATGGGTTTCTTATCTTTGCTATGGTCGTTTCAATTAAATGGATTTTAATCGTGCAAACTAGATCTACGAATCTTTAGTTAGGTATATTTTGGTATTTGATTCTGCTTCTTTATAGGCATTTTAAACAACAAAACAAACAATAAAATTAACACTAAAGTTCCTAAGCCCTTAAAAGGCATAAAACTTCTGAGAACTTCCAGTAGTTGTGCAACGTGTTTGAAATTATGACTAAAATTGAAACTCCAGTGATTCCGCCCGAGATACTCAATCTCGGTGTTGTTAGAGCGACTCTAGAGCAGAGATAATAGAGGTAACAAGCGACCCGCGCGTGCGCAACCGACCGAGACGAGCGCTCGACCGCACATCCGCCCCTATATCTTCCTAGACTCTACGTACGTAGAGACGTAAGAAATACCATTCATGCTCTTTCACTTGCCTCTTAATTCACTTTTTAACTTGTATTGTAGAGTTTAATCGTTCAAATAATGCACTGCCCAGTCTAAATCGATCGCTTTTATAACTATTGTATTGAAAATTGAAGCAAATATAACGTCAGCGAAGAAAAGAAGGGGTTAGGTAGGAGATATTAATTTTTAATAATGTACAGGCTTCGGTGTTATTATACTATCAAATCGTGTTGAGACACTCACAATGTGACGTGAATGGTCCGCATTTTAACTAATGCCAACGAACTTTGGTAACCAGATCGAAGACCTGAACGTATTTAACTTTGACCTGAAAGAAGGGAATTTGAAATCAATAGTATCGATCCCTTTCGCTTCGTTTTAATTTACTTAGGCAGTAACGATGGACACGTTCCGATGCCGGATGGAACTAATTACGGAAGTCTAGCTAAAATGAAATTAGAGGGTTGTCGCACAATGAAATGGGCATGGCTTTTATGCTTAGAAAATGAGGGGTCAGATCATTAGATTATGTAGTCAAAGGGTTGCCAAAAACGCTATTATTGATGAAAAAGTCGGACCCTTTTGGAAGTGGCAGCTGCCGTTCGCTCCATGTTAATATTATTCTAACACGCGGCTTAGCATAGCGCGGTCATTAAATAGTTGCCAAGCTGCTCCGATTTGTATGTTAATGCAGTAAGTCCGACTTATATAAACGGAAACCACAAACGATGCGAGAACGGGCTCAAGAATCACGATGTAATCATTAATTGCTCCTAGTATGAATGTTACATAATACGTTTTATGATGAAGTCACAGCTATCTGCGACTTAGAGGACGAGGATACCGACCTTTTTGATTAAGGAATCATCAATCATGCATGACTCCGCTTACCCACAGAGTGGGTATCACATTTCACACGTATTGAAAACGGCTCAAATGCTCCCTCCCATAGGTACCTATACAGGCGTAACATGATTGAGAATTTAGGTGTCGTATTATTACCGCGTCGCGTCTCTACATATTGAATAGTAACTTACACATTGTTTAAATAATATAGGTAATAACATATTGGAGCTCACGATTACGACCAAGATTTTGCGTTGTTATTAAAGTTGCGTTACCAAATCGGATTAAACTTAGTTTTATTATCTTATGACTAGATAACGTAAAACCCATTTCCCTCGTTCAGGCGAAAGTTAAATTGTGTTGCTTCGCTAATGTTTTCGGCGAATAAATTATTTTGACTCCTACAAATTTAAATTGTGTTAAGTTTCAGCATGGAATTAGATCAATTGATGACTCACACATGTATATTTACGTTCGTACGTTAAGTAGGTATAATATTACTTAAAGGATAATTTAGATAACATGAGCTAGATATTTATTTAAAATCCCATTCAATGTTTTCATGAATGGAAAATGGTTTACGTTTTTTTACAAAAAGTTACCGGTAGTGATCACGGGTAGGATAATTCCTACCCGTGATCCCTACTTGACTTTCTGGTCAAAACCTAATGGTTTTGACCAGAAAGTCAAGTATCACAATTGAAATTAAAAGAATTGCTCAAGCATACCTAAAAATATATCCCCATTTATTCAAAAACAATATTAAAATTTGATCAACACAAGACATTGAATAATGCGTCATAAACAACAACTTCCTATGAAGAATAGGTACACAGTCCACCAAAACATTTCAATTAGGTACGACACACTCGTCTCGCCGAGGGTCCTTCGACGAGGTCCGTTACCCTTTCGCCGCAGTACAAATTAATTCAAAACTAGAAACAAATAATTTCCGGCTAAGTGTACCGGCGTGGAATAATTAGCGCTAGGTGGGTACACGATTGGCTTTGCGCCTATTTACAGCCGTGTCAAAAAACGGCAGCGACCTTGGCGCCCCCGCGCGGACGCTCAAATACATTCACCTCAGGTGAGGCCCGTGGGGCGAGTTGCTGCCTACCTGGTGAGTACGCAGTACCACCGTTGCATACATCTGACTCCTCAAACTGTTTACTTCAAGCAATCTTCCAACTTATTGCTTAGCCAAAAAGTACATTACTAAAGATTGTGTTGCGCTGATGTGTTCAAAGTCAGAGTCAAGGTTTTATATCAAGTACTTTTAGGACGCATTGGGGATTAATACATTAATCCCCAATGCGTCCTATAAATAACGTATAATTTGTAATGAACTTCATTCATCTTTTACATAGTCATGATCCTTCGCCGACAGTAAAATGAAATAATACATGGGTAGGTACGACGTACGCCAAATTGACGATGTTTTGCAATCTCATTAGAAACTGCAAGACCTCTCTCTATAGATCATTATTCGTCCCAGGTTCCCACAAATTTAAAGCAAAAAAGATTGCTTACCTACTTCCGTAAACTTGTCGATCAAACTTCTAGTTAGTGGAGGTTGTCACTTCAATTGGTAAATTGCTCTGTCTATCCTTTAGGACCACACACGGGAATAAATCGCCTATTTATTTGCTTAGAATCGCAAAGAAAATTAAAAACACGGAGTAACTTTTTCAGTCAAGATTTTTTTAACATGAAGGCAAGTTAGAACAGCAATAAAACTTTTATTCCCACGGTCATATTTCTTGCAAGGCGTAAGAAACATCATAAAGAATTACACAATACAATTTAAAATGATAATATCGCGTTTTATTCTGACCAATAACGAAAATGCTGAATAACGCAATAAAATTAGAAGCCATTAGGTAAGAAGCTTTCAATTTTTTTATATACTCTTTTACAATGCGTAGCGTAAACAATTACGTGGCTATATAAAACCCACTAATTTGACCTTATTGTAATGCAAACGAGCTTTTAAGAAAGAAGAAATTGTTCAAGATTATCCTACAATTTTAAGAAGTTCAAACTTCAAACTAATCATCGTTAGCCAAGCAAGACTTGGGTCTCTCCTGAGACAGCATTGATCTCAAAATCTTTAGCTACGTTACTGTATAAGGTTATGAAGACAGTAAATGGTTAGACGGTAACAGAAGCGTCAATAGGTAATAGCAACAAACCTACAGTACTGTAAACATAATCAATTGAGATGAAAATGACAGACACTTCGTTCAATTAAAAACTGGAAATGTAGGTACAGAAAAAAGTAAGCTACGATACATTTATCATAAATTAATCGTCAAAATACGCATACTATAGTAAATAAAAACACAACAAAGCACAGAGACTAAAATGTATCCCAAAAAAAAACATTATAAAATATCAGAATGATTTCAGTGTAAAATAAAAGTAAACTTTGAGTTGTTAAAATAAAACCAGCAGACTCGCTTAAAGAAAAAAAAATTAATGAAACACAACAGAAGAAACTAATTTTGAATTCAATATTAACACAAACGTCTAAATAACGTGTCAAGCCGTTGAACTCAAAAAAAGGGCGACAAACATCTAATTTTGTGGAAACGCAAAAGTTTGTCGTATTCCTTGATGGATTACGTGCTACTGCGTTGGGGGAAATATTCAATAACAGTTATAATGAAAGTCAAAAATGACATGCAAATATAAACAAACAACATGTAAAACCAACAATCGTTTCTTTTAACCATGTCCATTTTCCTAACAAGTTATCCGTTATATAAAATAAATTAAGCTATAACGACAAACAATTATTAATTACTATGATAAAAAATTTTGAAAAAGTGACAAGTCACCTTATGGCGTATCTTACCCAAAGAAAAACTAAAAATGCAATATTAACTTTAATTATGTTTCGAACGTCTTTAAGTAGATGAATCCGGCACAATGGTAAAACTGTAATTCTCCAATTTTATTGAAACATTGCACCTAAACATTGTCATAGGTATTTAAGAAAAAAAAATTCTAACCACCCAAGCAACTACAAAGTACCTACGTATTTTCAGAGTGAAACATTGAAGACGCTACGCCTAGCAAGCAGCGCTAGAAGATTTTCCACTTTCTTCCACGAGCGCGAGCGGCCATGCGATGGATTCGCACGATTATCTAGTAATTGACATACGTTTCATTATTATCCAGATTTAGCTTTCGAACGCTATTGCTTCTTACATTTCACTAAAGAAAGCGTCCCGGCGTAGACACGCGCAGAACAATGAAAATAGGTGATAAATTATTCAGATATTTAAAACATTACGTACTGAGCCTCTGAGATGGACAAAAGACGATGTTTTGCAGTGGAGAAAAATGTTAGGGAATATAACTTGTGAAAGTAATATTATGGCCAATGAGCAGAAATATTATGAAGAAGATACATAAATGGAAGAGAAAACCGATCAATCATATGAAAATTATAAATAAGCCATATATATAGAGAACAGAAGTTTGCTAAACGCCTTCTTTAGTAAATATGTGGTCTAGATCCGTCCAAAATGGAATTCAACTCGCCGTGTTACTCACGTCCTCAGTGACGTTTCTAGGTAAGCATTAAAATACGAGATTCCTCCAAGCAGACGTTCGTAAGTTACTTAGTCACCAGCGTTACTTCACTTCAACAACGTCATTTAAAAAGTCGTTTGTTTGCTCTACTATTTTTGGCGTTTCAGGGTTGCTTCCTCGTCTCCGAACTGCTCAATGCCAAGCGATATTTGTTCTTTTAAAACCGACAATGGCTTCACATGCCTCCAAATTGACATTTAGGTCTCTTTGTTTAGACAAGGTCTTTCCTGTTCGCTGATCCTCTTGACATCGGCACGAATAAATTACATTTACGTATTAGCACTGAGCACTTCTTTTCTAACGTGAATTTTTTTTAAAATGTTTCAATTTATAGTATCCAAAAGTTAAGTACAACCCGCATGTTCCGTTGCTAGGCGTATGCGTCATTTTTAAACTAGCCACGGTTCAGAAATAAGTTTAGTTGAAGCATTCAGTCCAAGCAGTGTGTTATGCGGGTCATTTTATGACCGCATGACGTTGTGACTATTTACGTAAAGCTTCCATTGTGCCGAAGTTATTTATTCCTGTACTGTTCGTAGCATGATAAATAATAATGAAAGTACAATTACTGAGCAATATTTTTATTATTAAACGCGAATGTATTATCGTAACAGCCAATGTAAACAGAAAGGTGCATTTAAGTAAATGACGTCTATTGAAATTATTAATAACAAGATAAGTCTTAATTAATTACCTATGCGAAGCAATGCACTTTATTCAATTCCATAGTTCTGAAGAAGCATGCGATAAGGTAACTTGCTCAGAACGAAGATAAAACTGAATTAATTCCCGCCTTTGAATCGCTAAGTTTTCACATGAAGTTAGAGGTAACTAAGTACATATCATGCACATACGTTGCTGTCAGACGATGCGATTTACCATCAGAAGTGGCCTCTAAACCGGTCGGACCGGCGCGGGCGCCGTCGCTTCGGCGAAACCCCGCTGCATCCAGCTCTCAAATTGTTTGTTACATTACTTGGCAAATTGAAACTTAAATGGAAGGTACATCGAGGTCTCGGGTCGGGGTTTATTTGAGTTTCTCACAGTAAAACTGAATAAGCTAACCACCGTTACAATCGCATCGTGATAACACCAGTTACCTGATTGCTTCTAATTCATGATGTAGGTTGTACAATAATTTGATCAGTGTGGCTTAAAATCAATGTTTTATAATAATAAGGCTACATTTCAACTTACGAAATTTTACGGTTTTTTTTTTCCTAGCCGTTTTGATCCCACTGCTGAGCAAAGGCCTCCCCTTCTGTCTGCCACTTTTCCCTGTATTGTGCTGCTTGCTGCCACTCAGGCATAAAGATTATTTACGGTTATTTTAGTTATTATAATTTATTTTGTAAAAAACATTACTTTGTAGTAGGTACCTATTTGTAAATTGAAAAGTAACTATTATAAACATTCTTAAACTGATAGGTATTTGATAATTAAAAGTAGGTATACATAGCAACTTCTTGTCATTAAAAGCAGTTTATGTTTAAATTACCTCTACTATATTATAAAGAACCACGATATGGTTCAAATCGGTCGGCGTCCTTTGTAACTAAAAGTACCTAGGTACCTACTTTAGAAACAAAAAAACTAAGTTTTTTGAACTCATTGAACCACTTTCAGGAGAGATAAAACGCATAGCTTTTAAGAAAATATAAATAGAAGTCTCACTATCGGGTGGGTATAATAACAGGAGGGGAGCCCTGCGTACCACTCACCCTCCGTACCGACGTTTGATGATAGATTAAGTATTGTACCCGCTGGAAATGCACACCTCCCTCTTAGCGGAGCAATTGAGGCACTTTCTTTATCTAACAAACTGTCCTATCATGAAATAATCCATTTCTTACGTAACTTGGCTTCGGGAAATATGGCTCAGACATTGTCAATGCAACGTCCGTGGGTTGTCGTTAGGAAAGTTACCTAGTTAAGTATTATACATAAATGTAGTTGAATAACTTACTGTTACAAACGTCTCAACGCAAAGGCCTTATTTTTTTAAGAAAGTAGGTACCTATACGACGGGTAACGACCCCTTAAAATCCCGTAAAAAAGCTGTTTTGTAATCATTTTAGTTCATGAATATATAAGGTGCCCGAATTAAAGTATTAATGCATTGAATCAAAAAATTTTTTTACTTTATTAAATAAAGTAGGTATTAAATAATGTGGATAATAACGATGTATACCTAATACTTATTTACGGTCTAGATATCTTCGAACTTCCTGTTTACAAATAGACAGTACCGATTTGTCAAGTTCCCTAAATAGCATTGGAATGGGGGAAACGGTGAGATGAGAATATTTTACAATAATTTTTAATTTTATTTGCGGCGTGGAAATTTTTCTCTGCGCGCTTAGTTTTAGCTATACGAGTAAACAAACTACCGTAAACTTTATGTAGGTATCACTATTCGCCATTAAGTATTTTGTAGGTATAAACTGTGTTGTTAAATATATGTAAGTACCTATAGAGGTTTAAAGGTTTAAATGTAGAAAATAGGCTAACATTAACCACGTTAAAGTGATGAGCTGTCGTTGAATTGTAACTACGAGTAAGTTTGTAACGCGTACCATTTTAATTAATGAATGTATGGTTATGGTTTCTAAAAGGTTGTCGTTCGCAGATTACCTGGGTAATACCTACTATGGGTATCATGAAGTGATTTTTGTTGAAGAACCGGCGTTAAATTAGCAAGCAGGTCACCTTATTCAAGTAAGTTATCACCGTCACCGATTCTGTAATTTTTAATAACGTAACCATAACAGATGTCACGCTTGTATCTGGATTATCATAATTATTTTATCTTTAAGCATAGTAGGCATTTCATTGTAATTGAAATTAAATCATTGCGCAATGATAAATTGCGTGTACTACCTACTTAGTAGATTTGAAAAATGAGTAGGTAGGTCATCTAACAACCATTTTTTGCATACCATGCACTCTGTATATTTCATTTTGATTCCCATTTAGATATAAAACAATAAAATAACATCCATTTCCCTTACATATTTCGAAGTTTATGACTTTAATGTAAGGAGCATAATTTAAACAATAATTAATTAAGTATTATTACTTCTTCAACCATAAAAAGTTTTTAATATGTTCTGTTTGGGGAAATAAATCCATTTGCGGTTTAATGGGTAGGTACTGGTACTGTAGAGTTCTAGAGCGTGATTTCGGTTAAAAAAACAATTCAGAAGTGGTTTTTAATTACCTACGAGTATAGCGGGCGATCGGTTTTTCATTTGGCAAAGGTAATTTGAGGTTTCGTGACGTTAAGTTACGTTAAATAAACAGTTTTTAAAGCGTCTTTTGTGTTTGTTTTCGCTTAAATTAATTACATCATGTCTACGGCATACCTACTACCTATTTGACCTCAATTATGAGTCATTGACTAGATGAGACAAGAATAACAAATAAATCTCCAGCGTTCACACAATTATAGTGCGAAAAAAAAACGATTCCTTAACCGCGAAATAGGTATTTTTTTTATTTTTAATGTTCGAGTTTTAAGGGCCTTTTATGAAATGGCCTCGACCCATACAGCCTTGCCATAGTCTTGTTAATTTAAGTGACACATGTGTAAATTTTCCACAACAACCTTAAAGGTTCACCTTGGTTGATAAGAATTACTCATCATGATCATCCCACGCGGCCGTTGTTTAATCAAAATGCATTGTGCAAAGATCACCTTGCTGCAATTTATGGGATGCAGTTTTAAAACCTGTAGTGTGATTTTTGTTGTTATTTCACGATTTTTATTTTTATTGGGTAGGTATCAATTGGCGTCGTTTTGAAGCTGATTCAACAGATTGGAACAGGGTTATACATACAGTGAAAATTGTATTCATAAATGAAAAAAAAAAAACATTTTCTTAATTGCCATAAATTATGTGTTAAATTTTCCCAACAAAACTTATTTTAAATAAAGTTTTATTGTGCTGTGTAGTCAGTCATTATCATTCAAGTTCAAATAGGACTTAATTTAGATCAGTATTTATTTTATTTTAAAGTTGAAACTAACGTCCTTAGTAAGAATCAAACATTTATCAATGAAATGTTTCTGTTATAAAGTTACGAAATTCGACGCTTGGTGGGGAAAATTAGGCCTACTAGCCATGAAAAGAGGGATAATAAAAGTAGGTACCTATATTTTGTCCAATTCAGATGTTATTACCGGAATTTGTTCCTGTATAACCTGTATTTATGATGAAATAGTCAGAAGATCGCCGACGAACGCAATTATTATTTACTTTATCTATTATTAGACACACATAATCTTATAGATATTTTTATGTCTCGCCCACAGGCAATTCGTCATCCGAGGACTAATCTAGTCACATTTACGAGTTTTAAATAGAAGATTTATCTTACTTAATGATAGATTATTCACGTTAATCATGACTAACAAGGAACACAAACAGTTTGAAAATATACCTGTAAATTACTTTGATAAAATAGGTACATCAGTCTAAACTAGTATGGATATATAAGCCGCGTTAAGGAAAATGTGTCTAGCTAGTGCTGTATTAAAGCCGAATGTAGGTAAACAAAACGATTGTGATGTGTTGAGGCAAGGAGACATCGCAGGTCAAGGTATCCGGGCCAAAGGTCGATGACAGCGCGCCGCGGCCGATACACTTGCCGCCAAAAATTAACCTAACCGCCACCAAATTATTAACACGACAAATTCTAACCTGATGACATTGACTCGTTTTCGGATTTAGGCGTCGTGGGTGGCATCGGTAGGGGCATCGATGGCAGCGGCTGCGTGGGCGCCTGCTGCTGCATCGTGCAAGCGTTTCCCAGCAGCGACTGCGTCGTGTTGTACGGGAGCCCTTCATCGTACCCCCATAGCTCCAGCCCCGTGTACTCGGGCGAGGCCAGCGACTCCGGAGACATCACCATAGCCGGGGGCAGACCGAGGGCCGAAGACGACGTCACTTCGGACGAGCTCTCTTCGAGCATTCGCAGCGTCTGGAACCCTCCGTTGTTCGACCAGCGGCGTCTCATGTCGACGAGCGTGTCATACGCTCCGGTATCCACATTCGCCGACGGACATCCTCCGACGTAGGCTTTCACTTCACTTTTTCCCCGCACTAAACTATCTAAACGCGACTCTATAGACGTGCACCATTCGTCTATGCGCGTCAGGAACCGAAGCGAATCGTTATCCACTGTCTTGATTTTATTGCACTCTAATAAGACGGGTTCGACGCTGCACCGATAACTTTTTCTAGTCACAAACACAATCCACGCAACAGGTGAGAAGAGCACGCGAGTCCCACGAATCGAGTCGGTCCGACGGTGAAGATGTAAAGTTACCGCGTCTAACTAACTAACTCGGGCCGTAAAAACAAGCACGTTGCACGCGCGCGACCGTCGTCAACGGAGTACGTAGAGCGAGCGAACGAGCGTCGCGGCCGCTCTCACTACTCACTGCCACGGTCGAGCGTGACGTCACGCGCCCCGCGCCCCGCAGCCCCGCCCCGACCAGCCCGTGGCACAGAAAGTCAAACTCACCGCGCAACGGAGAGACAGAATGTAGCGCGCCGATAAAACACCCTCGATTTATGAACCAGGCAACTCGTTCTATCAAAACAACTCTCCTAGCGTTATGCAACTTTTGAACTTGAAAAACCGGGATTGATTTTGTTACAATGAATGTAACGTTCTCTTTTGGAATGGCAGTTTTAAAGTAGCATAAGACGTTAAGTAGATAGGTATTGTCAAGGTACCTTACACGTATTATTAATGTAGAGTATTGTAAGTAGAGGTAAAAAAAATAATTATGAAATTGGATAGGTATGGCCAATTGGCCATGTTACCTACCATTTTACAAGAAAGTAATTAGGTAGTTTCTTACTAGGTATTCATAGATATACCTAGGTATGTATGTAATCCTACAAATACCTATTTTTCTTTACAACGTGAACGTGATTTGTAATAGATTCCGATTCCGAGGTATCTTATTCCCTAAAACAATAATTATATTTGCATAATTGTCTCTATTATATTTAAAAATCTCAAAAAGATCTCTGTCAATGAAACATTGTTTGACTTTTGTAATAATTAAAAGAAATTAAAATGCCATTAATGAGGTAGGCGCTACTGATAGCAATTTATTTACCTAATTTGAAGCGAATGTAGGTAGTATAATAATAGGTCATTGAACGATATAAACACATTACGAGGGGTTAAAAGTCTTGTGACGTGGGCGTCCGTTTAAATGAAGAATAGGGGGGTAATAATAATAAGATTTTTATATACATGTAATATCTCGTATCTACTAGCTGCCGTTAGATTCTTAGGCACCCATCTAGGTTTTAAGTCAGGTAAATCATATTAGCAATAGGTAAGTACTAATTCTTCCTATTTATCAAATGGTCAAGGATCAACAACGGTCTTAGACGATTTTGAAAAAAAGATTGAGATTAGATGGCCAATAAATAGGTACGGTTATATTATACTTATATTATACAAACTGATACAAGGAAAATAACAGCAACGAAGATTCTCTAAGTCCATACCTATTTATGAAAAAAAAAAATTGTGAGAAGAATCACCAATTCACGAGTTACTGATTCAGTGTCGTTGTAGGTAGGTACATATCGTTAAATTTTTTAATGAATTAATGTACATACTACTACTTTATTTTATTATTATCACTATTTAAATTTTGCTTTGGTACAAAAAAAAACTTACTCTACTTGGTAATAATGTGGGTGCACACTAGCACATAATAATGTTTTCTCTTTCCTAAGACATTGGATTCAAGAGACACAGGGACATGTAATAAATAAGCTATCTATGACGATAGCCAGTGTATGTCAAGTCAACGGACAAGTGACTTGGATCCTTAATCCGACTCCACAGCAAACTTGCGTTTTTTGTTGTGCGTATCGCTATATTATAATATAAGCGCTATTGTAAACAAAATAACAAAAGAACACACCTTTTTGCGATATCCGATATCACGCGCAAGTTATGTGGGAAGAACACGAAGCTCTACCATCCAAAAGTAAAAACAAACAGTCATCACTTTGTCACCTAATCCCTACTGGATAATAGATACAGAATATAATATGTAACCATTACGCAAATATTACGTTCCAAGAACCTGATAATAGGTAGGTATGCTACCTACAATAATTTATTAATTGAAAGGAAGTAGGTTACACATTTGGTACGTTCAAGTGACACGATGGCATCAATTTTAGGGTGCTCTAAAAAGAAATACAGCGCAATGACCTAAATTACCTACTATAGAATTGTATGTACAAGTTATCTGACTCTTCAGAATTGCGAACCGCGAAGGTGTGTCAACAGCATTATCTGAGTCTGCGATAATATCGATATTGTTGTGGGACAAGTAAAATCGACGAATTTGTGTATTTATCAACTAAGCTTTGTATGCCGCTAGAAAAAAGGAGTAATTTTACGGTTAGATTAGATTAGAAGTTGTGATGGCGTCCGCCATGATTGCTGCGTTCACGTCATCGCATCACGTGTTGGCGCAGTTCATTGACCTCACCAGTGTTTTGGAAATACATCGCTACATTACTTCGCGCCGCCTCTGAGTGAATCAGTCATGCAATGCAAAGACGCACATACAAAACCTTTAGATACCTACTACAGGTAATAAACCATAGGTGTTAAAAACAAAAACATGATTTTGGTTATATTGAACAGATTTTTTTTTCTAAATAGGTACTTATAAACTATTGACTAGTCTAATGATACGATTATTTCATTACTAAAATTATTTAAAGCCTAGGTAAGAGGTGTGTAATATCAACGCATACATTAGGTAGGTATTAATTAATTGTTTAATGATAGTAAACCATTCTTTTTTCACGTGATAAAAAAATATGACCTGACGTTTCCAGACTTATGTAATAGAAATAGGTAAATCGATTTCTAAATATGGCCATTGTTCCGACATTATCATTATTTATTCAAGCGCATTTGGCAGTATCTACGTCACTTTACATTTTCCATACCATTGCGATTCGTTTTTTTTTTTATATTTTTAAGGTATTTAAAGTGAATCTCCCATTTTCTGAAAAGGGTAAAATACCTACTTAAAGAAGGTGTAGAGGTAAACCGTGAGCCAATGTAGCTTGAAATCGCGATCCATAGTGGTCATTCGATACAAAAAAATTCGTAATGATTTTCTTCAAGTAAACAGTACTGCCCTGTAGAAAAGCGCTTTTCAATATATTATTTTGCCCAACATTTTATTTGTTTCTTAACCACTCAACGCCGAACCGGCACTCGGGTGCCGCATAACAATAGATTTTCTATTGTGTCTAGTAATCCGGGGCTAGAAGGATTAACAAAGATTCCTGTAAGAAGATTGTAGTTTCTATTGTAAAACTTAATATAAGGAATAGTTCGGTATCAAAAATATATAATATAACTAATCTATCTACTTATATCCCCAACCCAAACTATTGTTATTGTCAGCAGGAGAAAGTTAATTGTATCTCTCACTATTTCACCACCCGTGCGATTCGGTACCTACTGATAAACTTTTTATAAAAGAATAACGAACAATTTTCAAATTAAATATTTCATTAATTAATTTCTGTGGTTTCTGACAAAGTGGCGTCCGCAGTTGAGTAGCATTCGGTAAATGGACGACTTTACAATGCGTAATTTTGATGAAAATACGAAATACTCGACCTTTATGATTAATAGTTGAAGAAAGACAAATAAATTGAAGCAAATGTGCAATGAAGTAAACTAATATTGTTTTAAATACTAGACTTAATTTAACATTGATTTGATTGAATATGGTGTAAGTTTTGGGTAAATAACTTGTCAACTTGCAAGTAAGCAAATAAAAAAAGTAGTGATTTCGAATTTATGACCCGTGTGAGTCAGATTTCTAAATAGACCTAATCATAAATTATTCGAATCGATTCTTATTAAAGCGTCTTGAATACACTTATCACTTTTCTCTCAGACTGTATCGCAAAGTGTTTGTGTACAGTCGTGAGGCTGGCCAGTCGTGCGTGCTGTAAACTACTCGATTGGTTCCCGTACACCCGCCCTCCTTCCTTCTTCCCCCTCTTCCGTCTTTACCTCGTCTTTAGCCGAATTATCTCCGAACTGGTTTTCGCCTATTGCTCCATTTATTTAGATGATCTCCTTTTCACCGCAAGGAATTCCAAATTATTTCAATTGGACTAAAATCTATTGGATCCTATTAACTACACAATGGACGGCTACCCTCAAAAAGGTAAGGTAGTAATGGCTTTAACTTCGTTACGAATTGCTTAAGGTTGCTGAAGTAAAAGGTTCTTTTATCATGAATAAATAACCGTATTTTAAAGGCTAATATCTAATAATATTAGATTTCTAACGAAATCGAAATCAACAGGAAGAGTAAAGAAAAAAATGGAGAAACTCTTTATTCAGACTGGCAGATTTCTTAGGCTTTTGTAAGAATTAATGGAACATCTCTTAGGGGATTAATTTTTGCTTTGACTAAACAATATATATTCGTTCATCATCATCCGCTTCTCTCAATTTTATTTACACAAATCAATTATGACTTCCTTTAGCGTACTCCGAATAACAAGTAAACAACTTTACAAACGAAACAGCGGGATCATTCGACTGTTCGACACAACCTCGCTTCGCACGCTTGTCAATACTTCTTCAATAGATAGAGGAATTAAACTTTTTGCTCGGCAGGTTTCCATTAAATGCAAATTACAGATGAAATTGATCGATCTACCAGTCTGCACTAGTCAAGGTTGCTTTATACAATTTGTACCTGTTGCTCTGATGTCATTCCTAGAGTTGCTTTTCATCGGCAGCTAGGTATCATTGCTTTATTTGTATTGTTTTGCAGTTATATCATCTACAATTTATTTCGATGACTTTAATTCATTTGTCCACTTTCAGCTGTAATAAATATTGCCAATATTTCTATATTATTAATTAACTTCATTACTCCTGAACGTTTATTATTTCCTTTTATGTCAATTTAACTATAATGAAAGTAATTTGTCTCACCCGCAGTAACGTTTATGTGAAGAATTTTATACATTAGTTTCTACATACAGGGAATGATTAATGTTACCGAATCTTGGCATCGAGCCATACAGTTCTTTACTGTTGCTTTTGAAAAAAATACACATGAAATATTAATTCTTCTCCTTTGGCAGAATACCTTCGTACTTACATTGTCGAACTGACTGCAATTCTTTTAATTGACGTCTTCAAACTATTAATTCTGCTTACCTGAAACAAAAAAAATGTGGCTTTAGCAACACAAACCTTAATAGGTCATTTACCTGGATCGTTTCATGTTTGCCATGGTTAAAAAACATTGCTATAATTGATATTAAGACTTGCAGAGACGAGATCAACATCAGGTGTGCATTTCTCAGTAAGCGGACATGATGCAAAATAGCAGCTTTAAGAACTCGGTGACCGGTTTGAATTTTTCCTGAGTTATTGCACCATTTAGAGCCGGCTGGGTACGCGTTGTCGTGTTTTTACTAGCGATGTGCAGGCGCATAAAAAGTGGACGCGGCAGAATGGTCCGCGCAAGCGCAATTAAGACCAAGGTCTTCAGGTTATCAAACCCAAGTCGGCGACTTGCGATGCCGGCCGCGCCTCGTTGCCGTCGCAAAAAATGTAGCGAATAATGAAGTCGATGGTATTAAAAGATAATGGCGGGGTTAACACGACGGTTGCATAGCCATAACTGCCCACGTCGCACCGGCCATTCGTTCTACCTAGCGACATAATAAGACGACAACCAACCGCCGCCAAGACATCTCATTTCCATTTTGGCTCACCAAGCGCTATGCAAAGTACTCCTTAAGTTGCTTTTATACTGCAAAATTTATTCTTTTTTTCAGAATGACAAATGTCACACAATCTTAAACGAGTTGAGCTTCTTGCAGAAGTGCAGTGAACACTTAAGAAGTATATAGAAAAGGTTGATTTAACGCTACTTAAGAAATATCAGGTAGGAAATCGGGAATGTTATGAATTCAGATGAGGAAAAACTGCAGCCATTCTTAAACCAGACTTTCACATTGTGATTTAAGTTGGATTAAACATAATCGTATAACAAAGCGGCTTTTATCATAGGCGTGCTGTCCGAACGATACGGAAATTCCAGAGAAGCATAGTGGGTCAGAGAATGGTTCTGGCCGGGAGCCATATGTAGGTACTGGAGGAAGTCAAGGCTACAGTGCATATACTGCATACGCAATGCTAAATCCTGTTCGTTGACTCCGCTGCACTTGACAGCCTGATGTCATTCGCACTAATGTGACCTGCTAAGGAACCATGTTACCGTTCTTTGCAGTCACACGACCGCTTACATAATGCAACCTAGACAATGTTATCTCAACACTAGATGAAAGTAACCTTTGAGTAGTGAGCTTTAGTTATACTTTCGCTTGGGTGCTCTGCGCATAGTACCTTTTGACAATCGCAATTCAGAGAAGCTAGAAATGGCTTGCAAATAGGAATAGAAGCCTTAAAACCGGTCTGTAAAGTTTAGTTTCAAAGTCAGGGTGATTATTGTAAGATGTTTTCAAAGTTACGTAGTCAATACTATCATTTACGTGATGCAACTATCGAGTCCGAGCTGCGATATGGTACTGTGAGCTCTTGAGGGCTAAAGGCGTGTAGTACTCGTATTGTTGTCTGGGAACACGAACGATCGGCCGTCGGTGCGTGGCTTCGTTTGATTGCGGATCATGCTTAAACTTGGGAAAAGATGTGGGTAACTGTTTTTCGATTTCAAACATTCACGATCTTTGTAACATTTGTAACCGTTGTGTTATTACATGACATCCTGAATTCACGTTCTCGTGTGAAATTAGAACAATCTTTCGTTGGGAACGTTCAGTAATATCAGATTGTATTATCCAATAGCATGATTCTTGTTGTGAATAAACTAGAAATAATATCAGTACTTAAGAGAGTCCTATTATTTCTAAGGTGGAAATAACATGGAAAATGTGCTACTAACATTTTTTTGAGATTTCAAACAGAAAAAATTTCGTCCCGTATATTGATTTTGCCACCACAACGTTAATCTTAATATATACCTGTATCGATTTTGTGTGCCGAATTACTACTTGACGACGATGCTGTCACCACTTGTACTCAATGTGGAATGCTCCATTACTCGTTGTGCTATTTGTAATCTGTGCTGCGTCTATTTAGTCAGCTAGTCGAATAGTTCCACGTACTGGGAAGCATTCGCCGCCCATCAAATGTTAATAAAGAAAATATATAAACAGATACATATTTGGACAGTGTCCTCGTAAATACCACAACGCTCTGAACAGATATTAATCATGATTAAAGTCAGCGAAATGTTATAATTGGGACCGGCACTGTTTTACGACGTTATTTACGAGTTTCCCAGCGCGAACAAGTTATTTTTTGGAAGAAAACAAACTTAATGTAAAATATTGATGTTTGTTTTGGATGTTTATGCAGACTCTTTATTACTGCTGCGAGTAAACAGCCTCGCAAGTCGTCAGGAAATTAGCGCTAATATTATACAGTTCGAGTGAAATGAACGTTATAATTCTTTATTAAGGGGGAATCTGTGTATGAAATGGGAAGTTCAAAATTTGCATGCATATATTTCATGTCTTTTGACCTTATCATATTTATCATCATTAACAGGCGCAGGATGTCTAGTGCTGAACATAGATTTCCATAATGACCGGTTGTGCTCGCGGCTGCATCCGTCATGCTTTTCTCATCTCAATAAAGGTCTGCTTGTTTCGCGTTTAGATCTACAACTACATTGCTTTATTTTTGAGCTCCCTTCAACAACCCTTATTTTTCAGTAGCTATTAGTTTTTTGCCTTCTATAATCTCTGTGGAATTAATGATTTTCTCTAATCTCCTGAAATCATCCATTTTTTAGATTGCAAACAAATTGATTAATACTCTTCGTTCGCTCACCAAATAAAAAGGTGTCATAGATCTGATCTTACTACATAGTTGTTAAAATATGTCAACATCATTCATCACACGCTACGACCGCGACGCCTTGACTCTTACACTATGTTGGTTTCATGCGTCAATGACACGTTTGTCTTAATTTTTCACTCTTTTATTACTAGCATCGGACAATTTCAGTGGTCATACATCTTAAAAAGATCTGTTTTACGACCGGGAGCATAATTGGCCATTAAATTAAGTCCTTGAAATACACAAAAAGTCAATAACAAGGAAGCGTCCCTTATTCTTAATATGTTAAAGAACTCGATAGGCGCAGTTTTTAAAATCCTTATTATAATAGATTCTCTTCAAATGTAATAGAGACCAGACCGTAACCATAAAAGTGAAAAATTAACTCCTAATTCCATTTGCGCCAAGAATAGGTATACCAACCAACTACCAGACTAAGATATTTAATTTCCCTGGACGTTTTCTATAGTACATGCCTACTCAAAACATTCCTCTTTGGAGCGCTTGCGTTTCAGAAGGCGTCTAAAAGAGCGAAAGGTACCAAAAGTTAACTTATGGAATGAGGCCAATTCACATAAGTACGTAATAAATCTATATTAGCGTAAGTGCTTGTTCACGTTGAACGCGCGGGCACGGTGGCGGGCGCGGGCTCGTTACATGGTCCGCGCGCGCGTTTTGACGTGAACACTTCCATACTACGCCATACGAGTATGTTTGATATTTCGCGACCGTGCCCACCACCGCGCCCGCGCGTTCAAAGTGAACAAGCGCTAAGTAATGATGGAAACAAAAATAATAAAAATACAGGCCATAGAGGTTTTTCATTAAACTCTGCAAATACAGGATCTGTTTAAGGGTTTACTATTGAATGACAAAAAACGTATGAAAAACGATCATTTTACAAACAACGTTTGAAAAACTATTCATTTGACAAACTTTCATTTCGCAAACATATTACTTTAAAAACAATCATTTGACAAAATACAGGTTTCGCAAAAGCTTTAAATATTAAATTATTAAATTGTTAAAGTTTTATTTTAAAAATAATCACATGACTAAATAATTCGTATGACAAATTGATGATTTTACAAAAAGTTAGAAGATAAATTATTAGTTTTTAAAAATAACTATTTTTTCAAATATATAATCTTTGAAAATATTAAATTGCAGGGATGCAATTTTCACCTTGGACAGATTATTTATAGGCAAGTAATAATTTTGTATTAATACTTTTTCCATAGAAACTTTAGTCTTTAAAAAAAATACACACTGCCTGAATTAAGCGAAATAAGTAGAATTCGGCCCTGGCACTCGCCGGCCGCTGCCGCGGCACGCTCGCTTCGCTCGCTCGGCTCGTGCTTGAGCTCGCAGTTCTATCCTAACCTAACCGACCATTGTTTCAGTTGACCCTACACATATTATTATGATTTCGTGCTTAAAGTAAAATATTCAATATGTGTAATTAAATATGTTATTTTTATAAAGTAATAATTTACACGTACTTTATCTAGCTAACTACCTTGTATTAACGTAAATATTACCAAGCAATGCATTTTGTCAAATGTTATTTATGCTTTACGTTGTTTTGCCAAGTAACATGTTTAGAAAATAATCAATTTGTAAATTGATGTTTTGGCATAACATTTTTTTTATTTTGTAAACAGATTGTCTAATGCGTAGTTTATTAAACAAAAGTTTGTAAAATAATAAATTTATCAAGTAAAATTTTGTCAAACGTTGTTTGTCAAATGAAAATTTGTCATTCGTTTTTTGTCATATGAACGGACACCCTGTTTAAGAGTCAGCGAAACAGTTCCAAAAGTGTTTTGTTGCCAGAAAAGTTGGAGATTCTCCGCCGTGGAAGTTTAAAACTACTTCGAACAAATAGCACTCGCAAAGCTACTAACACTATTCACTGGAATCAAACTGCAATTAGGTCAGAGTGGCTATGATGCACCGTCGCCGGCGACCGTTGCACGGCGCGCGTGTACAGCCTGCCAATGCGATGCATTCGTTGCGTAATGCATTGTGTGCCTGAAGTGCGATGACATAAGAACAACGCACCAGGACCCTGTTGCTAAGGAGGTTTTAGCATTCATTGGGAAACTAAGACCCGTATTCAGGATTGATTGGAAGATCGATTGTTCGCTGACCACCAACCAATTTGTGTCGTCTCTGCTAATCTGTTTTGTATATACTTACATAATATTGGCTGTAAATAATGGTGTTAAAAAAACATTTATTTGATTCGGTGACTGGCTAGTAAAATGTGACATTTTAACCATAAAGTATACTTTATAGTTTCAAAAAATGTAATACTAACCAGAGTTTGCCTTAACGAAATTCTGAAATCTACACGATATTTCTTGCCTATGAAAGGACAAGAATTCCAATAAAATGCTTCAATAAAAGACAGGACAAGAATTCCTATAAAATAGCAATTTGGGCCGTTATCTATTTTTAGATTGTCGTTGATAAATAATATGGTCAAGTCATTTAAAAAGTTGTTAGCAAAGGATAGGAAACTGGTTTAAAACGTAGTCCGTGAGACACTATATAATTTAGTGAAAACATTCTGGGCAAAGTGAAATGTTTTCTTTAGAATTGGCATGTACAGCAATTTCTCACGATCACTGAAAAAGCAATAATATGTTGTGTGAAACTTTTTTTATTTATAGGTAGTTTACACGGTGTATTTATTTCCTCTACATAAGCCGTGTCGTCTGTCAGGGGATTCGTTGACTCCTGCTAGAGAATTTGCCAAAAAACCACATCTTCACAGTTATAATAGGAATAGGCTGACAGGCTACGTCGCTTCGCGCTTCCTTGCCAACTTTGCAATTAGACACAATATGTTTTTTATTATTAAAAACCCGCACATGTGTGAAGTTATTTCACGTTTTTGAGATCATACTTATATTTAATATACGCAGATGCTTAGACCGTTCTGGATGCCCTATAAACGTTTCCGTGTGAACTGTAACTTAATATCAATGATATTGAGAGTTAGCGTATTATGCCTCATCAAAATACTAATTCTCTAACAAGATTATTTCATATTATCTCATTTGCATTAGCTCCCATGATCGCTAGGGAAATAATTAAAGCAACCACAATCGAATAAACTTCCGTAGTAATAGCTAACGAAGCAAGGTTTAATTTGCAAAGGAACAATAATTGCAGAGTGCGGAGTTAGACATCAGACCAGACCACTGCGAATAACATTGGTAGCAGCACAAATTGATGGTAATTATATCTAATTGCGAGTCACGGTCATGGCCAATAAGCACCAATAAGCAGCAACATAGGAAGGTACACCGAAGGTTTACATATACCTTTGAGATGATAATATTAAGCTGTTCAAGTAAATACCTGCGTAATTTTATCAACGGAAGACTCCGAAATTCTATTAATTAGTGCCGTGTAATACCTGCTTCTGGGCAAATACAAAGAACAATTGAAATAAGATAAGCAAATTCGTAGCTTTGATGTAAGATTTTAAATAGATTTTTAGCAGCTGTTATAAAATTAATCTTTTGATAGAGCGCGGTAATCTGTCTTATTTTTTTCAAGGAATGCAAATGCTATAATATCTTGAATCACACTGTTACGTATGTTAAACAACAAACAAAGGTTCGCTAAACCTCAAAGAGGCAAAGTAGTTTAAATTCATTCACTAGCATAATTCACTTGTAATTTATACAAGAATTCCAACACATACTATTAAGGCGATTGCCAAGCAACGGTCTGCGGTAGACACCTACGAACGTTTGCCCCACTTGCCAGCCCGCTGGACAATAGCCAAGGCTGATCTAGAATCAGATTTAGGTATTTGCGGATACCTCAATCCAACTGAAGTGATCCTTTAACACCATAAAACCAAATTGAAGCTACAACTTGATTTTAAAGTAACAACGCTCCTGCAAGATTTATGCGTCGTAACATTTTATGTTGATTGCGAAGAATCTACTGAATTAATGATTATGTCTGTACAAAATTAGTCACATGGGCGACGTTAACGCAAGACCAGTTTAATGTAAGTTTTGAATAGCACGTGATATGACAGGTATAAATTGCAAATACACAGGTAAAGGCCACGAATAAACATTTTGAACTTCCTGAAAAACCGGAGTTTTAGAAGATTTGTAGTCGGATGTAGGCGCGAATTATGAGTATTTTATTTATACATTCTTATTAGCATAGTAATAGAGAAAATGTTTAATTATTATTATTGTGGTGAAGTTGAAGGTCGAGTCGTTAACCCACGTTTGGTTGAGCTATTAGCTTTTTTAATATCAGAAATATATGATGCCTTGTAGAAATAAATAAAGAGGTAGCGATGGAAAAAGATTCATTCGGCTTGTAGACACTATTATGTATTGCGATGACATCCTGTTCATAATCGATTCCAACGCTAACGTCTGCACCGAACGCGGAAAGGGAAACCTAATCGTTTTTACAGTCACGTACAAAACAGAATCAACGCCATCAGACTTTGATTCAGCATCGAATAAAGTACTATACGGCTTGGAAAATATTAAATAGTTGAATTGTAATACGAGAATGGTTTACTCAGGTTGGTTCAATAATTCTCGCGTCGCACGGGTCATGGGCACGTCTCGAGGTATTTATAGCATCGTTACTTGTAGCAGCGATCGGAGGGAGGTAAGAAACCGGCTGCATTACCGTCAACAGCAGCAAAGCTATTGTTCAGGCTAGGAATAAAAGTAAAATGGGTGCTCGCCGCGCCGCGTACGTGCACTTGTTGTTACTTCTCATTTATACCAATAACTTTACAACCGCATTGTTTTCGACTGAGAATTCCATAACTCCGAGTCTTGATTATTAACGTATAGGCAAGGTACTTGTTCTGTCAAGATTTATCTGGAAAACCTTTGTTATTTATTACAGTAAAACAATATTGTGTTTGTAGAGAATACTGACAGAATTCTAGGAGAATTTAAACAACAGACACTTGTAATCTGAAGTTTGGAAAACTTCCACGTACATGTTCACAATTGCTTGTGTTGGCAAAACAATTTTCCAATCTGTTGGATCTATTCCTCCTGTTTGATGCACAAAACGTGAGAAAGTAAAAACGTGGGATTACTGCCAGATGTCGTCGAACCGTGATTTATTTTTAATGTTAATGTAAAAGACGGGGGCTGTAATTACATTTGGCCATAAACAAGCGTCGATGGCGAAACCTTTTGACTTTTAATTATTGCGCACAGCCACAATAGCTCAGTCGCTCGCCCCAGCAGTCGAGGTGGTGCCCTTTAATCAAGATCTTTAAATCATTTGCGGGCCCGATTCAATACAATCGTGATAAAAATAATTGATACATGACTAAATATCAGTGTAGCTCCACGGGACTTTTTTGCGGGAACCCGTTTTTGTTCGATTTTACCAATCATAAATATTACATCAAATACTCAAGTAATCGATACTGATTGGTATATTATTTCCATAATGATTTTAGAAGCAATTTATCTTTTGCATAATTCATATTTTTTGTGTTTCTTTGGCAAATAGTTTTAGTCGATTTAGATTCTATGCAAACTTTGGTAGAAGATTATTTGCAAATGTACCATATCGTGATGGTATGATTTTTTCCTATGAGTTATGGCGTTACTACACGAAGACCTATCGCGGACTTTTTACGCGCACCTATATAATGAACATTTAAGTCTGACATTTCAACGGCTATCGCCTTTAGCCTCTATCCTTGTCTCGTCCTCCCATAATTGTTATTTGTCCTTCTCTCTCTAACCATAGGTGATGGATAATTACGTAAGTGCTAACCCATGTGACTATCATCGTATAAAATGCTATGTTTAAAAACTCACGATTGTGCAGGAAAAGTCATATTACCTGCGTTCACTAGAAACATAAAATTTAATTAACGCCGGTTTGATAGTGGCGTGGTAATCTACCATGACCATACGTCTGGAACACGAATGGTCTTCGGTCACATCAATCGGACATGGCGAATAAAGCTAATGAGTTTCTTCTAGCCTAGCTCTTATTTGCTTCTCATTCTGTACAGTAGACAAAAATGTCTGTTGTATTTCGTACGATGATCTAATAGGGTAGTGCATAATCTTTGATTTTGCATGTTTATTTTACACCTATGAGAAACTCATCATCATTAAACTATCGTTAAATACACGACTTCCTATGTTAGTATTGGTGGTTAACAATGACACATAATATTAGGTCTTGAGACTTCAAAACCTTGAAATGTATTTAATGTTTTGTATGTATTTCTCTTTGGAACAGTGGTCACGATGTTATGGGTTTGAGTTATATCCTTATTCCTTATAGTCTGGCTTTTGGTAGATTATTTCCAGAATTAAAATCGGTGGCCACCAAAGAGATGCTACCTCTCAGTAAAGGCAAAAATCCTGTGTCTTTTCAAATAATATAATACTAATATGCACAACATACAATATTTGTAAGACTATTTTAAAATAAAGACGTCTCGACTCGACTCAATAATAGAACAATATAGGTAAAATTGTCTGTCGGAAACTATCAGTTGGAATATTTATCACAAGTCGTGCATGTGTACTAAGACGAACATATATGCAATTTTAGGCTTTACCCACAACACAATAAGGAACTTTGAGTTACAATCTATAACAGCCACATGTCCAGAGATGTGGCCCAGCATTGCCCATTGTAAAATACGATTTAGTGTTTCCTAGATTATAAATTATTAAGTTTACGTTCAAGCTGTAGTATAATGGATCTAGAGTAACTGCGTAAAACGGTTGTGCGATTATGAATGTTGAATACAACCTACATTATAGGAATCTTAAAACATCTGTTTGATGTAAGGTATTACTTAAAGAGGATGCTGATTTATTTATTTTTCTGTCTTCTTTGTCTTTGGAGTCGTTTTCATTGACTATTGGAAAGTTAGTTACATTCGTAATACTATCTGTATAAATGTTAACTTGTACAAACGTGAACACAATTGGTCGCAAGTATCCAGGAGCCGTGATAGCTGATTGGTTTAAAACTTCGCTTCACATGCATCGAAAGAGTTTAAAAAGATACGCGCATGTAAAAAAAATACGTGAGGAAGGAAACCTGCATTTAGATTACACTGAACTTTGCTTAGTTCGAGGTTGGTGCTGTGTGAAATGTTCACCGATATACTTATGTAATGTTGTTTAGTTTATTTTACTTCGACTTAGCCTTTATCGATGTTGGAACTGTGTATCCGTGTGGCACAGTACTTTGAAAATACAAGAAATACCATTTGAAATAAAGGCTCTTATTGCCATTGTAATGAAGAATTTTTAATGCGTCTATTTTGCAATATAAAGGCACCACACTCTATTGTCATCGCTCGACATAGTCACCTAAATGTGAAAGTGGTCTAAAATGTAGAGCTAATTGCTTTTTGTTTACTATCAACTGTGTAACGTTTATAAGACAAAATTAAAATATTTATAGTATACAAAGCTATTTTTAAATGTGTTAGTCGTATGTGCCGTACACGTTTATAAACTGTTTTTAAAACCTACAACGAAAAAATAAAAAAAAGGAGGATCCCATGCAGACATTAGTAATAAATAAGTTGCCTATTTTTTCGTAAAATGTCCTGTTTCTGCATTTTAAAACCGTGGATCAAAATGCCAAGGAAGAACAAAAAAACGATTAATTAGACGCAAATGCAAATAAAAGAGCCGATCTTATTGGCTCAAATCTGACTATGTTTATTTAGTTTTTCTTAAGTATGAACTTTTAGTCATCTAAATGCTGCTGTTATAATTATAAGACTGTATTTGAAGATATTAATATCTATCTCTTTTATGGAGGCGCTCGTGGCGCAGCTGTGACAGAAAGTCAAGCTACCTACGCCGCGGTCGGTTAATGGATGGGTGACCATTCTGACCATATTTAGTGACATTAATTTCGAGAGTCTCCGTGCTTCGGAAGGCACGTTAAGCTGTTGGTCCCGGCTGATATTTACTATAATGTAAATATTAGTCGTCAAGCCTAGTCAGAGGCCATTTGGCGGCTTGATAACATCTGACATTAAGGTTGGTCACTTGCCTTACGCACCCCTCCACCAACCCGCACTAGGCCAGCGTGGTGGAGTATGGCCCACACTATCTCACAATTGAGATAAGGCCTGTGTCCCAGCAGTGGGAACGTATATAGGCTGATGATGATGATGATCCCTTTTATGTATAATATGCATTTTGTAATTTTATTATAATTTTTAAGCCTCGGAATAATTTGATGACATGATGATGAGTCATGAAGATGAAACTTAGCATGGAGGTAAGCTAACATGTTCAGAATATCGCGACGTAAAGGACAGAATAAGGTTAAACGTATACTATTTTTATAAGAAGAATAAAAATTAACCAGAACGTCAAAATCAAAACGGCTAAACTTGTGAACCAAAATTATTATTTATTTGTAGCAATATGGAAATAAAACGATTCTAATTTCAATTTGTTAATATCCTACCAGTCAAAACTAGACGCGGAAACAAAAATATGCAATTAATATGCAAAAACAATCTATATATGGCAGCAATTGTAGGCGGGACGTTGATTTCTATGATATACTGTGACACTGTGTTCATTAGATTCAATTCGTTCTGTAGTGGGTGGAATCGTTTAAAATTGTGTGTTTGCGATCACTGTAGGTAGTAGTACAAAATATGACGTAAAGAGTTACAATTGTTGAAAGATTTGTTAAAGAAGTTTGTATTGTTACCTTTTAGGTCGTAGAATTATAGAGGTCAGAACTCAGAACCACTTACGGTGGTCGTTTCAAAGGATTCTCAGCAGTCCTGCTATGCTGGTTTTATTAATAGAAACAGCGTAGTAGTTACCTGGCTTAGATGATTGTGATTTGAGTTTAACCTAATTTACGAGTATACTGCGGTTTACATTTCCTAAACATTTAACTGGTTTATATGATAGAACTATGTAGTTGCATGAAAGCTTAAAGCAAAAGCTTTATGTTTCTTTCTACAGTTATATGAACACGCCATATTGAAAAAGAAAGGAACAAGTTTTATGTCGTTTTATTTGTTGAGGTTTACAACTTTACAAGTATAATGCGCAGCCAATACAGACAAAATAAAAATCAAGTAAGTAAAGTTCGTCAACTATTCCGTCTCGTTAAAATTCAACCCGTCGATTCTCAGTCACAGTAAACCGGTGAGTTTATAAAGTTTCCTTATTTTTTATCTGTGGAATGCATGGCGTCGTGTAATCTTGTACCGGCGTCATCGGCTCATGCACCACTCATTAACGACTTGTAGACATGGCCGGCTGTATCCTTGAGAATGCGATAACTGCCGGTCGTGCGGAGACGAGCGACATAAAAATCAAAGTTGAACAAATAACGACATCAACACGACGAAATTAGGGATTGGGATGTGTACAAAACTAAATGATAATGGAGACAAAACTAGGCAACTATGCAATTTTTTGAATGAAAGGACAAAGAACGTTTAGTTTCAAACTAAAGCGTGTGGAATTTGCTGACGTAAAAAATCAGTTAAAGTAAAAATTCTCAGAATATGCGGATGTTTATACGGCAAAAAATAAACCTGTGTCCAAAAGTTTTGGATTTGAAAGTCAGCCAGCAAAACATTTTTTACTTATAATTTCCACGAAACCAATGAATGTCGTGTTGATTGTCCTATGTAACGGAATGAGTTGACCAAAGACTCGTATTGACGCAGCTAAGAAAAAAATACAGATCAAAAACGTAGAAAACAGAATATCGAGACGTGGCGAGTGTAGTTAAAAGCCAATACAGGCATTGTTCTTTCGCTGAGCAAATCGTCAACTGTAAAGAGAACTACATATAACATGAAATACGACTTTATTTTGATGTTACATAGGATGATGCACTGGTCGATAGCCAAGGTGTTGTTACGTAACTGGTAACAGCTCGCATTCCATCGGAAGAATTTTAATCTGCCGTGACGCAAAACGGCAATATATTGGTGAGATATCTGTTAAAACTAACCGATTATCGCACGGCACGAGATGTTACTAGTAAAATGGATAATTTCTTTCAAGTTAATAACAAAGAATTTATTGGAAAGATAGACTTGCAGAAATTGGTCACACTATGGTTTGTTGTGTAAAGTTAATGTAGAGTATATAAAACTAGGCATCTATTCCAAAAGTTATTAATTGAATATTATGCCCTGTTTTTAGAAAGAAGGAGGGAGGGCAATCCATTCATTATGTAATAATTAGGCAAGAGTCAAGTGGTGCGTTTTAAAGGGATTGGACTGCGGGTTTCAGCTTAAACCATATTATGAAGTCGTACAATTGGATGTCTAATAAGAATTAATGATTATATGTATAATAAATGTACCAGTAGTTCCAAAAGATGTTTCTCCTAATTTTCACAACTTGCATGACAAAATTTTTAATACATAACTGTAGACTGTATTAAAGAAGAAATAAGCAAAATAAGTATACTTATTTAAAATATCATGCAGTTGTAACTAGAGCGTCAGCCAAAAAGAGTTTTCATTCAACCAACATCCATTGCTAAATGCAGATGTAGGTATTATTCAAGCTACAAACGAATCATGTAACACACTAACCTACATTCGCGTACGTTATTTCGCCACGTTATGTCAACAGTTCAGGCTAATACAACCTACTTGTTCTATTTATCAGATGAAATATTTACATGAGAATTAATAACATTGAGATTTCCAAGTTCTTTAAGGAAAATGTGAATAGCAAGGTCTCTTTTTATAATAGCATAGTTCTACTTGGTATAGTGGTATACAAAATTGAGTCTATTGAAGTAATGGACTGAGGTAGACAATCGCCAAGGATGAATGTATGTACATAATTCCCATTTTTAAAATCTACCGTTGTGATAATATCTCTAACTATGTTTCGACACAGTACATTTACATTAGTATACATTGTCGGAACGGATACGTAGAATAAGAATATTCATGAAATCAAATGTTAGAAGATTAGTGGAACTTATATTTTAGCTGTACACCAAGCGATATTATTTACACTTACTGATAGTAGTAGCCTGTGATAAAGTTAGCAATAAATTAAAATCCATATACACTCATAATCTACTTATGAGTTCATACAATCAGTTTTTTTAGCTTAACACAAGTAAACATAAAGTACATAAATTCGAAAACAGGTACCCTCTCCGTCACCAAAAAATCTAGAAAAGCTATTTCAGCGTTCTGCAACCACTGGTAATTTGAATCGTCAAACTGACACATATTGTAACACAACACATAACTCTAATAACTCTACATCAATAAATCCAAATAAATCCTCAGTAAATCCAACAAATTCGTCAAGCGGCGCATCGGGAGCAGATTGTACTTCGTGGAAGCGGGCCAGCGCGGGCGCAGCCTTGACCCGCGGTTACCGGCCACTGAGTCAGCGCTCGCGTGCCCGTGCTGTCTGTCACAAGTCACAATGCCACAGTGACGCGTGGACCAGGATAATAACTACTGCTACTTAAAAACGATATTTTTATACTACATCATTTTGCAGACAGGCACGCAGCCCACCTGATGGTAAGCGGTCACTGCGGTCTATTCCATTAAGGGACACTTCACCAGGACGCGACGCTCAATATGCTGACAGGCTGTGGGCTTATCTGATCTGATGAAGTTTCTGAGTTTTGAAGCCAATCTATCGAAATATCTCAGAGATCATGGAGTAATTCCCGATTTAGTAGTCGAAAATGATCTGTGCTGAGCAATGTGCTGAGACATAATAAACAGATAAAAGTTCTAGCAAAAATGAGTAATATTATGTAACTTCTAACTTGTCGTCATAACTATTAAGCAGTAGGTATTACGTATGAAAAGTACTTTTTGTTCTCCTGTCGTTTGACTGACTTACATCAAATCTTACTAATATTATAAAGGCGAAAGTTTGTGAGTATGTTTGTTACTCTTTCACACAAAAACTACTGGATGGATTTTAATGAAACTTTACAATATTATAGCTCATACATCAGAATAACACATAGGCTACATTTTATAAAGATTTTGTGTGAATTTTTTAAAATATGACGATTTTAATAGTTAAAGGTCGTAAAATAAACACATTTTTTTGCGCTTACATTGCAAACGCTGGCTGAACCCTTCGAGATAGATTAAAATAATGTACTACAATATTGTACACCTTAAAAAGGTTTACAAAAAAGTCCGCTATGGTATATGTCTATCTCTTAGGGATAACCCACAATAACCCTTTTTTATCCTTTACTAACGAGAAAATAATGGCTTATTTACGAAAAAGCGATTTTAAGCAATACAGTATTGATCCTTATCTAAATAAGTACCTTAAATAAATTATGCATGTAATATAGATCAAAATGGCCCTTTACAGCATGTAATTTAAATGAATATTTTCGAAGATATTGCAGATTTAAAATGCATGGGCATAGCGGTTGCTGCGGTACCGATCGCGACCGGCCGTGGGGCGGATTGATGAACGTTTGTTACTCTTTCACGTAAAAACTACTGTATTGATTTTAATGAAACTTTGCAATAAAATAGCTTAGGCTAGAATTTACAAAGATTTTGTGTGAATTGTCTAAAATATGACGATTTTAATAGTTACGCGTTGACAAATGAGTGCACGATACGCGGTGGCGGGCGAACCGGGCTGGGGTTATCCCGTAGAATTCCTAAACTTTTTAAAGTTGTCCGGGGTGCCATCACACAAGTTGGAATTAAAGGTAGGTGTACCCGTTTTGTTAATGCGTAACCTGGACGCGCCAAGATTATGTAACGGTACTCGGTTGCGAGTTACCGAACTAGGAAGGCACATTGTGAAAGCCACAATTTTAACTGGAGAAGCTAAGGGAGACAATGTTCTTATACCGCGCATCCCAATTATACCCAACAACTTGCCATTCAATTTTAAACGCCTGCAGTTCCCATTGAAAGTCGCATTTTCAATGACGATAAACAAATCGCAGGGTCAGACCTTGAAGGTAGCAGGCATACATTTGGGCTCGCCATGTTTCCAAAGCGAAAAATCTACATGTTTATGCTGAAGGAAAAAAATCTTTTAATATAGTTTATAGGAGCATACTGCAATAGCTACCTTAAGCCTATGATTAGGGCTCCGCAGTGCAAAATCCAATCATTCGCTGAAGAACACTAGAGGGGTAGCAGAGGAGTACGCGAGTTGATGTACGAAACCGTAAAACCTCTTAGGCTACTAAAAGGTAGTCCACGCGGACGAAGTCGCGGGCAGAAGCTAGTATTACAATATTACGTAAATACATTGCAATGGTGGGAAATGCATGGCAGTTTATGTTGTTCATTAATATTTTTGGTTGTGGTTAGCCATTGCCATCATTATTATCGTTTGTAATGGCCGCAGGACTTATTTAAATAAATTTATTACAGAATAGAGGCTTCTTTACTCAAAGCCATCATCATTTTTAGAGAAAAGAAAATGCAATTAAATTTAATTGGAATTAATTGGAAACTAAGTGAATTTCCGGGGTTGGCCAGCCCCAGGAAATGAATCAATGACTGTGACATCAAGGAGAAGTATTTAAACAAGACCAAGTTACAACGCAAAACAAAATCTAAATAATCCTTTCGCCGTACGCAGTCGAGCACTGGATAACTTCTCGGACATTGTCACTCGTGTCGTATGTCTGCACGTGCCGGCCTTATGTTATTAAATAATTACTGCATGAAAATACAATAACATTTTGTAATTTGATATCGCTCAGAAAGAGGTCTTTCCCCTCGCTATTACATACTATAATACAATACAACACTTTATCAATTGCGAATTGCATCATTTTCTTTGCAAAAAGTATAACTTTGGGATAAAGATCATTGCTTCGTCAGTGAGAGTCTTCAAAATTCAAGCTCGTTACCCAACAATTCCAAAAAAACTGTTGAAATTGACTTGGACGTCTACAAAGGTATCGTTTTATAGGAAAGTAGGATATTATTTAACCCTTACACATGTCATGACTCTTCTGACGACCCACGATCTTTGGAATACCTAACTGTTACAACTGTTTGACAAGATACCCTGCTCCACTGTTTATATTAAGCGTTGCTTAGGCGATCTTTAAAAAGAGCATCCTGCTCGAGGCAAACTGGGCCGTGTAACGAGGACAAGGCTGCCGAGGACATATTATTCTATCAAGCACTCTCCACGTCGCTATTTCTGTCCCAGGTTGCCCTCGACGCATATTTATGGTCTCCCAACCGCTGATATACACTTCCACCATAGGAAATGCCGATGGAGAAATTATACGTTAGGTAACTTCCATTTGTGTGTGCCCTAAGAGATTTTTACACAAATGTTGATCATTATCAACTCGATTTGAAGAGAAAACAGAGTATAATTATGCAATACGTGTAAATAGATTAATAGTTACAAAATGTCATCATCTGCAGCATGCATGAAATTAGATATAATTACTGAATAATTATGCAAAAGAATTCTTTCGAGGTATACCCTAAAAGAATTATTAAAACTGCCAATGCTAAAGAAATGAATTTAAATTCGGGAATGAATATTCGCCAATACTCCCTTCCTTGTCATAGAGACTTCAGTATTTAAATAACATTTATGTGACTTTATCAAACTTGAACGATGGTTCCGTCTCACCGAAAATATCCTTCTTGACAACCATAAAAATATGCCCCAAATTATCAAGTCTTATCTCCGAGGTCAACCTTGAAGTTCCTTAGTCGGCGGCATATTTCCGAGTACGATATAACTCGGTAAAAAAAAATAAACGTCCAAACTGTTGACATACTACGCATTTACAACTTCAACGTTATTTGGCGATGTAATGTCGGTGTGATTTCTTCCGCATCTAATCGAGGTCGTGATAATTCTTATCAAATTCGGCCTCTATTCGCTTAAAAACAAGATGCACTTTATCATTTAGCCTTCCTGTTTTTAGGTTGTTCAGATTAAATTGCCACAGACTGATTTGATAATCTGCCAAAACCAGGTCGATACCTTTATGTAGTCACAATTGACTTAATTTTAACAACGGGGCGTACAACATTGAAAATTTTGGTTACTAGTGGTAACATAGGACTTTCGTGTATATTTAAAGACTATGGCATTTACAACTTTTAACCTTTACAATAATAATTCATTGCGTTATTATCAAAATAATACATTCATTCTGCAGCCGAAAGCGAATGTAAAATATGTCGCCATGAAACATTCACTCATGTCCTTTAAAGCAAGAATATAATAGTTCTCAATCAATTAATGTCGACTCGAATACAATTTACTTAAAATTGTTTCCTTGTTATTTCTTTAAATATATCAAATTAACTACTTAGATGCTATTTTATCTGTTTCGATGGATTCAATGATATTATTTTTTTTTTCCTTGTAACTAATTTTGTCATTGTCGTCGGCGAGACAAGCAATTATCTTTTTAATTTCAGCCGGATCGGATGGAGACCTTAAAATAAATGAACGGACCATTAATTCGCACATTGGTCGAGGATGTAATTGAAGTTGTGGCGATTAAATAATTGGACAACGAGGCGGGAGACGGCTTTGAGTAAATTATTTAAAATACGATGCATGGCGGATTTTAAATTGATAATGAATGGTTACCAGATGGGCATGACTTTGTTTTCAATGAATCGGTCGATTATGACGTTAAATCGGATATGCATGATGCAACGCGTTTCAAATGCGGTGAACTACCTAACCGACTAAGAGATGGTTTACTTGGAAGATAAAATCGTCGTGGTGTGGTATTGAGAATGAAAGGTTTTCTAATACTAACTTGGGAACAATCTATAAACTACACACGGATAAACTTAAAAATAAACTTATGAGTGATATGCGTTTGATTTTTGCCATCGTAGTTAAAATGCATATAAATGTAAGTGACAATGTAAATTAAACTACTGACAGCCCAAATAAATTAAATAAATGGTTAAATAATTTCATGCAAATCTGATGATGTCATCTATGTAAAAACTCTACCAATTAAATGTTAGTAGAGTTATTTAAAAGAAGTTTAAAGCTGGCAGGTATTCATGAATTAGCAATATCTATAACACAGGTAGATGAAACTGTCAACGGTCGGGCTGCATACAATAACCTTGCGTTATCTGAGTTAGCTGCCCTTGGTCCACTTACTGTTGCGCTATCTCGGGCACATCGCGGGCATATGATAAACGCGCTTGTTTGTCTCGCGGATTGTTCGCTATTACTGTGTGAGTTGAATTTGCAATGGCTAATGTACTGAGCACTTGAGTAATTTATGCAGTTTTGTACGAGTCACTAGCTCATAAAACTCCCTTGTCACAAAATAATGGTACTGTGCCTAACAACTTTGTTTATTATAATGATTTCAATGGAAACCTTTGTCAGGCTGCTATTTTTCAATTCACTAACATACAATGACGAAACCATAATAGTTTAGTAAGTGAATCAACAACTATCACTAATCAATCTATCAATTTTAGCATAATGCAGACCACGAAAATAACATCTGCAAAAACATTCGTTTATCGCAAAAACCAATCGAAACTACGTGATTCGATTTGGATTCTTGACGTTTTTTTTGGTTCGGGACTGTAGATTTGGCATTCGATATGACTGCCGAAATTCGCGGTTCGCAAAAAACCGTGCCTTCACAATAGATATCCAGCCACAGATCAAATTATGGGTGATTATACTTTTTTCTATAATGACAGGGTTAAGCTTCTATCTAGCGGTATCAATGTATCTAAACAATGAAAAGTCTAATGAATGCGTTTTTTTCACTGCTCCATGACATAAAGTTTATATTGCATTAGCAATTTCGCCGAGACGATTTGTTTGATAGAACAATAATGTCAGAATACTGTTATAAGACATAACTCATGCTGGGTATCCGACAGGAAGTGCAATTAATTTAAACGTTAGTGGATCCCAAATGTAGGCGGTTGTTTTGAAAATATTTGAATTTGAAATTTCAGTTACCGTTTGATTTATCGATATCCTTACACGTCAATATGCCAATTTACTTTTTTGTTACATACAAAAGGGTACATAATATTAATGTTATTCAAGTGATCTTTTCCGTGTAGCTGAACTTAATTTCTTGATACTTTTCGATCATGTGATTCTGAACGAGAGAAACAGTATTACAGGTAAGCAGTAGTATATTCCAGTGTTGGGTTTGTTTCTTTAAAAAAGGCCAAGGAATTAAAAAGAAGCAAGCCACGTGACAATCAAATTACACTTTGCAGGTTCCAATTCATCTGTCGTTTTTCAAGGCTATCATAGCATAAGGTTTTTTATGCACAGTTCATACAATGCAGTTGACAATGGCAGGTCCACCTGCGCCGCCCCTCGCACCTGTATAGAATTTATAAATAGTTAGCAGACAACCTATTACACGGACACGCAACAGGCGATGATAACAAAATGAAAAAAAAAATATGCGACAGCTGTTCGCGTAACATGGCTAATGATTGGCTTAAGCGTTTCTCGAAAACCGTTAGGCTTAGGTTACAGTGTAGTTTTAAAAGGACTGGTAATGCTGTCTTGCACTACACTTAGTCATTCAAAAAATTGCCATGTAATTCATTTAATAAATAATAAATATCTTGGGACATTATTCACACAGCGCCATCTAGCCCCAAACTAAGCATTAGCTTGTGCTATTGTCACATGGAATCCTCCTATCTATGTGCCCGAGAGGCCCATGGACAAAAATATATAAAAAAAATATGGTTGTGACCCTCGTGCTGGGGGAGTTAAAAAAAGAAATAAAAGATGAGATGCAGTTGAACAAATATGTTTAATTCTCCCACACACACTGAGGGTAGTACTCAAAAATACAATTAAATATTCTAGAAAAATCTAGCTCATTCGACAGGGGTCGTAAAAATAGGTTCTAACTTTGGGGTGTTGCAAAGATAATTTGGGGCTAAAAGATAACCACTAATAAGGGAATACCACCATGAATATTATTAATTATGTGTTGTAAAAAAAACTATTGAAAGGTTGCACCGACCTGCTACTCCTGGCTATTACCAGATCATTCCTTGTTCATAAATACATACAGCTTTTCTGGTCCGACGTCTGTCCCACGGGCGCCGTCGGAACCGGCCTTACGCAATTAAATATTTTGAAGATAATAAATATTTTGAATAAAATCTTGAATATAATGTTTGAATATAATTAATATAAAATTGAATCCCACCGCTGAAAAGAAACAATTCCAGGGTTAGCGGCGGAAACAAAACCAGGAGAATACGTGGACACCATGAAACATGTAAAGGAGGGGGTCTTACCAGCTTTGTCACAGGATTCCATTTGGAACTCCTCGCGACGAAGATATGCGGCTTCCCGCCACCCAAGAAATACCATCACGGCAACCTGAAAGATGTCGGTTCATAAGAGGAACGCCATTTTCAACCAAACAGAAATCGCCGAATTAATAAAATCCTTCGAACCACTTACCAGGAGTATGTGGACAATCACAAAACCACTGGATCTGCCATTTAGGCAAGCAAATATAAAGATTTATGAAATTCAATTCATAACGCCCTTCTCGGGCCCATCTTCGAAAAAAAGTGAAAGTAACCGGTAGACAGTGTGACCAACTCAAATTCCGACAGCTACCAGCCGATCCTAATTCTACTAAACAAAACGTTTACTAAAAGTCAGAATCAATTTAGAAAATAAAAGAACTAGTTTACTTTTGAAGAATACTGACTTCTAAAACATTTAAAAATATAATTAAACTAATAAACATTTGAAAAATACAAATATGAATTTTATTTGATTCTCAACCAAGCGTCACATACTCAGCAAATTGTACACTAACAACAAACTTGTTATTGCACTTGCCACACTGAACATGAGATTTGCATTTTTGATCGAACGGGCGCTGTGATTGGCTGAATTGCCAATATTGCCATACATGGAAAAAAAATATGAATAGGAGAATTTGTACAACGTTACACTATGGGTGCCAGACAACGGATAAACATTACTTATATACTTTTTTTTTGTAAATACATACATATTATACATAGAAACACCCAGACCGATACAAACAGACATGTTCATGCACACAAATGTTTGTGCCGTGCGGGGATCGAACCCGCGACCTTTGGTGTAATAGCCGACTTCTCGACCATTACACCAAATGGCTCGTCAATCTCATTTATGTTCTTTCCATTTAATAAACCTTTTATGGTCGTCGAAAATGGAAAGATTGATTTATGAATTCTCTTACTTCACAAATAATTACCATTAATCCTTCTAGCCCCGGATTACTAGACACAATAGAAAATCTATTGTTATGCGGCACCCGAGTGCCGGTTCGGCGTTGAGTGGTTAAGTAATGCTATTTCTTTTACCATCTATCTTGATGAATTATTCTATAAGAAAAGACAAACAGAAAACAGTCAAACAACTAATTCTCGTTTTTAAAATAAATTCCTATCTGTCCGTATATCTTGAATTGTTTTTGTATTGTTTTCCACACAAGAATTTAATAATAAATCTTCCAAGTTTACGTGACTATGTGACTGACATTTATAATGGCGGTCAGAGGGTTGCCGACACTAGCGTTATATCAATAAGACTATTCCATTACGGTTATCTATTTATAAAGGTTATTAACTACTTTGTTGATACAATGTTTTACATATAAGGAGAAAATAGTAATGTCAAATTACGTATTTTAATTACCATTAACATTTTCAAACATGACGGCGACAAATCAATAATCAGTAAATGGTTTTATTTAGAAGTGTTCCATGAACCCACGATGATCTTTGAGGTGAATAAAAAATAATAACTTATCGGCAAGATGAGAATGCATGCAACAGACCCGAAGTTCAAGCGTCAAACAGTCTGTAATTACAGAGATTGATGCACTTAATGACTCTCACACAAGAGCAGATAATGAACAAATTCAAGGGAACGACAGTTAAACACGCCTACATTTGTTGAATAATGTTATCAAGCCGGCTACAGATAATAAGGATCTCAAGGAATATACTAATTAAAGGAGAAACACGGCCGTCACGTACTCTTTATTATATGTTATCAAAAAGAACAAACGATTCAAGAGTCAATGGAAGAAATAAAAATCCAATGCAATATACCCCACCATATGAATAGGAAGATTAAAGATTCGTTCTGAATGGTGTATTAAAGAAACTTATAATGCTCTCGAGGCGAGCTTCAGTTAACTTGAATCCTTTTATGATTTTTCAACCGGTTAAAAAGGTCATAGTTCAAAGATAAGTAAAAAGGATTTTATGGCTTTTGAGATAGTATCAACATTTCGGTGTAATAATATTATTTTTTCCAAGATGTATGACAACACAAGTATTAAATTATATTCCCTACTTTAACATAATTTACGTGCAGCGTTAATACATAACAATTATCGTGCACTGTCATTTTTTATATTTTTTCTCCGTCAGTGAAATATAAAATATAGTTGTGATAGGTTTTATTATTCTATACAAATATATTAGAAAAAATTCAATTTGTCCAGGTATCAGGATGGCGCTGCCGTAGCGTAAATCAATACTAGAAGAAATTCAACGGGTCCACTAAGGTCTCGGTAGCATAGTTGGTAGTGCACTCGCCCGGACAGCGAGGGACGTGGATTCGAGTCCCACCTGATACCTGGACAAATTGAATTTTTTCTAATATATTTGTATTAATATCGCCATTAAGCAGGCAATATGCTTTAAAAATTATAATAAAAAAATAATTTTATTATTCTTTTCTGTTCGATCAAAGAATATCTACATGAAAAATGCAGTAGAGTTATTTTATTAAATTTTATTCGAATGCATAAATATTGTAGAAATCACATATTCGATTCCGAGAATTTACCCTCTGTCTCTGGTAAAAATAATGTGGTCGCTTGAGAAATTCCCAGATGACGACATCGGGCGATAGTTATCTTTGAAAGTGAAGAACTGCTGCAATGCATATTGATTTTATCATTTAACGTACTGTGCACGAAATGTGAGAAACTATTTACAATACATTATAAATCTCTTTGGATGCGCCGCAACACTTTTTAGAAATTTATTCGGTAGAGAGAGATTCCAGTGAAATATCTCCCGATCTTTCAATCGGCTGAGATGCACTTGTTAGCATTTTTAAAGAAATCATCAATCATAACATCGAATGTTTTGAAAGACAAACCAAGTACTCACTCAAGGCAGTTAACGGTAACATCGTTCAAAGAACGGGGGCACATCTAAATTTTAAACCTTTCCAAATTGGGTGACTATTGCTCGACAAGCTTGCGTGTTACAAGTTACGAAATGGTTACAATTTTAGAGCATATATAACTGGTTTGCTTTTTTAAGTCTCACACAATCACCATATAGAGATCCTAACTATATGTATAAACATTCTTAAAATTTTCGGATTTATAGATTTAACTCTATAATTGTTTATGATTCAACTGAAAACATTCATTTTATTATGTAAATGAATCATAAAACAGAAGCACTCTGTGACAGTAAGATATAATTGCTAAATAGTAAATAATAAAAGCAACTTCAAATTACTGGAGACTCCAATATAGAACGGCACAAACACAGTTACTGAAATGGTAATTACCCATGTAATCATTAAGTAAAAAAAACAAACAAAATCTTACACGTGACTAGGGTATGGATAACCTCGAACGCCTTTTAAAGATATTTATACGCTTTATCTAACGAATGTGTGCTTGCAAAAAAAATATATATTTTCAAGAGCGGGTTCATTAGCATGTTACCCGTCATTGTCACGTTGACTCAGAGTCAAATAGCCAGTCATTACCGTCCGAGCAAAAAAGTTGTATTGTGGCTAAAAATATTGTGCAACTAATGCATCAACTCAATCTATAGCCCGACGATTAAAGTAAAAAATCTCGCCATATTGCGGATAATTATTGCAACTAATTTCTTCAAGTGGCAACAATCAAATAAAAAAACAGTGATTTGTCATTCATTTTGTTGTCTGTCAAAGTGTGATGTCAATTTATCAACCGTGCCTTGTTATTTCTTGAATATTGTGAGTTATTTGTGAGTATAAATAACCATAACAACCAAGTGTTGCTAAAACCATAGCTGATGTGGCGCCTCCAGAGCAGGTTTTTTATTTTCTTGGTCAGGCTATACCTGGGTATTAAAACTTTATTTTTATAGAGCAAGTTCTTATTTTGATTATTTGACAAAAGGCAGAACGTGGGGTGTTCAATCGAAACACAAAACGTTAGGCTGTAACATGACATTGTGGCTGATTGAAAAGTATCCGAAAGGTCATCGTGTTCATAGTAACATGTTTATGCATAAGATCTCTCTATAAGTTTGATTTTGGGTAATGAAATACAAAATCGTCAAGCCGACGAAATTTATAGGCTAGAGGACACACTAAATGTTTGACCTAGGTGGGATTATAAGCCAATTATTAACAGGAAGGTAGCCCAAATAAAATTGTGCTTAGTGTACATATTATCGAAAATTAAATTTAAATTTCGCAATGATTGTCCAAATTTATTAACAGGTAAGTAGTTTAGGATCAGCGCGGTAGGTTATAAAGCATAAACAACTGGAAACTATAAATCATTATTGATGACTTGTGACAAGCATTTGTTATTAACAATAAGGGCAATAAATAATGATTAATACTGCCTGAGAGAACGTCCAGACGCAACTAAAATAAAATAACATGCAATACCTACCGAGGATGTCCATGTAAATGATATCATAGTTTAAGTAGGTTTATTGTTGTGCAAGATAAAATCACATTTTTTATTTTCTTGAATAAATGATTCATTTCATTACAATTATAAATCGATACATTGCAAATATTCTGCAATATGAACACAGATTGATAAAGGATTTATTTGTAACATGACACATGAATTAAAATCAGTAGATCATACAAAGACAAAAAATAAACATCAAAAGCGTTGATGAAGTAAATATAAAATAAATTATTGAAATAAAACGATTCATCGAATAATTTGTTTTTTAGATCGAAAATACAATAAAATCAATCGGCGGTTGTACAATAATGAGAATTTCGCTACACCTTCAACATTATTTTTTTCGTATGAGTAGTCAAGAACAAGGGTGCAGCAATGAGTCCCATTACTTCAAAGATGGAACCCAACCTTAGTTAAGCTCCGACAAGAAAAGCCTTCAAGTAAAAAATACCAGAAGTGTGAAATTGATCTTAAACTAAGGCAGTTGCGCAAGCGCAGCCCGCTGACCCGTTTGTTCCGTGCGCATCGCTGTCATAGTACAGAGACGAGGGCCGAACGTTACGGTAAAATTGGAACTTGAAACAGTATCCCATATTTTGGAATTAGCATAAACATATTGGCATGGTAATAATTCCTTTGAAGTTGTAAATTACTTAGGGTCTCAATGAGTGTTCTGAAAACAAAAAAAAGAATTTATGTACGGTTTTTAACAATCACATAGAAAAGTTTGATTGTTACGGCGATCAATCAAACTTAAACTGATGAGACTGCGGTTTTTTAAAAAAATATCATGGAATTCTCTTTCCTTATTAAGTCCACGAAGCCCAACAAACTCATTGTTTTTTATTATTGCCCATTTAATATGCTCTAGCACTGATAATTTGAAATATATATTTTTTTCAATATTACTTACTATAGCAAATGCGACAATAGAGTCTTTAACTATTCTAACGTATCATGGTATTATAAGAAGATTTTGAAAATGTTGGTAGGTATAGCAATCTGACGTCGCTTCATAAAATGCAACAATAGAGCCTGTTTGTGCACCTCACTGGTCTTCGATATACTGTGTAAAGGCCGGTCTCGCTCCAGCGCGGCACGTGGTTTGACTTCTTTCTCGTATTTTTCTACTTCAAATTACGTTTTGACCTCAATATTTCAGTTTTTAGTCATTTAATCAATGACGTTTTCTGAATTTTCTTCAGCGTTTTGTCTTATCAGTGATAACAGCCACGATTCATATGCAGTATATTCTATCAATCTAATATCTTGAGTGTGTATAAGTATGAGCATAAATATAACTTCTGTTTTAATTCTAAAAGTATCACGAAATCTTGCGAATTCTTAGCTAAAAATAAATTGTTTGTCAGTGTGTCATACAACACATTAATATAGATAGCTGGGGTTTCGATCACTAAAAGAATTATAGACCTGTTATTACAAAACCAAAAAGGCAATGTATTTCGTGTCTGGGACCACTAAATTAGTTTACTTCCGTTTAAAAAACGCTTCTCCAAGAAGCATTAATCAATGTGTTTTACTGGTAGTTATGTACTTATAATAAATGGTAGTAAAAGGCAATCGGACTCATCAAAATCATCTCAAATCTTTCAAGGTAGTCGTCATAAGATTTTTTTAACGGCGTTTGGATTCCTATTTTACAGCCAATGGGCGCAACAAAAACAACAACGTACACTTACATTCTTTACTTTATCCACCTTCACCTTTTCCATTTTATTACTCATACGCGAATAATTAAACAAGCTACCATGCACAGATGATTGGAAAGATATCACACAAGGGCAATGAATTATAATACCAGTTTTTATCATCCATATAATCCATTTGCAGCCACAGATAGTCGCACCCACACATAAGCGTTTGATATTAAAATGACATTTGTATGTGTTGATATATTTATCTATTTACAGATATCTCGTCCGTTGCCCTCTCCGCAACTCGGTGACATTGACGAAGCAAATAATGATAAGCACATATAAATAAAGAAGTGGATGTTACATACTATACATATGGATTTGTTTGTGCGTTCGTTGGATCTATTTTGATGTACTTGACACGGATATAAATTATTTAATAAAAAATTGGTTGCCTGTAAAGTCGGTATACGGGCGAAAGTTTTACGTGACAACGACTTTTTATGTCTGTCTCTCTCGCTCTTAGGCGGTACGCGTGCCTCTCACTCGCTCTCATTGTGAGCGCATAACGTGAGCGGAGCGTAACGCAGTTTCTTGAAGTGTCACCCGGCAAACCAATTTATAAGACGTTGTCACGTCAAAAGGAGGTTTGGAAGTCGTACCAGTCATGTAGGGTAGTCGGTCGGTGTGGCAATGACCTATAAAAGTAATTTTGTTTTCATTTCTCGAAATGTCTACCCTTTAGCGCAGGTGTGGTGTAACTGCAATTAATTTCTTTAATTGTGTAATTAAACATTTTAAAACTATATTTTCATATGTCAAATTGTCAACGTTATATTTTAGGAAAATTACGGATATTTTAAAAACACATAACACTTTTAGAATGAATAAAGATTAAACTTTTGCTGGTCATATTGTTTGCTTTTTAAAGGTTATAGACATATTATGGCTATCGTTCTAATGCAGCCGAACTTTCCAGATTTTGAATCATGGCTCACCCCAATAAATCAAAGTACAAGCGAGAGAATTATTGATTTTGTCTTTAGGTTAAGTAGTGAAGGTAAGAGAACCCAAACGAAACATTAGTGTATAACATACATAGCGAGTGTTAATATTCAAGTCGTGTGGGTCTGCTTAAGGCAGTTATGGTCAAGCGTGTTTGTGTACACGACATAAGTCACAGTTTCGTGTGTGTAACGTCGCGCCTTCAACATTTAGACTGTGGAGCCTCTTTACCACAGTATACTCCTGCCAACAGTAATAAAGAATTAGCCACAGTCACCAGGTTGATCCTGAATAAAGAGAAGACAATCCAAAAAAAAGTTTTCCATATAAATTGCCGAATTATTTGGCCAATTGTCGGCCACAATCTCTCACAATCGCTACCGATAACCCCACTAGAAGACTTAGTAACTAAGCGGAAATTACAAGGTGCTATGTTGATTCTCGACTGTTCGTAGCTCACACGTGTTTACAAGTTCAGACAGGGCTTGTCTTACTGCTAAATATTTTGTTATTTGTCATGTTACGTGTGCTTCTCCGCAAGTGGGTGTAGACTGTAAAGCCCGCCACGTGACCTTACCATATGACTAATGTATTTTAGCATGGTGGTGCAATGATCTCACATAACGTTAAAAGTACACCTTCCTTGTTCTGCTCGACGTCGCCAATAAACAGATACTTCAAGGAAAATGCCACATTTCATAAGCGTAAATAAAAAGCAGTGGACGGTGGAACTTGCCAGAGGCATCTGTTTATATTGTTATGGGATTACAAAAGGTTATCAAAGCCTGTTCATCTAAGGAACTGATGACTTTTTAAATTCAGAGATATCGAATCCGGATGCTTCTTTTCGGACCTTGCCGTACTGACCTTTATGTTAATGTCTTATGGGGAGATGCCTTTACACGTGCCTGCCTAAGAAATTAGGTTATGTGCATCTTAATCCTTGTTTGGTACAGATATACCTACTAATAAATCTCCAGATCTTTAACTGAATCTTCCTGTCTTCCATACACAACGTACTCTGACACTTTTATTCGTGAATACTGCACCAGTACAGTTTATGCAATTGTGTGTGACATACTAAAACAATTAATCTTATCAAGGAAGAGAATCTTTTGGTCTGGTTTGATAAAATTTGTCTCGAACTTTCCCAGAACGAAATTGCCAGTAAGTTTTGGTTGCTTTTGGAGGGGACGTATATGAAAAAAATTAAATTTTCCATTCATCATTCCTTCCATCTTTAAATAAAATTTTATATATGCTAATTTAAGACTTTTAGTGAAGGTTACGATTTGCGTGTGTCAATTTTTTTGCAGCGATTTTAAAATATCCAAATCTGTCAGCGTATATAAATCTGGATCGTTCCGGACATCCCCAACGTGATTTGGACGCGAATAGTGATGCTAACTTTCACCGCATTGCCAAAAGCTACCAACAAACAGAAGTGTTAATTTGGTACAAGCCGCGTCATCCAATATTAGAAGATCATCGTCGGAGACCGAAATACAAAGTGACGTAACCTCAAAGTTTAGTGAACGCGCACCACGCGCGCTGTGCCTCCGCGCAACAAGGCAGTGCCCGCGCCGGTCTACGTCGCTCTCAAGGTCTGCGCTCGCGCACGATCAAGGCCACGGGTGGCGGGAAATCGTGAACCTTCTAAGTTATAGCTCGTTAGATACTTATATCTTTAGATCTTTAGAGATGCCTATCTTTTCGATTTGAGCTAGTGTTTTGTTATCATTGGTTTGTTTTTTCGGATATCATGTTGGCTTTTAATACCTCCAATATTTTTTATCATTACTCTTAGACTAGGTGCTTAATTATATTTTTTACAAGTTCTATAAATGTACAATACCAATTTCGCTAAATATTTTTATGCTGCATTATATGTTCTATAATATGATTCCTGATCAGATGTTGCTTAATATCAAGATACATGGAAAAGTACTAAGTTAATAGCCTAATTCCTATTCCCATACAAATTAAACAACTGGAGACATCAAAGGAAGTAACAGGTGTTAAGTTACAGAAGGGCCTGCCTAAAATAAGACGTCAATATTGCATAACATTACAAGCATGGACGTATTGGAGTTACATAGCGTTTTAATAATATATTTTTAAAGTTGGAATCAATATAGTTGTTACGGAAGCATAGGATTACCAGTAGAATTTCGAAAACAGAATAATTTGCATGAAATTACCGCTGTATTTTCGAATAAATAGGGAAATGATTGACCAAGTCAAGGACAGGATCCATTATACATTAAAATGTTGAAAACTGCTCGCAGTGACTTCTGTTCTTTTGTAGACGCAAAATTTTGGTACCCTGGCCTCGTGCGGGCAGAGAATAAATTTTGAATTGTTTAGGTAAGTTTTAATAATTACTACTGTATTTAAAGAATATTCAGTAACTATTACTCATTATTTCAACTATTTCAAAGTATAGTTTGTGGTCTTGCGAAGTAAAAATTGTAGAAATGATTGTAATAAATTCAATGTCGTAGTGATATAGTTTAGAGAGATAGAGTTTGCATCTGACGAATTCCAACTATGTATTTGAAGGCCGAAACTTGATAGAAACTTCTCGTGCCGGCAATTTTGCAAGCAACTTTGAATTAACACGTTTCTTGCTGATATATCGTGCTAATATGTCCGGAACATGTCCGAAGTTCCCATCTCAGATGTATAGAGACCAATGTTTATCTTTTAAATTTAGTCATTAACTTTAGTTTCACGTATCGTTGCGTCATACTCAGCCTCAAGGGGCGTGCATGGAACATATTTATTCAAATTTTCAACCGAGAGGTGCCAAAAAACTTCGCGGAATGTTGTTTAACGTTTTAAAGGTGCTTTGGACTCTGAATATTCGAACACAAATATTTAAATGCGTAATACACAAGTTGGTATTTTGAATAACAAGGGTTTTTTACTTGTACAGAGACATGTAGGTAAACTAAAATTATAACTTAACTAAAAGCTAGGTCTTCCTTGATAAACGAAAATTCGGCTCATGGTTATTTTTTTCGACTTACCAGCATTTGGCGAATGTGATGCATCAGAGTGATTTTAATATGACTTAATGCAATATTTAGTTATCATGACGTAAATATTAACCATAACACGCGAAACATTATGTATTAAGTACGAACACTTTCTGACATCAAGTATACAAATGATGTTGCAAAACGTGAATGGCAAAGAAACTTTTCCTTTGGTGAAAGTAATATACACCCAGCGCTGGTAAGAGATTTACTTCAATTACATGTTTTATCATAGTTAACAACTGCAGTCCATTATAAACACAATTTATTGTACGTAATTATGGTAACTCTCTGCAATTAAATATTGACTTCTCTTTTCTTCTTAATCGCACAAACATGATCTTGAATAGCTATGGCAATTAAAGCTCAATTTATGATTCTTTGAGAATAAATAATTGTGCAGGTCATATAATATAGATTTTCTTGCATAAATATATTCAATTATTAAGATATGTATTTATGAGTTTATTTTAAAATGAGATGAATTTTTTTTTTCATTAAAAAGAACATTGATATTTTTGATTTGAAAACATAGTTGTATTGTGAAGAATTGGGAATATAAATGAAACAGTTCTATTTAATACAAGTACGAGTACATTCGTCGATCGACACATTTCGCACGTTTTAAAGCAGGAAGTATGGTTAATTTAAATTGAAAAGCGGTTTAATTAATAGGTTCTCCCAAAACCAAGGGTCCGGGTTTTGTAAATTGAATCAATTAAACGCGCCTCAATTGGGAAACAAATTTCTTTCAATGTGCTACTACGCGTAATTGTTTTGTGCGACTTAAGAATTGTTAAATCATGAATACTAAACAGTTTATACAAACACTTGAACTTTACGTGAATTAATTTGGAATGTTTCATTAATTAAATTTTATGTCTGTGCCCTGAATTTGCAGACATTTGTAACTTTACTATTCTTTTACCTCTTTTCTTGGTATCACGACGTGTGATGCACCGTAGTGTAAATTCTGGTACCTATGTACATTTCAAATAAAATGAAGATGGATTTCGAATGAAGAAAGATTCGAAGATCAAAAGAAGCCTTCACAAGCATTTAATAATGATACTCAGTGATATTATGTTTCAACAGAATCACAATAGAAGTATCTATATTCATAATATACAAGTATACAACAAATCGCATATATCATAACACTTCACATACTCCATCAATCTTTTTGCTAGTCTATCTTTACTTGTGTCTCCAGCCAAAATATGTTATTCACTTTGTTATATCCCTTCTCTATATCAGTTACGTCTATAGAACCACCAATCCAATCATAATATTATGAATACGAAAAATATACATACAGGGTTAATTTTAGTCACAAATTTTTTTTTCATTGTTTCTCAGCTTTTAATTCAGCTTTACGCTATTAAATTAGTGGTATCATACATCTATTATTATCTTTAAAAACTTAGCGGCACCAGACAAGTTTTCTGTGTTATAATGCAAAACAAAATAATTCATTAACCCAGTCATGGGAAGTGCGTTTGTTTTTTTTTGTACGCGAGCATAATGGTTGTAGCAGCGACGCGGATCCGTGATGATTTTTTTGTTTTTGTTCTTCCCACTGGAACTAATCTAAACCACAATGAAGTCACTGTGCGATTGAGTTGCTTTGTAAGAAGTTTTGGTTTCATATAAGTATTGGCACCAACATAGAAAGTAGTACGACATTTCTATTTTTAATAATCTATTAAAGGTAGCTAAAAAGGTTCTTAAGTCATTATATTTTTAGCCAGAGAGTTGCTTAAGTTTTAAAATTGTTCTGCAAATGGACAGCGTCGATCAGTCATCAGCATATAAAGCACTGCAATAAATTAATTGCATTTGTTGTGTAAGCGTATTATCTACTACGACGGAACAATATCCGCAGAAGCATTTTATGATAACTTCATTGAAATATTTACACTCCGATAATATTCTTAATATCTCTAATATATTGTTGTTAATTTACCCGATTATATAGAACCATGGATCCCTCCTTACAGAATTTCTTAATTGATATTATATTTGAAAACAATAATACAAATGCCCTTATCTATAGTCCACCTTTTTAAATAAGCTTAAGAGTTTTTTTCCGTAAACACGGATTTGCTCCAAGATTTAACCGCAATCCAGTCTTAAGCTCGGTCACTTGAGTTTTTTATATTATTTTCCTTCCTCACGGTCGGATAAAACGATACAATATACGTATCGAATGAGCCATCATTATTTTTGCATCTCTGTAACCCGTAAGCGATTGCCGGTGCTAAAGTACAGTCATAAATAATGCGTATAATAATATTCGTCGGCATGAATAATGAATCAGTGTATGAAAGCAGATGAAGATCGATAGTGTTTAATATGTTTGAAAAAATGTTTTGCAACCAATTTGCAACATTTAGTCTGATTTAGATTTTTCATATTGAGAAATTGGTTTGCCGATGCTACTGCTAGATTGCATATACCTTACCTTAGGATATTAAACATAAAAAGATAATATCTGTATGTCTAATTCATTTCATTGGTAAACATTTGTGAATTTGCTGGCCACGAATCATCTCTAATACAAGGTTGTGGGAATGAACCGATTAGAAAATAATTACCAGAGGCTGATACCTTAAAGTGATAGTTCTTGTAACAATAGCTTTATACCAAAAAAAATTCTTTACCCATTTATGATATTATAATGAACATTCTTTTAAAGTTTATCGGATCTCCCTTGTTGTATTTGTAATTAACAACATAAAACTTTTATATGCTTAAAAAGAGTTCTTGATAATTTTAATATTATTTTTTTGATGTAATTATACGATTGTATTTTGGTACAGAATTGCTTTTGGAATAATTACTTATAACTGTTGCGATATTGCAGAGAGAAATATGGGATTTTTCGGTACAACGGATCTCGACTCCTCCTCTTTAAGTACCGTACAGCTCTTATCTTCGCATTAAGTTATAAAACCGTTACTTCCCACCTCAGAACATGGTGCAGGCATGTGAACAAACAAATATAAACGCCCGTGAAAAATTGCTGAACCATTCTTTTCGTAGCCAAACACGCAAGATTTTCTGTACAGTCTACATATTAGACAACAGAAAAAGCTATAAGTCAGATTTAATCTGATGAGGTTACGTCACAGGTAATTACGTTGGAGAAACCACATGGACATTAAGGTAAAGGTTTCCTTAAAATGGGTTCTAAGAACCGTTGGTTCGAAGGCTTTCCTTACGGTTATTATAATGCCCGCTGATTCATTGTTTCCTGACCCAAATACCATAAGTTTTACTCAGATGAAAGTTTTTACCAACACTAAAGCCACACACATAATTACAGTAGGTAATAAAAGTATATACCTTCATTTTAAAAGACCATCAGAAGGCAATTTGATGATTAAAACAGCAACCTTCGATATTTACCTGCAACAAAAAGACAATCACGTTAATATCAGATTTTAAAACGAAATACGAAAGTAAGTTGATACCCCGCCTTCACAAATCAACAACAAATCTGACATTTCAATTCTATACCGCCACAGACACCGTCGAGTTAAGGCGATTAAAATTTTTAGCTTTTGATTGAGACAGACTGGCACGATGCTAAAACCAGAATTGTATAGCATTATCTATACATTTGTTAGATTCACATTCGTATTCGTTTACAGGAGGATCACACGTTTTACTACGATAAATATAAATTATGGTCGTAAAGCCGTCGTTAAAACGTACGGACGGTAAAACTTTCGTAAACAAAAAAGTTTTTCGTGTCCAAATCCAGCTGAAGCCTTAAACATAATTTGATACGGATGAAACAGGATAAGGGTTTTCACGGTCAACCGACGAGCTGAGACCTTGAGAGGCATCGTTCTTACAAATATGTGGTTTATGTCAGCATGTTAACCGGGCACCTGATCAAACATTTAGGGAGATAAGCGGGACACTTGATGTGAGATTTAACAGATAACACTGCCTTCCCGCCTTAAACGTGCCACTCAAAACGAACTGTTCGAGGACAATTTAGATCAAGGGATCCCCGTCTTTGTGTCTCATAAAAATATTCTTGGCCACACCATTAAGGAGTATGCATTTGAAATAATATTAACATAAAGACAACATGGTAGCTTTTCAAAGCAAGGTCTGACAATTCTACTCTGGTGTCTGAAGAAGCCTTGGATTACAAAGGAAGTGTACACCGAGCTTCAGTAAAAATCAAAACATTGGAAGGATCTTTTCATATGCAAATGGACCGTGATTCGTGCACTTGATACATACGAGCGTACCGTGCAGGATACTAATGTAAAAGCCAAACAATTACGCTTTCGAGAAACAAGATCGAAGGTTTTCAAAAGTCGATTCGAATAATTTAATTAACAAGAAAAATCTTTTTGGCGTACACCTTCTGGAGCAAAATCATTGTTCAGATTTTGGTTTTTGTTCTGACTAGCGAGCTCGCTCTGTTTTGTAGCTATGTGTAGGGTGCGTCAGGACAGTCTGCTTTTTATAGCAGCTATTGTAAGTTATTGTGAGTCTGCTTATTATGCAGCGAATGTCTGGAGCATCGATGGTGATACAATGTAGACAGGTAAATAGGTATGCGGCGACTGAGATTAATGAACGTCGGTTAGATGCAAGAAGCATCAGCCTACTGGTACTGAAGTGCTCATAAATTTGGATTGCCTGTGACTTAGCTCGTGATTGGACATTCAAACGACTGCGAAGTCATGTCCAGGGCCATACAAACAAAGCCGGAGAAGTTTATGATTCCTTGCGATACTAGTAACAAAACTGTAAATAACATAGAAATTAGAACGAGTTAAATATAATAAAAGAACTTCAACAACGAGAAGGGATCTAAAAGGTTTTGTATTTTCCATTCAGCGCGTCCAGACAAAATTGATGTTCCATTATATGCAAGCCAGGCTGCTTGGCCATGGCCAAAATTTCAATAGCCCAGAGCGGTTGAGGTGGCCGGCACGTGTAACTTTTTGTCCGAAACTTATTGGAATTTTTTGATACTACTTCGGAAAAGGCTGGGTTGAATACCTTATTATGCAATATTTAATAGGTTGCGAGTCTGTCAAGTTTTTGCTATCGTGCCGATAGCGTGTTAAGAATTTCAGCGTCAGCTATCCTCAAATTAGCCCGAACTATTGCGTGATGTTTTGTTTATATTAATATTGTAGCGTAGTATCCGTGACGTTTAAATTGTGAATGATAGCACACTGAATGAACAAACGTTGATGAAGAATAGAGAGCAGTGGTATAAAAGCGAACGTTTCTTCGTTACTGGTAGCGATGTCTCTTGGCTGGAAGCAGCGAGCTCAGGCGCGGCGGCAACTTTCTATGTGACCTCGAAATGCTGCATTCACTTTCCTCACGCTCGACACCGGTTACGCAACCGACACGACCGACATATCGTAGCGGAGGTTTGTCGCTGCCTGCCGACACGTCCCACCGGCTTTGTTTAACACCAAACTCGTCGGACCGCTAGCACCATCATTAACAAGCGCCCAACACAAATATTGTCTCCTCTAAAACGGCTATTACCTCATACAGTTGAAAACTAGAAAGGAAGACAAAAGAAACTAAAGAATTCCGATCAACGCCAAGACGCGAAGGAGTTAAAAAATAAGTTTGCAATTTATTCGAAGGGCAGATAAAAACGCCAGGTGCCATGCCTCTTGCGTCCAAGGTCAGCGTTTCCTAGAGCTGCATATAGGTTTCTTTTTATTCGTTGCATGTTCCTTCCCTGGCGGACTCGCGTGCGGCCAAACCTGTTTTGATGCTGTTCTCCATTCCGCCCGTAAGGCAGTACGCCTATTACGATATAAGTTTTTATTCCTCAGTTTTAATGGAATCTTTGTGGTCAGTAATTGGACTACACTTGACTGTACCATAGCAATTTAATGCGACTTTAAACGTTTACTTTTAAATGAATGATAGTAATGATTACTCCGAGAACAGTAATTTCAGTCCAGCGTTGAGACCGAATCGATTTCATTTGAAGTTACATATCTGAATTAGATTTTATAACTTAAGAGTCACATGAGTATAATGAAATAAAAGTTTGTGAGCGTTGAGCCTTAAATTGCAAGACTGGAAAAACAATAAGAACAAAATGAAAGGGGCCGGGCATCAAATTTGGCTGGTTCTAAGAAACCTTCGACAACTGCAAACCGAGCTAGCAGGAAGTGGGGACGGACTTAGTTTATGTAACTCAATCACCTGCCCCGCTCAAGGCCAGCTTCGGCGATTTGGAAAAAATCAAGGCCATGGCAGGCAGAATGCGGACTGGTCCACGTTATTATATCTAACCCTCTCCCGCTCGGCTCCTACAGCAGGATGTTGCATAAGCTTTGTTGTTTTGTTATTCTCCGTGCAGAGCGGCGTCGCATTTTAGATTAGTTTTTTTGTGAACTCGGAGCGTTCTTATTTTACACTCCTGCACAAGAAATCGAGCATTATTAATGGAAATGTAGAAATGCTCCTTTCATATTCTAAGTTATTCACCTAGAATATAGCTGCGGACGCTCGAAGTTTGTCGAGATCATCAAACTATTGATGTTCCCACGTCGTCGCCTCGCGTCTCTAGATGTACTTAATAATCTTAAAAGTGTGAAAGCGCGTCGTTTCTCATGAGAACTTCGCCGATTCCCCGAGTCTCTTTTAAAAATTTTCGTACTTTTCACGAGACGAGTTGGTGCCGGGGGATGGAAACTTTTAGACTAAATGACCTGGATAGAAATTGAGACACCGCAAAGCGAGGATCTAAAGATGTCTCGACTAACGCCACGGCGGACTTGAAAATATCTCTGCACATTTCGTCGGGGACGCGCGAATTTTCTGCTGACTAAATTACTTGATAGCGAAGCAAAAGATTTTCTGAGGATATCTTTGTGAAACAATTTGTTACGTGCATAATTGAAAGGTATTTTAGGGAGAGAATTGTCAGAATGAATATACGAACACATCCATATGTCGTGATTTGTTAAAAAAAACTTCACCGGGGGATTTCCAACGCGTGGAATTTTGTGGGCGAAGCGCAAAGGGCCCCATCCCCTGCATTGCGGGACGCGCGTTGCCATTGGCAACGTGTACTATCTTTGTATCTATGAATATATTGTGCACTGAATGCTGCATTCTACAATAGACTTAAATAGACAATATCAACTGAGTTTAATTGTGTTGCTGTTGACATTACTTGAATGATTTGGGGCTTGAGAAGATTTATAGTCAGCTGCATATGAGGGTAGAATAATTAACAAAAATATCCACTATTCAAGAGTTATTATTTCAGAGAAGAGAGACAGTGACGCGAATGCACACGGCATGCTATTTATTCAAGTGTTAGTCTTTATGAGACGTTAACTCAAGATTTTTATGTCTAACGTTATTTAAAGCGTCGTTAAACATGAAAGGAAGTTTATTGAAAATATGTCTAAACTTGAATTTACGCGGAGAGCCAACTTTAAATTAACGCTGTAATAACTTACTGTAAAACAGCGTGAGATAGGAAGTGAGGTGGAGAGAGCATCGTCGAGATCAATTAGAATTTGGTGATATAAGGGAAAAACTGGAATATATGTTAATGGCGGTTAATTTAAGGTGTTTATTAAGTCGTCGCGTCAAAACAACTAGCGTGGTTCGAAGAGGCAGACTTCCGGATTGTTGAACAAAGGGCCCGTAGTATAACGGACTCGCGTACGCAGGTGCTAACAGCGCGTGCGGTGAACATGACACCGACAATGCCGATATTTTGGAAATAACTTTTTGCTCTGCCAAAAGACCCGTGAACAGATCTCGTAAGATTTATGTCTATAGAAATCGAACAGGCATCGTTCATTGCTGATAATAGACTGTTTTAAATTTTACTGTCCTTCTACAGAAGTCGTTATTTTAATTCCATATTAGTTGGTGCTAGTTTTTTCCTTCAGACGGCAACGCCGATTGTGAACAAGGCGCTGTGGGTAAGTTTAATGTCGACATCTACAAGTATAATGCGCCTGCGCCGTCGACCATAATATTTTTCAAAAGATCTCTATGAATTATTTATTTCTCACGTAGACACCATTACAATTATTTCTTTTCTACTGGGAGGAAACAACTTGTGAATAACAAGTACCTTAGAGCACTTAGCATTTAAAAATGTAAGTTAAGAAGCTGCCCTTAAACTCTGGCTTGACGTTTTTTATTTTGGGCTCCTGATAAGATAAAAAGTTTACCAAATACTCAAGAAAACCCATTTTAACCTAACTCGTGTTTACAATGTCTAAATTCAGCTTCAAACGTACTTCTAAAAGAAGCTTTAGTAAGATAGCGCCATCGAGTACCAGATTGAACAATTAGTAAGTAAAAAAATATTGTTGAAAAATGTTTTGAAATTCAACTTTAAACTAAAATACTTTTGAGACGCAAATATTAAATAGATTGTATAGATAGAAATACATATTACCTATATCAAAATCTGTTTTCTATACCGATTTTTAGGAGAAATTTTAGCTGTTTTTATTTAACACTGGTTGAAGACCACCGTTTTCTATAGCAATCGATTTATGTTGCAAGATCTGAGATACATCGTTTTTATAGTTCTTAGTCGTATGGTTTCACTAGTCCTAGTAGAACAAGTTCTAAGAAACATCTGCACTAGGAAAACTAGTTCTTCCTCTAACAAGAAACAGATAAGACTGCGTTTTAAATACGAAAATTTATTTTAATACCTTAAACCTAACTTATTTTTATTTTCGCTAGGTTTTGGATTAACAATACGCCGGCATTTGGCCAATTTAGCGATTGACCCAATTACCTATCACCAAGACGACTCTACTTTTAGGAAGTTGAGGCAATAATAGAGAATACTATATTTAAATTGAACTGTTTAATGTACACATAGTTTCTTTATGCTTGTTATTTTTTGTCAACATATTATTATTATCTACCCGCATACAAATTGTTTACAGTGTATGCCATTTAAAAACAGCTGACAGTCATACAAATACGAAGAGAACATTTGAAACGGCAGCTCCAGAAGCTTCGATATTTTCCAAAACGTTTTGAAAATGCTGTTCTAATTTTAAATAACAAACGTCAGTTATCAGTATCAACAAAGAGCCTTGGCCTCGCTGAACGATGTCGCGAAAGAGGTATACACGTGAACAGCGGGGTGAACGACCTGTGTTCAACTTGACACATTTTTGGTTGGCCCAATTGTGCGGGATCGCTTCGGTTACGCAACGGGACGCCGGCTGCCAATCCCGTCACGAATGACATTCTCGTATTTTGAAGTTTCTATCGGAAAGCAAAGTGGAATGAAACAAATGGGAAAGCAAACTGCAAAGGAAGGAATGCGTGATGATAAAGATTACGGTGATCTGTCGAAAGGAAGAAAAGTTGCGTCCATACTAGACGATAGGCAATTAATGTTGATGATCAGATTGCAAATACAATTTTGCAAAACACGCTCTGTTATTTGAATAATAAAATCTAGGCGTCAAAAGAACTAAAATGTGTAAAACATTCTTTGTACAATTTAGGATTTATGGAGCTTCCAACACACGTCAAAGGTTTGAATACGTAATTTGAACGAGACAGTGCATCTGCTATTGACCTCAAAACAATAAGACATGAAACCGTAAGTCTCAAGTTTAAAGTAAAAGTATTCGTAAAAAGTTATGGTATTGTCCTGAACGGTGCTGTGTCTGTGGTAAGCAGTGTCCCTCTTGCGTCACGGGCGGGGTGCAATAAAAAATGCAGGTAGGGGCCCGTGCGTCGACCCCGGGGCTTTCGGGAATGACGTCACCGTCATAACATTCATCCAGTGCGCGTTCAATAACACCTTTGTGCGAATCGTCGGAAATATCGATCTCGAAATCAGCGAATGTATGACGCTATATTTTGCATGAAACACAACATGAAATTTTGATTAAATCATTTCAACATGAAGTCAAGATTTGTAATATAAACAGTCAAAGCAACTGGACTATTAAATAATAACCAGTTCAACTCTGTACCTCTTAGTCAATGACTATTCTAAACCCCTAGAACATTATCAATTCTTGTGGTTTAAATTCGTAATTTACGTTAAATTACGAATCGCTGAAATATGGTTATGATTCCAGATTGCTTCTTTTCAAACAACCGTGATGAGGAAATAACATTGTCAAAATAAACAAAACATTCGTGATTTTGAGCGGCGCACCGCCACATTCCGAGAATCTCAAAAGAGAGCGCATGTGGGTTCGAGAACAAAATGGATGTTTTTTCTTGCTTTCCCAATGTGTAACTATACAATTTGCACTAGGCTCGGTGTCGTTGACCTCTCGCCAGCTGTTTGACTATGGTTGTGTTCGACTCAAGCGCAAGGTAAGGCGGGTTACCGAGGAATCATACCGGTACAACTCTTTTATTCGAACCATGACAAAAGAGCCGTGAATAATGACATCATTATTTTCTTTAAAGCCAGTTGCTATAATGAGGACGACAGTCCAAACAATGGTGACAAAAATGTGTACACATTTGGACATTTTAATGACCTTCTTGTTTTGACATGAGATATTTAAAACATGAATTCAAGCGCTGAATTTATAGAAACATCAATTATTGTTGTCGTTTGCGCTTGCAGGATATTCTTTGATTGTTAAACTTAAGCGGTTTCCAGTCACGATATTGTTGTTTGTATATTAAATTAAGACAGAACGTCGGGTCATGAGGAAGCATAAATTTAGAGAAGCCGATAGCGTGGTTCCAAACCCACAACAGCTGTAGACGAAACGCCACGTACGAACGAACACATGCTCGCACCCTTGCACGCACACATGGTCGCGAGCAGACATAACGTAAACACACGCAGGTTTATGTATACCAGATGCCCCTGCAGAAAGAGACAAGGATACATTTACACTAACGCCAGATAAGGACATAACTGGCGAGGGAGGTTTGACAACGCCGAGAGACGTCTAATTAAATGTAGTTGAAGGTCAAAAAAATAAATGTATGAAACATTATGACGATCGGTGCACGCTCAAATGACTGGGAAAAAAAATTACCAGTAGCGAATGCAGCTGTATTACGAGTACATATCGAATGGGATTGCCTTAAACAGCGGGTTAGGAACTGGCTAATAGAAAAATAAACAGAAGCAGCCGAGGCGAGGCCGTTCGTTGTTAATTAACATGCAGATAGTTTAATAAAAGGCAGGAAACAGGCAGCGAGGGGAGTAGGCAATGAAGCGGTAAAAATAGACGCGGGGGCGACAGGGACGAGCAAGAATCGATCCTATGAACAATGCGGCGATGCATCGTTCGTGCCAATCAATAATGGATGCCACGCCAGCCGACCCGCCGCCACTCCAATCCATTTCATTTTGGGAATGTTGACTAGAAAAATCAATATTCACTTCGTTAAATTGAACGCCTTGGCAATTAAGCACGTGGCCGGTTTGACCTATTTCAGACTTCGATAAGTGCACTAAAATTGCATTTTGTACAATATTTCCTGTTCCATTTCAGAGTTCGAGTTTCAGTTTATTTTAACAATACAGAGTTTGACTACTAAATAACTCCTGTACGTTGCGTGCATCCAGCCGGCAAGTTCTTTGAAGTGCTGACTTCAATGAAAGGCAGTGTTAAGTACTAACACCGGATAGGTTAACAGAATATTATTACTTCCTTACAGCTTCCAATTGTAAAGTTTATAGTTAGCTATTATCTACTAAACTTATTAATACTGAACAGTAATTCCACAATTACACAATTAAATTATGGATTCGAAAGAATGCACTCTAGGATTGTTTATTTTCTATTATTATGGGCTCATATATCACTGCCATCATATTTTAAGATCTTACCTACAGCGTTTTATGTAATAAAAGATAACTGCCTAAAATTGAGATGTTCCACACTACAATTAAGGTCGAAACAAACACAAGAGTCGGGTTTAAATGACACAACCTCGACCAAAATTGCGGAAGTGGTTACGAGCGTGCGAAGTTCCACATGTCCCAGCTGACTTTCATCCCTGCTATTTTTGCTTGCCGGCAAGGCCGCGTTGGGGCAGGTCAGGCACAGGCACTCGCTGCATGCACTAAGTACTGGGGGAGCAATGTAGGTCATTAAGGGAACCGCGATTGTTAGTGTTTGCGGAGCGGAAAGCAGCACGCTTAATTTCACCACGTTCACAATGCGAGCGGGAAGTTTGGCATGTAACGAGCCTTATCAGCGAAAATAAATTTAGCTTGCGGTAGGTTCGGTCGAGGTTAATGTGCCTTATCAATGTTATCCTTGCATTGTAACTAACATTGAGCGCGGTTTGCTCAGATGGCGGCGCGTTGCGTGTTGCGCGGCGTTTGTTTCTCTTTAGCTTTTTCTCCAAAGCAAGTTCTTGATTACAAAAACAAAAAAGTGGCTGGTTTTTTATTTAATAACCGCGCTCGGTGGGAACCCAGCAGGAGTCTCACCGCAAGCGCTGCACGAGCGCATCTTCGCTCAGCCAAGCAAAACCACGTCTAGACGCCATTCTCTGTATTAACGCGCCCATTAGAAGATCTGTAATATTACTACTACGTACGTTATCTGTTTGGATCTGTCTGCATGCCAGTTCTTTTTATGCGGCACTATATTAATGCCTGCGCAGCTTACTTTTTAATTTGTTTCGGGTTTTGTTGAATTCGATATTGCGCGCCGGGTGGTCTCTAAAGACTCTAAACCCTTTTATGTGGAATCGCTTGGTGACTAAATAAAACACGGCGGGCGAGAGGCGGCTTTCATGTGAAATTGTGAATCATCGTTCTGTCGCTTTAATCGCAGGACTAATTGCATCTCCAGTAGTTGAGGGGCTTAAATGCGGCGGTCTTGTGATGAATAAAGACTAGGGCATTGAAGTACGTAGTTTGCGCAATTACCTAAAACACTTAATTTAGGTCGCGCGTGTAACGTTTGGCGTTCCGCTTACTCAGTACTTTTATAATTAGCAATAAGTTATGAATTATATTGACTTGTAATAGACATTCAATAAAGAACCGTCTTACACTCAAGATGTTTTACTGAATCATCCTGCTACTTCATATGCAACTTCAACCCTCCAACGCAAGACACTTCATGGCGACCCTGCCAAGCCAACCAGGTTACTGAGGATCTCGCAGTCACAATCACCAGTCAAGAACATGGGAAAAACACAGTCGAAAGAGCAAGTGGTCATCGCGCAGCAATCTATTACATCCTCAAAAAGTGCCGCAAGAGCGCAGTTAATACTCTGAGACAAGAACTCAACGCTATCTCTATGGAGAACATTGCACGTCCTACAACCACAACCCAATAAGAAGAATAGTACGGGAGCAAGGATGGTGTCCAGGGTATAGCCCGGCCCGGTTCCAGAGGTGTCCAGGGATATCCCGGCCCAAGAAGAGTTCGCGAAGAAGAGACTATCAAGAGGAGCAGCTGGCCGCATCACCAGTAACTGCGTCCCCGAGTCACCGCACCCCACGCCCCTGTCGCCGCGCACCGACCCCGACCAACTATGGAACCTATATCCTTTTAAAATAATTAGATAAGTCACTACAAAGTTATGTAGCCCAATTAATTATTTATTAGTATGTCATTGATAGAGTTAGATAGTTTATTTATAGGCCTTAAAGATATTAAAGATTATCTGATTAAAATCGGCCCTGATCGTAGACAAAGTTCTAGTTCGGCCCAGCTTAAATTTAGAGAGGCCAAGGACTTGTATCATAAATTGGAGTATATTTCGTCTCATATTAAAACAAAGATAGAAAAATCTGAGATAAGCTACGATAGTTTACAAGTAATTAATAAGCGCATAGACGAAATTCACGCTTTGTATAAGAAAATAGTAAGTCTAGGTAACATTTCGGAGGATTTAGAATTTGAGGATAGCCTTGATAAAATGGGTTCCCAAAGTTTTGATTTGAAAACCGCGTTGGCACTCCTGCCAAGAATGGATGGTCAGGAAAGTGTCACCCAACAGCTAATTGATAGCATACTTCTTTATAGCACGATGCTCAATGAGGAAGCCCAGAAACAGTTAGTACATTTTGTTTTAAAAACCAGACTTTCCGCTAGCGCTAAGCTTAGGTTGAAATCTGTTTACCCATCAGTTATGGAGATGATTAATGACATGCGAACATATCTACTCCAGAAAAAGTCCGCAGTTGCCCTACAATCACAAATCCATTGCGCGAGTCAAGGCCGTAGGTCAATAGAGAAATTCGGATCTGAGTTAGAGGAGTTATTCGTCAATCTCACTATAGCCCAGGCGGATGGGGATGACGCTAAATATGACACCCTCCGACCTTTAAATGAAAAACTGGCGATTAAACGTTTCGCAGACGGATTATCCGACTCACGTTTAAGCACTATTATCGCGTCACGTCAGTTAAAATCACTTCCGGAAGCGATACAAACTGCTATAGATGAAAATTTAACGTCATTTAAAGATGCGCCAGTGATGAATTTTAAACCATATCGTAATATAAACAACGGTAATAGATTTGGCCCTAGACGAGGTAGTAGTAACTCTCACAGGTACGTTAGTAATAATCAGCACCAACCTAGGTCGTTCTACAACTCTAATAAAACCATACCCTCACGAGGTGGTAACACCCGCGGGAGAGGCTTCAGAAGTGCCCCGCGAGGTCGTTTTGGCCCATCGCGCCCAAGCATGCACGTAGCTAGTGTCGCACAGGTACGACCAGAACATGTTGAGGCACCGAGATGCACTCAATCTGCACCGGATAATGAGTTTTTTCGTTCCTTCAATTAGCGAACATTTTATCTTAAACTATAATATAAATAGCATAGTGCATTTGAACGTAGGTATAAATGATGCAATAAGTTTATTAGTAGACAGCGGAGCGAGTATTTGCGTAGTGAAATACGAGTGGCTACTTGATCACCCGGAGTATATGAATGAATTGTGTTATGATGCAATAACAATTAAAGGGGTCAGTGGCCAGTTAGTTTCCGAAGGTTACATTTATTTAGATTTATTATGCCAAGACGTTAGTTTTAGAGAAAAATTTTATGTTTTTAAGAATTTATCGTGTAATGCAGATGGTATATTAGGTGATAATTTTTTTAAGCAATATAAAGCCATAATTAATTACGAAACAAGATCGTTACGATTATTTAACCAAGGTTCTGAGGTTTATTTAAACATAAGAAATAAAAATGACAGGTATACGCACGTCATACCCGCACGCTGCGAAATTACAAAACATATCCCTTGTAGTTTAAAAGAGGATACTGTAGTTTTAGCACAGGAAGTTAAGGAAGGTATATTCGTTGCAGGCATGATATCTAAGCCATCAAATAACTGTATTCCGTTGAGAATTTTAAACACAACTAACCAGGATACAGAGATAGATTTTTCCAATATTAAAGTCGAGTCTATTAATTCTTTTGAAGTAGCGCATTTAAAAAAGGAGAGTAAATCAGTCCAACGAATTAAAACCTTATTTGACTTATTGGATTTAAATTATTTAAATAAGGAAGAAAGACTTAGTATTGAACAGATTTGTGCGAAATATTCTGACGTATTTCATTTGCCAGGTGATTCCTTATCAGTCACAAACTTAATGGAACATAACATAGTTCTAAAGGACAATGTGACTCCTGTTTACATGAAACCTTATAGGGTCCCCCAGGCTTTAAAGAGTGAAATTAACAGACAGGTACAAGAAATGTTAGATAACGATATTATAGAGGAAACAATTTCGGAATGGTCTAGCCCAGTCCTATTAGTTCCAAAGAAAGCTGATAAATCAAATAAAAAGAAGTGGAGATTAGTGATTGACTATAGACAACTAAATAACAGAATACAGGACGATAAATTCCCGTTACCAAATATTACAGAAATTTTAGATTCTTTATCGGGAAGTATTTATTTTTCAAAATTAGATCTCTCACAATCGTACTACCAATTATCTTTAAATGAAAATTCACGAAAATATACATCCTTTAGCTTAAATAAAATGTATCAACTTTCTTTAGACAAAAATTCACGAAAGTACACTACTTTTACTGCCGGTAAACAATATCAAATGAAGCGCTGTCCTATGGGACTTAAAACAAGCGCAAGTGTATTTTCAAGACTCATGACTATAGCCATGGCAGGCTTAAACTATGAAAAATGCTTCATATATTTGGACGATTGCGTCGTCATAGGACACTCAATGGAATCTCACAATAATAATCTAATTAGTGTGCTTAACCGATTAAGAGAAGTCAATCTCAAATTAAACCCAATTAAGTGCGAATTTTTACGCAAGGAAATAATCTACCTAGGGCACAAAATTACACAGGATGGAATATTTCCCGACCCAAGCAAAATTGACACTATAAAAAATTATCCAAGGCCGACATGCACCGATGACGTAAAACGCTTCGTCGCATTTGCCAATTATTACCGTCGATTCATATCGAATTTCGCTGATATTGTTTTTCCATTGAATCGATTAAGTAAAAAAGGTGTTACTTTTGAGTGGACGGAAGATTGCGAAAAATCATTTATTAACTTAAAATCAGCCCTAATGAACCCTCCCGTATTAGACTATCCAGACTTTTCACCAGATAACATTTTTAAGTTACAAACGGATGCGTCAAAATTAGGTTTAGGAGCCGTACTTTCCAATGGCAATGGAAAAGTTATAGCTTATGCCAGTAGGAGTCTAAAACCCGCTGAAACTAGGTACCCCGTAATTGACTTAGAATTGTTAGCAATCGTTTGGGCAGTTCGCCACTTTCGACCTTATTTATACGGAAGAAAATTTAAAATTTATTCCGACCATAGGCCATTAGTTTACTTATTCGGCCTGAAAGACCCATCCAGTCGTTTAACTAAATTTAGGTTATATTTAGAAGAGTACGATTTTGTCGTGGAATACGTCCCAGGTCGAAATAACGCAGCTGCAGACGCGTTAAGTCGACTCCCGGTGACGTCCCAAGACTTAAAATCTATGCATGAGCACGTTGTATCAGTACTTACTAGAGCTCAAAGAAAATGCTTACAGCCTCAGGTAGACCACCAACAGACAGACATACCTTCTTCAGCTTGCGGGCCTGATCAACCTTCAGCTGTCGAGGTACTGAAAAGACCTATTGACATAGTCGAATTACGTTTCACTGACAATTGTAGCGAAAAATGTTTGCGTAATCCAAACATTTATTTATCAGACGCTAGATTTTGCACATTCGTCCCAACAGAGTCGGCGATATTTCTTTATTCTCGATCGTTATCGACACCAGAGGAGTTAGCGAGAGATTTAGAAAAGTTGTGCCTAAAATTAAATATTACAGAATTACTCATAGCTAAAAATAAAAGCAATGGTAATTACATTAAAATATTGCTGCGCAGCATAAAACATTGTAGGATAGCATGTCCTAGATTTTTAATAATTAAAGATTTACAAAGAGTAAAAGATAGAGAGGAAATTACGGTAATTTTGAATGACTTTCACCTGTTACCCACAAGCGGACACGCAGGAACGAATAGAATGATAAACAATATTAAAAAATACTATTTCTGGCCAGGAATGTCAAAAGACGTAACAAATTACGTTAAAAAATGTAAAAGTTGTCAAATACAGAAACATACGAATAAAAATATTAAAGAACCATTGACGATAACTTCAACTGCTAACTCGGCATTTGAACGAATTAGTTTAGATATAATGGGCCCACTAGATATAGATAACTATAATAATAAGTATATTTTAACGATCCAGTGCGATTTAAGTAAATTTGTCGAGGCATACCCATTACCAAGGAAAGATAGCGAAACTGTCGCTAAAGCCTTTGTCAATAATTTTATATTACGGTATGGTATACCAAGAGAGTTTATCAGTGATAAAGGAACTGAGTTTACATCTTCTACCATGTCTGAGGTGTGCAAATTGTTAAATATAAAAAAGTTACATTCCACTCCATACCACCACGAGACTCTAGGTGGAATAGAGAATACTCACAAACACCTAGGCGCTTATCTCAGAATCCAGTGTGAAAATAATAAATCAGATTGGAGCGATTGGGTTCCATTCTGGTGCTTTTCATTTAACACAAGCGTTCACTCAGAAACGAAATATACTCCATTCGAACTCGTTTTCGGCAAGATTTGTAATATACCAAGTAATCTTTTAGTAGAAAATGTAGATCCTTTGTATAATTTAGATGATTACCCTTTAGGGCTTAAATATCGCTTACAAAAAGCGCAGCTGGATGCTAAACAAAATTTATTACAATGTAAAAATATTAGGAAAATAAAATATGATAAGAAATGTAATAGTTTGCAATACAAACCAGGAGATTTAATCTTAGTGAAAAATCAGACTGGATCTAAATTAGATTGTATTTATAATGGTCCTTACGAGGTGTTACAAGAGTTACCTCCTAACGTTAAGATAATTAAAAATAATAAAGAAATTGTAGTGCATAAAAATAACACTAAGTTATTTCATAAATAAATACCCTACATCTTATTTAAAAAAAAAAAAGTTTTGTTTTATAAGTTCTATTAAATTAATAATGATTGTATTTTTTTTAAAAAAAGCAGGGATGCTAAATGTTACAATAACAACCTTTTTTTTTCTTTAAAAAGGGGAGGTCAGCCGGTACCCTTTTACTTTTCGGGGGAGATGAAGTACGTAGTTTGCGCAATTACCTAAAACACTTAATTTAGGTCGCGCGTGTAACGTTTGGCGTTCCGCTTACTCAGTACTTTTATAATTAGCAATAAGTTATGAATTATATTGACTTGTAATAGACATTCAATAAAGAACCGTCTTACACTCAAGATGTTTTACTGAATCATCCTGCTACTTCATATGCAACTTCAACCCTCCAACGCAAGACACTTCAGCATCTTCAATCTGACCTTGAAATTATATATCATCGACTAGAGTATCTCGTAAGTCGTAACCTTGCAGGAATCCAAAGAATTCGTTTGAATTGGAGATTGTAAGTTGTTCGAGTGATTATGTTGTGAAGTATCTTTACTGCGCTTTTACTCAATCTCTGCTAGACGTGAGTCAGTGTCGTAGGTATTTAAACAAACCTTTTGTTATCGGCGCGGTGTAAACGACCAGCCGGCGAGCGAGGCGCCCTTCAGAACCAAGACCTTGGCTGGATTTAGACGCGGTTCGATGGACTTCACAGCGCCATTCCTTTTAGTTTTGATGTTGGCTTTGGACCTTTTATTGCAGCGAGCCCTGGAATGCTGCAACACGCAATTTTAATTGGTTTCGGTCATTTTTTTCGTATTCAAATCTTTCGGAGTGTTTCGTCGAATTCGACTTTTTTCGAGCGCGAGTCGAAAGGTCGGTAACCGAGGGGACCTTGGCCGATTTTAAACGCAGGTTCGACGATCTCCCTGGACTCGAACCGGGAACGTTTTATAACTTTCGCCCGGTAATAAACTTTATGTTTGAACTTCCTTTCCTCGTGCGTTCGGGTTAAAAATATATTTCGCCAGATGGTGTGTGGAGCGGTCGTAAATTTTCAGAAAAATATTTGGACACACAATGTAAGCCTGCATCATCGAGGTGATTGATTTCTTTAATATTTTTAGAAACACGTCTTCAATAAAGTTTTTAAATAGATATAAATTATAATTTCAATTCTGCACGCTAATAAGTTGACGAAGTTGCACTGTTGCAAGATATAAATTTATGGTTGACCAAAATACTCAAACCCGTTATTTCTGTCCTATAGGGAATCATCTCTTACCATACATGTATAAATTCGGGGAAAGCTCTGTAAAGAAATTCCCCAAACTGTTAGCGCCTGTTTAACCTAGTAACTTCGTAATAGCGCTAAACAAGTTAACTGTATCTGGTAATGTTAAAAAAATTCTTTAACACATGATGACGACTTTAAAAATTCTAAAGATTATTTTTATCAACTCCTCGTTAGTCGAGTTGTTTAAGTGCCTGGCCATGATCTCGGGGTATGAGTTCAATTCCCGGCTCGAACGAAATTTGTGCCGGTTTTTTTGGACACAGCTCGTGTCAATATCACCAATCCGCAATTGGCAAACTTGGTACAGTCAATGAGTGATACTTGAGACTACCAGTATTACTTAGGACATTGTCGTATGATAATTCTTTGACTTATCATTATGGCAGCTTGGTGCCTTTCATGGCGGGTGGTGGAATTGATTTCGATAATAAGGGTTTTTGCCTTGCAGTGGGACATTGAAAGGCTGATGCTTTTTATTATTAGACTAACACTCAAATCTTATAATATACCAATATTCTAAGATTTGAGTGTTGTCAACTATGAAATAATCCCTCCTTCAAGTGGCTAAAGTCTATAGCGATAAGATTTCTTAGAAAATTATACATTTTTACTATATAGTGTTTGTTGTTTAAGTAATATCCGGTAGGCATTAGTTAAGTATTAAATTGTTCAAAGTCGTGGTTTGCGTGTTTAAGCAATTAGAAAACTAATTACTTTAACTTAGGTAATTAAATGTAACGGCTAGTAATTAGTCTTTGGGGATATCAGCGGTCAAACTAAACGTAAAGCGTTGGCCAACAAACAAATTAGTCTTCAACTAATATTTCACTTCTGAGGATCTAACACGATGAACGATCCAGAGGATGAATGGAGAAACTGCTTTTATCGCGTCTTGGAAATAACATATTGGATATATATTTTTTTTCGGTGGGAATCCGTTACGCTCCGGAGCCCGGTCCTTGGGGCCAGACGGAACTTTGTGTGGGGCTCCCAGCGCCCATGGGAGGACGCTGCTTCTGGAATAGGTTTTTATGAAGGGTTTCCCACTAAACCCTGCTGTACTCCCTCGTCGCCTGATTGGGGGGACACGGGTATCAGCAAAGCCCTTGCTCCGTGAGCCCAAAAGAAGATTATGGATATAATTATGCACCAATTTGAATATATGAATTTAATTTCGTTCAAGGGACAAGAATAATGATGAGATCATGGCAGTCCTATTTTTATGCTCTATCAGCTGACAGACAGGCATGCAGCCCACCATATACGCCGCCACTACTGCATTTTCCATTGAGAGACACTTAACGAGGAAGCGTCGCTCAATGTATACTGTAGGTTCCTCTAATCTTCGGGTCTTTGGTTTCAAGTGAACTAGCTCCCACTCCCACATTAACAGTGGGTGTAGCTAGGTAGTAGGACTCTGAAACTCCCACCACCAACCGGACCATAGACGGGAACCGATCCCACGGCCAGCTTAACCACTATTCCTGTCTTTTTTTGATCACGGCACGATTTAATAAAGCGTCTTTTTCGATATAATGTGATGCGAAACAAATAATAGACATCCAGCGCGGAAACGTTGCAAGTGTCTTAGGTACTTTACATTTTTTTTCACTCCGGTGCAGCTTTGTCTCTTATACAAGGCACAGGTTCGCCCGTGTGTGGAATATTGCTCTCTCTCATCTCTGGGATGGTTCCGCAAAGTACTTATTGGAGGCTCTCGACAGGTTGCAGCGACGTGCTATCCGTATTGTCGGTGATCAAGAGGTGACTAAGACCCTAGAACCTCTTCAATTACGTAGAGACGTTGCCAGTCTTAGTGTTCTCTACCGTCTCTATAATGGGGAATGCTCTGAAGAGTTATTCCAACTCATCCCGTCCTCCCCTTTCCACTCCCGAACAACACGCGCCGGACTGCGTTGCCATCCCCATACCATCCAGACACTGGTGGCCCGTACCAAGAGGTATAGTTCCTCTTTTTTGCCCCGTGCCATTAGGGCATGGAATGCCCTTCCGGCTCACGTGTTTCCTTCCTCCTATAATCCTGGGCTTTTCAGGCGGGGCGTGAAGCGGCATCTATGCAGTCCTTCGGGGTGAGGGTGACTGGCTCAATTGGTATGATGATCTATTGAGCCAGTCAACCTTACATTTGGACCACACTTCCGCTTACCATCAGGTGGAGTGAGGTCATCCTGACTGCCTCTTTATAAAAAAAAAAAATGGACGGAGATCTCAGCCAACTTTTTTTTTATACTAGGTCAGTTGACAGACAGACACGCCCCCACCTGGTGGTAAGCGGCCACTGCGGCCTATTCCATTATGGGACGCTTCACCTGGAAGCGTCGCTCAATGTGCTGCCAGACTGTAGGATCAACTGATCTTTGAGCCCCTGATTTCAAGTGTTTATTTATAAGTAATAAGTATGTTTAGTTTTTATTTTACTTTATTAATGTATAAGACAATATTAATACTACGACATTGAGACAGTGGAATTATTTACACGACATTGCTTATTACGCTTTGTTGATCAGATACATAACATGATGACGCAACGACGTAGTATTTTTAAGAATATAATAATAGCTGGGATAAACAACCTGTCAATTATTGTTAACACAGATTACCATACAGAATAAAAAAAAGCTGCTTTTACCATGCAAGAAAAACCACTAGGCACCACTAGTTGCAAAATAAATGTTTAAATCTTTGAATGCGATAATATTATTACATGCATTCATAGATACATAGACGATTACATATACTGAGAACATATCGTTTACCTGAACAGTCTGTGATTATGATTTATTACCTTATTAAGCTTATATAATGTTTGTATGACACAGATGGAATAATTTATAAGGGCAATAAATGAACGAGTCTTTAGCGGAAGTCTTTACACTTGAGTTAATATCATTCACAAGAAATTAAACAAAGTAATAATTTATTAAATTCATAATAATTCAGCTGTCAGATAGGTGCTCTTTTGTCAATTAAAAAAACGATGCTAAGTTCTTTGTTGTCATTATTGTTTCGGTAAAAAATCAGTAGTTCTGAAACCAGGTAATAGTGAGTATATCTACTTGCCACACAGTAAATGCCGAGTTTACCGTGCTACAAACATTAGTTTTATGTAGGTTTTATGCAAATATTAACAAATTCAAAAATAGAATATGAACTACAACTAGAGAAAAATCTACACTACACTAACACTACTTGGTTAAAAAAAAAGAATATGCAAAAAAGAAAAGTTATACAGCTTCATTCCGACATCTGCAGTTACTAAATAATGAACGTATAAAAAAGATATTGGTAAATTAAAAAATAGAACATCAACTTGCGTAAGAGAAAAAATACACAATCTCCAAAAATACTGGCACTACAATCTTAAAAAAAGAAAATCCAAAAAAGAAAAAAGTCATACAGCTCAATTCCCACATCTCCAAGCCACCAATCTATTACAATGCAGATGAGCGATGGCCAATGTCGCGGCGGCAGACCTTGGCCGAATTTAGCCGGGGTCAGTGCCCGGTTAGGTCGCCTGCAGGTCGCTTTCACCGCGCATGCGCTCTGCGCTCCGCATTGTTTGGGATGCATTGTATGCACCGCGTTACCTAACGTTGCATTGTCTAACGAGGTTTCTTGAATGGAGTATGGTAATGAACGGAGTCAGGGTTAGGGGCATATGGGTGAAATGTATTTAAAAAGTGAGGTTTGAATATTTTTTGACGTCTAGATGATTGACAGCTTGTACTACAATAGTTTGAGGAAGTTACTGCAATTCGTTGGTGACACCCAAATCTTTTGTGGTAAGACTTACGAAAATACATAATGTGCTTGTTTTTCTCATGACGTCTATGCATATTATAACAACACTCTAACATGGTACATGTAGTTAAAAAAATTAAAAATTGACTAAGTCTCAAAGATTGATAGGGTCAATCTATGGTAAAATTTATTTACATTATTTATTTACCCCTTAAAGGAATTTCGATCAGTAGCTTCGCGACGTACACTCATGATAATCGAACGGTAACGCGATATTTGCCGAGCCAATTGGTCAAGCGCAAACATTGAAATATGTACTTGTGGTTTCGAGATTCGCAGAGTGTTTGAACACTTGAACCTAAACCCTCGTTACTCTGCATGTACAGACCAATCGATTCAAGGATACTGAAGATATATTAAGTATAAAATGAACCAGATTATCTCATCTGTCAGTCTCAAAGCAAACGAGTGCCAGACGCGGAACTACAACGATTCTTTGTTAAGGGATTTAAACCAAAAGAAACTGTGTTTCGAGTTCTTAATAAAAAAAAAATATAACGGACAAGGGGCGTTCCATTTTGTAAAACGAAACGCAATAAGTAGTGCTGCCATCTAGCGAAACTTTGAAGAAAATTGTGTTTATGAACAAAAGCATGCATAATGTACAATAATAATAATCAGCAAAAGTGACTGATTTTCCAACTTACAGGCTGTACATCAAACCGTTCCCCCTTCCCATACTGTAGAAGAAATTAGTTCAGAGACTAGTACCTAATTAAAAAAAAAAAACAATCTAACTTGCAACTTTGTGTCGCACTGGGAATACCTACTACTTATCTAAGCATCGTAGGTACATAGCAACATTGAAACCGTACAAATTTAAATAAACGCAACAAGAGTACATACGCGCACCCAATCGCAAAAGCTCTCAAAGGATAAGGGCACAGACAAGCTCAAACAACTTGTTTACTCGTGCTATCTGTGTTTGCGATGTGGAGTGGCAACCTTGAAAATGATTCCTGTGGTGAAAATAGACTTAAAAGAAAAAAACATCCAATAAGAGGGTTCACGCATTTACGAGCACTTTTTAGACACAGCAAAACTGGCGTTATGAAGATATGGAAATTCTTGTTGAAGAAAAAAAAAACAGTATAACCAGTTATTTAAATAATGTCTTATACTCAAGAAATACATTGACTCGTCTATAGATACGAGTGGAGGTAAGTGTAAGTCTTCTTTAAAATTTTGATGGGTAATTAATCCATTGATAATTGAATATTATACAAACTGTAAAGTGCATTTACAAAGTGCATAGCTATTTAAGCAGCATTTTAAACCAGACCAATAAAATGTCAAGAATTGAACAGGTTCAGTGTTATGGGGCTTTAATGGCCCCGTAGCCATCGTAAAATGACGGCTTGAGGCATGTCTGACCAACTTTTGAGTATTTTTATATTTCTTGGAAACAGAAGCATGTATTGAATATTTGATGTTGTATGAGAAAGAAATACACTGAGAAAATGTTTTGAATTAAACCGTCAATTGACTGAAATTTAGCGAGCCAATCGAATCTTCAGTAAATATAAATAAAATTGGCCTGTATGGGAAACAATTTCAGCACTTGCACAAGTTCTTTGAATAAAATTTTCGGTTCCTTATGATTTCTAGTGCGATCACTGGCCGTGAATCCAATTCAACGAATAAGGATTGAGCAAAGTGGCAAGCTTTTGGAAAGGCTTATTCCACGATAAGGACTGCGATTGGCTGATAACACAAAAAATAACAATCATAATAATGGTTCATAATGAAGATTTGAGGACACTGTGACTTGTAATCAAGTTGTGAAGAAATATACAAATAAAACCATAAGGGCATTAGTCATTAAAGTTTGTTGTGGTCGGGTATGGTGTGAGAAACCCATTTGTCTCTACCGACCACAAAACGTACAAACAAAGAAACGTACATTAACACCAGTACCTTATTAAGTTATGGTTCATCATACTTATTAAATTGTATAGTAAAATTCATCCAGGTACAATATAACTATGTTATATTGCACAACATTCGATGCAATGTATACGTAATTTTAGGAGGCCTTTGTTTTTATCTGGTTTGGGATTGTACAGATTAGCGAGGTTCAATTGAGGTAGTCTAAATAGTGTGATTATACCTTCTTTATGTAAATAAACAATTATAGATGAGTAGGTCATAGTCATATTCGATATAATACGATTCTATTTAATGAATTTCCAAGGATATTTTTATTTAAATTTATCCATTATTAGACAGAAGGAATCTCAGCGTCTGGAAAATAATAATCAAATCTTTCGACCCGTCCCAGTCCACTAGTAAAGATGTCAACTAACAATGTGAAGCTTTAAGCAATAACACTACTACATAATAAATACTGTATTTATCCCCCTATCGCGACTTCAAAAAAGAGACATGAGACTAGGATCGAGTATCTGCACGCACATACTACAAAAATAAGGCATTTACTTTTGCGATACAGTTGCAAAAGTATATGCGCATTTAAAGTTATATCATAGAAGCATTTCACACAAAAGTGAGACTTTTATTTCCATTCTAAATCACATTTGCAGGAATATCTCCGCCATTCCCACGTGTGCGTTCATTACATACTCGTGACATTAAAGTTTATGCTCGGTTTATTGCGTTTGTACTTTCATTTACTTGGCTGTAGACCTTAGGGTTGCTGGTATGACCTTTGTATTATTTATCGTCTTCGATAGTAATATTTTATAGTCAACGTGAATGTTCGTAGTTTGTTTCGGATTTAATATCTTTATTTTATTGTAATGCACTTGTAGGTGCAGTTACTTTTTTATCTAGATATTCTGTATTGTGTTTTCTAGCGTTAAATTTTATTGTTTTTTTATTCGTAATCAGTGACCGGGGTTACCGGCATGCAGGCATTCCATTCTTTTGTTTCTAAAAGTGTTTTCAAGGTTTTAAGGATAGTTATCTTTTAATGTCATGACTTAATTTGTAAAGCAGCGATATATCCGCCTTATCAATATTGAAACAATAGTTGATACAATTTACCATACAACACAACCTTCAATGTTTATATGTATATGAGAAACAATGCGCATCTCCGACTATAGTATGTCTGAATACCTATATAGAAATAATGCCATTGAGTAGTGGTCACGTTACCCAGTCTTTTGAAGGCTTAAAATATTATTTACTTAAAAAAATCAGAAACCTGAAACTTCTTAAAATATTTTCCAAGTTATATTTAAGTCATTGCTTAACATAAATAAAAATACCGCAAGCTCAAGTAAAAGGTAGTTGTTGAGCTCGTTTTATCGGTTAAGGTTGAATGAAGGAAAAAAGTTTGTTATTATTATCCAGAACATTCTTATGGCTTTGCGCAGAAGTTTGCCTCAAGGAAGTTTCCAAAGGTAAATGACCAAGCCTATAAATATAACATAATACTATTAATCTGATGACGCAAGGATAATTTTATGCAGATATTTTCGACGTCATTTGATCTGTCTTATTTCAACCTTTTTTCCAATGAAAATGCCTAATTGTGATAGTAATTATTTTAGCGTATTATGAGCAGTTATTGTTGTTACGGACTTATTGTTGTAAGCCATTACCGGTCTTAAGGTACCATTTCTCTGTTACCCGGGGATGGGCTGGTCAATAGCCATAAGGCTAGCACCGGCTCGTCCTAATCGGGTGTGAAGGAGAAACCGGGGGAGTTTAGTGGGCAGTGGACGCTTCAGTCTCGAGTCCCACACACGGCCGCGGGTCTAGCTAGCCTGCGATTATGGCGCATAAACAAATTCTCCTCCGAGAAAAAAAAAAGGTCCCATTTCTCTGTAAGCCTAAATTATTATGCATAACATTTTCCGTATTTATTATGTGTAATGATCACTAAAGTAGACTAATAAATAAAGTATACAATATGTTATTATTCTAAGACAATATACATACTTCACCAAATACGAAATAAACAAACTAGTTTAATATGTCTATTTCGTATTTGGTGTGTGTGATTGGTGTGAGTGATTTTAGTTTCGTATATTCACATTGATATATCATTTACTAAAATCACTCGATCAACTAGTTGATTCTTTACATAATTATTATGCTATTTAGTTTCCTAAGTCGAATTACTGCTATCAATATTTCAAAATCGGTTTCCTTTAAGGATATTTCGTAGACATCGATATTAATGATCTCGATCTTTATGACAGAGTTTATGGCCACTATTCGATCTTCACGAATGTGGCAAATGATAAAAAAATAGGTGGGGCTTAAGTATGTATAATATTTCAAACATGTCGAAGGATGGTTAGCTCGTAAAATACATCGCTATGAGCTTCTGTCAAGTCCGGTATCAATTAAACCAGTTATAAAATCTGCTTTTTAATTATGTAAACCAAAATTACATCATATTTTTTCTAAGTTTCATATTTTGTAAGCTAAAAAGGTACTTCTTTTTTGTTTCAGAGCAACCCAAGAACATAACAACAAGTAAAAAAATACTATGAAAACAGTTCCATTGTTCTAATAATCAATCAGTGACATCCTTATACGTGGTGGATCAAAGTTTACACAGAAAGAACAGGGCTAGCTTAAGGGCATTCGTTGGGGCGCAAAGGTTCAGGAGGCATAATGATTGCTAGTGTAGCACACATGTTGCCCTTATGTTAGTAATGCTTCAACTTACTGTTGTGGCGAATGACTTCGTTTCGATGACGTTGTCAAAAGATGACATTTACCATTTTTATTTAATGGACCTGTTCTGTAAGGATCAGTTATTTCATGACATACAAGTGAATAGTTAAAATAAAAAGTGTCCTCTTGTAATATCAAAATAACAGATTTTCACTACATGTGAAAGAATTCTGGGCCCGACTGTATCCGTGAGTTAGTTCATGGTTAGTTCCAAGACAGTTGGACCGATTTTGATAGGTCTTGACGGGTATACAGCTAATATCAGAAAGGTGCAAATTATGTTATTCCGAAATAGATAACGCACAATTAGAAGAAATAAATTTTTTTAGGTTTGAATCTAGGATGCCATGAAATAGGCCACTCAACAGCAAATCGGTGTGGGGCGCCTGGAAGTTTAAGTTCCATCCCTGAGGGACAGTCAGGGCGAGCCACTACCTTTATTTGCATGAATCTATTATTAGAGAAATTGATGAACGTGCACTTTATGTTAAAGCAACTGTAATTATAGGAACGTTTTAATGGCGTAATGATACGCGTATTGTGTTTCATGTTTGCATTAGAATGGCGATTTTAATTAACAGAATTACTGTTTGGTTATGCGTTGGAATTTCAGTTAAACTCCACTATATTTAGAATTCGCGATATTGCTTTTAGGATGTTGTTGAATATTTTGTTTCATTTTACTTGAACATTTAGTGTTATCCAATCCAATGGGTGGGTTGATTTTTCATATGTGTAGATATTGTTTTTATTTTTTATCCAAAAATGATCGACTCTACTTGCCATGATATAATAAAGATATTACAAATATGTTTCCAATGTGCCTATTTTGAAACTAGAAAATATAATCGGTACTTTTTGGAATGTCATTCTATACGAAAGATCTAATCATCAATAAAACATGTCGTTGTGCGTAAATATTGTTTGAATTATATTATCATTTCTGTAGTGCCTTAAATCATTGATGTTTTAAAAATAGTTGCGTGCATTGCGTCTTACAGTTTCTTTGCCATTTATTCTATAGAGGAGATGATATTGACGCCGTTGGTGCGTCACTATGCCTCTTCTAAGGCCCTTCTGATAGAGAAGGCAATTACTCGGATAGTAAGTCTTTTAAATTATAATAGCATTTCAAACAAGACAGCAGAATTAAATACCTTACATTCTAGAAAACTGTTTAAAAATTATAGTTTCAAAAGATTGCATTGAGTTTATGCAAAGCAAACATGAATACGGAGTTATGAAATCCGCAAAGTAAACTGCCAAGGGCAAAAACTTGCAGTAAAAATACTTATTATGTTACATTCTGTCTTGGACATACGCTGCAACGTTATTTTCTCCATTATGTTAGCTGAAACAAAGCTCTTTTGTTATGGAATGCGGTTCGTTTTAATTGAATTTTTAATAAGCAATATTTCTAGGTTCTTTTTTTAACGAAATCGCCGTCGGGCGTTTGAGGGTTACGTTAAGACGTCTAAATTAATATTAATTAATGTCTAGGTCTGTGGTTAGGGTTCAAGATTACTGTGTGTGACGTAAAAACCTCTTTAACCAGAACTCAAGAATAAGGGGGGGTGGTGGCGTCTCTGTCTAGCATAACTCCAGTCCTGTTTCTCAATCGGCCGGCAGGCAAAAGTATGCAATTTACGATTACTTCAAATAATAAAATGAAACTTCTTCTGCCTGCGATGCCCAAAAAGGTCCTACCAAATAGAAGACAATTCGGAGCAGTTGAAGACTAATGTTAATTCCAATATGTAATTTTGGGTATGATGTTACATAACTTATTGTAACTACACTTACACCCAATAAATCGAAACGATACCGTGAAGTAAACTACTTTAAATGCCATCTATTGGTGCTGGATGAAACTAATTAGTAGCGTGCGCTAAGATCAGTAGAAAGTAGTTTATACTTTAAAGCAGATTTTAATAACCCTAAAATTATCCGTTCAAATGTGTTATTAAAGTTTTACTGCTGATTATTTGAGTTCAGATAATTGAAACATCAAAATATATAGCCATTGCAATCTGAAGATGGAATTTTTCTAAATAAATTCTCATCGAGTAGGTAGGTATTTTGCCCACAATTTTCCCATCGATGTTGTTCTTCAAGTCGTAATTGCTCAATTCATCTGCCCAAAGACATCTTGAATTGCCACAATTCGTTCAATTAGAGGTCGACGGATAGCGTCAAAGTATATTTATTTACGAACGAGAAGTATTAATCACAATCATTATAAGATACTGCTGTACCACGAAATAAGAGATCAGAAAAATACTATTTTTCATTACATACTAAACTGATTTTTTTACTAGTTTTATTTTACAGAAAGAGTCAGTTCACCTAAGTAAAGATCTAGGACCATAGCCGCCTTTGTATGTATCACGGTTGGAAATTTAAATGCACACATCCAATGGAAATATTGTCTGTGTATTGAAGTAATAACTTTTATTAATACAGGATTATTAATAAAAATATTTGACTACTAATTTGCATGAGGTATCTGTATCTAAGAAAGTTAATGAAAATTAAAACTAAATAGTTTCAACGAGTGTTGAACAGAGCGAATATACCTATCTTAGGTATCAAAGTACAGGTTTAAACTGCAAAATGAAGTCCAATAATAGTGCTTATGACCATAATCGTTAAAAGTTAGAAGAGTCGAAGTAAAAAAAGTTATGAGACAAATAGTTAATAGTAAAATGTGGTAAACCTTAGACAGTTTTATCACATTTTACAACAAAATGCTATCCATCAACCTGTTCTTGAAGGGAATAAACCTTTTTTTTATTATCTATATCTGTCTCTTTCTGACCCCGCAGGGATGGTTAAATATTTCTTTTTATGGGATTTTTATATCCATAGATAAAGGATGGCATACCTAGTGTGCTTTATTACATCAAACATATTTATTTATCATCTATCTTTGTCAAAAAAGAACAACAAAAATCAACGTACCTAGATTTTGACTAATACGAATAAAACATACAGTCAATTAATCTGTCTATAAAAAGCTCTACTTATTATGACTGCACGAAAAAATTTAATGGCGGTCATAAAAGTAATTTTACTCCCTCCCTGCCACCCGCATGGCTTAATTAATAAGTAATTAAATTATATACAGAGCTGACGACACGTTATAGCGCTTATCTACTTTATGGCATCGAAGTATCCCGTGAGAAACGAATTACAACTAATTATATCGCTCAACGTTGAATTTGCTGTCTTTATACATATATTATAAAGATAACAATAACATTTTTGTGATAATCTTTTATTAATTTGCTTGCGTAGACTGATAACGACATTATTGCCAGGGAATGCCATATTTTTCCAGGAATAAGTAACAGTTATCAGGCGCGGTCCGAAGGGGGGGGTCACAGGGGACATGACCCCCCCAAAATCTAAGGTCAAATTGAAAAATCTCAAAAATATGCCAAATAATAAAAGGAAAGTGTAGCAGCATAGAATGATATTCATTGAATGACCGAACTTATGAATAAAATATTGAAAATGAGTGTGTGAGTATGTGAGATGAGTGTGTGAGTGAATGAAAATGACTTTTTAAAAATTGAGTAATTTTTTATTTCCTTTACTTTATTGTGTAATTATTATTGAATTTCTATAATATAAGTAATAATATCTTATTTTCCCACAAACAAGCCATGATAAAATCGGTTTATATACAAAAATGACATTATTATATTCTAATAATGACGAAAGAATGTTATTCTTGGGATCGATTGTCTTACAACCATTCAATAAGCTCACAATGTATGCACAGGCACCGATTGTCCTCATCCCAGTCAAGCAAGAACAGTAGTACGCCTGGTCCACTGAAGACCTGCCAGAAGTCAGCGTTGGCGAAATCGAGATTGCTCTTGGGCAGCTCAAAAATGGAAAAGCCCCTGGAGAGGACGGTGTCACTACAGAGCTGCTAAAGGCTGGAGGTAAAACCGTACTGAGGAAGCTCCAAAAGATTTTTAACGCTGTCCTGTTTGAAGGGAGAACTCCAAAGGCGTGGGGTAGAAGTGTGGTCGTCCTGTTCTTCAAAAAGGGCGACAAAAGCCTGTTGAAGAACTTTCGACCCATTTCCCTTCTAAGCCACGTCTATAAGCTATTCTCAAGAGTGATCACGAACCGTCTTGCGCGAATACTCGACGAGTTTCAACCACCGAAACAGGCTGGGTTTCGAAACGGATACGGCCCCATAGACCACATCCACATTAACCGGCAGATTATACAAGACCGAAAAGTATAATCAGCCCCTGTGTCTATCATTTGTGGACTATGAGAAGGCCTTTGACTCGGTTGAAATCTGGTTCGTTCTGGAGTCCCTGCAACGTTGCCAAGTAGACTGGCGATATATCCAAGTGATGAGATGTCTGTATAAAGCAGCCAACATGTCTGCAACAAAATCAGCAGACAAATCCTATACCATTGCATCGAGGAGTGAGACAAGGGGACGTCATCTCCCCGAAATTGTTCACAAATGCAATGGAGGATATGTTTAAGATGCTGAACTGGAAAGAACATAGCATCAACATAAATGGCAAATACATCTCTCACTTGCGATTTGCAGGTGGCATCGTCATAATGGCGGAGACGCTGCAGGACCTATACAACAGATGCTGAATGACCTGGCTGATTCTTCTTTACGCATCGGCCTACGGATGAACTTGGACAAAACCAAGGTCCATGTTCAATGAACATGTTCTACCGGAATCGATTGCGATTCACGGCGCTCAGCGGGCTATGGAAAGAGCTATGCTCGGCGTTTCTCTGCGGGATCGTATCCGAAATGAGGTGATTTGGCAGAGAACCAAAGTCACCGACATAGCTCGCCGGAATAGCCAGCTGAAGTGGCAGTGGGCTGGCCATATCAGCCGTAGAACCGATAACCGTTGAGGTAAACGGGTTCTAGAGTGGAGACCGCGTCTCGGTAAACGTAGTGTAGAACGTCCTCAGGCCAGGTGGAGCGATGATCTGCGCAAGATGGCTGGCAGGAGCTGGATGCGAGTAGCCGAGGATCGATCAGCGTGGCGAGCATTTGGAGAGGCCTATGTCCAGCAGTGGACTGTTACAGGCTGATGATGATGATGAAAAAAGACGCAATTATATTTCTCATTTCTTCTTGTAACTATTCCATACGTATAATTATAATATTGTGAGTTTGTAACACTTCCATAGGTTTCCTTTTTCTGAGGTAGTGAGTGACCCGGGCTGGTCAATAGCCACAAGGCTGGGCCTGGCACCGGCTCGTCCCAATCGGGTGTGAAGGGAACACCGGGGAAGTTTAGTGGGTAGTGGACGCTTAGTCTCGAGAGTCCCACAAACGGCTGCAGGTTTAGCTTGCCTGCGGTTATGGTGCATAAACGCATTCTCATCCGAAAAAGAAAAAACTAGTGAGTGACCCCCTCCAAAATTTCAGGCTGCGACCGCGCCTGAGTTAACTATTCACACTTCAGTTCCCAAACTATCCACCATCATGAATAACAGAAAAGTAATGCATTTCTATACTTTCTGCCTAGGTTTATCTGTATCTGTACTAAATTTCATCAAAATTGGCTCAGTGGATTAGCCGTAAAAGTGTTACATACAGACAGACAGAATAACTTTCGTAATGTTAGTTGGTTAATTTCAAACTAAAAGTTCATTTGTGAATATATAGCCACAGTAAATTAGTAAAAGAAAATTACATCATCCAATCCTTTTAACACTTTTATGAAGATTACATCTTTTTTATTTATTTTTGCACCCAACCCGATTGCCGTAAGGAATCGAATGCACGATAATTGCCTCTATAGACCATAAATTCTACGTGTGCCGGATACGATCTAGACGAACTAATGTCGTTAAAACCGCCAGTTTATTGGCAGGTAGGAATAAAATCTGCCAAGTTGATTTTGTTTTTCATAATTCAGACTTAGACCTTATACGAGTCGTGGTAGCCACTTGTCTACCTACAACTCTCGCTAAACATGCGTGAAGTCGATAATTCGACGTGCATCTATAGATTTTTTTATGTCTAGCTTGGCGGTGACGGAAACCACCACGAGGAAACCCATATGGTCAAATGGCTTGCTTCTCAGCTTAGCATTAGCTATATTTCTTGTGAGTAGATAAATATTACACGAAATACCTATACGAATTGTTTGGACATAAATGTTTGTACGGTCAACAGCACATCACGGTATACACTTGCAGTTCGATAATAGCGCTTATGCCCCCGACATAAGAGCGGTCCAAAGTCCAAAGTGTTACGTCTGACGTGCTTTTGACTATACATTGCAGAGATCGGAACCGCAACCTCTGCCTTATTGAATTAACCGACTCCTCATCCATTAAACCAAAACAGCCGATGTAAATTCCAAGAATCTTCATCATTCAAGTTTACACTACACCTATTGGAAAGATTACCTCGCCAGGCATGTTTTACATTTTTGCACGAGTCAATGTCATTTCGGGCAAGAGTGCATTGTCGCTTCGCCTGAGACTAGTGGCCTGATATGCATGCAGTTTCGACACTGATACGTAGTTTTCGAGGTTATTTTTGTCCGTTAGGCGCGATAAGGATTTTAAATAGTCTCGCAAATGTTAAAAGTTTTTATATATGCGTTGAGGGTTGAGAATCCCTGATCTAACATGGTTGGTACACCGTACAGTCGACAGCACATCAGATCTCCCTAATCTGTCAAATTTCTGGTGCCAATTCTCAGCTTTATTGACTTCACATAGAGTTCTCTTTCAATTGAGAATTTTTGACAGATTTGGGTAGGTTGATCTACTGCCGTACATACATCATATTATACTTAGCTAGAAGTGTGCCTACAGCAAAAATACAACCTAATACATTAAATATTATAAACAAAGGAAATGAAAAATAAATATGAAATATTGTCATTAGCCGTCATTGAGTCTAAAAAAAGGGAAGCGGAATTCCGTGAAGACTTTGTTTTCTATTTAGCTTTAAGTATTTATCATTATCATTTTAGCCAATGGAATCCTTTGCTGACTAAATATAGGCCGGTGATCTTAGGATTCTTAGGCCCAACGACCATTTGGAGAAGCCCAACTACCTCCGAAAATCCCGAACTAAATCGACCTGCATCCAGCGTATCTCCGATACCTAGTACGTTTTCCTATATTTCCTATATAAAATTGGTAGGTAACTTTTGTTTTTACCAAGGTCGGAACTAAATTTAAAGTATAAATAAATACTCCATAAAAAGTGTTCGTTAACTTATTTGTCATCGAGTTTGTTTCCGAAACTTCCTTTATGGGAAGATAAAACTTATTCCAAAACTTGTTTTTTTCTCTTTTCCTTATACCTACTTTTGTATTTATTTTCGTTGTTGGATAACAAAAAACGATCGATATAATAAATTCTTCTTCTTCTTTTTAAAAAAAACAATGTTTATACAAGTGACCTATTATACATAAATTATGTGTGGAATACAATGACGTTCAATTAAAAAACTAGACTCACAATCACGCTCAAATATTGTCCGAAGCAAAAGTCTGCCCACCCGACTATTGGGCAGAGTTTTCGTTTAGTTGTATACAATTGATATTAAACACTAAATGCCACGAGATAAGGTGTTAATTTTAACGAATGTGTTAATGTCAACAGTGTCAAAGCCACTCGGACGTTTTTTGAGGAATTTTTCTTAGAGATTGGGTGTCTAGTTTTATATTGAACGTCATTGGTGGAATATCACCCTCTATAGTTTAGATGTATGCATTGCAAAGTTTGTCACTAGATGGCGCTATATTAAAATAATTAATGTCATTTAGGTAATATTTTACATTCTCGATTAAAAAAGAATTTATTTTAGAACCACCTTGTTCTCGTTTGTTTTGTTTCACATATTTCATGTTTCGCCAAAATTTTAATAAGAAACTTTTAAAACTTATAGTGAGAAGTCTCCTATTATACTAGAGGTCGCAGGTTCGATCCCCGAATTGAACAAACATTATGGTTCATGAGGGAGTATTTTTTATCGGTCTGGTTGGTGTTTAAATAATATTTATTTTCAAATGCCTACTGACTTTATTTTCATGAGTATACAACGGCCTTGCAACACCGGCATATTGTAGTTTTACACTACTACACACATCTGTACGTGTTAACCTGTGTTAACGATGTTCACACACACAAACCTAACACAAGTAGGTATGCACCTAAGTACAATGATAAAAATGTCATTGTTCACCCATACATTAACTACAGCTGCATGGTGGAGCATAGCATTGAACTAACACCTTTATGTTAGTCACGTTTGTGCAAACATTTACTGTGTTGATAATTAAATTAAAACCCTTTTAAACTGCATGTGTTTAATGGATGCTGTATATAAGAAGAACAGAAAACAAAGAATCAAAATACATGATTTCCAAAATTAACCGAACGAAACCATGTCATTTGGTGTTTTTTTTTCATTTGGTAGGTATTTTAATTGTTGATTCATGAATACAAGATAAGTATTAACTAAAATTGTAACACTGGGAGCTAAAATAATCTTTATTAATAAGTAGGTACCACCTACTTAGGCATAAATATATAAACTATGATATAATATATACGTTTACATCATGTGACTTGAACTCTAAACATGCAACACGTACATAATATGTTGATATTTTTTTTATTTATAAAGTATTTTTTTGTTCATCTATGGAAATTTAAAATTATGTAATAAATAAAATTAAACTTCTGTTTTGAACATAAGTAATGATTTCGCTAATTAAGAGACTGAATATAATATGTAAAGTTATGTAATGAATAAAATATTTTATTGTTAATATTAAACAATAAAAATAAATCAAGTACATATTAAATTGAAAAAATAAAAATCAGGTTTACGGCCAGACTGACAGTGCCATCTATACGCCGCACCATAAAACTTCTTGCGTTTACTTTTTAATATTGCATCATGCTTGAATAGTTGCCATCTCAAAATACTTCGTTGGTGTTGATTACTTGTTAGACCATAGCTGAGTATTATTATCATTGTGTTCAGTATGTATTTCTAGAATCGACTAATAATATCCGCTTCAAACATCCTCAAAGCAACATAAATCTTTTCGCATCCAAATGACAGATGGTTCCCAACAGCTAAAAGGTCAACGTCCTTATGTCGAACATAATGATGTCATTCGCCAAAAAATATCTGTATGTACAAGCATTACATGACACTATTTGCCACGTACTAACGCTCTAAAATTACATCAACGTTAAGGTCATTGTTCTTAAACAATCTTTTTTAATAATTATTATTAAATATTTGATATTTATTACCTATTTACGTTGGTAACAGATTATTATCAATGTTACGTTACCGCGTATCAAAGTTCCGCGCTAGTGTTGATCAACTGTTGTGTCACGGCGTGCAGTCAAGAACGTTCGTTCACCGCGCGCGTCACACATCGCGTGTACTAGTGCCCCCATCTATCGGTCAATGTCGGCATGACGTCGCGACCGAGTTCAGATGTGTTGCGAAAGATGGCGCTAGTAGTAGCAACGCGCGATGGGGCGTGGGCGGGAAACTCGTTAGTTCAGAACTCAGATTTTGTTTGTGTGCGTAGCGATGGTATGCCTGATAAATATTTACATCAAATGTTTTTGTCAGTAAAAAGTTGTTGTTGTTCTTAGAAATACAATAATTAAAAAAAATTAATAACGTTAATTGTTGCGGCACGACGACCTCAGTAGATTGTTTTCTTTTTGTGACCACATTTATTTTTAGGAAATAGAATAATTAATTACTTATTTAATTATTTATAACAGTAATTTTAACAAGAATATATTATATTTAGAACTTACATCCTTCGTAGTTCAAAAAATAAACAACTTTACTTAAGTGTTTGATGTAAGTAACATCATGCGAATTTATCCAAACGTATAAATACAAGTAATAGACCAAAAACATCAAATTGGGCAAGATTCGAAATGGGCCAAATAGCAAATTGGACGTTAAATAAGGTCAAAAAGTATTGGAAAATCATCCAAAGGTAATATGAGGTGATTACCATCATACGAGTAACAACAACAATGTCACTGCAGCGCATCTATTTGTGTGGTTTACTGCAGTAATTTTCTAATGCGTTCTGCCAAGTGGCCTGAAGGCGATACAAAGTATTCGTCATAGTGCAATGAATAGCAGTAGGCTTGGCCTTGTACATTTGGATCCAGAAAAATAAAATTCATCGGCCAATATATAAACTATATATAAACACAGAAAAATTAAACAAATTAGATAAACAGTAAATATCCTGCCTATGACCAGCAGTGGGCATCGTGTATGATGATTTTTTTATTTTGACTGGCTCGATAGCACTTTCGTTTCGGTAGTGACCCTGCCCTACGAGCCAAGAGTCTTGGGATCAAATCCCACACAGGACAAACATTTAAGTGATGAACCCTTGTGTTTGGTTGATTGTAAATCTACAATTTGTGGCTATTGAAAGGGTCCTTACTAAACCCTCTCTGTACTGTGGTATTAATGGCTCAGGGTTGTCGGCTGTTCCCAATTGGTGCGATTTGAAAGTGATCTCATCGGCCATTAGTCATTGTTCATTAGAGACTGCATTTATACCAATATAGAACAAATGCTCAGCCTTACATTGTTAATGTTCACTGACATTGTTTGTTTGAATTAAGCCGTTTCTGTTTCTTGATTTCGCTGCTTCGTAGATTTAAGGGGCTTGGTTCATTGTTATGTTGTTTGCAATTTGGATGTATTTTGTAAGTTGTAGCTTAGTTTCTCGAGTGGTTCAAACTACTACGGCCTACAAAAAACAGGAAGGAGTAACCAAATATGTACGAGTCTGTTAATCGGCACAAGAATGTAAATTATAAAGGAGACATTTTATTTTTGTATGGAGGATAGGCCCACTAAAAATTGTGGCGGATAGTAATAAAACATATATCAAAATGTTCCTTAGAATGTCTAAAAATCATTAGCAATATTGGTTTTTCTTTATTAAACGAAAATATTTAAAAAAAATCAAAAATCCACTCACACGTTATTGCACACTTTCAGTCGTTTCTGAAAGTAATTGTCTTTGTACGTTCCGTTGAAATCTCACTGCACAGTTAACACAAACGGCTCGGTAGAATAGGGGCTGTACTTGATGCCATTTTCTTCTATTTTTCGTTGAAAATAAGGAAAAACACAAAACCTCAGTTCAAAACAAACGGAAGGTATGATGAATGACACTCCAACCACTCCTGTCAATGTCAGTGATAACTGACAAACGTCAAGACGGAATCGCGTTCAGTTTCACGGCCTTAATATACATAGGTATAACCATTTTAGCAAAAATCTTAAAAACACAATGAAATTATTTTTTACTGAAATCTCAATTCCCTAAAATAGATAAAAGAAGACAAAACATGATCTAAAACAAATAATCACCTCATTGAAATATTTTTTTTATAACCAGCCCGACGTTTCTTTACACGCATTGTTGAACCTATGATCTTGTTTCAATAGTTATTATCTATGCCTTGACTTTAAAAAGATGGAATGTCGTGGACCGGTAGTCAAAACATCGCATTTTTAATATTGATTTTATAATTCCCGTTGCATTTAAACGTAAACTTTTGTCTAATTGTCTAAAAAAATTAGTTATTAATTTAGGGAGTAATGTCATCACTATCCGCAACTGGGCCTAAAATAAAATATCTCCTTTATGTTTTTATATAATATTATAAACTTTTAAGACTGATGTAATTGAAATCTAATTGAATCAAAAAGTCTTGGTTACAAAAACCGAGACATTAAATGTATGACAAGGCTGTAAGAATATAAACTAAGTGCCAAAAATATTTAATCTTGACTTGTGGGCCAATAATGGATATGTATGTAATGCTATTATGTAAGTTTTATACATTATAATAACAGCGCTACTTTATAAAGATTAAGGAAAGCAGTAGTCTCTTGTACGCCTGTTTCTCTGAATGGGTCTTCAATCTGGTGAATCGACTGCCTTTGCCTCGTTTCAAGGAAAAAAAAAAAAAGATTTTTAATACCCTTTTAACAAAACAACATACATAAAAAACCCACCTCAGTCCCACCCTGGAGAATATAGCGTGACATTAAGTTATTTAGCCGAAACATAAGCAATGAAACCAATGAAGCAGAATTCAAATAGCTTCTTTATCCTCTCAATTCAAACTAAGTGCAGATTTGCGTGACGACGTTATTAGACGTCTTTCAGAATGCGAATAGAGTGACCACACGAGACGTACACTAGGGACGTTAGGCTCAAAAAAACTAAATGTCGTGGTTCATTTCGTTAGACACAATGTTCTGTCAATCAGGCGAAGTGGACCAGTTCGAGTCTCGACCCGAGAAGTAGTACTCTTTTACGGAAGACCGACGTAAGAGCAGTTACTTTGTTATTGCGATTCGTTTGGTGAGAGAGTGCCGGAAACTGCCAACTAAACCTTGTCTTTCGGATATAAAGGGCCTCATGTCACGCAATATCATAATATTGGTAAGCATTTTACTATACTTTAGGCTGCTACAAGTCCTCTTTTTTATATATATTTTTTAGACATATTATGGCAGCAAACATAAAACTAAACGGCTAGTATTTATCCAGAAAGACTCAGAAAAAGTCTTATAACAAACAACCTAACCGAGATATTATTACTGTAATGCTTTGAGTAAAAATACTCTTTAATGAAAGCGTAGGTAAATAAAGAGGGTTATGTAGAACAAAAGAAAAGGACAAGGTTAAAATAGGTGAACTCGTCTCATACAATAAATGCGTATGGTCACCGCAAGTGCAGTAAAGGTCAGTTCACAATGGAGGGCGCTGGCGCATTGTTGCCGCGCCCTCTAGCGGCGGGAGGACAATGGGTCGTCGCAATTACTCACCTTTTTAATAACGCTCTTGAGGTGTAGTGATTGCGAGGGAAAATTATAGATGGCGTTAATTGCTAAATTGTTCATTTGAATTTTGGGACACAACTTTTTGTTCAAATAAAAGTCGGACTAGTAGTTAAGGGAACCAATTGGTTGTGATTTTACAATTTTAACTCTCGAGTGAAATATTTTTTTTATATTTTTTATCTTTATTCTCATACCAATGGTGGAAGCTTTTATGTATGTAATAGATTAATTATTGATAGGTTGATTCATTGATTAGTTCTAAAATCAATGCCAATACACTAGTACCTTATTTTAGTGAACTACGAGTAGACTAAGGGCTCGAGGATCAAAGGAGCTTAAGGTTTGACAGTACATTTATGAATGCTTAGACGTACTGTTGACGTATTCTTCAATGGAGTAGTCGTGATTAACGATTTCCACCACGTCAGCTATGACACTATTTTCTAGATGAATGAGTAAACAATAAAATTGCAAGCTTAATACGCATAGAAAGCTAGTTAACAAATGGAAGCCCGTAGTATATGCGAGCCTACCTCTAACACTGAGAATACTATCGTAATGAAAATGATTACTCAAATTACGCCATCCACAATTCCCTCAATTGCACAAAGCGAGGGTGCAATTCTGCAATTCAATTGGAAAGTATAACCAGAAGTAAGCAGATGTCTAGTTTCAATAAGCAGGCGTGTTGTGGCTAACCACTGCACTTTCTATTGCGGTATTGCAAGGCAGTGAAACGCTGAGTCCGCTGCGATAGGCAGCAATGTAGCCGTTTTTATTGTCTGTATGTGGGTTATTTATTTATAAATACAGAAAGCTGGTCTTGATTCTTCCTTGGTAATATCACCGGAATAGAGCAAAGAACCACTTCCGAGGAAAAATAGTTACACGGCTCTAAGAGCCTGGAGGTCGTAGATTTTATTCCCGTATTGAGTGTGATTGGAATTACTAATACTTGCTGTAAATATTAATTCAACCATGGACGCAGATAAACAACAAACGCAGCAAACCTTACCTGAAACAAGAGAAAAGACAATTAAGTATAAAAAATTAAAATGGTCACTTATAGACAAAAGTGGGACTGGATTGGTGGAGTGGGAGTGGATTCTTTAAACAAAAACAAGATTAGTGATCATTCATTTACAGTTGGTGTGGAAATTCACACTGTTCCATATTATAATGGTGACATGTTTTCAATCGTGCTTAGCAAATCAAATATTTTTCGATGCTATGCTCTTGCTCACGCCATCCCTAATCACATAGATGTGCCTGATCGAGCATAATAGCAATCGCTAATTTTTGCGCTACTTATAAATAAATAATGTGTGGCTCTAGACATTATCGCTTATTAATAATTTCATTTCAAAGTTATTGTCTACGTCTTAATAAGAAAAACAAGCATAAAGCTAACCCTATTTGCAATCATAAGTTTAATTTATAAGACCTTTTGCTTTAAACTCTGAGAAATACTCGAAGGTACGCTATTCTTCTCGTCGAAGTCGACACGTGTAGAATACATGACCGCAGCAAGCGGCACATCAATTAACATCTAGGTACTGTCACTGGATTAACAAAGTACAATACAAGGCAGAACAATAGTGTCCTCTACGGATCACCGAGCTCGACGTCTCCCAACGGGCTGCAAAATTGATTCCGTAGCTACGTCGAAGCTTTGTAGGGTTGTCACGTTGTAACAAGTTTGATCAAGGTTAAGAGGTTCGTTAATATCAAGAAGTTCTAAAGTGAGCAGAATATCACTTAAGAGGGCATCATCTCAAACTGTCAATGTCTCGGTCACTGAACAATCCACATAAACACTTTTTCAGTAACAGAGTGGTTGAAGCTTGGAACAGGTTGCCAGCAGAGGTGGTTTCCGCACAGAACACCAATATATTCAAAAACAGATTGGACAAATATTTAACTGGAAGGAGTTAGCCTATTAGGTGGAGCTAATAAGATACAGGCTATCATCAGTGTTTTACTGCCTGTCTGTCAATAAATAAATAAATATCAAAAAGTAAAATCTATTTCATAAACTGCAGGTTTTTGTAACTGTAGCTATTGGTTACCCCTTCAGTTAAAGTGCAGGGTGGTGAACACAAATTCGTGTATTCGAAATAACCAGAATTTACCTAATACCATATCAAAACAACACGTATGTTGATATAAGCTCGAGGTAAGACGCTGCGCTTATGATTGATATGAGTTTCGAAACCAACGCAGATACCATAAAGGTATACCCTGATAGAAATTTTTAAAACCAACTAGCACAACAAATAACTGTTCAGAAAGAATTTGTATGCTAACAAGGTAACATTAGAGCTGGCTGACTGATTTGACGCTAAATGCGCCAGAGTCAGTCAAAAGATATATTATACTATTCATCCTGTGCATAGGGCAAGTTTCCTGGCAAATTCACCATGGAGTAAGCCAACTTCAAAAATAGAAACAAAATAAATACAGATCGTTGCATCCTTATTCACAGAATAGAATAGTGCAGAAGCAAACAGGTCCCTAGTGAGTGCTTGCCCACGTATCCAGCTCGTCCGAACAATGGACCAGGTGTCGTAACTTCCAAGGACTTTAAAAATGACTCTCTCAAGTACCGAAGTAGCTGTTTGTTGGATGTTTGCGACAGATAAATTATTGTAATATTTCGAGTCTGCAACACTTTTCCTTTCTTGGGACTTTTGTGTTGTTGCTAGAGTTGCTTTTCAATTTCAGAATGTATCTATTGTTCTTTCAAAATGTTTGTCTTTCAATACAACAAAAATTAGAAAATATTGGGGGGAATGCCTCCAGATATCCTTAATCTTTGACAGGTGAAACAAAGCAATTGGATAATGGTAGCATGGCCAGATTTTGGCATTTTCGTTTATTATAAATATGCTTGGAGAATAGTCATTAGATGTGTGTTGAGATTTAAACCACCGATTTTATGCATGTAAAGTAATTTTTAAGACCAGTTGATCATGAATTTACTGTATATTACATTTCGCATCAACATTAATCAATATAATACATAATTAAAACTTTTTATGCGCCCGTAATAAAAATCATAGTAAAATTAATTTATTTTGTATGTCCTTACATGGACTCATTTTAATTCTCATTATAAAACATGCCGATGGGCTGGCTAAAATTTCATCTTTTAATAAATTACAAGTTTTATAGTTTTCTCATTAGAAGGTTTAAGTACTAAAACGATATTTCCACTTGGACATGCAACTTGCAAAATTAAGATGATGTCGGTGACACGAAAACGATGCTAAAAATTACTTCCGATATGGTCACAATTCAAACGCCCATAACTCCAAACTTAGATGTGGCCAGGAACCAAAACTTTTCAGAGCAGAGTGTTGACAAATAATTTTGCTTGCTTGGACGATACTAATTCTCTCGTGACTTTTTAGGTTGACGTATAAAAATTTTTCAGCAAAAGCGAACAGGAAACAGCGTCGTTCGTAATAAAACTACGTCTCGCCGACGGATTCTGTTGTATTCCAAGGCTAAGTGTGCCCTTTAAATTAGAACGACCTCGATTCTAATGTGGTCGTTAGCGAGCTCTTTATTTTATGGGTTGTTAAACCTACAAGTCCGGGACGAGGATTCAAACGCTGAGAAAATTTGCATTTCAATGACGTGTGACAGTATTTGCAAGTTAAGTATAAATATGCAGGTCGTAATGACGCATGCCAGATAATAGAAGATGAGTATTGTGAAATCTATGCAGCCTTAACCCTAATGCCAAAGATCTAGGGGGTTTTGAAATCAGTAAATTAATTAAAAGTCTAAGAAAAAATACTTATACGTAGTAAATTTTTATAAAGCGATGACGGTTATTGGGGATAAAAAACAGAGTAAAACATATTCAATGAAATTTTATTGCAGAGATATTTTAACAACATTGGAATTCTGCAGAAAGTGTAATCTATTTTGAAGCATGAGCGGCTTGCGTTCGTTAATTGTGATACGAGCAGTTATAGACTAAACTATGAAAGGTGTTGAAATATTTCATAACAAAACCCAATTCGTAACTAAAACAAAAACGATCGACGCCAATTAAATTCCTTAAGGAGATCGCATCGCGCTGCATACATAAAGTATTAGCGAAGCTGTGGTTCATCTCATACTTATTCAAGGGCGCTTGCGACGGTTGCAGTCACCTCCTGTGTACAGCAGAATTTGCAATTTGACACATCACATACTCGCAAAACAATTTGGGTCGTCCAAGATAAATGTGTACATTGGAGACAATATGTAAAGAATTTTAACGAGAAAATTTCGCGTAAATTTTTTCGTTATACTATAATAATATACATTATAAACTGAGATGAGATATAAAAAGCTTCATTGTTGATTCTCTTTTATTCAGTAAACAATGACAATGATTCAGTTTTTGTGACTACTATAATTCTGTGGCATTGTGCAAATGTGTACACGTTCAAAACGAAAAGATGCAGTGACGAAATCAGTTGCTAAACTAAACATACTGAATATGCACCAAATTTTAAGTGAGAAACAGTCGTTCGCCCGCTTTGTATTCAAAGATGTCGACTTAACGGTGAATGCGAAAAGTCTGATGAATTATGAATTCTGCGCACTGTCCTCGTTATTCATAAAAATGTAAAATGCAACAGTGTTTTAGGTGTGTGATTATAAATTTTTAGCATTTTTACTGTAGGATAAATATAGGACAGTAATGTGTGAGTGTTAAATTAAAGTCCAGATTTCGAAAACCCGTTTTGTCTTTGTGACACCTTACTGGGCACTCCATCAACAACCACGATTCAACATCACATTTTAAACGAATTTTCTCCTGAACAAGATTAGATTCTCATCCTAAGTACTGAGGTCGAGCTTAATGCAATTAATTTTACAGACACAGTTGATGACAGTGTGGACGTCTATGGACAATTGGACATAAATCGCAGAGGACAAGCGGCAGTAATTAAGTCGATCACCATAAACAACCGTTACGAGTCCCTGATGACGACTAGGGATTCCATAAACCAAATATCTCTATGGAATGTACTTTTTGTCTGTAATCATTCTCTCCTCTTACTTGTTAGTACTTCCACTAAATAATAAAAACCAGTTTAAAGTAGCCAGGTATTTAGTTTTTAAACAGAGAATATTACTTTAGTTTTCGTATTTATTCTTCTTAGTACATCTTTTGATATATTATTCCCATCCATTTTCTCAATATTTTTTAGTACTTTTCCTCCTATTTCTTTAATAGTATGTGCCACTCTTCAAAATACCTACATACTGTTTTTCGATGTAACTTTAAACCAGTTTACAATGTACGAGTCTGCCAATTCCAGTTAACAGTTCAATTGCTAATCGCGTTCGGAATTGTCCTTAAACACCCTTGATGGAACTTCAGTACTCACTAATAATGTTTAATAAGGAGTGTGCTACTGCTGGCTAGTCCCAGAGCTTATTACGAATCTGAATTACTGCCTCTAATAAGCATGTTGTGCTCAAGCAGTGATGGTAAATGATCTAGTTGAAAATAATCGATGGAATAGAACATGAATAAAGTTGTTGAAATACTTTTACCCCGATAATATTCTTGATACACTCTTCATATGTAGCATTGGATGTATAAAAGTAACAAAACTGTTTTTGTATAATAGGTATCTCATGACTTCGGCCGCGCGGTTAACTATTTCAAACATTCTATGGGAACTGATCATTTCCCCGAAAAAATGCCTCTTTCCCAAAGTCTAGTTTATATTTGTTTAGGCGTAAACATGTAACCAGACAGACCGACTAGAGTTACTATCGCATTTAAAATATAAATAATAAGGGGGGAAAAAAGTGGCTATAGAATTTAATTCAACTCCACCTGGTCCATTTTTTCAATGCAAATCCTTGACGTGTTGTTTATTGTTCTTAACATTCGGCCTCTGTCGAGGCTTATACATCGTTCGCCAAATATGTTGCCATTTGATAAAAAAGGAACGCAACTGTTTTAGTCGTATTTAATATACGGTTTTAGAGTTTGTTTCGAAATCCAAATCAAACACACACTCTCGATACATTTATGCCATCGACTTACAGACATCACTATCTTAAGGCTGTATTCTTTACGAGCGGAAGTTATACGAGCCAGTGAAATGAAACGTTTCAAGTCATTACATGCAAATATGCCAATACTAGAGAAACATCTGTCTAGGCTTGACTATCCAATATGCACGTTCTCGCAATAATATTTTCTACTAACGATTGCATTATAGGGACAATTTGAGCGAGCTTCCTAGTATACCTATACTACCTATAGGTACCTACCTACCTTTCAATAAAAAATCATTCATACGACACACCAAAGCTAAGATGTGACAATGGACCATGGTGCCTGAGTACAGGCAATTAAGCACGGAGAAAGATCTTATACTTTCAAGGAATAGTAGAACTCCATAGAAATTGTAGTTTATGTAGTAGGTAGCTTTACGTGAAAGAGTTTTTGAGTTTGTCATGTTTGTTTACATGTATTCCCGAAAATTCTTATTAAGGTATAATTAGAATGAAATTATTAGACTAATAACACAAGGTTTACCTTATATCTCTTTATTACCAATACTTGCCACGTCGGCGAAGTCACAAGTTGAAGTTAGTCTGAATAAGTCTCGAGTCCCGGGATATTCCGAGTCGGGTCAGTGTGCCGTCGTCATGGCAACCGCTACAACCGGGTCAAAGCCTAGTTCCACAGGTGTCGATACGACGGAAATAGATCTTCTTGCTTTGCAAGAAAAGGTAAGAAATAATGAGAATGGTTTCTTTAGCGAATTTGAAGTTATGAAGGAGGCAGATTAGAAGTTACATAGATGTGACGCGTGACGATTGGCCGTAAATCGTCTAATTTTAAGCTACTCATATATCGCTCACATTTATTGGCTATAGATTTTTTTTCCATAAACACTTGTATAGTTTAAAAGCACTCTGCATAGTTTTTAGTAATTTGTCCTCTGTGGGAGACTTAGATCTGTGGGCCAATCCCGCCTTCCCTTGATTTTGATACCCAGTAGTGGTAGAGCCATGCTGTTTTACAGTACGAATGGGCTGGCCGGGGAAGTACCCCCCTCTCACATAACACCAGCGTGAAATAATAGTAACTACTATTGTGTTTCGTCTGGTTTGTGAGAGTGCCGGAGACCCACACCCCCCTTAAAAGGCGGGCAACGCATCAGCGATCCCTCTGGTGTTGCAGATGTCCATGGGTAGCGGTGATTGCTTGCCATCAGGCGACCCCACAGAAATCTAATTATTTAGATTTCTGTGGGCGACCCGCTGGCTCGTTTGCCGCCTCTGACATAAAAAAAACCATAACACAAGTTCTTTAGCTACTTCCCTTGGGATCAGTTAAATGTCCCTGATATTTACTTATAATACCACAATGAAGACAATGGGATTCGAGAATAAAAAAACTAATAAAAATGTAATCTATCTTAACAGTTAGGAGCATTAGACCCTTTTGTATACAGTGGGTCAAAGGGCAAGAATCATCTAAATGGGCGACGCTGACGCAATGAGGAGATCGGATCTGGCGGGTTGTAATTGACAATAAAGACTTATGAGCGGTGGGTATTAAATGCGGTGTTTGAAAGTCCTATAACTAACCCTACATTGCGTGTTCGATTCCCTCTTTCGGTCAAATCGGTGGTATGAATTTTCAGGTGATAAAGCTAGAAAGTGTAACATTAAATAAGCTCATAATTTTTCTACAACTTTCAAGCACTAAGGTTACTGATCTAATTCATAAAACGACATGCAAATATTTTGGCGACACTTAATATAGGTAAGTAGTATAATCTGCTAACTAACTAACAGTGGAACTGTAAAAAATACTATTGTTTTAAAAAACGCGATAATGATGACTTGAATTAAATTGCAACGTACAGAATAAATAAGTACACCTTTATCAATCCGATAGTGACACATTTTCACCCAAAGAAGTTTCAATCGTGTCTGTAAAAAAATATATACTCAGAACAGGGAGCTAATTTAACTAGAGAGCAAATGTTTGACTTGTTTATGTTATTAGTCTTTTAAAACCATAGTCGGGTACAGTCGAAACCAAATTGTCAGACGGCGAGTGGCCCGCGCGTGCGTAAACTGGGACGAGCGAGCCGTGCCCTAGATCCCCGGATAGGTCATGACCTGCCCCACACACCTATTTGATTGCTGTGGGCCTAGATCGAAGTGTATGACCTTTACGAAGAGCGTTTGGTGAAGCGGCCTTTAGTTAGCTTTGTCGCTTGGAGTTTTCTCAGTTTGAAACGTTTTTGGGATACATTTTAAGTTCTATATTTTAGAATTTCTTTTTAAAGAAATTGTTGAAATTGCATTGAACATAATAAATATATAACTATTTAATATGTAAATTATATTTCAGCTCTTTAAACAAAATATTTTCTGTCTGTGCAACAAGTCATGTTTTTTGTGTATTAATGGACTTTAACTCGTCGTACTCCTTAGTAACGTAATATAATTGATAATCTATAGACAGTAACAGATGTTTTGTGTCGGTGTCTACATCTATTAGATCTTGGACGATCAGATATAGATACCGCTGACAGATAAGATTGTGATAATTTATCTCTTAGATAACAAAGAAGCTGTCTTCTTGTTTTAATTTAAAAAAGGGGCAGCATCATTTCTATCTAACAAAACACTATCATAAACAATACACTGTCATAAACTGATCTGTCAGTGACTTTGGTGAAACTGGCCCTTTGTATTATGATAAATGTGATAACACTACAAATGGCAAAACAAAAGACCTATGCGTAAACTGGGGCACTCGGAGTGCGGGCTTTGCCCTAGATTCCAGAATAGGTCACGGCACGACTCGTCCTAGGACCCGATTCATATTCAGGGCCTAGGTTAACGTTTATGAAACCGTTTTAAGAGCACACCTTTAACTAGCTTTGTAAACTGTACTCGTACATGGTATGGTATTTAAAAATTCTCTTTAATAATTGCTTCTAGCTAAAAAAAACAAAGATTAACAAAACAGAAGTTGAACGTATCCGCTCAACGATGAACGAAAACATCTTAAAGAAAACTGCACAGTCAAATAGACTATGACCCATGATTAATATAATTTAATGGTTCTTCTGTCAAGGGAGACGCCAAATCCTGGAACTTCAACAAAATTAAAAAATCACTCGTTACAAAATTAATGACATTCTATTTTCGATGCACTTAACTGATATAATTCTGAACGACTAGAAACCGTCAAGATTTAAAAACGTACATGCAAGCAATACGATATTATCTAAATTAGTTTTAAATGCAAAACAGGAACGTTAACGCATGATGACGTAAGTTCTAGATTTCATTTGCATAACGTCCACCCTAGTGCTAGTACTGAACGGAACCAATTTCACGGCTTGCTGAGCGAAGACAAAGCCGTGATTTCCAATTGAGTATTATTTTTGTTATAAGTTCTACTTGCACAATACGGGCGTGCAGCGGGAATGCATGATTGTAATTTAGGATTGGAAGAATATGATTCAAATTTTTAACATAAATTGATCGTGAAATTCTTAATAATTTTACTTTTTTATTTCCACATCCTTATGAAAATGTGAAAGGGCGGTTCAAAGAATTCGAGTATCATCATCATCTAATTTAACAGAATCGCTTTTGTCGGTTGAGACATTTCAGTTTCTCTTGAGATCATGTTTATTGTGTATTGTATTTGTTGCCATTTCTTGTAGTATTTTTTTTTAAATTTAGAAAAATGATAGCAGATGTTTCATTGAATTTCACATGTCCGTTGTCGTTGTTCCTTAAGAAGAGAGCCTCGATATAAAAATACATACGACGGTAATCTACTTTTTTGTGTTTATAATAAAATTAACTAAAATACAAGTTATTTCATAGACATTCATTGTATCCGGTTCTTCAATTGTGTATAAGTGTACGTGTATTGTTCGCGCTTCAATCTCGGGCACAATGGCGGCGGGCTTGCGTCTCGTTTGAGCGGCGCGGCGCGTGCGCAAGCCCATCGTTACTCGCACTTCTGCAATATGTTACAGATTACGATAAATATACACGTTGCCACCAGTTACGGATGAGATGCTCCTTATGGTTGTTTCAAAGGGCTGGTTGTATTTTTAAATGTTGTGTTAAAGTTGAGAAAAATTTGTTAAAGCGTGAATGTCGATGTTGAAATGATAGAAATAGGAAAAAAGATCATGAATTTGGTTCGATAAGCAGTAACTGCTTTCTAGACTTTTAAAACTAACAGTAGTAAGTTTATTGTTTTGGATTATAGGTAAACTTATAATTTTGGGTTTGATTTTATTTTGAAACTCTTAATATTTTTCTTTTCTTTCTTCTTAATTTCTTTTCTTTGATTCTACTTTATCTATCAGAGAGATCTTTAATGTCTTCTTAGATTCTCTAGCTCTGTTGAACTGTCCTAGTTCTAAACTATTCCACCTGACAACCAAACGTGCTGTATCATCTCTCTGATGGACTAAACATTAGTCACAGTTTGCATATTATGACCCCTACTCTGTTAACGAGGAAGTTTCCACGTTTAAGGTTACCGTCAATTTACACGTCCAAACATTGTGGATGTATGGCCATTTTAAAATTTACACGTTCTTACAGTCATGTGGGTGGGTTTTTTCTGCTTAAATGTGCGAATTTTTGTTCCTGTTGCGTCAGTTACCTTAGCACTGTTTTCATTACTTTACATTGGCATACATTCGTAGTAAACATTATTTTCTCTGAAGCACATCGTTTACATTAATCACATTAGGATTGGACTCGTGATGTAGGATTTAACAAGTTCTGTTGCTAATTAATAATAATGCAACAGAATAGAATTGTACCTTTGGAAAATCGCGAGGGGTCAGATTTACGCCATTATCTCTATTAACTAGTATGATTGACAAATTACTTAAAGTATTAGAATCCTTGTCACTGTGAGCAGGAGAATTGCCTAATCAAGCGACTCTTGCCGAAACATGGAAGGCGAAGCCTTAACGACTGTACAGACAGACAATTATTATCGCGTGAACTATAATACCGACGTAATGTAGCGTGCATCCTCTGAACAAGGTCGCTTGTCCACTGATTGTACTGATTACACGTACAGTCTCGAGCAAATGTTAAAGACCTCATTTTTATTTCATTGCGTTTTCAGCGCAGTAGTAAATCTCACTTTGAACCGACGACTGTTTTAGGGGTCTCCGCAGGGGACATTCGGAAAATACTTGGTCCTGCGCCTATTTACTCATCGAACGTGTCACTCTTTAACCTTATATCTTGCGTAGATGAGAAGAGTAGGTACATGTAGCTGGTATGTGCCACGGCCAGAAAAGCGTCAGCGGGACGCTATAGGGTAGTGGGTACTTTTGCCATACTAGGCCTGGTAGTGCGCATGAACGTCATTAGTTTTGGGTAAGATAAGATACGTATTTTTATTCTCCAGAAGAAGCTTGGGTAGTCGCAAAGGAAAGCCTTCTTAGGCTTATTGTTACACCTTAGTTTATTACGATCCGGTAAGGTCCACAGTTATACCTAACCTCGTGACTGTCCAGGCGAGACAATTGCCGTGTTCATTCATCTTTTTTCATGGCTGTTGCCGCGTGTACTGCGTAAACTATATCAGTACAATGTACGGAGGCTGCGATTCGATCAGCGCATTGTTCGTCATCTGTTAAGGGAATTGTTTAATGTTGTTTTTGTAATCTCATCGTTATATCCGCATGTTACCATTACCATTTTATAGAGTATGGAAAACTAAAAAGCTAGCACATGTTTAGTGTCGTCTATTTGCTTAATGCAATTTGTCAAAACATACAAGAGAAGAGCGGTTAAGTTTTGAGGGACGGCGGCGGTAGTGATAACACCACCAAATTCAAGACTAGCTAACGCATAAACACATATCCCGACAAAACTTATCAATTTTATCGAGTTACATGTTTTTCGCTACATAACCTTCGTAAAGAAAGAGAAAACTACGTCGAACTAAACTGTCAGACAATGCGAGAACACATCACAAAGTTTTCCAATTTCCAAACGCTCGGCGAATTTCACAACGCCCGTATTCCGTACGGAGATGGCGGGCGTGCAAGACTGGCGTGCTTTCCCGCGTTTCGTAATCTTTTTGTTTATCCGACGGGGGCCAAGGCCGGCGCTATCGCACGGCCTGAACCCGTGTGAACTCGGGTGGCGCAACTTAGGTGCGAAGCAGAGGCCAAGCGTACCGCGGGTTTTGGCTTTTCGAGCGATTAAAGCCAGGTCGCGAAGTGGCGCCCTCATCGGACCCATTTAGCCGCCAGTGGGCTCCTTCGTTGGATACCCATATATGTAATCATAAATTTTATAGCATAATATGATTCACAATACAAAAACTCTAAATGAAAAAAAAAAAACTATCGTAATTTACGTTTTGTGATTTACTTAATTAAATACCTCTAAGTCTTTTGATATAGATATGAATTGATTATAATAACAAATAGGTAATGGTCTGTTAAATTGAATTTTCCAATAGCGTGAAATCATTGTTATTTCATATAAAAAAACCCTACTGAGAACCAATAGGGTTTAATTATTACAATGAGCATAATATAAACTTGAATAGAACCGCTCTCCGCTTCTCTCATCGCTTCGCATTAAAAAGCGAAGCCTTATTCGGTATCGTTCGGATCTATCTCGTTACCGCTGATTATACCCCTATAGGCTGTTTATTGTTGCACTTTAAGCTTTCGTAACAGACGTGAACATTTTTGGGAGGGATTAATGATGTACTACTGTAACATTTATACAAGTAGCATCTGGTACTGATTTTTAAGATTTTGATGCTATATTTTTCGGAGAAATAGGTATGCCATTTGGTGGGACTTGGACCTAAAGCGTACTACCCATTTAGGTTCCCCGGTTTTTTCCTTCACACCCAAAGAGAGTAGACCCTTGTTTTGAATTACCAGCCAATGTTATTTTTACCAAGATCTGGGGCCGCAAGTGAACCCGCCAAGCAAGACTGATAACTTTTTGACATTGCGAGTCATATAATCCCTTCTTGGCAACATTTTACATGAAAATGTTTTTGGTGGGATTATGATTTTTCTCCTACAAAGTTAGATCACTTGACTAATTATATAATCAAAGTGCCGACATGCTGCAAGGCTCCTCTCTCATACAAGTTTCTATGCCCCTGAATTAATCACTTCCACAAACAACCCTCTTAAGCCTCCCAAATCTATTTATAACTTATTATACTACAATCCATAAATAGTATTTGATGAATGGAATAATAGTACGTGATGCCGAACCGTAAACACTACGCCCACGTATTAGTATCTACCGCTTACATAAAACGATATCCGATTCTCCGCTGTGCCTATGTACATTGTAATCTGGTAATATGTCCATGTGTAAATATAGAACTTTCAATGTGTGAAACCAGAGAGTTAAATAATATTTACTTTCTCGAATTACTTAAAGACAAACAATGGACGGGTTATAATTTTAAGCCTATACGTTTTTGAACATATTGTAAAGCCGTACTTGGATTTGCCCGCGTGGAATATACAATATTAAAAAACTGCAGAAATATCCTACTATGATTGCTGGCCCCCTATATGAGTGCGAAAGTTGCTTACCATCAGGCATCCCTCAGGCTCGTTTGCCATCTGACATAAAAACAATACAATATTTTTCGGGATATAAGAAAGCACCAAAAAATAAGCTCGATACGTGGATCCGTTTCGACGTGAAATAATAACAAACAAAGTACAGCGACAGCACATCAGACTACCCCAATCTGGCAAATTTCTACAACCAATTTTCAGCTTTATTCACTTCACATAGAGTTCTCTTTCAATTGATATTTTTTGACAGATTAGGGTAGCTTGATCTGCTGCCGTCCGTACATTACTTCTGTTATCCTATGGAAACTGCCTTATTTTACCTTAAGACGATTAGTGTCGTCTAAGTGGCGCCTACATTGAACAAAAGTCAAATCATTTATATTAATACAAAGAATAAAGAATCCTATGTTGCGTTTATAAAAAAGAGTACGTAGAAGGTATTTTTACGTTATCACAATAACACTTAAAATGTGTTACTTTAGTTGCAGTTTTCAAAAGTACCTAAAATGGCCGTTATTGACACTTTTGGCTACTACATCGAATGCGAAACATTTTGAGCCCTGTTTTAATAACGTAAAAAATCTTTATCCTCTTTTATACAAACGCAACATAGGATCCCTTAATCTTTGTATAAATATATGTAATTTTTTATTCAATAAGGGCGCCACTTTGACGACTGTAATCGCCTTAACATTCTTTGTTTAGGGGGGATTCGAATCTAAGATCCCTTGACACGTCATAGTCCTAAAACAATTAGGCTATCAAACGTCAAAAGCAATATAATAATGAAGGGTATAGCCCGACCATTAAAATAAAAAACCTCCCCAGATTGCGGAAAAATATTGGAACTAATTTCTTCGAGTGGAAACAATCAAATAAAAAAAATAAGATGTCATTCCTTATTGCTGTCTGTCAAAGTGTGATGTCAATTTGTCAACCGTGCCTTGTTACTATTGGATATTGTGAGTTATTTGTGAGTATAACCATAGCAACCAAGTGTTGCTATAACCATAGCAGCCAATGTGGCGCCTCCAGAGAAGGTTTTTATTTTCTTGGTCAGGCTATAGTTTATAGTATAAGTAATAACAGCTCCGAATAAAGAGGAAATGTTTTTAAATAGGTACGCGGGTCTAAAGGCAAATTTATTTCCTTATCTTTTAATTAGGGACAACAAATAAAATTTTAAGTTGTTGATATTAAAATTAAGCAAAGATAGGCAATATATTTTAAAAACATTACGTAATGTTATTATCAGTTATTATTCTGAAAGAGTAGGTAGCACTATTTTTAACATTGGAAATAATCTGTTTCGACACAAACAAGTCTAAATAAAGTTCCTTGTGATAAGTCCTTATTAAAATATTATGTTTAAAGTATCTTGAAAAATATAAGGTACGTTTTATAATTATATTTTTTTTGAATTCATGCTTAGTCGAAGCGAAATATGAATCGCAGGATACCTAATTCGGTTAAAATCGAGATAAACCATCGATCACTATCAGTGATCGATGGGATAAACGGTCTCATAAGAGGCTGTTCACAATTGTGCAGAAAGGGTACGATATCAATTATTTCAAGGAGCTAGTTCATATAACATTATATTATATGATAATAGAGTGTCTGAACTACTGATGCCCATTCAGTTTCCATTATACAAAAAGTATTAAAACATGATTTAATACTTCATTATTTCAAGGATGATGGTAAAATGCTCCATCAATATTATAAGCACGCGGAAACAGTGAAATATTTTGTATTAAATTATATTAAGTATCTATAATAACAGATCTGCCGGAACAGTATAAATAAATATATTTATGTTTCAAATACCGGTTATAGATCGTGATTTCGCGCCTCAATGGTCTAGTGGAGATCTCGGGGTCCTGGGTTCAATTCCCGGGTCGAGCTAACTTTGTGTCGGGTTTTTCGGACACTGCTCGGGTTTTTGATCACACATCCGCATTTGGCAAGGCAAGGTCATTTACACACCTTTGTAACGACAACTCGATTTCAAGGATGGAGGCCTTTGCCCTGCGATTGGACATGAGTCATGACATAGGCTGATACTTACTTTTATGCTTGAGCATAACGTATTTTTATTTACATTGCGAAAAGTTGTAGTGAAAACATATTTTACATATTTAGATGAATACCATTTAATTTTATAAACTTTTGAAATCGTCAACTTTGTAATTTTAATTAAAAATAATGGCTTAGGTTTAAGCAACCACCAGATATAATGAAATATAACGCCCAAAAAATCCAAAGTACTTACCAGAATTTAATCCCCATTTTATTATGAAATGATCACCAATAAACGTTAAGTCTGCTAACCTAAAAAACGTAAGTATCGTCAGAATAATCGCTGAGCTACCCAAAAAGGCCACGCGTGCACCAAATTTGTACTCACATTGTATTTAAAAATTTCATCCAAATATGTTGCATATTTTTATCCTAATAAATTAAAGTAATGCGTACAAAAATCATTGTATACCCAAAAAATATAAATGGAGTTCTGAAGATTTACCGATACTAATACCATTTGACGATTGATAGTAAATAAACAAAATCTTTTTCTCTCTGTCCCGACTAAGTAAAATGGGTAGAATTCAGTTCTGCCAGTCGCCGGCCGCTGCCGCGGCACGCTCGCTACGCTCGCTCGGCTCGTGCGTTTAGTGGTCGCAGTTCTAACCTAACCTAACACAAATCTTATCAATCAATTTAATATATTTGGTTATTATGAATACATTTTATGGCAAACGTAATGATATATTTGGGTAAGAATGACACAAATCTTTGCTAGTTAAAATTTGGTGCACAGCGTGGCCTTTTTGGGTTACGAAAAGTTTATTTGTACATATTATATTTATTTTGGATGAGGCTGTTTGGGTAACGATTGTGTTTTTTGGTGGTCATTTAATTTGTTCCCAAAAATAATTAGCAATGACATTGCGTAACACGCCGTGTAAAAAAACGTGAACGTGAAAACCGATAAATTAACCATAACACTTCTGTATTTCGGGGAAAGTGCACTGAAGCTAATGAAATTACTGGGTATATGAGACCTACTTAACTGTCGTCCCGGTGTAGCGGGCGCAGGGCGGTGCCAGACAGTAACTGCTTAGTTAATGTTTGGCACCGAACTGTCTAAGGGCAGACGTGGCGCTTACCATCAGGTGTACGATCTGGTCGTCTTGGTAAACATTGCAATAAAAAATAACACCAGAGTTCAAAAAAAAGAAAGTCTTCCAATTTCAAACCAGAGTACAACTGCCCCACCTCAGTTTACTCGTACTATGGCGTATAATTATTATGCTGGCGTGATGACGTCATTAGCCCAAGTGGTGGGCCGGCGAGGGCGCGGGCGGTGCAGTTTGCATTTATGACGGCAATGCGAAGCAAGTAATAAAAAAGGAAACTTCGCTCTCCTCGTTAGGCTTGCGATTTAAAGACCTGGTTATTCGGAGTTCAATTCCCGGTTGGACAAAATTATTAACTGTAGGAGTTTGTTATGGTCAATGCGCAATTGGAAAACGCGATGGTGAGGCTTATAGTAGTAATGCAGGCCTTATAGTCACATTATATCACATATAACAGATCGAATTTACGCGCACTTAGATACACACTTCCCTTTTTATCTAATTAAATGCTGCTAATCGATCAGCACACTAGAGTCATGTGTGTCAAAAATTGTCACTATCAAGTTATCAACGTGTTTTTCTTTGAGTCTTTATAATGCAAATCCATTAATGGTTCTATGTATAATTTAACTTCTAAGATAAAGCATACGGGTTCAAGTTACGCAAGATAATCAGAATAAACATTTAGTGTTTGTTCTGTCTATGGCGGAATGACGTCACTAGCTGGAGTGGCGGGTCGCGCCAGGGCGGTGCAGTTTGCATTTATGACGTCAACGCGTCAGCGGCATAAAATGAGAATTTCATTTCGATGGAGCAAGTAAGACATGGAAAATCTTTTTGATAGCGGACTATTTCTTACTGAGGCTTTTAAATTAAAAGCACCTTCTACACCTACACATTGAGTTTTATCCCACAGTGGTGACAAAGAAATAAGCTGCGATTATTATATGTACCATAATAATAATATTATATTCTTCATAGTAAACTTAAACATTGGCTACCGTAGCCTAAAACGGAATAAACAACATTAAATAATTATTTATTTATTTGTATGGAATAACAAACAGTTTCATAGTTAGTTTAGTAATTAGGTAAATATTATAACGATTTTGTGCAATACATTTCACTAATAAGAAAAAATGTGTTACGTGACGTCTATTTTGTATTTGGTAACACTACATCACAGGCGCCCTAAAAACGTAACACGTTTCTAGTTACAACTACGAGCGTAAAAAGCATCATGATTCAAAGGGCTGAGAATAGGTCAAAATACTAAGAAGTATTCGTACACGTCGTGCCAAGATCCAAGTTGGCAACAGCTCTCCATTCAGTTGCTTTATTATATAACAAATAAATAACAGATATAACATTTAGAGTAGTCTATTATTCACGCGCGGCAGTTGTTTATCTTGCACATCCGAGACGAGATAAAAGAGACGGGTTATGTGCAGATTTGTTATTCGAAACGTTACACAATTCAGGTTCAGTGAATTGAAGAGTTTTCGGTATGATATAAGGGTAATGCAGTTCCCAAAGTTGTCAATTGCAGTGATATAAGCACGAACCACTTGAAGACTATTAATTTATTCTTTATTGGAAAGGTAAAGAAGCTACAGTCACACCCGATGGTAATGGTGATCACTTCAGACCTGCCACAAATATCTGTAACTTGAGTCTAAGTAACATTTCCCGTCTTTGATATATGAATATATTAGAGGAAAAGGGAGTAAGAGGAATGGTGTGGGAAGAAGAGAGTGAAGGAGGGAGCGGGTTGGGCTTCTGGTACTTAACGAGTATGGTGTAATCAGGTGTAATGCTTAAGATACGAGAATAACTCAAAAATAGATTATTATGGTTAAACTCTATTTAGACTTTGATTTTGGTTTAAGACATTGAGAATTGATGTAATCTTAAATGTGTATGTATGTACATATTTATAAAAACTATGTCTAGGAGTTGTACTAGCTATGCTTACTTTGAGACCTTTCTTGTTATCTATAGATTTTAACTTTACACTTTAAAAAATGGTCATTAGCAGTCTTTCTCTACCAGTGAATCGCGTACAGTTTGAGAAGTACTGATCTAGTGAAAACGGCGTGAATACATCACTTGATAAATGTTGTTTCGTGTACGACACTGGTCGATGCCAACAAATTCGTGAATAAAGTTATATCATACAAACTTTCATCCCTCATTTCACTTACAAACGACGTCACGAAAACAGCTCAGTATCAAAGCATACAGTCACATTCGTGTCCTTTCGGTATAATGTCCTTGTAATGTATGAAAGTCCTTGTTTAAAATAGTTTCATTTTGAAAATAATAGATGCAGAAATAATAGTCATTGAATGTTCTCTAGAGGAAAGAACTCGGTCCTTGATACGAGCAGTATAATGGAATGGCTAATACAATTGAACGTGAGTGCACATTAGTGGAACTACGTGGGCTTTACGAGTATGTATCACATGAGAATTTGTTTTAACATTTTATGACCTTGTGAGTCTTGTGAAGACTGAACCTCGTTAGTTGTTTAGCCTCGTTAGTCAAGTGGGTATGAACTAATCCGTCTAATGCTTAAAGTTAACGGATTACACCCAAAATTATTGAATAGTTAGTCAGGTAAACTCTGAAATAATTCTACCATCAGCTGGTTCACATAAGTAAGAAAATCCATGGAATGTAGTATCAGCCTGTTTAAAATCCTCCAGGGCAAAGCCCTCCATCATCATTCAAATTTAGTTACCGTATACCGTATACATAATAATGGGTACTGGCTTAATCACCACGCTTGCCAAATGCGGGTTCGCAAACCAGAGTTTTGTCCGACCGAAATATCCGACCCTGGAATTGAATCCAGGTCTCCGAGATCATGACTAGATGGGTTCGGTGGTATTTAAAGAAAACCTATTTGAAATTAAAACAATCACTTGGGATGTAGTTTCCTCCTAGGAACGTGGTCACCACTCTTAACGTTTAAGAGCTAATTAGATCGTTAACCGAGAGCGATCACAGAATAACCCTCGTAACAATCATGGGGCGTTTTAGCATCGAGTTGAGTTTGATTGCATTCGAATGCCAAGTTCAGTGCACAGACGAGCGTAAATTAATGTAGAAATATTGACGTAGCATAAAACGGCCAATTTGTAACATCTGCATCTCGACCACAGTATACAACAATTCATAGTGTAGTGAGGTTGGTCGGTGGGATTATTCCGTAAAATACGAGGCTATAATAGGAATAGTTACCTTTGCTAATTTGTTGCCGTAATAGTCTGTTATCCGGCCGTCTGGAAGTCTGGAAGATTTAAGGACCTACTATATGGAAAGACATTAAGCTGCCCTGACCCTAGGGATGCGCCGATCCGATCCGATCCTTTGAAAGATCGGATCGGCAGGCATACCCAACAAACACGCAAGCTGCTTAAATTGCTTCTGTACCACCTGAAGGTTGTTTATCAGCCGTTCAAAGGGTTTATTATACTTCTTAAGTTGTACAGTAGCGTATTTAAAAGCGCTTTAACAGACGTGCGGTACAATGGTCGTAGAGCGGTAAAATAATCCCCAAAGGAGATACAAAGTCATATTATAGAGTTATTGTACAGGCATTAGATGTAAAGAGGAGGTATAAGTAACTTTTGTAGCGCTCTGAGATCTTGTAGAATGTTTTTGTAGTTAAAGGCGTTAGAACAGAGTTATTAACTTCTTTTGAAACGCTTTAAGTTGTATATTGTATACTTGTATAGGCTTAAGCTGTTAAGTACAGATAATGACATCCTTTGTAATGCTGTATCTACAGCAGATACATAATACTCTATAGTAGCGCCTAAGTCGCTACAATTAAGAATTGTACAGCAACTTTATGGCAAATAGCTGGATAAGGCATGGCAAACACTCCTTATACAGGTAAAAGTGTATAAATTCCACTACTATGGCCATTAAAACGGCTGAAGCCGGACTAGAGAGGGGGACTAAATAAAACATTTAATATAATTAAAAGATGTTTCATATATTTTGCAGTTCTGAATTTGGTTCCGATTCTGTCGGCACTTGAGCTCCGGCGTTGTCTGAAAGTATTATATACGTAGCTTCAGATGCTTTCCCGTAGCCCATTGCAGCTGTTGAAATATTTCCACAGTTTTCTTGTAGGACCTGAAAAACACGAATTTGATGCAAAAGTCTCCAGATAATAAGTCAAGTGTAGAAGGGTTTTAAGATTCTGACCACGGACTCCTAAATAAAACGACCTCTATAATAGGGTATCAATTATCCATTGTACAGTCTTGGGTTCTTAAAAGAAGTATTAATTGCTGCTGTACACCTCATAACGTTTAATAGTACGTTAATACCACAATTGTAGAACCCAAAGGTCTAGAACGGCAAATACAAGCGCCATGAATCGGTAGAAAGGTTCTAGTAAACTCTGAAGGCTGTTGTAGCTGAGACGCCATTTAGCTTTTATAAAATTGATTTTCAGAATATTAATTTATAATTTTTAAATCATAAATATGTACAAAAAACCGAACTCACGTAACTATTTTTCATCCATGACACTACAAAAACTACAAACAAAGCCTAAATATCTTTTACAAGCTAAATTCAGAATTCACAATCTATAATTAAATGTATTTTTTATCAAAAAACTGCATATATAGAAGGGCGCGTGAAAATATTAGCTAAAACATATGTATATATTTACAATAAACTGTTACTCGCACTTGTATTTCATACGAATAAAAGGAAAAAACAACACTTGACTTACCTGTTTATTATTTTTAATTTACTCACTGCAATTCACTGTCATATACTTTCCAAATGGCTAATCTTATTAAAATTATAGGTTATGTTTTATAAATTCCTCTGTATCGCCACTGTATATTCAATAAAGAACCGTAAACTTTAAATCGGAGATACAGACGGGGTATAATAAGGTGCGAGCGCTACAGTCGTGCTATAATAAGGTGCGAGCGCTACAGTCGTGCTATTACAACTTATTTTAGATACTTAAGCGTATACTATCGCTCGCATACGCCACTATAGACCCTATAGCCGTACAAAATGGGCCCTTTTGGGGGTACAGCGGTGCTTTAAGCGCTTGTACATATACTGTAGATCTTACTTATGGAACCCATGCCTTTATTAGTAACTTCTAACCGGCCAGTGTACGGCTTGTTATAGAGCTTGTGTGCTAGTTGGGTACGATCCGGCGATTTTCGGATCGGATCGAAGTCATACGATTTTTGGCCGGATCGATCCAAAAGTTGAAAGATCGGATCGCTTTGATCGTATGAATTAAAACGCGATTTGTTTACTATAAATTGGCTAGTTACATAATTAGGTTTATTTGTTACGAACTTTATCTTTGTTTACATTTAGAACTTGGCGGCATCCTTTACGGGTAGATTTGTCTGATTTGTTAATCTCATTCATTATATTATTAAAAACGAATGTTGTGGGTAGGTAAGCATAAAAATCTGTGGATTTACTAGTTTGTTTATTATACTATCTTTGTATTTGTATTATTATCACATCTGACGGACGTGTTTTTTCATTTAACTGTGTAAGTGATTTATTTTGAAAAACAGATGTAGTCCGTTTAGTTCTACCGCTCAGTCATACTAGTAGGAATAAACAAACAATGGTCCCTGCTATCAAATCCAAAGTATAGAACCAATTTATAAAAGTAAATGAAGGCTGTAAATGTAAAATTATGCTTGTCCGTTATAAAAACAAAAGTTCTTCTTAACCCTCAAAGTACTTTTATTTACACGTACATATGGCAATAGGGAATTGGGTCTTTGTTTACAAATTTTACATATTTGGAGGTGTTTACCAACTAAAGATCTAAAATTAATTGTGTCTCACTTAGTTGCATCCGATCCGGATCGATTTCTTGAAGATCGGATCGACGGCATGCGATCCGATCCGCGGATCGGATCGTGGCATTACGATCCATTACGATCTGAAAAATCGGATCGACGACCCGGATCGCGCATCCCTACCTGACCCTGCATCTTGGTGAAGTGTTTATTAATGAAATTAGATCAAAGTTACCTCTAATCTAACCATTGTCAAATATTATTAAAAAAAAACAGAATAATTCATTAAATTTTATTTATCATTGAATACTTCTTGTTGAATAACGTATGGGATCTCATTAAAACGATAGTACGTAATTTCATCGAATGATGGTTCTTCACTGCAACCAATGAAATTGTGTCCGACCGAACGTTCGCCACGACACGCAGTGAAATAACACCAATGAAATATTTTATTCGCGGACGTAAACCTGCGGAAAGTTATGGCTATTGGAAATTTGTCTCGTCGTGTGTACAAGAGCATTATTGGTTTGATTTTATATACGACTCGTCGGCGTGGCCGAGATAGTAAATAAACAAGTGCAAGATTTACAGAGCAATTCCTTAGTTTTATGCATCAAATCCTCGGAACAGCTGTGTTGTAAAGTTGTGGTGTCTTCATCCGTCTGAGACTAGTATATTTTCGCCTAATTAGACACTGTCGCGATGCAAGCGTGAGGGAGTATTGTTTTGTTTTACATAACTTAGTTTAGTTAATACGGAACATTCTGCAAGGTGATATTCGAATATAACCACATCCAAAGTTTTAGCACTGATGTTTCTAAGAGTATTTCCCAGGATTTTATAATTTGTTAGTAGCTTTTGCTAATGAATGTGAGCATGGGTTGATGTAGCTTCAAACACATGCGTATGTCATAATAATTATGAATATATCCCAGGTAAATTGGCTATTTCCGAAAGTAATTGACACGCAAATCGGGATAGCGTAATTACTTCCGATTAATGAGAGACGGGTCGCGAAATGACGTGATGATCAAAATGTTTTCTATCAACAGAAAACGACACTGCAAATGCAATACTCGTAAAAGAAGACTGGAAAGATTAATTTAATATTAAAAGCGAATATTAAGAAATCTTACAGTTTATCAAAATTATACCGGTTCAAATAATTACGTAGTTATTAAGTCTAGTAGGGCAGCATGGGGTAGATAAACAAATAAGGTTTTTTTTATGGTATAGCGGGCAGACGAGCATGTGACATACCTGATGGAAAGTGACAACCGTCGCCCATAGACATTTGCAAATCAGATGGAATCACAAATGCGCTGCCGGCCTTAAAGGTCCTCTTTCTTCACTATTTACTACCACCACTATTTACTACCACTATTGACGAGCCATTTGGTGTAATGGTCGAGAAGTCGGCTATTACACCAAAGGTCGCGGGTTCGATCCCCGCACGGTACAAACATTTGTGTGCATGAACATGTCTGTTTGTATCGGTCTGGGTGTTTCTATGTATAATATGTACTAGAAGAAAGGAGCCAAATGTTGAGTAAGTCTGTTTATGTGTATCGGTTAGAAACCGTTCCTTAAAGGAACAAACTCAATATTGCTTTCAAAAGAACAGAAGGTTCAAGCGATTGGCTCAACGAGGACACAAACCACACATCTTATCCTTCTTATTTACGAACGCAATCAACGTTTCAACACGACAGATAAATTAAGAGAGATTCTTATTGTGATTTTTTTTAAACAAATTCTGCGGACACAAAGCGTAAATCAGGAGTTCGGTGCATCCCACGCTCGGCCGGGTGCATTTTGTCGCGTTCATTTTAAAAATCAAATTAGAATTCTTTAAATACTCCGATTCGAAACGACCTGTGAGATATGGCGCCGCAGTTGTTTTTGTCTTTTTGTCGGGTCGGCGCGTCACAGAGTAATGAGATTCAGACGGATAATAAGAAGCTTTATGATGAAGTCCAAAATGAAGAACAGAAAGTTAAAAGTTAAATGTTTTGTGATTTGTCATCATGTGCCTAAATTTATCTTTAGTACCCTTCATACTCTTGAATGGAGATTAAGTTATATATAAATATTTCATCGCATCAAAAACTGTTTTTAAATCTAAATCTATTAAAATTTCTGGATAAAAGTACCAAGGTTTTGCCTTGAAGACTGCTCGTATTAAACATTTGATTGAAAATGGCATTAATAAACTGACTAAGTAGGTATCCCATGTCACAAAAAAAAAATCAACGACCAAAAGCTCAGTTAATGCTTTAAAGTTAAAAGCATAGTAACTTAGAAAGTTCGACCTCATGGATTAAAGTATTTTCCATTGAACGTACAAAGTATGTCGCCGGACCTAAACTGGTATTGTGTTTTTATTTCGTAACCTTGGTAACGCGAACATGTTACTAGAACTACGTAACATATTAGAAAAGCGTGGAGCTAACGACCCCATCCGTCTATCCAGACAATGAAATTAAGGGCAATAATGATTTAAGTTAGACTTGCCTTCTGGACTGAATTTTATTCTTTGTCACGGCTTTTGCGACAAAAAGAAACGGCCGTTATTAGCAACGGCTTGACGTTTGTCGAACTAATCAGCAAAGTCTGCGGGGAATCGTACCTCAATTAGGAAGGTATCTACGTATATTATGTTCTTATGTGGGTGTATAAAAAGCCCTGTCTTATGATTGTTATATATAGGCAAGTGGGAGAAAATACACTACATCAAAACACTAGAGAACTTCACTATATCATTAATAGTCTATTCGCTCGTCAATAAAACCTTTTTTGGATTTTTCTCACATTGCCTTGCAGACGTATATTATACATACATTTTTGTAATATGTATAATACTAAGGACGATTTATTTTGATAACTAAAGTAAGTGCTTTTAGATACTAGAGATCTGTTATTTATGCTATGAAGGCATTATAAAAAGTAAGTGCTTTTAAGGCATCAGTGAGCTGGTGGCATTTATGTTGTCTTTGAGAATTTAAACACTTCATCTCTAATTTAGGCTTAGAAAAACTCTGTATAATAATTTAACATAGTAACTTTGAATTGAATCATAAAAATATATGTGGGAGCCAGTACACTTGAAATCAAAGGTTCGAAGATCAGATGAGCCTACAGCCTGGCAGCACATTGAGCGACGCTTCCTTATGAAGTGTCCCTCAATGGAATAGGCCGCAGTGACCGCTTACCATCAGGTGGGCTGCGTGTCTGTCTGCCAACTGATGTGGTATAAAAAAAAATGATAAGGGCCCAAGTAAAGGGCTAGGATTTCAATGATTTATGGGTTGCAGCTACTTTGGGATAAGATCAAAAATTGTGGTCATCTATATCAATAGAACATTTTTGCCACTCAAAAATAGCATGTCTACTGCGTTACTTATACTGTGGCTCTGAACAGAGGAAATCCCGATACTTTAACGAGTAAATAATGAGGGATGCAGCATCTTGATGCTTTTAGCGGTGCATGCTCGCGGAATATTTCGGCAGGATGAGATAACTTATCCTTAATCGTTTCTCGGAAACTTCTTAACACCAGAGGAAGTCCGTGACATTGTGATTTTGTTTTTCTCTTATTCTAGGACGTTGCTTATCGATAGGATGTTTTGTTCGCAAATTATCGAGTAGGCAACGTGACCTTATTGTGATTATCTAACGGTGAGTTCAAATCTTGTAAAATGTTTATTATGTTTTAGAACAAAAGGTTAAGGTTATTTATAATTCTTAAGTTATTTTTGATCCTCGTAATAGGTTAGATAATAATAACAACATGATATTCAAATATAACTTGTTGACAAGCGAAGCAGCAATCTTTTGGTCCCTTGTAATAAGCAATCATAAAGTTATTACATCTAAGGTTACCTAAGTGGTAAACTTATGCTGAATGATCAAAAGGGTTTATTTGATTTTAGCAATATCACTAATGTCTGGGGCTATTTTTGGCACATCTTTATCGTCTTAATCGATCTCCACTTTAATGAAAGTCCTTTAAAACACCGCCACTATATTATACAACCAAAGTTGGGGGTGTGCCAACGTATCTTCGCGCTAGCCTTGGCACTTTGTTATCGGTTAAGCCATACCTAGAGATTGATTGCAGCAGTGGCAATGTACTATTTTTTCCGTCGAAAATAGACTATAAATTACAATATGTCCGGTCAGAAGTCCACGCTACATACTTATTATCCGTGTTTTGTTAGCGCTGGCACGCGAACTTCGACTAACCTCGACGCTAATTCGACTCGCAAACGACCTATGGAAAATGTCGGTTCCAACGTTAACGATTACGGACAGCTTAATAGACGCAAGCGAGCGAGTCAACGAACTTCCAAGGTTACAACTATTTAAAAAGAACACCTCAATTTCTCTGTCCAACAATGCAAATCGAACTTTTACTTCCTCAAAAACAACCCGTGTTACCTAACTATCTAAATCACGCAAGTCGGGTCAATGCCCTCATTATCACTTTGCACGATAACGTGTAACACGGAAAAATTCATCCAGATAAACACGACCAGCTTAGCGCGACCTTACTACATGCGGTAACTGTCGGAAAAACGAGGTCAGATTGCTGACACGTGATGGAATGCCGCGGCTCAATTTAGACTGGCCCTGTTATGATACCGCGAATTACTACAACAAATATTCTATGTCCTTGGACGTGGATCGTTAGTCCCGCGGAGGTCGACAGAGGTCGCTACTCGTTGTAAACATTAAACGGGTTATCTACAAGTATTGTCGCGTCATTATTTTTACCTGACTACCATTAAGCTAGTGTTAATTTGTATTATTTGTATGTTAATGTACAAACGGCTGAGAATTTTATTTATTTGTATGAGTTTTATTGTTTTACTCTCATGTAAATAACGTTAGTCCTACAAAACATTTCTTTAGAAATTTCGGCAGCCATCTTGCGTGTCTTTGGTTAAGTTTTATCTTTCAGTTTAACTTTGGTAAGGTACAAATTAAAATTGCACATCACTTTAAGGTAATTATTTTAGTACTCAATGTGTAACCAACAAAGAACTACGTTAGTGCATAACAACAGTTGTTATGACGTCTTTAAAATATATCGTTTTTGCCGTTTAAGATTTGATTAGAAAACTGTGTTAAAGTGATCATTAGTGTTTCACCCCATCCATTATTTAATGTTTGAGAGATGTACTTATAAATCGTCAAATTCCTGTTACAGAGTGACTCTACCCAGATTATTTGGCTATCTATTGAGAACAACCGGCATAAACTCGATAGTCTTTAAACAGATACTAGGAGTATTAAGCAATTTATAGATTCATAATTTTATTAATTGTCAATAACACTAATTTTTTATAATAAATAATAATAATATTTTTTGAAATGGAAAGAAGAAGGGATATGTATCTATGTATTTACATTCGTTATTTATTTATACATAAGACATAGGTACTCGTCCTCATGGAAAATGTATTTAATTAGAATACTAACTAATGTTATGGGATTGAGTTAAGTTAACCTCTTAGAAAGAAACAAAGTATAAAAAACAATTTACTATGGCCGACTAATAAAATAACTGAATCGCTCTAACATGATCCTTAACTACGACAAGAAAGTAAACAAGGATGCACAGTGTATTGAGATGACAGCATAGAAATGTGTTGCTAAGGATATCATTAGATGTGTTTTTACTTTTTAACGAGCCTGTAGGTATACGTTATTTTATAAGATTATCACCCTGTTGCAGAAAGCTCCATTAAAGTTAATGCTTCATTAAATCTAATGCTGTCACTTTTCGTTGTCATAATATAAAAAGTGACAGCAATAGCTTTAATGAAACATTAACTTTAATCCTTCTAGCCCCGGATTACTAGACACAATAGAAAATCTATTGTTATGCGGCACCCGAGTGCCGGTTCGGCGTTGAGTGGTTAATGGACGTTTCTGCAACTGAGTGATAATCTTCACTTGATTTTTTTTTCTTTTGTTCCTTACATTTATTTTGCAAACCCTCTTGTATGGGAGATTAGTATAATCTTGAGTTTGGAGTAAAAAAAAACCAAGTGGTGCACTTCATCAGGAAGCGTCACTCAATGTGCTGCCAGACTGTAAGCTCATCTGATTTTAGAGCCTTTGATTTCAATTCAAATGTCCTGGCTCCCTCATTAATATTGCCGAAACACAGCCAGAGCTATTAATTATGGCGTATTTCAGTGGTTGTATGTTAATTTTCCATTTTTTTAAATATCAAAGACTTAAATTGTTTTCTATTCTCCAGTGCTTGGACATCTGAACTAAAACATTGAAAGAAGTTTGGAGTCTTTCATTAAGTGATTTGTTCTACTGTTAATCAACCCACTGTGGTTGTGTGGCACTTACCCCGATCACTTGACCCAGATAGCAACAATGCGCATTAATTGCGCAACCAGCGGGAGAGCCCACTGAATGCACGGCCCACATGACACAAAGAACTACAATAGTCCATTTCCTAACAGCCTTCGGTAATGGTGGCCTCTGCTTAGCTGTATCGGTGAACCTGACATTAGCTGACGTTGTGTTGAAAAACAATGGCTTGATACAGGCTGTTTCAAGGAAGCGATGATCAAATGCTAAAATGCTACTGTTTTTTGATAAGTTATTAGTCAACTAACTCAAGATTATTTTTTAATCACCTTATATTTTATATTTTGCAGACCAATGGTTAGGTTTGTATATTCTTGTGCACTAACATGCGTAATATTATTTTAATAATTAATAATATTAGTACTACATTCGCAGTGTTATTTATCCTACAGTTTATTAGAATCCACATTTCATATTCACAGTTATCCAATAGCGATCTCTTTTAGGTATAACTTATGCTAGTTTATTCTAACTAATAAGGCTACAAGTACATATTTTCAGGTAGAAGATGTGTATTAATCGTGAGCAATAATATTTAAAACACGAAAATATTTTAATGAAAACTTACAAACATCCTGTATATAAGTCTCAATGATAAGGTGGAACAAGCAAATGGATGCTTAATGATGAGAAAATAGCCACGATACCGAACCTAGTATTAAATTTGCACTTGTGAGTTATTCTCACTACTTGTATTTAATGTTGATGTTGTGTTTGAGCTTTTAAATCCTATAAGTACATACATTAATTATGTATTTTCTATAACTTGAATAGGAGCTATACCTTTTTTCGTTTAAAAAAACATATTAACTACAGGAATTCGTCATTTTGAAATGTCATTAACACATTCCGTTCGGGAACAATTATTTTTTCCAATCAGACACAATTAAATAGTATCGTTTATTACAGCTGTGTAACTTGTACACTACGTTACGTAACCAATCTGACATGACGGGTTTTATTAGACGTGTTTTGATTACTTTATTATTGTGTCAATCTCCTGACTGATTAGGGTAGAGTTGGTTGTGGATTATGAGGGCCAAATCAAATTTAATCCTGTTAACTTATTAATAATAAATATTTAGATGTAGGTTAGAGAGTGGTTCTACAGTAAAGAAACAGCATTTGAAATTAACGGACCGGTCGGTATGGTCCTTCGAGCCGGAAATGAACTAGTCTTTATCTATACTAATATTATAAAGAGGAAAGATTTGATTGTTTGTTTGTATTTAATAGGCGCTGAAACTACTGAACAGATTTCAATAATTCTTTCACTGTTGGAAAGCTACACTATCCCAGGATGACATAGGGTACTTTTGATTCCGGAAATGTGGGAGGAAGGGGGGAATATTAGAAATAATACATTACGCAACTACGGGCGAAAGGCTAGTGACTTATAAATTGCTAAACAGTTCGTATCATAAACATTTTTTTGGTATATTTCGCCCGTGATTTGAGGGCAGGCAAAGGGATCTGAGCCCATACAGCCGTTGTCTGCGATATATTTCTTCTCTTGTCAAAATGACATATTTTATAGAGTCGTCCTACATAATTATTGTTAGACGAATAATTGGTAGAATCGAATTACACATCACTATGGTCACCGCGTACGGTGCTCCGCACTAGCCGGGAGATGACAGATAGACTTTACCGCGCTTGCAATGTCTAACGCCGATTATTTATTTCCTAATATTGTAAAAGTATATTAAATTGTAATTAACAAGAGTAATGCATTTATATCTAAAATATCTAGGACTAATTTTAACTTTCCTCAGAACAGAAAAGCGGTTTGATATAAGGGTTTACATAAGAAGAAAGATCCAAAAGCTTTATTTATTAGAAACTTAGGAGCAGGTTTAGGGAAGGTTCGGGGTAGAACAATAGCCTTTTGTACGTTTTCAAACCAGGAAATCCCACATAATCCCAAACTTAAGCCTCGAGTTTTGTTGGATTCGAGGTTTGGGAAAATGTGTTAGATAGTTTCTTTTACGTTTGGAAGTAACATTATTAGCTGAATGCCTAAACCATTATCATTTTTTAAATTAAAGTGTTTATTATCATTTTCATCTTATCTCTTATAGAAGACTAACGTGTCAACGTGTTCCAGTTTAGCACTAATAATATTAAATGGTTGTCAAACTAATAAACAATTCTCTCAAAAGAAAAAAAAATCTGTATCACAGGTGAACCGTAAGCAGTCTTATCAACACCTAATTTTTTTCTTAAAGGCCGGCAACGTACTTGTGACTCCTCTGGTGTTGCGGGTATTTATGGGCGGCGGTGATTGCTTACCATCAGGTGACCCGCTTGCTCGTTGCCTCCCTCTGACATAAAAAAAAACCTATGATAAAGTGTACAAATGTCTCTACTGTTAGACGAATAATTGGTTCAATCGATTTATACATCACCATGGCCACCGCGGACCGTGGCCAGCACTAGTCGAGGAGATTGAAAGATAGATTTACCGCGCTTTCAATTTATAATGCCAAATATTGCTAGCCATAAAGGAGATTCCTAATGTAACAATGCAAGTTGTTGAAATAAAGTTTTTTTTTTTTCAATATTGTAAAAGTAGTTACTATCAGGCGGGCTGCGTGTCTGTCTGGCAACTGACTTGGTAAAAAAAAAGTAGATTAAATTGTAATTAATAAAAGAAACGTATTTATATCCAACACTACTAAAAAAAAATGGTGACTCACCTATTTTTCCATTGGGGCTGTACGGTCCGTAGCTGCTGGACGAGAGAGGCGACGAGTAGCCATTATTCGGCTGCGGCTGCGCCGGCGCGCCGGGCGACGGCGACCCCCCGCCGGTGGCGCCCGCCATCCACTCGCGCACGTGGCCGTTCGGGTGCCCGTTGTGGCTCACCCCGGGCTCCGCCTTCACCTGGCTGGGCAGCCCACGGTACGCCACCTCGTGCTTCAGGTCCATGCCGCTGCTACCGCATGCTGAACCACCGCCGGCCCCGCCGCCCGCGCTCCACACTTCTGTTGGACAAACAAAAGAATAATGTTAAGTTTTAATTTTTTCTTCAGTCTTCCCTAAAAAGTCTTACTGCCGCACTCAGAGACACCAATTAACGCTAATCTCTGATTTACTAATTTTGTTATTGAATGTCTTTTTTGTGATGTTAAGTACCATAGGTTTTGCTATAATTGACATTTAATTAAAATGAAGTCTCTGAGTGCGGCAGTAACACTCGTATCTTACGACGAGTCGAAGTAATTAATTACTTTGACTCGTCTTTAGATACGAGTGTTATTCATTGATTTGACTTGAGTATAAAGACATGACTAAAGTCCCGTTTTTATATAATAAACGATTTAAAAAAAAAATATATACAAAAAAAATCTAAACATAATTCTTTTTGTTATATATTTTAATGGTAATAACTATTTTTTCAAATGAAGTAAGAACAGTAAGTGTCAAAAGTAAGGATACATGGACAAGAATTATATTCTTAATTTTGACAGCATGGTATAAAAATGGTTATTTAAGTAAAGTATTATCAAGCAATACTTTGACTTTACCAGTAACTATTTGATAATCTGTTACTTTACTTTGATTGGTAATTTATGTGACACATACTTCAATTTCCAAAACTAGAATATCCTTGGTTATTTCCTCACAGCGCTATCTCAAACACAAAATCGGTTGTCTTTTTGTGCCGTTTCAGACAGTGATTATGTTAATTATAACTTATTGAGATATAATTTGGTAAATACTGATTGTAAATAAGCCTCATGAATGGATCTTATGGTATGATATGAAAGAACACGCCGTCCAATCAAAGATAACAGAAAAGGATTCTCAGACAAAAGGCAGTCCTCTCTATCTCGATTATTTTAACAGCTGAAGTCGGATACAATTGGCACACGACCAAAGAAAAATAAAAGAAAGCAGCATAAAAGGGCATCTTATATTTAGCTAACTGAAAGAAGAAGATAAAAATATTCAAGCGGAAAAGTGGGATATTTTTATGCCCGCGGTAGACCTGACTCAATGTAAAATGTGTTTGCCTTTATTTTATCGAAGCGATCTGGAAATAATGCTGCCTTGAATTTCTTTATTGCCTAAACTACAGATTTGGGCCGAAATTTCTTTGTGTGTTTTCTTAACCTACTGAGAAATATATTTATAGCATTTTCTGTAGTTATTCGACCAAGTTACCTTCATCTCATTTTGTTTATGCTTCGTTAAGTTAGTAATTCATTGATTTGACTTGATGCGTTCAAAAATTAATAAGTGGCTGAGCAAAGTAACTTTTAAGTTTGCTAACAACTTTTTGATACACTTCAGTAGTTGTCTCAATCAAATTAGGAAACTCAATGAAATCACTTCTGAGTTGATTTTTTTGTTTCAGCTATGGATTTATACTTAATTGTATGTAGGTTTTTAAGAATTGATGCCGAACATAAATTGTCTTTATTTTTGTTATTCAGTAAAATAAAAAAATTAAATTCTTAGAGCAAAAGTTTGCAAGATAATGATTAGAAAGCGAGGCCAAAAGACTATCATTACGACATGATAGTTTCAAGATTCGATACACGACAGCAGTGCTTAAAATAATTTCATGCAAGTAGGCAAAGTATACATACACAGTTCTTATTGTTAACACGGTCCGACTGACCGAACAAAGAAGTTCGCACGGTAGGTACGCAATCTGCGATTCCATCAACTGATTACAAACAATCAACGCTGAACGTGTGTGCTTTGATGTTCAGCACAAAGACTTTGAAAGTTCTAAAGACGTATACCAGACCTTAAACTTAACTGTAGAATATATCTTAGGAAATTTCGCGTTTCATATATTATAAAGACAGACAAATAACTTTGGCTAAGCAATTATTATCTAATTACTTTATGAAGTCTGTTGACTATCAAAGTCAAAACAAGTGCACTAAGCAAACTTTTATTGGATTTGTATAAAACTTTTCGAAAAATTATGACAAAAGAGTCGATGATCAAAACAACGTTTTCTATGATAAGATACAAAATATTTAATATAATTAGTTTGTCTGCATAAGTTCGGCAGACAACCTAATACTAATAAATTCACTTTAAATAGCAGTACTCAGAAATTGTATATGGTATTGAAATTTACTATCGAAAGATTCAGCCGAACCGAACGCATCAAAACATATTTATCATACGCAAAGTGTAGTCGCTATAATAAAATAAACATGCCAATTTTATTTCTCAGCTGCCACTACGAAGTTTAATTTTATTTATTCCCTATTTACATGTTTGTGTCGTGAATTATTATTATATCGTTTTAGAGGCAAGTTTCAAAGTATCAAGCTCGAAATCCCGACATCGTGGATTGCGGTCGTAAAGCACGGTAGGATTAACTGGATCTTATCCCGGGGATCCAGGGATGTTAGCAATTGGCCTCGCATTGTTTGTCCCTCGTAAAACAGGATATGTTGCTTTGTACAGAGATTTTTAAGACGCGTTCGTTGGGTAAACAGTGTTTATGCTGTTTCAGTTAATGTCACTGCGATACAATTGATTGCTGAGATTAAGATTTTAGTACGACGCCTCGATGGTACAGGGCCGAGATCGTGGGGTCCTGGGTTCCATTCCCTGGGTTTTTCGGACACAGGTCGGGTTTGGGATCACCAACCCGCATTTGGCAAGCGTGGTGAATAAGCCAGTATCCATCATTGTAACGTTATCTTGATTTCAAGGATGGATGCCTTTGCCCTGCAGTGGGATACTTTGTATCGAGTAACTATAATGTGACTGGCTCGTTGGCGACTTTGGAAGGAGGACTTTGGTAGGCACACACCAGGAGTCATGGGTTCGACTTTAATCAATGGCTGGATGTTTATTTGTAGTAATTTGGTTGATTTTTATTCCCATACCATAAGGTTTAAGAACTTTTTATGTTAGAGGTAGGCAGACTAGCTAACTTACATTATAGTCTGATGAAATTATATTTTTTTAGAGCTGTGGTAGATGATTATTTTTCGTATTTTAGCGTCCCTCTAATTCTGCCCCAGTGTTTATGTATACTCGTATACATATGTGTCCCATTATGTTTGTTACACGGTTTTACGAGCAACACAATAAACTTTGTTACTTTAAACATTTTACGAGTCCACATAAAATATAAATATGCAAAACATGCGATTCGTTCATCGTCGCGCAACAACGGGGGATAAGATACGTGCTTCTGTTTTTATTTATTTCGAGAAGTACACTGAAATATTCAAAAAACTAAAGTGGACATTGGCCTTTGCAAACGTACCTATTACGTGAAATAATTCAACATAACTAACATCGATGGAAATAAGGCTGGTTTTAGAATCACGCTAACGCTGCTAGCGATAAACACTGCCAGTTTTCTTTGCATTTAAAATCGTCGCTATTTTACAAGAACAGCGATATTTGCTGATACGCGCGGTGACCGCTTGCTTGTCAGCGTGACTCTAAAACCAGTCCCCTGAGTTTTGGTTCCTGGAAATTGAAATCTTTGCATAATGGAGTTCTTTGCTGAATAGTTTTTAGATCGTTAAATGTCGGTTGATTGTTCGAATATTTTAAATTTAGAATTTAATTTCAATGCTCCGCTGTGAAATAAACCAAGACAAACATCGTGAAGTGAAATAACTTTGACGGGGTAACAATGATGCCATTGGTTTCGAAGACTATTAATAGGTACCTTTTGTTTCTCGTTCAGTTACACGATAAAAGACAAAGAGATATTTAAATACTGCACATTTACATACAGTATTATGTAAAAGAGTTGGAAAGAGCTCGCAACACCTGCTGAAAGCAATATGTATTTTTTTGTCATATTTCGAAATTACACTCTGTGTCATATTTCGAAATTACACTCTGTACTTAGTAAATTCATAACATTTATTCTAACTGGAAACGTTCAGCATTGTTACGGTTGATATTTCTCAAATATTTTCATTATAACTTGAGAGAAAGAGAAACGTAAAAAGTTATTCGGATTTATAACGTCACTACTACACCTGTAGTACAAAAAGAGCATCTTAAAACTCTTAAGGGTACTTGGTGGAAATATGGCGGTACTTCTCTAAGCAAGTAAGGCTAGTCAAATTTGCTTGAAGCTGAAGAACCCTGTCCTATATACCTATTGCTAAATGGAAAACTGACTAAAACTGCCACCAAATTCTAAAATTAAAAGGTCATCCAAAAACCTTTGCTTTTTTTAATATCAAAATTTTACTTACATTAAACAGGCGTTCACTGTAGGTACCTACTTCGTATTTGAGCAATTGAGAACACGACTAGAGAATAATGATATAACAAAACACTATATAAAATTAGCCAAAATCAAACATGAGATGAACAATCAATCACCGTCTAGACAGTGAATCACCTATCGTTCCATAACACACAGAATGACGGGCAGTGCGAGTTGCGGCAACAGAGAAAGCGCGTGACGTCACGACCTCGACACGCTCACCTACTTGCGCGCACGCCGCCTGCGCCAGCCCACTTCGGCCCAATGTCGGCGGGCTTTCTCTGCCTTCGTGACGGGCTGCACGGACTGCGATTGGTGACTAGCGTCTCTAGATCATGTTTATTTTTTCAACCTACAAATATTATAAAAATTTCACTTGTGATAAGTTGTAAAACATCTCACAACACTTGCTTGTGCTATAACAGCAAATATTATCTTCATTAAAGTACAACTCCGAACGAAACTCTTAAGTAGCAATAGTGGATGCAGTTTTTCTCCTAAACGTGTTCCTGCTTAGTAACTTTGCGCCATAACAATGAGACGGCTATTCTAAGAGTCGGCGCCGTCGATAAAATCAAACGGCACTCTTTAATTTTTACACACAGAATCCAAATATCCACCGCTATTGGTCGAGGCCAAGACAATACTAGAACTGCGCGCCACATCGTATACGGTCTCGCTTCATCACACCGTACCTTCACCAGAACAACCGAGGATTGTCTTTTACGACACACTAAACTTTTATTACTCATTACGATAACGTTAGAGCAAAATACGCCGAACAATCGAAAGAATGTAAGTGCTAAATCGTTTCGCGTCTTCGAGAAATATTCAAGACTCGATTACGATCGCTGGATTTATGCGAGCAATAGCGAGGATATCTAGTGAAATAAATCCGGTGCGGTTCGGCGGTTCACGTGGAACGCTGGTATAATGTATCGTTGCGGTCAGTGTTCTATTCGCTGGGACATAAAGAGGGTTATAGGATAGAATCGAGGACGTGTCGGCGTCCTCGGAATGTTCCGGAATGCATAAAGCGTCGTCGTCGTCGCTGATATAGTGTTGCAGCCAGCGTGGCGTCATATATGGATTCAGGTTTGCAATCTAAATGCAAAGCTTTGTGGTCCTTCATGGCATTAAAGAACAGTCGATGACGCGGAAATCTGGGGGCACGGCAGTGCCCCCGCCAAGTCGAGCGCAAAGCAAACACTGCCGTACCATCCTTTACTGGAACCATTTCGCCGCATTTTCAGGCCCCTATTTGAGAACCTCTGGATAAGACCAGAACGCAGAAATTTTCGTCATCTAGTAAGCTATAATCACATACTTAAAATCCAAAATTTCAAGGCTGTAAGACAATTAGTTCCGAAGTTAAGCGAAAGCAAAGTTTCGCATTTATGACAGACACTCACTGACTCACTCACTGATGATCATCATAATAGAACTAGTACTTCCCATAATCTCAGAGAGCTGAAATTTGGTACAGAGTTAGGGTTTAATGGCCACATAAAGGGAAAACTATAAAAACTAGTATATTCGAAGATCTAGAGTACCTGGTGACCCTAATTAGAAAACACAAGGGGCAATCAAACTATTAGAGATCGGCTTTACAAAAAATACTGAACTTGGTGAGCCGCTTCATTTGGTGGTGGTGGGGGGATGGGAGGGGAAAGGGGGATGTAGGGGAGGGGGATGGGGGGAAGAGGGGTGGGAGGGAGATGGGGGGAGCGGGATGGGAGGGTGAAGGGAGATGGGAGGGGGACGGGAGGGGAAGGGGATGAGAGGGGGAGGTGGGGGGGATGGGGATAGTTATGGGAGGGGGTGGTGGGGGGATGGGGATAGTAGTACCTTATCAATCCTAGGGATGTGGGGGGATGGGAGGGGGAAGGGGGACGGGAGGGGCGATGGGAGGGGGAAGGGAGACGGTAGGGGGGATAGGAGAGGAAAAGGAGATGAGAGGGCGGAATGGGAGGGGGAATGGGGATAGTTATGGGAGGGGGCGGTGGGGTGGATGGGGATAGTAGTACCTTATCAATCCTATCCCCATTCTCCTTATTTATAACCTGGAATAGGGCATTGGCATTTAAATTCTTACGGAAAACGTCTCATTCCCGCGGGAATAACGATTTTGAAACGGCTGAATGGATTTACATGAAATTTGGCACAGGTATAGTTTATAACTTGGAACAGGACATAGGCTAAAAAAATCTAATGGGAAACGTCTCATTTCCGCGGGAATAACTATTTTGAAACGGCTGAACGGATTCAAATCAATTTGGCACATGTTTAGTTTATAATCTGGAATAGGGCATTGGCTTTTAAATTTTTACGGGAAACGTCTCATTCCAAATATTTCTACAAAAAGAAGTGAAATCCCACCAAAAACATTCTGTAAAAAACTAGCCAAGTCTCGATGGAGCTGCTTGTTTATCTCTAAAAAGTAATGAAATCTAGACAAAGTCGTGCCAAGTCTAAGGTTCCTTACTGCGATTTCTTTATTATTATTATAGTTAATGTTGTGTGACTTGGCCGTTGAAGGGTACACAAGGGTACAAAACCAGGTGCTCCATTACTCCATTGCACCAATCTGTCGCCAGAACCGCTACCCATTGACGATGGAAAATTGCCACTTGGAAAACGTTGATTCAATAACCAGTCAATTGTAGGCTTATTATAGCTGCGTATTTCAACGTACTGACGTATAAAGAATGTTCAACCTAAACACTTCCGTTGAGCATTCTGAATACGTTAGTGGATACAAGTCAATTTAACTGGTTACAACCTTGTGTACCCTTCAACGGCCAAGTCACACAACATTAACTATAATAATAATAAAGAAATCGCAGTAAGGAACCTTAGACTTGGCACGACTTTGTCTAGATTTCATTACTTTTTAGAGATAAACAAGCAGCTCCATCGAGACTTGGCTAGTTTTTTACAGAATGTTTTTGGTGGGATAGTATTTACGAGCTAAGAAACTCCAGGTTGATACAGCTCATGTGCCCTAAAAAGGTCCGTCAACTGAAACTGAACCTTGCGGTGATGGCCTTAATTCGGTAAAAAATAATTTATTTTTTAAAATATAGTTTCTGACACGAAGACAATCAAACAACTGTTCACGTACCTATAAGAAGTTGTGGTACATTTTAGTCACTTTAATTTCAATCTCAATTGTCTCAGTAGTCACTAGTAATAGAGGGGTCGTCGTCGCGGAAATCGGTGGGCGTTTTGGGACCCGAACCTCGGTTCAAATTGAAATCCAAACCAAAATCCTTATTTTATATCAGTTTTATTTTTAGAATGGATGATGACCTGTCCTTATTACACTGCCAGTCACACGTTAGTGACCCGAACCGAACATACCACTCAGACTAATATTTAAAGGTGTATTTTGTGCTCAAATGGCCTTGCAAGTCGTTGCGTCAACAGCCTTGTTATAATTTGCGTGTCAATTTCACTAGTTTCAATAACCGTGGACCGTTCGACACCGTTATTAGAGTTCGGTGCATCGGAGCATCGGTCGTGCATTATTGAGCCGTACGTAACGCGCAGGTGATTGCGGCGAATCGTAGGATTCCCATGGGAGTTACGTCACGTACGATGCCCGTTTGGCTTTGAATTAATGAGTGCTATGCGGATATTGATGCAGAATATGGAATCTATGTGCTCTTAGAGAGCCATCTTTTATTTCTGTTAGTTCGTGTCGGAATAAAAATAAATCGCGTTGAGATTTCTAACGTGTGAAGTTTAAGTTTTTGTATTCTTTAGTTCGCATTTACATTCAAATCAAAATAAATCATTTTGTTGAAATTAGTAATCAACTGATTCCTTTGAGTCCTAGAATTTAGAAAACGCGGAAAACTATCAGGACCTTGTAAATGTTAAAATAATTAAATAATTGAGCCGTACTTGTGCACATTAACTTCAAATCTACTTAATAATTAATTTTAATAATTTTATATAATGCGGGAGCTACGTTTTTCTATTTCAGGCGAAAAAGTCCTTAAAACTAACTAGAATAGTCAAATAACTTATCAAATACTTACTTTAAATAAAAGAAAGTCACACAAAGTAAACGAATTATCGCATAGGTATGTTCAATTGTTTAGTAATGTTGTTTGTTGCTATGTACTTACAAATAACCTCCAGCTGAAAGTAGAAGTCATTTACGTGATAGCACTAGCAATAAGGAAATTCATTTTCCCAAATATTTCCTCACAAAACCCACGCACCATTAATGCAGCATTGAAGGTGTCTTTGGTGTCAAAGGTTACTTTGTCATTGTAATGTATCATTATTTCACTTACACGGGGAAGCGTGGAGCGCCCTATGGCGGAGCAATAACCCCAAAGTTGAAGGTCACCAGAGAATGACGTCAAACACTACTCGTACATACTTCATATGTGTACAAATGTTTGTCAAATGTAGAAAAATCATTGTTGTAGCGAAAACTTCCTTACCGATGAGTAAAATTTGTTAATAATACTAAATGCAATACTAAATTGGAATTAGGTTGGCCACTTGCCTTATGCTTGTTGCTTGAGAACGGAGTTAGTGTTGTAGGTCAACCACTTTATAGAACTGTAGTTTGTAATAAACGCGATGTAACATGTACACATTGATGATGTGAAATGCTTGGTAGAAAAGTGTTTGAAAACATAAAAAAATATGCACATCTGGTCTACTGAAGGCGGTTTCCAGAACAAAACTCCAATCGCAATTGAGTCATCCAGTTCTTGATCTTTGGGTGCACCTTCCGCATTGGTGATATCAAGATTCATCATCATCATCATCATTTCAGCCAAACGACGTCCACTGCTGGACATAGGCCTCCCCCAAGGATCTCCAAACCGATCGGTCCTGCGCCACCCGCATCCAGATTGTCGGCTATGAAATAAAATGATTTATTTCCGATAATATTCCGCAATGGCGGCTTACCATCAGGTGGGCTGTGTGTGTGCTTGCTTATCATGCCGCTGTGCAATTATATATTTTAATTGAAAGTTTTATGAATTTACTCTATCAGTAACTACCAAATCCACCGCTGACTCCAAATCATTTGGGAATGAGAAAGAATAACGACAGTTGGCCTTACATATATGAACATAATAAATACATAATTCTTGATACTTACAAAAAAGCGTCCTCAAACATCAACGATCTGAAGGAGACTTTGAAAACTACAAAAGGTGATAAAGATATTTATTGAACGATATCTAAATCTAAAGTTGGCATATGGTACTTTATTAAAAGAGAGAGATAGAAAGTATATGACGCTATAAAAACACATAATCATGTTCAAATTTATCTTTCATCTCTAGACGACTTTGAAAAGTACAAAATCGTTCTAATATCAATACCAAGGTTATAGAAAATCCGTAGCAGACTGCATCGTCTTGGGAGTGCTTCAATAATGCGATTTCAAAACTAGATCCGAATGTAAAGTCCCCGCTATTCCCACCAGATGACAGCTCGTGTTTACTGCGAGAACTTTGAGATCGGAAAAAGGGGGATGAAAAGATTGGAGGAATCCGTGAAAGGAAATCACGTAGCTATTTTATAGCAGCTGGGAGGGTTGATGGGCAAAGCTGTTGGATGTGCAAGGACGGACTCCTTAAAATCAAGGAGTCATATGTTTTGATAACTTTGAACTTTCCATTTGTAGAACTTTTTTTATCAATATTATAGATAGGTAGTAATTGAATAGCGATTGAAATAAAGCTTTCAGCAGATTGTACTTAGGTTGAGGAAGATTTTTTCTTGAATTATTTTGCTTGTGTAGTTGAAAGTTAAATAGAGTCTTATTAGTTGTAAAAATTATTATGAAGTCCAATTGATGACAAATATAATATAGTAAAAATGCACACTCTAACAATAAGTAATGTTATAGTAAAATAAGGTCAAATAAATTACTAACATTTAACTTTTCAATAACGTGACCACTCCGACGAGTCCCAATTTTGTAGCACCTCTTCAAACCCAAATTAAATTTTATTTTGTAACATTTGTTTGCCTAACAGTAAGCACCACTTACAAGAGATCACCATCGAACATGGTCACAATGTATCACCACACGACTTCATTTGATTATATTTGACATGCCTCGTTAAATGTTACGAAATACTGCCTTTGGATGTATTCGACGCTGATATTCGTTTGTATTCATACAAGTGGACAAACCGATTGTTAATCAGATTATGTTGAAAGATAAGTTTAAATAGTGGTTCGTGTTTAACAGATGATCTAAATTTGCATTCGATTGCATCATTTTGTATAAATAGGCCTCTAATGATCCATAAAATTGAAATGTCAACCTGATTTTGAAAGATAATATTAGAGCAATGCCGTTTTTAGGGTTCCGTAGCCAAATGGCAAAAAACGGAACCCTTATGGATTCGACATGTCTGTCTGTCTGTCTGTCTGTCAGTCTGTCTGTCCGTCCGTATGTCACAGCCACTTTTTACCGAAACTATAAGAGCTATGCTGTTGAAAATTAGTAAGTAGATGTATTATGTGAACCGCATTAAGATTTTCAAACAAAAATAAAAAATAATAATAAATTTTGGGGGCTCCCCATACTTAGAACTCAAACTCAAAAAAAAATTTTTCATCAAACCCTTACGTGTGGGGTATCTATAGATAGGTCTTTAAAAATGATAATAAGGTTTCTCATATCATTTTTTTCTAAACGGAATAGTTTGCGCGAGAGATACTTCCAAAGTGGTAAAATGTTGGTCCCCCCCCCCTGTAACTTCTAAAATAAGAGAACGATAAATCTAAAAAAAATATATGATGTACATTATTATGCAAACTTCCATTGAAAATTGGTTTGAACGAGATCAAGTAATTAGTTTTTTTTAATACGTCATAAATCGTAAACCGCAATTTTCCTCTCATTCAAACAACTCAAATATAAAAACATCGATCAAACTTACAAAGAACTACAAGAACTTTTATATTATGATGATACTTGCTGCTACGGAACCCTTCATGGGCGAGTCCGACTCGCACTTGGCCGGTTTTATTGTTTTTAATTTTATATCAAAGCCCAGGTCTTATGAAAATATTTATGTAAATTAAAACTTTATGAATACAAGAAGTGCTGCGTTATAATATCTAGGAAAAACAATAAGTAAACAATTTCAATTAAGAAATTAACATATTAAACATAAAATAATGAACAAAGGAGACTAAAGCAATTAAATGATACATCAAACACAAAAATGATTGAGAAAATTTAAGAAAGAGATGCCTATTTTTTTTTGTGAATCTACTTGCTCAATATAATGTACACCAAGCAAAATAATCCAATTATAGATGCTATCGCCAGACCAGAGTTTCCTATAGTAACATATTGCTTCGAAATAAAAAAAGGTCTGAAAGTCCATTTCATATCTACCCGGCGAAAACACTTGAATCCTTTCGGAAAATTCACAATTCCTACAGGAAGATAATACAGAAATGTAAGGGGATTCCGATATCATGTATTACCTCAAATATTACTTACTCGACAACGAATAGCGCAGTTTTCCTTTCGCAAAATGTAAAATGGTCTCGGGGAAACTGAGAGTCATAAAGTTTTATTATTTACATGTTTGCAGTAGATATTTTTAAGTTATGGTCCATGCTTACTTCCTTTAGCTATGTGGTACTAAAGTACGAGGTCGTACTCATAAATTGCGCTTTACTTTTAACCGTAGGTAGATACTAAAGATTTCAAAGAAAGGGGTTATTCTTTTGGCAACGGTTTTAAGAGAAAATTTTTAAATTTATGATTTTACATGAGAATGAACACAACCAACTGTATTGATTTTGGTTCTAATAGATGCTACATTTACTTTTATTTTTAGTTATTCCCAACAATTAGAAAAATGAAAAGCTATTAACATGAAAAACTAATTTTAACGCTTCTAATTTCCAAAATATTTTTTTTAATTAGTTACATTCTTTGTTTATTCGTTTATCTAACATAGACATTACCCCACAGTTTATTGTCCTGTACAATCAGAATCCTTTGGTCATGTCCTGTGTTCCAACTAGACGCACTCATTGTGTTCCATTTCGTTTTACGTTCCGGTCCGGAACATTGCAAGACCTTTAGACGCCCGGGCGGGGCGGTCACCTTGCGAATTCGTTGGGCCGCTGACTCTGTAAGCCTATGCACATAAGCAATGATATACTACTGGAGAAGACTAGCACTGTCATGAAAATTACGACTTATTTAATTGTAGAAATGATTTAAGTAATCAAGACTTTAGATATGAATAGAAATAGAACTCTTTATACTCCAAAATATTAGCAAAAGCCTGTATGTAGCTTTTGCTAATATTCTGAAGTATAAAGAGTCTTCTCAGAAGAAAAAAAAGGGGTTGTTAATGACAGGTGATTGGTATGACACGTTTATACAATATAACTTTTCGTTGTTGATATCTCTCAAAATTTATCTTAGATTTTGAGGTTTTGGATTTTAGGTCACCTCCAAATACCGACCGACTCTAAAGTAACTTGATTTTTACAATGACTGAAGAAAGGCAAGAGCTTTCAAGGCTTATAAATCAAAATGTATGTAATAATCGACACTGTTCAATTAGGGTATGCAATGGAAAGACTCTTGCAGTTGAATGCGTTTAAGTAAGAATACTTTTCTATAAATCGTAGGTGTTTGGAGAGTTTTTAGTGGATATTATGTTCATTCTCCTTACTCACTAAAAGAAGGTTAAGTTTCAGTCACTCCCACGGGTGACTTTTTCACAAACAAAAATAAACACTTTTTCGAAAATAATGGTTTTGAGTAACTCTATATATATCCTTCAAAACTAACTGTTTCTTTTCGCTCAAACATTAGGTCGCCTTTACGTTCAAATGTCAAAGAAATATTTCTGGTTCGTTCGTTACCAATTCATGTCCAATTCACGTGAAATAGTAAGGTTATCAGAGCAAGGGCAAGGTAACCTCGGTACCCTAGGTTATGGACGCTCAGAAACGAAATATGACACTGAGCCCTACAGTACTAGTTTAGGGTTGCTACTAAATTGATAATTTTTTAATCAAGACTTTATTTTATCGAACATTGTGATTTTTAAAATATAGAAACTTGAGGTGATGTTTATCTTCGCAAATTCACTTAACACGTTTGACTACATTCCTGAGAAGCATTGTGTAAAAAAAGTATTTGAAAAATGAAAAAAACTTTTATGGTCCCTTTGACAAAGTAATAACTATTAAAAATGCTAAAAAACATCTTACTAATTCATTATTGATACACAAATATTTGATTCTATCTTTATCTTATCGGAGGTTTCGAAATACATGTGCTTGGATTTTAAAGAAAGTTTGATTTTAGATGGGCATGTTTTACAATAAAAGTATTATACATTTTTACGTACATTATTATATTTCTTACCTGATTAAAAAAAATGTTGAAATCTGCTTAATCTAAGCTGTTAAAACTTAACCCTACTAAAGGTTCAGGCGGAGTTGTTGCTTTTGCTTTTCATTAAACAGAGAACACGCGATGTAGCACGAAATGAAAAATTGGCTTTTCTCATAAGTTAAGCTTTGATAAAGGTATGTATTTTTAGAGAAAAACTTTGTGAAAAAATCAGTGAAGTATTCTTGATACCATTTTGCATCATCGTGATCACAACTTGTGATCTCAACCAAAATTAGGAATGCCTAAGTGTATCTGAAAATGTTCTTGATTTTGCTTTGGATAACTTATTTCCCCTCACTAATCGATTCGACGAAAATCTAGATTTATAGCACAGATGTGTTTCATGTCAATGTATTATGGGCTAAACAACAGCTATTTCCTACCAGTAATCGACTGGTATCTAGGAATTTAAGAGTAACAACAGTAGTTGTTGTGTTAGATAATTTTATAGTAGACTGAACTATCTCTTTCTTATACTCGCAATCGATTTGACTTATATGAAGGACCGCATTGAACATAAAAATATTAGTGACAATTTTACTTTTATGTTGTGATTACTTCATAAAATAAGTTATCTTACTTGCTTAAATACTGCTGTTATTTTTAAATACTTACGTTAAATATGTCGGTAAAATTCGTTATAAAAAGGTTCTATTGTATTCTAGTAACCTTTACTAATATTAACAAGCTGTTTTTTTACTTTTACCTTTATGTCCCTGGAAAAAACACTTTATGCCAATAGATTAAAGATCTAAGTCGTACATCCAAAGAATAGATTTCTATCCAAAGGTAGACAGAAAGGTCGCAAGATATCTTCGCCTAGGGAATTTATATCTGTGATTTAGTATGAGCTCTTACAAGACAAGACAAGCGTGGTGGATTAATGACCTGAGTCGGTACGAACAACGATTTCGGGTTCGTTTGAAAGTCACTTCTGTATTTGAGCATACTTAAACTTATTTGTAAAAGTCTTCTTGAAATATTAGAATGTGATTCGTAATCCTTTAACATTTCATGGCTTTGTTCTTAGACCTTTTTTATTTTCTTACATTTTGATCTCTATTAAGCAATGGTTTTCAACCCTCATATTAGATAATTCGATTCGATTTTTTGTCATAAATCTTTGAATGAAAGCTTTGAGAAGACTGACATTCATATTTTATCATCTGCACTAGTAAAACATTGTAAAGTTGTTTTCTCATTGTGATACTAAACCGAGTATTACAAATTGCTTCAGAAAACTTACGAGACATTTACTCATACTCCTTCCAACAATAACATAATAATTTTTCATCTCACCTATGAATTTGAACAAAGGCCACCCGAAGCCATGTTCCTATTCAACGAACTTCTTACATAAAGACAAGCTACAATTCGCTCCCAACGCTCGACTTCCACTATTTGCATAATGGTTTTATTACAATTCAAAGTTCTTCAATTTCCGAGGAAATATCGAGCAATTTTAAATTATAGCAGGGGGTGGTCTGCGTCATACCTAGACCAAAAATGTTCGCATATTAACTGTGGAGCCATACTCTTGTTAAGGATGATAACAGCGAAATGATTTACAATAAATGATAAAAACCCTGTTTCAACTGATTCAGCTACGGCATCAATACTTATAACATAATTTTCTCTAATTATTAGTACAGTATTGGAACATTGAATCATTTTGCCATAATCATTCACACTATCTATTAAGTCTTATCATCATCATCAATGCGAATTCCAGTGTAAAAATAAAAAATTGTTAAAAAATTGATAACGTTTTCACATAGGTTAACATCTATAGAAATTTAATATTCATTAGGTAAAATGGATAAAAATTTACCTTTTTATTTGCTTTTATAGTTACTGTAAGTTGTTTTATTCTTCTTCTTTATAATATTCATAATATTTTGCATTGCTTTGCAACATGACTTAAAGGCATTAAGTATATTATTCCCTTAAAACTTGTACAGTCAACAGCACATCAGATTACCCTAATCAGTCAAATTTCTAGAACCAATTTTCAGCTTTATTCACTTCTCATAGAGTTCTTTTTCAATTGAGAATTTTTGACACATTGGGGTAAGTTGATCCTGCCGACCGTACACCGCATGCATTAGTAATGAATACGCTTGTTTTGAGGAAGCAATGGTTAGTTATTAGATACATACAAATGCAATTACCATTAAACTAATTACGAAATTGAGTTCGCTAATGTTAAACCTACGCAGACTTTAGCTGCAGAATACATAGTAATAAACTGCGTTAGAATTAGAAATGTTTGCTTGTAATGTAAAACCGAAGTTATGTTTAAAAGTTAGTGGTTTAATTAACAGTACAAGTAGCGTTAGTACTTAAGTGTGTTTAGCTTTTAGAGTACGTATTGTAATCGATAGTTGTAGTGACTTCTATTTTATAAAATACGTACAGAAAGATACGAATAAAGGTCGAATGGTAAATTAGTGAATACTGATGAGATAAAGCAGAATGTTTGTACTTTTGAAGGATACGGCTAAATAAAGCCCATTTGACTAAAAAGTTGAAATGACAGAAGTGTGTGAGCATTGAGAAAATTGACTGGTGACTAGTCCTATAACTATAAATATTATAAATGCGAAAGTTTGTGACGATGGATGTACGGATGTATGGATGTTTGTAACTCTTTGCCTCTGACACTCACACAGTTTAGAGCAATTAAGTACGCAATGTATGAAATGTTATTTGACGTAGTTGAATGCTAATGCTTGTGGAAATTGCTACTTATAAGCCTAACCTAGTTGCAGAATGATTTATATAAAAGAAAAATAAAACAGACAGGGCCTTTTTATCTTGTAATAGGTACGTCGAATATAGTAAAAAACTTAATAATCTCTACAAGACAACCTCCAGACTGAGGACGCAAGTTATGTTCAGGCCTAAAAAAGTTTCAAGGCAGACGCACCAAAGACGAAGTAGTTCTTATAACTTTATTAACTACTAAAAAAAACAAGGGACATTTTCACTCAGTGATATAAATTGTGTGTGCATTGCTGTGAAGTAATAACTCTATTGGTTAAAAAAGTACATGAATTGCAAGTCGACCATTACAAAACTTTGATTTTACGAAACAAAACAATAACAAAAAATAATCTCATTATTATACAGCTTAAATAATTAAAACTCAGCATATTATGTTTGACAGAGTGACACGAAGTGAACGCCAATTTATGGTAATTAAATTGCTCACAGACAGTCGATTTTAATGTGCCATGTTAAGTTCCTCCACCAAACTGCAGTAGGCCAGCGTGGTGGAGTATGGCCCACACTATCTCACAATTGAGATAGGGCCTGTGTCTGAGTAGTGGGAACGTATTAGGCTAATGATGATAATAAGTTAAAAATAGGTAGCCGACTCTATAATATGAATAATTGTTAAGATTTAACATATGCCAGCTATTTAATTTCGCTTCCATGGATTAGCGCCTACTTTTAATTAATGATTTAACAGGTCATTAATACCCGTATTAACAAGATAAATCAACTAATCAAGAGAAAACATTATTCATCGGCGTTAACAGATACCTTGATCCACCTTATTTCGATTACGTCCTAAAGTGCATCTTTTTATGGTTGCCATAAATAACTACCCACATCATTCAAAGTGGATTTACTGCGTAGAAATTTAATTAAGGATTCGAATGTAATACTAGATTATGAGTTCGCCCACTATTGAGCTGTGATAGTGTGGGCCTCACCGCATGCACAATAAGATGCGAATACCTGGTAAATAGGATAAGGTTACGCGAAGGATAAAGCTTAACTACTATATTAGGTATACGCTAAAATAGTTTTTTTTTTATATATTTGGACTAAGCTAGCACTTGACCACAAATTTGCCTGATGTTAAAGAACTATGCGGTCTACGATGGAGCGCGCTTGCTTAGGAAAAGCCCGTTAATTCTGGCCTTGAAGAGCCCTAAGTTGTATTGTGTAGAAAAGATAGATCCCGGCAGAGAATTCCACTCTCGCGCAGTCCGTATCAATATAGTTTATATTAGTAATAGCTTAGCCTAACTATATAAAATTTATATGGATTTTTCGTTTTGCAACTGCAATACAAAACCTTTATGTTTATATTCGTGGTTGCTCTGTGCGATAGTAAACAACAGCAGTCAAGCTGTCGACGCACATGTTTGCAACTTCTATCTAACCGACTTTTTTATTTTATTCTTAGTTCTATTTAGAAATAAGCATATTTAATTACTAGCTGAGCCGGTGAACTTCGTATCACTTACCTCTTAATATAAACCATATTAAATCAAACATCAAATAGATTGACAGGTAAGAACAGTTTGTATGGGAAAATAAAACTATCGTTTTTAGTATTTTCCTCGCGGTTTTTTTCATATTTTCTCATCGTTTAAACCTTCCCTGGACTTCCACAAATATTTCAAGACTAAAATTAGTCAAATTTACGAGCCATTTGGTGTAATGGTCGAGAAGTCGGCTATTACACCAGAGGTCGCGGGTTCGATCCCCGCACGGTACAAACATTTGTGTGCATGAACATGTCTGTTTGTATCGGTCTGGGTGTTTCTATGTATAATATGTATGTATTTACAAAAACAAAAGTATATAAGTAATGTTTATCCGTTGTCTGGCACCCATAGTACAAGCTAATGCTTAGTTTGGGGCTAGATGGCGCTGTGTGGATAATGTCCAGAGATATTTATTATTATTATTATTAAATCGGTTTAGTCGTTCTCGAGTTTTAGCGAGACTAACGAACGAATAGCAATTAATTTTTATTTATATAGATTTATGTTTTTCTCAGTAAGTGAATTGTAATATTCTTTACCGATTATGGTAAAAGTGTTTGAGGTAATTAAAGATTGATCAAGAGATGGGAACTTGAATAAAACGAAGAAACATTATATATATATATTTTGTTAGACGAACGAAATATTTGCTGTAAACAAAATTTCTAGTTAGTAAACTCTTATTATTTTGTAAAACCAACAAATGTTATTAAACATGACGATATTACTTTTGACAACCAAAAAAATAATTATCAAGTAAATTTTTTCTTTTCTACTTGAAAGAAAACTGCTTTTCAGTTAACATTTTCTTGGCACAAAGATAATTCCGTTCTAAAAAGTAAACTCGTTGTTATACTATCCTCAAAGTATACATACATAGAGATCGTCAACCCAAATGCAAACCGCAACCCTAGTTTACGTAACGGGGTGGATCTACGTAGAATGTTATTTTTGATAAAAAATTTAGATTTTTTATCAACCCACGTGCAGAGCTTCAGTACAATATAGGATCTATAGTTTTCAAGATTCTAAGCAATTGTATATTAAAAGCACACAAATCCGACCTATACTAATCAAAATATTGACGAAAGAAGAAAAAAATACGTTCAGAATAATGACTGCGTATTAGGAAAATGATATTTCTGTAAAGAACAATGACCTGTGTTGATAACAATGACAAACTTATAAATGTTTTTGAAATATCAGGAATAAAACCCAATTTTGTAGGAAACATGATTTTAATCATGAGTACCTAGTAACAATCTGTTGTTTTTAATTTATATAATTTCCTAACCTTTCGCCCGCGGCTTCGCCCGCGTGAACTATAGGACGTTATCCCGCGGGATTTTTATAAATTATAGCCTGTGTTATTCTGATGTATACTATATTATTGCCTCAACCGCTATGTCCCTGCATTGTAAAACTGTTATCTTCGAAAATATTCATTTAAATTACATGCTTTAAAGGGCCACATTGATCTATATTCTTCTTCTTCTTTGTCGTCACACTCTTGGCAGAGTGGTCGTCACATCAGGGGTGGTAGCAACCTTTACAATCCGCCACCACTCATCTCGTACTGTAGCTCTTCTTGTGCATTCATGGAGTGGACCATTGAATGTAGCCTTGACTTGGTCGGTCCATCGCATCGGTGATCTACTGCGCGCTCTAGCGCCTTCGACTCTCCCCTGCACCACAAGTCGCTCCATAGAGATCTATGAAGACAGATGTCTTCTCGACGTATGATATGTCCAAAGAAAGTGAGAATACGACATTGGACGATGGAAGAAAGACGCTGTTTGGTGTCGAGTTCTTGGATGATTGAATCGTTGGTTTGGAACTGTGTCCAAATAGTATAGGTACCAAGCAGGTACCAAACCCATAGCCATCATAACCTCTGTATTTGGAAAGGTGTTTGAGCGGATAATCAACTCCCAACTTGTCCGCTAACTAGAAGATCATTACTACATGACCGACAGTATAGTTTCAGACCAAAACGGTCCACGGGTGATCTTCTAGCTTACGTATCGCACCTCTGGGGGGAGGATATGGAGAAGCATGGTGAATCTATGGCTTTTAGCCTGGATATTGCCAAGGCTTTTGACCGTGTTTGGCATCGCTCGCTTTTTTCCAAGCTTCCGGCATATAGTCTGCCAACTCGCTTATTATGCGACTGGATTGCGGGATTTCTGGAGGGTCGCAGGATTCGTGTCCTCCGTGATGGACGCGCTTCTCGCTTCCTCCCAATAAATTCCGGAGTGCCTCAATGCCTGTCGCCGACTTTGTTTCTTCTGCATATCAATGACATGTTATCACTAGGTAATATTCATTGCTATGCGGATGACAGCACTGTCCACGCACGATATTTCGGAAGACTTGCGGCTAAACAGACCGAAACCGAGGAAAACAGGAATCTTCTTGTCGCCGAGCTTGACGAGGTCCTGGACCGCATATCCAAATGGGTTGCCAGCAATCTCATCGAGTTCAATGCCAAGAAAACACCTGACAGGTGTGTTTGTTTTCTGCAAATCTTCTCCTTTTCTTTCCCATTCCACTCTTCAGATCACGCCCTTACCAATACAGGATAGCCTAAGCATCCTTGGCATCGATGTTCGTAGCAACTTGAACCAACGGGAATAATATATCAAGAGCGTCATCAGAACAGCTTCCCGTAAACTCGGAATGAACAGTATGAGACGATTTTTCTCTCCGGTGCAGCTTTGTCTCTTATACAAGGCACAGGTTCGCCCGTGTGTGGAATATTGCTCTCATCTCTGGGATGGTTCCGCAAAGTACTTATTGGAGGCCCTCGACAGGTTGACGACGTGATATCCGTATTGTCGATAATCAAGAAGTGACTAAGACCCTAGAACCTCTTCAGTTACGTAGAGACGTTGCTAGTCTTAGTGTTCTCTACCGTCTCTATAATGGGGAATGCTCTGAAGAGTTATTCCAACTCATCCCGTCCTCCCCTTTTCACTCCCGAACAACACGCGCCGGACTGCGTTGCCATCCCCATACCATCCAGACACTGGTGGCCCGTACCAAGAGGTATAGTTCCTCTTTTTTGCCCCGTGCCATTAGGTCATGGAATGCCCTTCCGGCTCATGTGTTTCCTTCCTCCTATAATCCAGGGCTTTTTAGGCGGGGCGTGAAGCGGCATCTAAGCAGGCCTTCAGGGTGAGGGTGACTGGCTCACGGTGATGCCACACGGGCGCGTTGCGCTGCGCTGCGTCGACGGAGCGTCGTCGATGCGTTATATTTCATACAAATTGAACGGCATGCCACACGGTCCGTTGTGGCGACGCGCGTCGCCGTAACGCGTGTACAACGCACGCGTAGCCGACAGACGAAGCGGGGGGAGTGGTGCAGCGCTCCGACGACGGAGCGACGACGCACGCGTCGCAGTATGGTTTATGCAGTCGAGATAGCGGTGCGCCCCAAGTACATAAATCATCATAATACTATTAATGACATTGACGTGGACTACCTTATCTCATTAGTTGAGGAAAGACCTCTTTTATGGGATAAAAATCACAAACTAAACCTAAAATCAACGCAGACAACGCACGACGACGCACGACGACGCGTGGACAACGCAGCGCGTTGCGACGACGCATCGGATCGTGTGGCACCCATTCCGTCGAGCGCTTGCGGTGCGTCGACGCAGCGCAGCGCAGCGCGTCCGTGTGGGATCACCGTCAATGGGTACTTTGTTCTATTGAGCCAGTCAGCCTTAATTTTTATTTTATTTGGACCTCACTTCCGCTTACCATCAGGTGGAGTGAGGTCATCCAGACTGCTCCCATATAAAAAAAATTCAGACCGATATCAAGGCTAACTTGCTCCATTTTACTCAACAGGGATTATCTTTAATATTGCCGATGCTTGTTGCAAATAGGGTTGTGTCATCTGCATACTGCAAATTTTAAATTCTATAACCTCCAATTGTGATTCCGTCTGACCAATTCTCGAGTGCTATTCTCATAATGAATTCTGTGTAGGTGTTAAACAGCAATGGTGATAAAATGCAGCCCTGACGGACCCCGGCACTTGGATGAAAGTGATTTGACGACACGTCGTTCGTTCTCACCGATGCTGTTCCTTCTTCATAAAGCTTCCAAGAAAGGTGCACCAGATGTTTAGGTGTTCCCATAGCCAGGAGAGTCTCCCAAAATACTGGCCACCTCACTGAGTTGAACGCCTTTGAGAAGTCAACAAAGCAAATATAGGTCGGCTTGTTGAACTTTCTGGCTTTTAAAATGATCTGGCGCACATTCAGAATCTTCTCACGAGTACCCCTCCCTTTCACAAAACCAGCCTGTTCAGGAGAAATTTCCTTAGATTTATATGCAGTAGAATTTTACTTGCATGTGAAATTAAGGCTATTAGGCGGTAGTTACTGCATATTTTAGTGGAGCCCTTTTTATGTAGAGGTACGAAGACTGTGTGAGTCCACTTCGGGGCCAGATTCCTGATTCCCAAATTTTGTTACACAGGGTATGAAAGATATCGACACCATACTCCCCTGATGCTTTGATGGTTTCAATTGGTATGGCATCTCTTCCTGTAGCTTTTCCGCTTTTTAGTCGCCTGATAGCGACCCGAACTTCGTCCCTCAATACATGTACTCAGTACATGGCTCTTTTTCTTCGTCATGGGCTCTGTCAGGAAATAGTTGTGAGCATGAGGATCTCCAAACAAAGACTGACAGTCCAGGTCCTTCCAGGTTTCAGATATTGCATCTATTTCAGTCAGTAGTTCGCATTGTGGGTTCTCTAATATCCCATGTTTTAGAAGAAAGGGTTTTGGTGATGGATCTTATTTCTTGATGCAGGTCGCCTGTTTGGTGACTATCAGCATGTAGCAGCAATACGTGATAGGTTAGTTTCATAGCGATATCAAGGAAATATTACTGTAAAAAGAAATAAAATCATTATTCTCAACGCAAGTCATTGTCATAAACAACATTTGTCATTATTCTCAACCAGCGTCATTGTCACCTTCATCAAGATTTAGAACAATGACGTTCAGACAAATGATGAATTTGAAAAGGACAAGTCGAAACACGTCTAAAAGGCGTGGCAGCTAGTTAATGTTATGATTACGTTATTAAACACTTGTATCTTTATTCTAAATTGTTGCAAAAGAACGTAGGCATGAATATAAATTGAATTTAGATAGAGAAATAACAATGACTATAAAAGTGTCAATTGTTGTAGAATGAACTTTAAAAACTTATCAGAGCCAACAACGTGCGTTTTTCCGCGGTGAAGTGCGTTGATCGACTGGGGAGCAGGGCGGGGTGTCTGGTCACACACTTAAGTGTTCTACCTTATGTCTCAAAGTTGCGATAATCTTGAAAACAAGAACTGCGCTGACCAATGACTTAATTTTGTAAACTTTTTTTGATCCAATATTTAGAGAACTAAATGGTTCGATAACTATTTTTGTTTTTTATTAATCGGTAGTGTTATAAACGTAATATATATTTCTTAGAAAATGTGTGCTCAAAACAGTTATGATGATTTAATATAATTAATTGAACGAGCAGTAGTGCTTTTCGGACATGGCAAAAATCTTAATATTTGGGCATATTTTATTAATCACGTTTTTATTTATTTCTTTATAGCAGTAAATTTATAAAAACCTTGTTCATAACTTATATAAGAACCGAATGACTGTTTTATTGAAATATAAATTGAATGGTTATTGAGTAAACACGTAGGACATGACATTTGACCGCCCTCGTAGATCCACCCAACGCCTGACCGGCACCCATTTAGACAAGAGACTATCTGAGTTGCTCGCGACAATGGTTGACAACTGCACATTTGAATGCAAACTGTAATGCGGAGATGGCGTCATGGCGACGCGTGCTTTGTAAAATTCACCTTGTAACGTTAGATAAGAGGTAAAGCTGCAAAATACATGCCAGTTACAAGCTACACTGTATGCAATTGCTATTTTACATGAAAATAACATCATTTCATTTCGTTGTTCGGTGTGAATGCAGTCGCAGTGCAATTTTTCTGGTTCGTCGAAATGTAATTTAATCTTTTTGTTTGCTTGTGCATTACGTGCTTTGTGTAAATAGAACTTAAGAAAGATTTTAAATTAATGTAAAAGGAGATATTTAAAAAAGGAAAAGACTAGACCAGACCAGGTAATAAGTAGTTATTATGAAGTTAAGCTTTTTTTTACGTTGTGTGAATAATCACGAGAATTAAGTACAATCAGAATCAGTATACCTAGTTTGATTATGTATTTACCAATTAGTCTGATTTCTTCTTTAGCATAATTATTCAACTATGAATTGACAATTATACATTTTTATTGGTCCAAGGAATATTATATAGTTATAATAGCACCTGATCTCCAAGCATTTTTTCTATTAAAGATGGAAAAAAAAACATTTATTATCAATTTCAGATTTTGAAATCTCACTTGCATTTACCAGACGATAATTTAGCCGACTCTTTATAAGAACAAGTTTCATTGAGCAATCGTATTGATTTTTTCGAACCGTATCAAGCGTTCGTCTTGGAAAATTACTGAAACACCTAAACAAACATGTACTAAATACGACTGGCCTTCGCCGACTGTTGACCCCAAGGGTGGTAAATAATGAAATTTACACATTCCGATCATTATCGCGTAGATTATCCTTCTTATGATGATGTTATGTTAGATTGCTCACACGAGGTAATGTTTACAGGCGCTAATTTTAAAAGTCGGTGTAACATTAGACCACGTATAAAAAAAAACGTCTTTTTATTTTGTACACGCCTATTCAAAATTCACGTATTGACCATCTTCTCAGCACTTACTATAAACACACATTCATTTGTGCATTATTAATGCACAAATGAATGTGTGCTCTCTATTCCTTATTCTTAGCCTCAGGATCATTCGAACTGCAATCTGATATAACTAATTTTTTTTATGTCAGAAAGGGCAAACGATCCAGCGGGTCGCCTGATGGTAAGCAATCAATGCCGCCCATGGACATCTGCAATACCAGAGGGATCGCTGATTCGTTACGGCCTTTTAAGGGGGGGGGGGGGGGGGTGGACCTCCGGCACTCTCACAATCCAGACGAAACACAAAAGAAGTCACTATTATTTCACGCTGGTGTTATGTAAGAAGGTGGTACTTCCCCGGACGAGCCGGCCCATTCGTGCTGTAAACCAGCATGGCTCTACCACTACTAAAACTATAGCGAGATCAGGTGTAGAACCAGCTGTTCTAAGCTAAGCCAACAGAGGTCTCTGTTCTGGAGACCACCTTATTGTTACCATCATCATCATCAATCTGGATTCTATATAGTTTTGTAATAGTTGATGTTATCAACTACATAGTTTGTCATATTCGTTAAATAATGTTTCAAGGTTGTAGTATAGTCAAGGGTCTAGTCCATACTAGAAACATAATATTTGGTAGAATAGTGTAAATATCGTCACGTTTTGCGACCACTGTTTGCAAAGCCGCAAGAATTATGTAACATCGTATAGCCTTAATGTAATTAATTATTTGGTGTTATATCGCTAAGTTGATTTGGAACGTCAGCATTCTAATTTTTTTTTTTTGTTTTTGAAAACTACGCATTCATTTTCTTCTTTATTTCTTTTTACTTAATCCATTCCATTGTCGAACAACGTTAGCTTCAATAGCAAAAGTATTTTTTTATGTTCCAAAGAATCAGACAGAATTAGACGGTGGTATCAATGGATTTAATTGTTAAATTGTTTTGTTTTCTCATTACAAGCTAACATACTTTCATCATTTACTATCGAGTAACTAACCTCTACAAACTTTTCACAAATTAGTGATGCCATGTCAATTGGCTATTGTTAATTCACAAAGAAACAATCGGACCTTGCAATGTTCCTAAAAAAAATGTTCATTATGTAACAAAATCAAACTGGTAGAAGAACAATACAAGCTACTGAAGTTATTCGGTCATTACAAAGCACACGGCAAATAAACGCTTATGAAGCAATAAAGTAACAATAGAACAGTCTGTTGGATATGAGATACTATGAGCAGTTTTGTGTTTTGGATTACTATTCTTGCATATTTTTTGTGGATAACTTTGATCGCATCTTTCATATATAGCGTCATAATATCTAAAACAGCCTTGAGCTTTTGAAGTTTAAGAATGCCAAAGATTCATTGAATAATGAAAACAAATCTAAGAAAAAATTATATAAAATGAAGTTACTTTTAAACTGAATAATAAAACATTGTTCACAAGAATATTTTAACTGAATGAAATAATATTTGAAGCAATGTGATACAGTCCTTGTCTTTTCCACTTTTCGTCTAAATAATGGCTCTCCTGATATATTACAAGCAATAAATGACAAACCAATGAGAGCACACGACTTCCCGTAATAACGGGGATTTATTGTTAATTTTGCTATCGGGCGGTATTCCATCTTTTGGGAGACTGTTTACACCTGGGTCCACGATTGCCTAGGTATAGTTGGATATTTTTGATAATTTTCATAAAGTGACAGAACAAAAATACCATACAAAATTTCATATTGGAACTGTTAAAGTTAATGTCAGTCGCTGTACCAATGTGAAACAATAGAAAAAATTTAACCAGCTCGTGACAATCATTGATTGAATCTCAATTCTCAAAGCAAAGTAGGTTAATGCGAATTAACAAAATTAGAATCAGTAAAGAAGCTATATTAAGTACCTCAACACGACACGAAATAAACGACTAACTGACGATTCGGACACAGTTTAAACACGTGAATAAGCAATCATGCGAAGAATATTTTGTATACTGGGTGGAACTTATCCTCAACCTCTACCCCTAACCACATGGGAACATGACTTAATTCTCTAAGCTTAATTTTTTATCTAAGTTATTATTTTTTCTATACTAATATTATCTTTATAATATTTAAAAAAAATAAAGATTTGATTGTTTGTTTTCTATTGAATAGGCTCAGAAACTACTGAACCGACTTGCAAAATTCTTTCACTGTTGGAAAGCTACACTATCCCCGGGTGACATAGGGTACTTTTGATCCTGGAAATGTGGGGAAAGAGGGGGGTGCAAGCGCGCAGGCGACCACTAGTTATACAATAAACAATGTTTTTGAATGATGTAAAAACGACTAACTGACGATCTGTCTGTACTTTTGACAGCTCGTTTATTGTATAAAAACGGTAACATAATTAAAGTCTTAGGCTCAAGTTATACTTTACTCGTCTATAGATACAAGTGTTAGTATTAGTCTTCGTCTAAATTTAGTCTTGATCGTGCACGAACCAATGAACTATCCAATTGACAACAATCAAGGCCACAATCATTACCAGTCGGTCCAATGAACCTAGAATTGTATGTACAGTCGCCAGCACATCAGACTACCCCAATCTGTCAAATTTCTACAACCAATTTTCGGCTTTATTCACTTCACATAGAGTTCTCTTTCAATTGAGGTTTTTTGACAGATTATGGTAGGTTGATCTGCTGCCGTTCGTACTACGTTCTAACAAACTGGGGTTAGAAATCGATTTACTTGAAACTAAATGACAAGTGGCTTGCATGATTTATATGAAAAAATGGATTTAATAGAGCCTATTAATATATTCATTCGTATACAGAAATTGTTCAATCTTCGAAAACTACAACCCATCTACTAAAGTAGATTCCTATTTGACTAACACGTTTGTGCCCTAAACTATGACGCTTGAATTTGAGAAAAAATGTTAATCGATAATTACATACATTTCCTCAATATCTCTTTATATTACGGCTACAATGAATTTGCCTGAAATTCACACTTGAAAACAAATATAATACGTTAATTAATTACTCCGGGGAATGCAATAACGTCAATTAATGTTAATTACCTACCAACTTATCTTAATGCTATGGTTGATATGTGGAAAATTGGAAATCTATAATAATTAGCTATACGTTAAACTAAACTTTATCGCAAAGCGGTTCATTTACCGAAACACTATTTCATTGTAATGTATTGTCCTGGACCCTGAGATCGAGGTCCCATAATTAATTCACTAGACCATCGAGGCGTTGAATTTTAATAAATCAATATCTATAGACATTATTCACACAGCGCCATCTAGCCTCAAACTAAGCATTAGCTTGTGCCATAATTATTATGTGCCAAACAACGGATAAACATTACTTATATACTTTTTTTTGTAAATAGATACATATTATACATAGAAACACCCAGACCGATACAAACAGACACGTTCATGCACACAAATGTTTGTACCATGCGGGGATCGAACCCGCGATCTCTTGGTGTCCTCCGCGACTTCACAACCAGTTCACCAAATGGCTCGTCAATTAAAATAAACTAAAGTTAAAGTTCTCGATGTTTTGATTGTATTCGTATATCGATTTTTAGATCATTTAAGAACCCTTTCTATAATCGAATTGATCTTAGAGTTTTTGTTAGGACGTGTTAGTTTTCAGATCACGTCCCGACCCCGCAGTGAGGGCCGGACTGACCCCGATAGCCACTGCATTACATTGTTGCATTATCAATAAGCTTGTATTCATCTAATCATATCTACTCAATTACTAGTCGAAAATAAAAAACATTGAAAGTGGTTCTGATTGAGGCAATTATAAATCACTGTGGGATCAATATCTAATATAAGATAAATATGAAGTTAATTGTATGAATTTCCGTATTTAACATTGAGAGCGGAGCGGAGTTACAATATAGTGGAATTTAGTTTATAAAATCAAATATAACATAAAGTAAAAAAAGTATCAGCCTATTTACTGTCCCACTGCAGGGCAAAGGCCTCCATTCCTTGAAATCTAGTTATCGTTACAATGATGGGTACTGGCTTAATCACCACGCTTGACGAATGCGGGTTGGAGATCACAAAACCAAGCTTTGTCCGAAAAAAACAACACAAAGTTAGCTCGACCCGGGAATTGAACCCAGGACCCCGAGATCTTGGCCCGGTACTTAAACCACTAGACCGTCGAGGCGTTAAACGAAAACAAACAAATAACAAATGGAATCAAAATCCCTCGATTGAGGTTCTTAAATCACTTAACCTAATCAGATGTCAGCGACAAGGAGATAATTTTTCAAAGTATTGGAAGAACCCTTTTAACTCAGCCATTTTAGCACTCAGTAAGCTCTACCCAAATCACAAATCCATGCGACTGAATGAAGGTCAGGACCTCTCTCAAAACCGCTGTAGCCGAAATGTTTGGAAATGAAATTATAACATAAATTCATTAATCTATTAATCCGCTCCGTCCGACCGTTAGGAGTTGATAGTAAAATGGAGGTTAATTCGGGCGTAGGTTGATTCAAGGCACAGTATGAACTTCATCTGCAGTATGACAATTATATTTTTTGGGTTTGAGTTTGAGCCTATGTGAAACTCTACTCTTTTTTTATTGCAATGTATAACAAGACGAGCAGATCGTACACCTGATGGTAAGCACCACATCTGCCCTTAGACAGTTAGGTGCCAAACAGTTACTAAGCATTTACAGTCTGGCACTGCCCTGCGCCCGCTACACCAAGATGACAGTTATTAGGCCTCATATACCCAGTAATTTCACTCTTCAGTGCCCTTTTCCCAAACACAGAAGTGAATGACACACTTCTATTTCACGGGAAAATATCTGGCACTACGGTGGTACCCGGACGGTAGACGGTCCAGTACAGGAACCTACCACCTGGTAAAAACTCTGCAATAGCTTTGTAGCAAGGCTATGGTTCTTATGGACAATTGTTAAGGCAAAGACTTTGCTACCTCAAATTGATTGAGCTCTTAACCCTTTGACATAGGTCCTGTGGGGCGATCGCGCTAAATAATCAACAACTGATTACTGAACCTTAGCCGTTGGTAGTGCTATCGCGGTTGAAACAAGCGAAGGCGAATACGAAGTTGGCACGGCTGCGGTTCAGTCGTGGTTTATTTAGCGCAATAGTTTAATAGTACAACCCCCCCCCCCCCCCGGACTAAAGATATGATTCATGATATCGTACTTTACGAAAAGTTTGCTCTGATTTTTGAAAACCACTCCCCGTTTATGATAAAGGGAAAAACATCAGATGTTAGTTCTAATATTCGTAGAAAACGTTTTTACTGTCAAAGAGGCAGCTACACGCAATCGTGAGATGTACAAGTTGCAACATAACTAATGGTCACGACTTACCTATATACAATGTTGGTAAATAATATGTCATGTAATTTTATATGTAGTAATTGTTTTATGATAATCACCTTATTTCATTTGCTGCTTAAAACAATGATGATTGCTAAATTAAATATTAATTATACTCTTATAACTTAAAGGTTTCTGAATGACATTAAAACCGTGTCCATGAACTGTTCTCGATTTTACTGATCGAACCTATACCTATTTCCGTCATCTCTCATGCTTTAAACTGAGCACAAATTCGTGACAAAAAATCATCGAAAAATGAAATATTTTATTAAATAAAATATAACGATTAAACAAATAGTAGGTACGTTTATGTGCAGAGTACTACATATAGAGAAAGTTTTTATTGTCGTTCTTTTTCTTGTTACAACTTACAGCGGAGCAATGAATCGACGTAATTCTTGGTACAGAGATAATTTGGGAGATAATTTTTTGCTTTGTGAGTAAGACGGTGTACTGCAAGGAGGGACACTGTGTCCTGAGGCCGGGCGAGACGAGGCGAGGCGTGAATGAGGCGCGTGTTGTGTCTGCCAGTCTGCTCGTATCGATCCGGCGCCCTCGTTTCACCGGCCTGACTGCGCCCGCTAAAAGGATGTGCAGTTACTGGAACCGCCAGGAGTAGTAAAGTATCAGCCTATTAATGTCCCGCTGCAGGGCAAAGGCCCTTGAAATCAAGTTATCGCTACAATGGGTTGGCGCTGGGTATTGGCTTTATCACCACGCTTGCCAAATGCGGATTGGTCATCAAAAACCCAAGCTGTGTCCGAAAAACCGACACAAAGTTGGCTCGACCCGTGAATTGAACCCAGGACCTCGAGATCTCGGCCCGGTACTTAAACCACTAGACTATCGAGGCGTTAAGGCAAGTAGTAGGAGAAGTAGTAATTAGAACTAATATTATGAATGCGAGTGTAACTTTGCCTGCGTGCCTGTCTGAAACGACTAACTGTCGTTTCGGACACATTTTATTCGGACACAGTGTCCGAATTGACACTTTTTAATTTTAATATTTTTTGAAACGGTATACTCCTAAAGCAATGACCGATTTTGATAAAATTTTGTTCATATTTGCAGACTGGACTTTAGGAAAGGATAAAGACTGCTAAACTTAATATCTTGATATAATTATCAGTTCCCTTGGAACAGAAAATGTTTTTGTTTGTGCTTATTTCACGTCAAACAGAGCGATGGATCGGTATGATTTTGGGTATGGATAGAATATTTCAGGAGCTAGTTTTGCTAGAGAAACATCACATTCCTGCTGAATAATGTCGTATTGGTATAATTATAATTTCTTATGTTACCACCATTTAATTTTATCACCGCTTGTTATTGAAATCAAGGTGTAGTCAATAACTAATTTGCTTCATTAATCGGATAATTCAGAGAATGAAAACTGAGAGTGTGCTGTCACACATAGGTGATTTGTTTACTCTTTTGCCCCTTCATAGAAAAAATAACGGCGAGTACACTAAATAAATGAAGGGGTTTTTCAAGTCCCCTAGCCATATCCATTTTCTCTGGGTCTACGTTATGTAGGACACGAGGCATATTCCAGTTGCCAGCCTAGTGCAAGACGTCGATAAAAACGCTCACTGCAGTACTGTTTGCGCATTAGGCCCGACCAATACAGCAGGCAGTTGTGTTGCTAGTTTATTATATACGCAGAGCTTGAAAACTCTATGTATCGGAGCATATTGTGCAATTTATATTCTGATATGTTTACGAGTACTAGACTAGACTAATTGAAGGTACATGAGTATATTTGATTTACATGCTTCTTTGACCGATTTGGCCCGGTGTTGCATTTACGAGTATGTGACGACTCGCACGTTAATGTGGAGTATACTTGAAATTAAAGGCTCGAAGATCAGATGAGCCTACAATCTGGCAGCACAATGAGCAACGCTTCCTGGTGAAGTGTCCCTCAATGGAATAGGCCGTGTGGGTGGGCTGCGTGTCTGTCTGTCAACTGATCTAGTAAAAAAAACGTATGAGACAGTGGTACTTTCGCAATTGGCTTTATTCGATTGATACACAGAAACTGTATGCAGTGACATTGGCTACTTTTTATAAATATGTGGTAGAGCCACAGCTCTAACACATAATTATGTATTTATTTTACAAAATTTATCGTTTTTGATGCCATACTGTAGATTCTTATAATATTCGAGCCTTTGATATCAAGTGTACTGGCTCCCACGATTATATTGCCGGAACACACAGTCAGACCTGTTATTTACCAACTCGTGTAAACGGTCTTTAATAAAATCCTCTTTATTTAATTAAATAGCATTTGCTTTTGAAGTTTACGAAAACACAAAAGCCTTTTTGACCTTTTCTACATTTTATAATGGGTTTAGGGTAGTACATATTTTCTTATTACAAATGAGATAATAGCGAATGTAATCAAGGGCCCATCATTGATCTATAATCATGTATCGATTTACCAGAAATAGAAGTCATCGATGCGTAAAGTTAGTAAACAACAGTAAATCATTAATATCGCATTTCGCTATGTAATCGTTATGGGCTGTCACTAGTTTTGTATAATTTAGTATGGATAGTATTAAACTACATATAGGAAAAAAAACTACAATTTTCTTTACGAGCAAACCCCTTAATTTTTTCTAAAGAAAATAATGGTTCGTGCATTACAAACAAACATTATACAATTTTATTCGCAGTCTCTTCAAGTTTACTCCGTGTTTTTTTTCACTAGATCAGTTGGCAAACAGGCACACATCTCACCTAGACTATGAAGGCGGCTACTACGACCTATTCCATTAAGGGGACACTTCACCAGGACAATGAAGATTCGCTACATGAAAATTTATGTTTATGGTCAACAAATACTTGGATGTTAAATTTATGTATCTGCAGTCAAGCGCCACTCGCGGTATTCGCATGCAGGGACGAAAATTTGCTTAGTTCCGTCCATAAATTGATCGAGTCGAAAATTATGAACAACGGAAACGATGAAATAACTTTCCTAAAAATCTTCTCGAAACAACTTGACAAAAGCAATCTGTTCAAGATAAAAAGCCTTGAATTCCACATGATCTATTTCCCAAACGATGACAACTCAGAGATTTTCCCGAACAAACCGCACGAATCTCGAGCGTAGGTGTTCGCCGCTAGAAAACGTTCAAGTGCTTGTATTTCGATTTCGTTCGGTTTCCAATTTCCTTTGAGCGTATTTATACTTTCACGATTTCCGAAGATACCGATATCGATATGGCAGAGTCGTTTATTATGAAATAATAGCTGCAATGGCTTCTATCTAAACTTTTGTAGAGAAAATGAAAGTTTCCGTGGGAAATTTCGAAATGTTTCCAGGAGGATATTGAAGATACTCAACCGGAAAGTAATGTAACATGTACCTATGTCTCATATACTTAGAGATATCTTAGAAAAGGTTTACTATTTACTTGGTAAAAGATTCGACTCCGGTTTAGGTAAAATTAATTGTAGGTTACAACACTTACAACTATGGTATCAATAGTCCTGGTAGTGTTCAGGAAATGAAAGAAATACCTTTTGGAAAATAATAATAATGATAACAATGCTTCTAATGTGACATCATGAATGTTTTAAAACTGGGAACGATAATTATAGACTACTAGCTGTCTCGGTGAACTTCGTATCACTTACTAGTATTTTACTCACAATTTTTCCATATTTTCTCATCGTTTACACCTTTCCTGGACTTCCACGAATATTTCAAGACTAAAGTCAGTCAAATCGGTTGAGCCGTTCTCGAGTTTTAGCGAGACTAACGAACAGCAGCATCGAAATTATTATTTACTAGCGGCCGCCCGCGGTTTCACCCGCGTGGTTCCCGTTCCCGTGGGAATTGATCAAAATACTTTCTTAGCGGATACCTACGTCATAACATCTACCTGCATGCCAAATTTCAGCCCGATCTGTCCAGTGGTTTGGGCTGTGCGTTGATAGATATCTGTCAGTCAGTCAGTCACCTTTGAGTTTTATATATATAGATATAGAATTCAATTCACTTACACACAAAACACTTCATAGCTGTTCAGTTGTGCTGTGTTTCTGACGGTGAGTAAGGTCTCTAGAGCTCAATTCGGATGGGCATAGCAGCGGAAAAACCTTTTTACCGCTGCCTGGACCACTCTAGAGGTATCAAAAAACTTTTTAAAAAAAAAAATTAAACCGACTTCAAAAGAAAAACAAAAAAAAACTACCTAAAAACACTGAAAAGCAAAAAATAATTTTAATAAGACATTCATCAAATGCGCTTATTGTCTAAGCCTATTAATAACATTAAATTGTATTTACGTGCTAGGTAGGTACCTACTAATCTGTTTGAAGTCGGTGCCAAGCCAAATAGTAGGTACCCAGACTACGTACCTACGTCCGCGGATTATTTGTAACCCTGTACCTATAATACATAAATTATTAGGTATGTATCATTTTTCATTACCTTTGGCTTGGCACCGACTTCAAACAGATTAGTAGGTACCTACCTAGCACGTAAATACAATTTAATGTTATTAATAGGCTTAGACAATAAGCGCATTTGATGAATGTCTTATTAAAATTATTTTTTGCTTTTCAGTGTTTTTAGGTAGTTTTTTTTTGTTTTTCTTTTGAAGTCGGTTTAATTTTTTTTTTTAAAAAGTTTGTTTATTTTTCTATTTTTAGTGTGAATAATACGTAGGAGTGAGTAAAACTCTCTCATAATATTGATAACGAAAATACGAGTAAAATAGTAGAATTGTATTATTTGACAATATTAGGTATTCATTAAGTGTTCAGCACCATTCAGTAGACCAACTAAAGATGCAGCCCGCAAGAGGGACATAAGAATTAAGAAGTCGTACCCTTTAGCTTCCATCATAGTTGTACCTTCCATCATCAGCTTAGCTGCAAAAGTACATGAAATACAACTAACGGTCCACATATTCCTACAACACTGAAATAATTATCCCCTAACTCCTAACCGTTAAGGAGTTGTACCTTCCATCATCAGCTTAGCTGCAAAAGTACATGAAATACAAATAACGGTCCACATATTCTTACAATACTGAAAGAATTATCCCCTAACTCCTAACCGTTAAGGAGTTGTACCTTCCATCATCAGCTAATCAACATAAAGTGATGTCTATAGGACGCAAAAACTTAAATGGCTTCAGAAAAAACAAGTAACGCGTAGTGTGCGCCTATAAAATTTGAGGTTTGCCCTTGATTTTCCCGGGATCCCATCATCAGATCCTGACATGGTGACAATGGGACCACCTCGGAACTATGCACTTTCAGATAAAAAAAGAATTATTTAAATCGGTCCACAATTGACGGAGAAATCGACGGACATACATTAAAAAAAAAAAAAAAAAAAAAAAATACATACAGTCGAACATAGAACCTCCTCCTTTTTTGAAGTCGGTTAAAAAATAGTATGTAATTCGGAGAAGTTTGCTTCGCACTATATTAAACGAACTACATAGTAAATCTTACACTACTCAAGTAAAACTTTACTCCCAACTACTTTAATCCCACATACTTTGTAGTACGAACATTACACTAGACATTATGTTATTTATATACAAATACATACAAACTGAACTTACAAACACAAGAAATAACTTCACTTTTCCCACTGATGTGGAAATAATGGGCATCGTGGGTAATTTCGTGTCCACGTCTTTACCTTAATTAACTTTTAACCTTATCATATTGTATCATGGTTCAATTTTATTTAAGTCTTGTTGTTTGGCGCCAGTTTTGCTTGATAGGTACAGTCAATTAATCGTTAAAGCTATAAATTCAGTGTCCATACTAGAGCGCGTATTAATAACTTAATGTAAGTGATGTATGATCGTTGCGCAAATACAATCAAGCACGACTTAACTGTATATTTATTTGTGTCATATTTTATTGTAATTGAACTGTTATCTTCATTAATAAAGTTCTAAGGAAACCATACCAATAATTTAACTGCGAAAGTAACTTGCATGTGTGTTTGTTACGCTTTCTCGACTAAACTACTGAATCGATTTTAATAAAAATTGGAACATAGACATAGAGTAGATCTTGAGAAGGCTACTTTTTATCTCGGGATTAAGCATTTAGCCGACCTGAAAATCACTCTCCTTTTATTTCAATCACTAAAGTGGCAACATTAAGGCCTCGGCTTCGAATTTCGCGGCAGCGGGGCGGTCGCTGGGATTTCATACAAAACACCTCGCCGCTGCCGCTGCCGCCCCATCCGTTACCGTCGCATGGACGCGAATTAAATAACACAAGACACGGCACAGTACAATTTAGGTTTCGTTACCAGTAAAAAAAAGGTTTCCAAATTGATGCGGTTGTCATAAATAAATTAGCAAAAATATTAGTTGATAAAAAATTTTTGGGTTCAAAGCTTGTTCTTACATCGAGCAAAACTTTACCCGCTAGAACAAATTCGCATGTACCAGCGTATTAAAAAAAGCTATACAAAACAAACTCGCGATCAAACTTAAACAATATCCAGTTTCGTTACTTAAGAAAACAATTCCCTCAGATATTCTCGGAGGCGAGATGGCAAAGCAACACGACCGATCTCTATGAAAATTTATATTCATTTTATAAATAAGACACGCTTTGAGAATATGCTAGCGTCGTATCGTCTACGCTACAACTTCTCAAACTGTGCGTCGGGAAACCCCAAATTAACATTACAATTTTACTGGCATAACTCTTTAGAACAGTGGCTTAAACTTATTAATGCTCGCTCACGAGGTTTGTACGAGTACCTAAGAGTAAGTAGAGTTCCATTAAAATATGTATTAGTGGATAAGTGCAAGTTAAGGGAAGATTCTGTATTGTCTCTTTCATTTATGATTTGATGATGATGATGTTCCTTGAAACTTCAAATAGCTTAGTTGACTTTTTAGATTATTTAACCTGAGCACGCAGCATATCAAAATCTTAGGATTGACTTTCATTGCTTTCATAGACATTTCCAAAGTATTTGTTATTTTGTTTTACCTATAAAATTATTGGTGCACTGTTTTTCTGACGTTGTTGTTTTTTTTGTCATGTTACCTATTATTTTTATTAATCTACCATATGTGCATGCAAGTTATAGTAGCCACTAATCATATTTTTTCATTATAAGAAGTTTGGGAACCACTGTTCTATGCACTTTCTCACGCTCGCAGCTTTGAATGCACACAGCCAATTTTCCACAAGAGTAAAAACAACAAATTCAATTAGGGAAATGGTTTCTGTTTTGCAAAACAGAAGGGATTGAAATTTATAGTTGTAACGTAAATAGTGGTGCGAGGAACAATCACCAGACCGAAGTTACGTTTTTATTGGTAAACATCGCGCGTTGAACAAAGAAATACATGACTTACGTAACTACATGGAAGATAAATAACTAAACTAAACCAATTTTGCTTCGTATTGTTGAAACATATCAAATTATAAATTAACATTACGTTTACAGACTGCCAGCCTTTTTGTTCATTTTAACGAGGATGACGCTTAAACTTACGAGCTACGGTCTGGCTGATGGTAGGTTAACGTTTTCGGTCGCCTATGGGCACTTGTAACATAAGGGAAAACATGATGTTGGTAGAAATAAGAATATGGTTGATCAAACAATAGGAAATTATAAGAAGGTAAATAGTAGAACTGGCCCTGAATAGATAGTTTAATGTGGCGTAGCTGTTGAGTGCAATATACATAATTATACCATATCCTTGCTTAAAATCCAGTGTTTTGCCGGTGTCTGACCTGTAATTAATTGCTCATACGGTAGGGTCATTATCAAATGCACCATCACCTTTGACAGATTATCTCACTCTTACTCCTGCACCACGTGTAATAGTCACACGTGATAGACATAGGTGTGGTAAGCTTATTTTAGAGCTCAACAAAAATTATACTTATTTTTTTATGGAACAATATCCTGATGCATAAAATCAATTTGTAGCCTCTGCAGATATAGCCACTGTCAGAACTCAGTATAATTTCAAACAAGCGCCATCAAGTTTTAGTAGGCCCGCATGCAAGAAAAAGACTCCTTACATTGTATTTTACGGCCTTACTTTACGAGCGAGAGACAAAGAGTGCAGAGGGCAACCTAAAGTCGTGTCTCCTTGAGGGGCGAATCTTCAGACTATTTACGCGACAGGCTGTGCGACCTACCCGTGACCTTTGACCCGAGCCTGTGACCCACATCCAGACGAATCGATACGCACGTTGCGAGTTGTATGTTACAGATAAGGGCGCAGTTCATTAAAAGTTTTGATTGGGCCGCGTCAAGCGGTTCACTGATATAGCCGTAATGGAAATCGTGTATCGGTTGTTACGTCATTGAGTTTATGCCTTAGGGCGTTTTCAGGTGATGTGACTTACGAAAGTGTAGAAGGGCGATGTTTTTTATTTATTGGCTCACTTTGATTTATTTATTATTGATCTTTGATTTTTATTGATACTAATCTTTTAATTATTGGTATTGATCTACCAATGATCGTTAGTTCGAATTCTACTTAAAACAAAATTTTGTTTGATTAATTATAGTGTTTGTTAATTATCTGAATGTTTACTTATTTTTTTATTTTAATGTTTATTTGTGGTGTACCTAATGGCTCAATGGTTTAGTGGTTTAGGTACATAATATATTAAATAAAATAAATATTAGTTCACTGTTTCATACTAATTGGTCCGTGTGATTTTTATAACTAGTACGAGTAGTAGAAGTAACTACGACCTCAGTTCACAAAAGTCATGTAACGTTAATTAACTCCCAGTCTAGTCCCCTCGTTATTTTGCTCGTAAAATCATCAGTGGAAAAATATAATGGTGAAACTAACTATCATGTTAGCTGATATATATTGTGGAAACTAGAAATTAAGTAAGATGCTTTTTAAAACAAGTAGTTAAAGTCTCTTTTTCTCCAAGAGTTTTGTCCTTAACTAATCAGGGAACGCTTGCACCATGATTCAGCAAGTCAACTTTAGATTGGAGTGACTACCATCTGACCTCTGTAATCTTTAACAGGGAAAACTAGACGACGATGTTGGCTACACAGGCATTGGCTGCGCAGGTTACTTTACGATAGGGCTGGTCAATAGCCACAAGGCTGGCACTGGCTCGTCCCAATCGGGTGTGAAGGAGAAATCGGGGAAGTTTAGTGGGTAGTGGATGCCTTACAGCTTATTCACACGAAGACGAATCGTGTTTTTTCACATATCTTTTTTTTTTCATGATTCGTAATTTTTTTTGACGGGAGCAATGCTTTTTAAATTACCATGTTTACACGCTTCACGAATCGTGAAAAATGACGGATACGTAATATACGTATACGTCTTTTAAAAATCACGATTCGTTAAAAATCTCGTATCGGCTTTTGAAAATCTATTGAAAATATTTTGAAGAATCGTGAAAAAACACGATTCCGTATTCAATGTGAACATCTATCCGTCAAGGCGTATCGTGTTTTTTAACGAATCGTCAAAGACGTATCCCGTGTGAATGAGCCCTTAGTCTCGAGTCCCACACATGGCCGCAGGTGTAGCTAGCCTGCGCTTATGGTGCATAAACGCATTCTCCTCCTAAAAAAAGGTTACCTTGCCATGTTTTCTGTCATCACTGAGGCAATGGTGGCAAGTAGCAAAAAAGAAAAAAAAAACAATAGTATAGTACATTTCCAAGCCAGTTTAAATATCCGTACTTAAATAAATACTAATGTTATACCAGTTCTTAACTTCATCGATATGGGGCCTCTGGATGAGTCACGGACTTGTTAGGCCAGTCTTTCGTTTTCCTTAATACACTTTTCTTGTTGCCGAATCCCAGTCAAGTATCACGCTCGCTTGTAAGTAAAAATTGCAAATTTCGACCAATTTATTCGGAGAAATGGGTGTTGTTGGTTATTCTGATTTGTTGTTGGATATGGTTTGGTGCGTCAGAGTTTTATATTATAATCTACAATCAGGCCGCTTTATAAGAAATGATATTTCAAAATTTTGTTCTATAATATGTATACCTTATTAATATTATCGTTAATACATTTCAGTGAATTTATTTGTATTTTAAGGAAAACTTAATGATTTAACATTTAAACATTGTTACACACAATATGTTTAAGTGTATTGTCACATGCTGTATGTTTCTATAGATTTCTATATAAATTTTATCTTTAAATAAATAAATAAAATTGATAACAGCACGTAACAAATTTCAATTTACAAGTTACTGTGCTGGGCCAACAAGATCTTTAAAAAAAATCTCGCAGTAAAAATGAAGAGACACAATTTTGCAGTTAAACGCAAAATCTTTACAAACACAGCGTCCAGTATTCAGAAAATCTAAACTTATTCTGAAACTCTCCGAAACGCTTTCCGAGAGACCGGACTTACTCGTAGTTCACTTAGTTCACCCGGGCTCGGGCTGCGGAGTCGACCCGGTCACGTCCCACCCTGCACTTGAACCGGTTCGCGCACTTTCGGTTTTCCCGGGCCGGGCGACGCGCGACCTGACCTACCCGAAGATTATGCGGTGCTAGATGCGCGCTAGATGACGCCAATGAAACAAAAGTGGGTCTTCGATTTTGGAACGTTCCATTTTCAATTCATGTGACACACGACAGATGTAATGTCAATTACTGCTGTTTTTGGAACAAATTAAGGCGATCGACGATTTCAGAACGTTCGAATTTTAAAATGCTCACTAGTCGGTGTGGCAGTGTGGCTAAAAACAAAAGAGGGCTGAAAGTTTTGGAAAATCGACTTATTTTTTTTTCTTCTTAGTTGGCAATTTCGGCAGCATGATTTAATTTTTTAAATGGTAATTGGCATTTCAAATAGGTACTTCTGTATAGGTGAACTTTATAATTGAGTGTTTGACAGATTAAATTTTGTTTTTAACAAATGTTATAATATCACTAATTATTTGATATCGTAGCCATCTGCTTGGTGATAAACTAGTAATAAATATCTTATCTAGTTAGCTTATTTGTTTTTAGTTAGCCATTTAAGGCTTCTTGCATGATTAAATTCTAGACACGAAATGAACAACTTATATAATTTAGTATTGCCTAATACTAAATTATATAAGTTTTTCACAGATTCTGTTGCTACGTGATAAGGCAACCCATAAAAACACAATGAAAATGCCCGAACGAATAACATGAGACGGAAATAGTCGTACTGAGAATTGCCGAAGGAAAAAACAATTTGTTACTCAAAGTAACTCGAGTTATGTCAATTTGTTCATGTAAAGAAAGTACTTGTTTGCGAGAAAGAATCTTTACCTGCAATAAAAGAGTTTTATTGTATGTAGGAGGCAATAGAGTGGGATTCTTTGTCAAAGAATTTCGCCACTTAAGTAACCTTTTGTTGATCTTCAAATTTGTTTCTTTTAAAGATAATTTAATAATGAATATTACTTCTATAAAATCAGAGGTAGACTAGGTATGTCGTCAGGTTTTCCTTGTACATAGATGGGTATTACAGATTTATTGGTCAGAAAACATAATACATCATATTTTGCTGTATTTTTTTGTGTAGGAGATATAAAAGTAATTCACGATTCCTGAACGAAATTACCTAAAACCATTGTTATGAAAGCGACTTATATTCTAACCAAGATGTAATACACCCATGATAGAAATGATATTCCCATATTATTAATATCTCATCAACGTCAAACCAAAAAAAAACACATAATATTAATAATTCCATTGTTACCGATATCCAGTTTTGCGTAAACACGTCTGGAACCCAATATGTCACCGGAGGCGCCTTTATCGTAATTGACACCGTCGTCAGCCATCACTGTCACAAGCTATTGTTGCCTCGTCATGCATCATAAAAGGATAGGATCCAGAAGATTTGTCAATCATGTCAGTACACGTGTCTCCCCTAATAACCTTAGAATCGGGTTTCGCGAAGATGGATGTCTGGACGAAAATAAAGTCAACTTTGCGATAATTGGGAGTCGTTATCATCCATTATACCTGTATTGTTCGGGAATGGGTACAGAATTGGCAGAGTTGTTTGTCGGTTATCTGGTAACAAAATATCTTCAGTATGATAGATATGTTTACGTTTATGACAATGTAGGTATATACGTTAGTTTACTTCTTAAAATTAATATTTAAATGTTTTATGGATAACTACGGACAACAACAAAAACAAAATGTGATTAAAATTGGTTCTTGCAGTTTCTTATAAGCATAGCATTTTGAAGAAAGAAGTTATACATTAGAGTTGGATTAACTTTTAACTTTTTTGCAGAATTGTATTAAAAATCTCTTGTTCTAATTTTTTCTTCTTGGAAAAAGTTCTTCGTAATATTTGAAGTAATATGAAAGCGTAAAATACTAGATAATCAGAATTTTCCTTTGCTTTTAGTGTACCTTTCTTTTACACACAATAATCTTTTTATAGAACATAATCAAGCGAAGACTGATCCCAAGTCAACATTGGTGAGTGAATTAGAGGGTCCCTGAATATACCGACTCATCTTCAAGTCAGTTTATGCCTAGCCAGATGCGTATAGTACCTATGTATATACCCTTTACCTTTTTGAATCCTCTTCGCGAAAAAGAGTTTTTAAATTCAACTTAGAGTTGGTTCAGTTCCTACAAGATCTTTTGACAAGTAGCTGGATAAATTCTTATAGAATTGAAAACAGAAATGATTACCACCATAATTTGCGATATATTAAAATGTATTTTTTTAAAACCACGCACGTTTCTCATGCTAGTCGAATACACCAGAATTTAGCTACAAAATCATGTGAGTGGTATATATTACGATAAAATTCTGCACATAGCACTCCTTATATCTTTGTAAAAACCAGTTACGCTAACGTAGAAGTATTAATATACCAAGTTTATCAGAACACACTGGTCTTCCTCTTATCAATGAGTAACGACTGGGTGTCCAGTGCATTAGTTGAGAACACTCAGCAAGATTTACACAAGGCTGTGCTATCAGCATGACGCATTAGAGGGTCTGTGTGGATGTCAGACGCCTTTGTCAATGACACAAGGACGGAATGACTTACAAGATGTTTGTTTACTGTTCGATTGTGGAGGATGCGAGTGTTTTTAGTTTTAGATTGACAGATTTTTAATTAATTAATTTGGAGGAAAACATTTTATGACGTCAGAAGATTGTGTATGTCTTCCATCGTGTCCACAGAACAAGAAAAAAAGGTTCTGTGATCGTGTCATTTCATTATTCATTTTGGATAGTCTGGTGATGGTGTGTTCTGTTTGTACAGGACGAACATTCTATTTAATATCATTATCGGCGTAATCCATTCCCTTTACCATTTAATCTTTCGAAAACTGTAATAAGTCGAAATATTTACGTGTCTTCTTTACGTAAACACCAATTCAATCAATATCTCTTTCAAGGGCATCATTTATGTGTCCTTCAGTTCAAAAACGATATAAACGATTTCAATAATAATTAAATTTTCAATTGTTTGCGCTGTAGTATTATCATTTAAATTAAAAGGGACACTTAATTATATGCGTTATTATTTTATTTCAATTTAATTTAAATAAGCGTTGGCCGGTTAAAACTGTCTCCAACTAAAATTAAAACCCCCGTCCTATCCTTGACAAACATGAAAAGGTTATTAACATTAACTTAAGTCTTAGAGAAATGCTTTGTTCTTTTGAAAATAATATTTTCACGTCTCATTTTATTGTTTGCGTTCGGTAGAAGTTCATGCTAATTAATTATGCTAAAACGTTTTTAATGAAACGTTCTGAGCGGAAACAAAATTAAATTACAAGTTTTGGACTTCAACGAATAAATTAAAATTGATGGGAACACACTTAGTCAGTTTTGGATATTTTCATGTTTATGAATGCTTTAAGTATTTCATTATTCGGTTCTATCAACTAGTAAATAAATAGTGAAAACTTTAAATAAATAAATATAAATTGCTAAAACATAGCCTTGCCACTATATTTTAGATAATTGTCTTCCAACATCAACGTTTCTTTGAATACAGCAGTACAGACATTAACCGAAACGATTTCGTTACTAAAATAAACTTAACACAAACGAATCCAAAAATAATACCTCTAAGATTTGAAAAAAAAAAACTTATATAAAATTAAGACTTTTCATTAAAGTTTATTTGCTGCTTATTCTACTTATGTTATCATCTATGCCAAAAAAACGAAACTTGAATAAAATTTTACACAAATATAATAATAATAATAATTGATTACCTAGATCCACATAGAATATACATCTTGGTTAGAACCCATGTAGATAGACGTAGAACCACATTCCACGTAGATGAAGCGAACATTTCTTATTTTTCTAAAACATTTTCACGTTTCCTTCGTGAAAAAAATGTCCAAGCAAATAAAAATATACCGTGAAGATAACGTATTTGTGCAAAGAACAAAAAATATCACTGCGGAAGTGGGCCGTGCCAAAACAAAACGAACGTTTAGCGTGCGTTTTGCGCAAGCAGTTAATTTATGTATCACATTCGGATCTAAATCTGATTACTGGTACAATAGGAAACTAGATTCCGCGAAGCCATTTTGGTTTTTGTTGGACGTGTGATTTAAAAGGTTTGCGACATGGTTTCCCATTTTTAGTTACTGGCTTGATTGAAATATTAAGTGATAAGTAAAAACTGGTAAGTTTAATTTATAATTATTATTTCGTTTTTAATTCAATATAATAAAATATAATGAGCAAATCCATAGCAATAGCAATAGCAATAGTGAGATAGTCTCTGTTTTTCTGTTACGATTTCATACTAAACCGCTGAACCAGTTTTGATGAGATTTAATACAGAATATAGACCTTAGGAAAGGACTAAGCTACATTTGGCTACTATATTATAAGTTAATAAGTTATTGGTACATTAAAACTAATATGTTCGTCTGATACTCACCTAATTGAACCAACGAACACAAGTTTTAACATTACAAATAAACTGAAGGCTTCGTACAGGAAACTTATACTCATATTCAAGCTGATATAGGATAGATGGTGACCCAAGTTTGGCTTCTCCTACTCGAAATGGGACTTTTAACGCCTTATTACGTTCTTCTGCATCAGTTAGTTTACTAACAAGTAAAGTGATTTATGCAAAGTAAGTAACTAATTCAATCAGTCAGTTAGAATAACAATTTGCAGCCTATTTTATCTGCCTACGCACAAAACATTATTGGTTTTGTCTCGGTCTAACAAACATTTATATGGACTTAAGATATTTATTTAATCCCTCTTCATATAAATTTAAATAGAAGCAAATATTGCGACATTTCTGATCATTAGCTTTGATTCATGGTTGAAATAAATAATAAATAAATAAATATCTCTGGACATTATTCACACATCGCCATCTAGCCCCAAACTAAGCATTAGCTTGTGCTATGGGTGCCAGACAACGGATAAACATTACTTAAATACTTTTTTTTTTGTAAATACATACATATTATACATAGAAACACCCAGACCGATACAAACAGACATGTTCATGCACACAAATGTTTGTACCGTGCGGGGATCGAACCCGCGACCTCTGGTGTAATACCCGACTTCTCGACCATTACACCAAATGGCTCGTCTAAATATCATATTTAATTGTGTTTTGATTCGTCAAATGAGTTTCTATGAAGTTGTCTTGTATCTATAAACAAGTAAAGACCTAAGACTAATAGACCTTGAGACAATATAAGTAACTTTTTATTCCGGGACAATTTTCAGTTCCATTAGGATAACATAAATAGAAATCCGTGCAGGCTAAGGCGCAGGCGCAGGTGTAATCTGGTTTTTATAAGGACAAGTATGTCTTATAACAATATTTTTACTGAGGCTCTTTTGCTTGCCTTTCACCATTGTGTATATAAAAGCTTGAGAGTCAGAATACTGGCGTCAAAGCATCATGCACGCAAACCAACAAAATTCATATCAGATCAAAAATTTAAATGAATCTTTCGAGCAAACATAAATCTTTCTTTACAATAACACTCTCCCGACGTCATCTGTTGAAAATGTTATTCAAAGTTAGACTTAAAAGTTGTTCGTAGGCGCCGGTGTAGGCGTTCATTGTTACTTACTGTAACACCTGGATGATTGTTTTCAAAGTCAAATGCGACTTAAAGGATCGTGATATGAATTATTGAATCTACGAGTATCAAGGGTTTCTGACGCATTCTGCATAGATGTACCGTCTTACAGGAATATCTACATTATTTTGGGATTTAAATGAAGTTATTGATTAGCCGACAGAGAACAAACAAGACTACGAGTATGTTTAGATCATACTGTACAATATTATGTACAGAATTTAAAATTTAAAACGTGCACGGTTAAATGGAAATAGTTTTTGTACATAGATAGTAACATCGTTTTGTTGTTGAAGCAGAAGAATAGAAAGGAAAACAATTCAGGAACAAATTATAACAATAAAATTATAATATTGTACATTGCATTGGTTGTTCTTAAAGTTTTTCAGTTCAAAAATTGTTATTCGCTTAACAATTTTAAGCTTAAGAAAGTACTTAAAGCCTTCGGGCCTGCACTTGATCTTTTACCGGTTGCAACATATTTTTCTGCTTTTTCATCAGGACTATTACAGCAAGACATTAGGTGCACTTTTTATTTTTCTCTCATTTGTATACAATAATAAATCTGGCGTGAAGTATGATATGGCCATAAAAGTAGTGAATGTAGAATTGACGACTGATAGGAGAGAGTGAAAGAAAAAACATGTTGTGCCGACTCTACTTAGTGTATGATAAGGGCAGGAAAATGAAGAGTGATGAATATGTCTGACATACTAAGCCGTTCAGTTTTGCCACTCAAACTTTTGAAAGAGAGTATTTTTGAGGCCTCTCCAAGCGGATAAAGCCACAGACCAGGTCACTCAAAATCAAAATCAAAATCAAAATCAAAATATTCTTTATTCATGTAAACTTGTATCAAGTATTTATGAATCGTCAATTACAGAGTGACTCTACCACCGGTATCGGAATGCAGTCATCTGTCGAGAAGAACCGGCAAGAAACTCGACAGTTACTCTTTTTAATCGCCAAAGAAATTTATACAACAATGATAATAAATCTATCTATACTAAGCCATACAGTTTTTCGTGTGAATGTAGATATAATAATAATAATAAAGAAAAAAAAATTATAACTGTAGGACGTAGTGTAGATATAACAACAACATGAACAACAATGACAACAGATTAAAATACAGTTTGCGCTGACAGGGAGCGAAGCATTCCTACTACCAGTATCTACAGATCTCCATCATTAAGAAAATCTTCAATTTTGTAGTAACCTTTTTTCATCAGACGGGTCTTGATCCACGACTTAAATTGATTTATGGGTAAGCTAACAACATCCATTGGCAATTTATTATACATTGCAATACTTAATCCTTTAAAAGAATTTCCAATCTTTTGAAGCCTAATATTTGGAATAGCAAGCCTATGTTTATTTCTTGTGTTAAATTGATGACAATCTGATTTCTTTGAAAAATTTTGTATGTTCTTTTGTACATACATAACACAATCCAGTATATATTGTGATGGCACAGTTAATATATTTATTTCCCGGAATAATTCTCTTAACGAGTCACGGGTTTTGAGGCCATAGATAGCGCGGATGGCTCTCTTTTGCAAAATAAATATATTGTTTATGTCAGCGGCAGATCCCCATAAGAGCAGCCCATATGACATAATACTGTGGAAGTAACTGAAATAAACTAGTCTCGCCGTTTCCACATCAGTCAGATTTCTTATTTTTCTGACAGCATATGCGGCTGAGCTAAGTCTTTTGGCAAGAGCAGTTACATGAGGCCCCCACTGCAATTTAGAGTCGAGGGTTATCCCCAGAAACACTGTTGAATTGACAATTTCAATGAGTTCTCCATTTACAGTGATCTCAGGAACCACCTGTCGCACATTCGGCATTGTGAATTTAACACATTTCGTTTTATTGGTGTTCAATAACAAATTGTTAACAGTAAACCAGTGTAAAGTTTGTGAGACAGCATTACTCACATCGTCAAATGATTGTTTTCGTCTGTCAACTTTAAATATAAGGGAGGTATCATCAGCGAATAACACTGTGTCACACAGGTTTTCTGTATAATATGGAAGATCATTAATATAAATTAAAAAGAACAAAGGTCCTAGTATTGAGCCTTGAGGGACCCCCAACAGTAAAGGGGCTCCTTTGGAATCAATACCATTCACGTTTACCTTCTGGATTCTGTCAGATAGGTACGACCTTATAAGACTTAACGCGTTGGCAGAGATGCCATAATGCCGCAACTTCATCAACAATGTCTCGTGATCAACACAGTCGAAAGCTTTAGACAGATCGCAGAATATACCTATAGCATCTTGCTTATTATCCCAGGCATCAAAAATATGTTTGATGAGTGCTATACCTGCATCTGTAGTAGACTTGCCTCTAGTGAACCCAAACTGATTACCATGTAATAAATTATTTACTTTAAAATGAGAAAGCAATTGAGAATAAATAAGCTTTTCAAATATTTTACTTAATGTTGGGAGAATCGATATTGGTCTAAAATTGGATGGGTCACTTTTTTCGCCTGATTTGAATAATGGTATTATTTTACTGTGCTTCATTAAATCTGGAAATTCACCATCATCCACGCATTGATTAAAAATAATAGCTAAATGAGGTGCAATAGAATGGATTATATTTTTTAATATATCCATTGAGATTCCCCATAGATCTTCGGTTCTTTTCATGTTCAGTTCTTTGAAAGTTTTATAAATTACTTCAGGACTGACATGGGTAAATTTAAAGGATGTTACACACTCATCCACATGAGATTTGAGGAGGGAGTTGGCAAGATGTGGGCTAGAATTTAATTGACAAGTAGTTTTGACTGCAATGTTAGAGAAAAACGATTCAAATGCATTCGCCACATTAGCATTAGAATCATGAATAATACCGTCAATATTTAAAGAGATCTTGCTAGTTTGTGTTTTATTTTTACAAGTCTCTTTATTAATGATTTTCCACGTAGCTTTGCTTTTGTTAGTGGCTTTCGATATTTTATCTTTTAAGTAATTTGATTTTGCTACTGCACATACTTTTTTAAATAATTTAGAATATTTTCGTACATATTCTACAGTAGCAGGGTTATTTGACTGTGTTTTCATTTCATATAATTCAAATAACCTTCTTCTACTTTTGTAAATTCCCGTGGTAGCCCAGGCACTAAAGTTAGTCTTATTACTATCGATTTTAATAGTTTTTTTAGTAAATATAGATCTAAATTCTTTTTCTACAATATCAAATAATTTTTCATACTGTTTGTGTCCATCGGCACCACTAAAATCTGTCATGGACAATTTATTGTCTATACGCTCCTTAAATAGATTTCTGCGGTGTACTGTAATAGGCCTACAAACAATAGTCGACGGAGAACGAGCAAGAGGGCACTCAAACACTGCCAACTGTCCGCTGTGATCAGAATTTATAAAATTTATAATACTTTTTTTATTTACACTGTCATTGCAAAAAATATTATCCAAACACGTAGCTGAGGTAGCTGTTATTCGCGTAGGTTCATTAAAAAGTGGATATAAATCAAAAGATTGGAAAAGATTAAGAAATCTACTAGAGTTTTGTACATCTAAAATATTAACATTAAAATCACCACACACTATAACTTTTTTATTGGTGGTACATAACTTTCTTAAGACATCTTCCATAACAGACTCAAATTCATTATAATTAGCAGATGGAGGTCTATAAACACAGGCAATAATATGCCGCTCTAACTCTGCACACGCTATCTCAATAGTTCGCTCAACTGAGGCAGACACAATATCTTTACGTTCTTTAAATTCAATTGAGCTTTTTAGTAATATAAGTGACCCACCTCTAATGGCCGTGCCTCTGGTAAACGAACTAGCGAGTTTGTAATCATTTATACTTATAATTAACTCATGTTGCTTTAACCAGTGTTCAGTAACACAAAACACATGAATATTCCCATCATTTAAAAATAATTCAAGTTCCAGCTCTTTTCCAGAGACACCCTGTATATTCTGATGAATAACATTTAAATAATTTTGATTTTCCTTAATTACTAATTTGCAAGAGTTATCCTCTATTGTCTTGGACTTAAATTTAAATGATTAATTGGAATGGATTCCAATGTCTTATTAAAAATGTCCTTAATATTAAATGCTAACAAATTAGCTAATTCAATTTTTATTTTATAAGGCAAATAAAAACTTTTGCCAGTCACAATAAAATTAAAATTAATAAATTTGTTTGTGTCAAAAAACACAAATTTGTCACTATGACATGTACAATTGTATAAAGAAGTATTCAATATGTGAATACTGTTATTTTGATTATTTGTGTAACACCTGGAAAAGGGAAAACCACACAAAATAACTTTCTTTACATTAATTTGGTCCAATACTGAAAGTGACTTTATAATCTCCCTTTTACAGGTGTTCAGTCCGTTACCCATCATTAATACAATGATGGAGTTCTCATTTAAATTACAATGTAATATCCTCTCAATTATTTGACTAAGAGGAGCACCTGGCAAACAATAGTTGATAACATTGCCATTTATTCTATACTTGAGAAGAGGCCCATAGCCAACCCCGAACCCATCAGAAAAAAGGTAAACATCCTCTTTTTTATCTGATGATGATACAATGTATTTGGATAAGTCACTTGTGTCAATTACATTTACATTTAAAGGTGACTGTGAGCTATCAGTGCTGTCACCCTGGTGCTGCTCAGTGGGACCTGCACTTATGTAGCTACACTGGCTTATTAGTTTATCTACTGTATTATTATGCTCACTGATTTGAGCCTGTGCAGCCACATATTTGCATGTCACACCCTCTAAGGATTTCTGCAGACTTTTAATCTCATCCTGAAGCTCCTGGGTTTCAATTTCATGCCGTGCCCTACTTTCGTCCAATTTTTTGCTAAATAGCTCCAAACTATCTAATAAATCTACACGTTGTTTTCTTAATACAATATTGTTAAAAAAACATTTTTGTTTCTTTATCAATTTGTTTGTTTTCGTTATAAATTTGTTTATTTTACAATATTTCTTAATTTTATTTTTACTTATAGGCTTAATAACTCTATTTTCTACTAACACTGAGCACTGGTTTTCAATGACACTATGTCCACTAGGCGACTGGAGCAGCTCCTCGTAGAGGCTGTGGGTGTGAAGTGTCGACTGACACAGCCTATCCTCTTCATATGATTGTAGTTTTTTATTTGCATCACGCAGGTCAACCTCGAGCTCATGGATCCGTGTCAGAGCCCGTTCATAGGTATCACTGCACTCGTCAAAGTTTTTCAATGTCCCGAGTAGCTGGTCCCGTTCACCAAGAGTGTCCATATGCAATGCATGAAGTTCAACCAGTTGAGACTTCAGTGAGGAATTGTGATGTATTATTTTCAATGCTTCCTTTTCATTGTCAACATTTTCCTGTAGGAGTTGGCTATTTTCCCTCTTTAATTCAACGATTTCATGCAGTGCCCGTCTTAATTTTAATTCCAGGTCTTGGGATGTGGCCTTCCTGGTCATCATCTTAAAGGATGTACTGGTTTCTGGAAGAATAAATTATAAAGTGTACAACAACTGTATTGTACTAAGATTGTACCGGTTTGGGCTGCTTAATATATTTTTATTTACAGCTTAATTAATATAAATACTATAAATTTTTGTATTTTTAAATAAATTATGACTGAAAAAAGTTACTTATTTACCAAAAGAGGGTAGGACCAACAAAATATATAAAATGACCAAGTTTTTTTGGAAAAAGTAAATATGAAATAAATTTTGTCAGGTGTACAGTGTGTGTTTTTGGCCAAATGGTTGCTCAACATCCACAGAACTTCATGTGAAGTATTGGGAGTCACAACACAGGCACAGGTGTTCTAGAATTTGACAAATCTCTTGTTTAAGAGTCGCCAAATTCAAATATTTGTAATGTGTAGTGTTTCTGTAAAGACTTTCGAGTGTATTGAATGTGTGAAATTATTAACTTGTGTCTTGGGTCAGTGTAAAAAAGTTTAGAAGTTTTTTATAACCTATGATTTTGAAAATTTATGTAACGGTACAATGATATTATACTACTAATAAACAGTTCTCCTTTCTAGTAATGAGTAAAAAGCGTAAAATATAAAAGCAATACTCCCCCGGTAAATCCGTTGTCGATTTGAAGTTGATATGTTGTACACTTTGACAGCCGGCCGGTGAAAACAAGTCGATTTACAATACTTGTTAATTCAATAGGTACTGAGCTGATAACACTTATCCTGGATATTTGTCCACTTATTTCACTAAATATACGTAACTAAATACATTTTAGCACTTATTTCTTATTAAAATACAATAAATTAATATCAGCTGACGGTTTGACGTCTGTCTTTTAGGGTGGCCATAGCCAAAAAAAAAACTTTGTTTACATATCACATTTCGTGTCGCAAGATTTACATAAAACGCAGAAAGTTATGAAATACGAAGACAGTAGCCCAGTCTCTTTATCCACTTTCGTTTAATAACTCTAGTAGCTAGTCTGGATGTTGAGTGCGCCGCTAATGAGCTCTGCGTCTGCGCAAACCAGTTGTTGATTTCTCTGCCTTGCACGTACTGTGACCAAGTTTTGGTTAGACTCATTTTTTTTGCTGTCTAGGATTTCATCACATCCTTTGGTTTAGTGCTATATTATATCCCTTTATTTCATAAGCTAGGCGAAGATTTTGTCTAAAGATAGGAATATTGCTAGGCTGCTAGCGATGCAACAAGGATATTGTATTAATAATTGGGTCTTGCTGCAACACATGCTGGTAATAAATGAATCGATCTTTATTGTTTAATCATACCTTTTTATTTGTGGTTTTAATTATCACATTTTCTTTTTGTGGTAAATATTTCTATGATTCTCTATATAGACAAGTTGCATTCAATGATGATTGACGATGGGTTATTTTTCTGTAACATACTTGGTGCGTCATCAACAGACTTTTGATGACATGTAATGTCATCAAAAGTCATCAGATTTGTTGATTTGTCATCAGATTTTCAAGGAATTTCCTAAAACAAGTAAAATTAAGAACATAACAGACAATTGAAAGCCATAAATAATAGCAGCCATAGGTTGCTTAGTACATCTCTTTAGGAATCATAGATGGGCCAAAATTACCAAAGGCAGATTCTAAAGTAATTTTGCAACCGGCAAGTGACTGGTTATTTTAAATCTTGTGTCGCATATTCACTCAAATTAATTATGGTGAGACTAAATGATTTAACAGCAGGGCAAGATTCACAGACGGACGGAGAGAAAGTTCCCATAAAAGGCAACGAGATGGTCGCACGAATCCTGCGCAGGCGTCGAAACGCACGCATTCCGGTCCCCGGCGTTTTCTCCGATCTATGCACCTCAATAATGCCGTCCCGAGAATGCAGCAATTCGTTGCCGAGATAACCCCCGCCTCCGAGACCGCTACTGGCAGGGTTGGCTTTGCCAAGTGAAGAATAGCCATTTGCATTCAGCAACCAATCAAAGTCTATGGAAACGCTTGTTTATCTTTTGAATGGTTATTGAGATCTTACAGCAGTCGCTCTAAACTAATATAGTGTTCCAACGTTGCTAAATCATGGTCTTAGATTTCTATAGTCAGGACAGTCAGGGTACTCTTGGCAAATGTTTGGAAAATCCTCTCAAATTTATTAGTTAAAGATTTCATAAGGCATCTCGATCATTCGTTTCTATTCGCATACATTAGCGAAAGGCAACCTAAATTTATTCCTCTACATATTTATATTTAACCTTACTTAACCCTGTTTTGTTTTCTAAAGCTCTCTCTGGAGCTAAAATACCAGAGTCAAAAAAGGGATCTCGTTATGTATACTCAATAAAATGTAAACATAAAATCGACTTATTGTTATTACCTTAGCTTTGTATAATTTACTCGTGTTCGTTTATACAGGTATATTTAAGACAAAAACTTTAAGCCAGACAACCCTAGATACGTGACTCCTTGTGTGGAAGAATCATTATCTCTTCAAATCATTCCACTGGTGAAATCGTCCCTGCATTGTTCAAAGGCTTTTTCTTAAAGGTTTACGAAATACAACAAGAGAACTTCGTAATTGGATGCATTGCACGTCGTTTGTTTGGATGTAATCGTCCAATACTGTAATCGCTAAGAATTCATCGGGCTTTAAACTCTACAAGATAACCTTTAGTTGTATAAGTTATTTATTTACTAGACAGTATTTAACCTAATAATAGCAAAGTCCTTAAGTTATAATTAAAACACCAATATGGGTTTTTTAAAGCTCTAAATAAGAATTAAGAAAGAAGCAAGAGAGATATCAAGTTCAAACCAACTAAAGCATTATCTAACAATGATGTTAAAAATCAATTGGGCATCCTACAATGATCCAAGCATGCAAAATCTAGGCAACAGAGTCACCTGTACATAGTTAATGTGCGGAAGAACACAAATAAAGCTCATTCATCCCAAAATATATGAAAAATAACAAACAATAACACTTTAACTTAAGTTAATAATCAAGTTGAAACTGATTAACTACTCAATAAAACGCGCATATTAAACAGCTGCAACATGTCACGGGCACACATTATAGCAAAATTCAAGACGTTCGAAAAACAAACAAAAAAAGAACTACACAAGCCAATATTCTTAATCAAGTTAAAACTGATTAGGCACACAATAACCACCGCTTGCAAAACCTAGCTGCAACATAGTTACATAAACACATTATACCAAAATTGAGACGTTCGAAAAACAAACAGAAGAAAAGCTACACTAGCCAATAAGCTTAATCAAGTTAAAACTGATTAGGCACACAATGAACCAGCTAGCTGCAACATAAGTAGTCATGCACACAGTTACAGCGCGGAAGTATGTAGGACGCTCGCGTCGGACGATAGCTTATCTTACTGGGTTAACAACCTATCGACCAGCATTGGCAGTATCAGTGCAATCACGACGTTGTTATCGCGCCCGCTTCACATCTTTGAAGACGTTGTGCATTATTAGTGTTCGGACAATCATTTTGTTAGAGGGCCTATCATCTTAATAGATATGTGCCATCAGTTTTGAACAAACTGTCTGCTGACGAAAATAGCATGATTGGATTTGTGTTGATATCATTTTCTGTATCTCACTTAATAACTTCAGTTGTTTCATTACGAAAGTCCACTTATTTCTGTAAATTTTGTCTATGTTACTCTATTGTCAGAGCTTTAACAACATTTTTTTATTACTTGCATCTTGCTTAGCATTTTGGGACAATTGAATGCATTTTCCGATGCCTGAAGGAAAGGGTATCCGCCAAAATTGCCCCAGTCCCGGCGCAAAAGAATTGTATCTCAGATTTTAGATAATTATTAGTAGAAACAATATCAGGTGTCGCTATTTCCTGATTCGGTGGCTAACATGTTTTTTTTTGCCCAAAGAAGTTTCATAGGCGCTACATGCAAACATGACACTCTTTAAGGAAAAACATCATTGTACTAATTGACATTGAATTGGCAAAAAATGAATAAAAACATGATATAAACACAGTATTACATATGTAATATAATGTTCCTATACAAAGGCAATTTTTTTTAAAAACTTAATTTTACTGTTTTAATTAACTCACTAACAACACAAACGTGTAGGTAATTGCAAAAAATGAATATAGTAGGTACATATGCGTACACACTGATATGTATAACATCATAATATATACATTTTGTAGTTATCTTTTTTTTTATAAGGAAAAGATTATGCGCTTACCTGCCGCCTTTAGTAACCGGTGTTTAACCTTTCTCTATAGCAGGACTTATTATTTTTTGTATTTTTATATACATTACATTCGATATAAACATGTCCCTCAAACAACACAGAAACACAACATAACAACAATAAACTCAATAACAACATTATGTACTAGGGTATGTGTGTGTTTTATAAATTTTTTGCCAATTCAATGTCAATTAGTACAGTAACATGAAGTTTTTCCTAAAAAGTGTCATGTTTGTATGTAGCGCCTATGAAATTTCTCTGGGCAAAATAACCATGTTAGCCACCGAATCCGGAAATAGTGACACTTGATATTGTTTCTACTAATAATTATCTAAAATCTGGGATACAATTCTTTTGCGCCGGGACTGGGGTTTTTTTCTATGGGATTTGGCGGAAACCCTTTTGTTAATTTTTTTACTTTGCCATTAAAAAAGACCTTTATCTAAACATTAAATATTAATTGTAAGCTTTTAGATTAGAAATTAGAGGAAACAGCGGGAGTGACACGTAAAGGCATTCCGATGTAACTTTAAGTAAAAGAAATGTCAAAATTGCGTGCAGGCGGGCAGTAAAGATAGGCATCTTCGGCTTCGACCGTAAATAAAGAAAAAAATCATTAATTGGATTAGAATATTGATTAATCTTCACGGCTTTTAATTAATCGTGCTCATGCATGATTCTTTATTTACTTTTATTTTGTTAAGTTTTTTTGTTTCTCTTATTCAGACAGAGCGGGAGTTTATTAACCATTTTCGAAGACCCATCATTATACTGACCATCCAGAAATTTGCTTAACCTTTGTATCTTTAGAGCGATCACTGATCTCTTTACCATGTTTTAGAGGAATGAAGAAACACATAACTTCGCGAGGGTTATCCTCTCTACTGTTTGTCGTTCAGAATAAATTATTGTTGTAATAAACACTAAAACTAAGTTTAGTATCCTCGTCGTATGCCAAGCATTTTGATGAAATATTACTGCCGCATGTAAAGAGCTTTATTTACAGCCATGCATCAATTCTGATTCATAACTTAACGCAATTACAGAATGCCCAAGGAACCGCCGTATAAGGACGGACCATATTTTAACCGAAAATATAAACCTCAAACACAATTTTGTTTACTCACAGATATTTTGCAAAGGGTAATATTTTCGTTGATATCGAGCCGCCAAATGAAGTATTTGAACTTGTTAAGTTAGTCGCCGCAGATGTGGGGCGTGGTGTACGAACGCGGTAATAAAATACGATTGCTTGGGGTAATTCACGATTCCCCAGATCAATCGTTCGTGTTCCTATAAATTTAATCGAGAACCTTCTAGCGAGCAGCAGATTTAGTGCTCTAGAACCGTATCAAAGAAGCCGGTGGTTTATAGTTCTGCATTCAGAATTTTTGCCAAATAGGGAATAAAGCGAGGCTTGATTGCTATAGCAGATTTAGGCAGCAATTCTGCGCCTATTCATGCAATAGAAACTGCCATACATGTATGGTAGAATTAAGGGACTCAGACTCTGCAGGATCCGCATAAAATAATAGCTAGTTAAAATCGATATAAGCAAACAATAAAGGGTTATAAAGAACTAGAAGATAAGTTAGTAAGAAATGTTACCACTCACCCCACCTCGTCTTCATTCCGAAGAATTCATACATTATTGAGAGAATAATGAGCGACAACTTCATTCAAAACTACAAAAGTTTACGGAAATAATGGAACTTTATCTTAACGACAAAAATATGAGCAATTTTTTTATACTTGTTCAGTTAGCAGACCTGATGGTAAGCGTATAAGTAGCATAAGCATTTTTTTAATGAACAAATGGTTTGGTATAAATGTTGTGGAATGAATGTCCATTAATCAGCTAGTTACATAAGATCTAAAAAAGTGCGTGCTGTTTTAACTAAAGTTTGATAAGAAAACTTCATATGATATAACGCAGTTAAAAGAATAGATTATGAAGACGTTACGTTTCACATATTTATCTCAACACGAATAAAGAAAACCGATCCTAACAAACAGTATTCCTTTATTACAATTGGAGATCTGCCAAAACATAAGGCCTATACACAATCGGTGAATCGGTTTAGCACCATTTTCTTTCTAGAACACAAAAGCTGTTTGGTAGCGTTAAATCTATTGGCAGTTAAAAGCTTTCTTTTCATCTAAAAATGGCAGAAATCCGTTCCGAAAACCGTTTCAGTATTTGTTGCCTTAAAAAAATTAGTAGGTACTACCCCAAAGTCAGATGATTTAGGAGCTAAGAAGAGTTAGATAACATCCAGCGGCATATAATCCTAAAGTAACATATGCAGGAATGCACATTTTACACGGATTTTGGTCAATTTCAGTCAGTAGATCCTGCATACCGTATTCCTAAATTTCCAAAAAAAGTTTAGATAAATTTGTTTTATCATCATCATCATCAGCCTGTGACAGTCCACTGCTGGACATAGGCCTCTCCATATGCTCGCTACGCTGATCGATCCTCGGCCACTCGCATCCAGCTCCTGCCAGCCATCTTGCGCAGATCATCGCTCCACCTGGTCTGAGGGCGTCCTACACTACGTTTACCGAGACGCGGTCTCCACTCTAGAACCCGTTTACCCCAACGGTTATCGGTTCTACGGCTGATATGGCCAGCCCACTGCCACTTCAGCTGGCTAATCCGGCGAGCTATGTCGGTGACTTTGGTTCTCTGCCGAATCACATCATTTCGGATGCGATCCCGCAGAGAGAAGCCGAGCATAGCTCTTTCCATAGCCCGCTGAGCGACTTTAAACTTGTGGACTAGCCGTGCCGTAAGTGTCCACGTTTCGGCTCCGTATGTCATGACGGGTAGAACGCACTGATTGAAGACTTTCGTCTTTAGGCATTGTGGAATCGGCGATGAGAAGACTCGACGTAGTTTTCCAAACGCTGCCCAACCCAACTGAATTCTTCTATTCACCTCGTCCTCAAAGTTGTTTCGACCCAACTGCAATGACTGCCCAAGGTACACATATTTTTGAACAACTTCGAGGACGGCGCCGTGAATCGCAATCGGTTCCTGTAGAACATGTTCATAAATGTGTTTGAGGGTGTCCAATTATTTTATACTGCAGCTTCCTACATAAATGTTTGTGTAATCTAGAAACGGATCAAACGGTCATCATCATCATCATCATCAGCCTGTGACAGTCCACTGCTGGACATAGGCCTCTCCAAATGCTCGCCACGCTGATCGATCCTCGGCCGCTCCCTTAGTACGGGTTTACCTCCAGCCTTTAGCAGCTCTGTAGTAACGCCGTCCTCTCCAGGGGCTTTTCCATTTTTAAGCTGCCCAAGAGCAATCTCGATTTTGCCAACGCTGACTTCTGGCGAGATCAAACGGTGTAACCATTTAATTACATTCCAAAGACGGTACGTTCATCACTGTCTGATATTTTTGTACGAAAATATTTTATTTTTTCAAAAATTATTCGCTCCGTGGACTGAAAAGGTCACCTTGCTTTGTCTTAATTTGCAATAAATTATGAATTTATGTGTAAAAATACAAAAACGCGTAAAAGGTTTGTAGTTATATTGCAAGAAACACATGTAAGACCTTATTAGGTGATTTTATCTTTAATATTACTGGAATCGTTGACCTTTGCAAAATATACCTTTGACCGCCTCTGTGAATCAGTGATTGTATCCGATTTCGCAACCGTTCAGAATTTAATCATTAGATCTAATACTTAGCAATCGCGGTTTCCAACGCTATTTAGATTCACCATGAACTTGAAAACTATTTTCGTCAAAGTTATATAAAACAATTATTTTTGAATAAGCGTGTATTCAACTTTTGTTTACTACTAATATACGTACCTACTAATTGTATTTAGTTACACAAATCTTTTTGTGATGCGTTTTATGTTTATTTGATAAGATGTTAAATTATGAAGTATTTGTTACATAATGCACTATCAAGGCAAACCCAAGTAGCATTTTACTCCATTTAAGAGTACACATTCAGTTCACAGGCGTACTTGAAGCACTATTCTAGTTCACTCGTGATGTATAAGCTGCATTATTGCGATTAATAACACCTATACCTGTCTAAGGTACTTATAGGAGTGTAGAGTTATACTTTTATATGATTGTTGGTGTTATAATACTCTTACAACTATCCTTTAGTCAGCCGTCCGAATAAGAGCATTATAGGAGGGTAGAGATACGGCAACCGCTGTTTAACGGCCCACTTGTACGATGTTATGGAGCTAACATTTTAATAGAACACAAGTGGTCATTTATAAATCCAAGGGCTGTTACGTTTACTTGTTTTAGACTGTTATACAGCTAGTAGCTGTAGTAGGACTTGTTTGTGATCATTAAAATAACCTTTTTTTACTATCTGTACAGAAGTGTTTAAATGGTTCGCATGTGCACTGTAGGCTGTTAAAAGGACTATATGTGTTGTCCATTCAACCAACTAGTCCAACATCAATAACAGTTTATTTGTCCACAAGTACGGTATTCATACTTGACTTAGTAGGTACCTGGGCTAGGGGATTTAACGGACAATATAATTATTATTGCGGATCTCTAAAATTTGAGTATTTGAAAGAATTAAACGATGATACACAATTGATCTGAACTACATCTTAAAGATGTACATAAGTTCACATTAGAATAAATTTACAGACATTGGCTCTGTAGTGCTACAAATGTGGGACTTCATATAGAAAACAACATTCTAACAGAACACACGTGAACCTATATACGCTCATCGCATTAAATTGGAGTTATAACAGTTCACATAGCCGTATTTCATTTCCACCATTTTGTTCTACTTAACCTAAAAATTTACCAAATAAATCTCCAAAATTATCATGCAGATTTAACACAAAATACGCAGTTAGAGCGATTGAGTTTTGGTTTCATGTTATTATTAATCACCGTAGTATAATTATAATGCCAATATAATATCAAAAACGGAAAATTGTAGATATCCCCTTAGCCAGTTTTTAATATTTTAAAATGAATATCGCGTTTTTACAGAGGCGCGTGAATATTTTAGCTATAAATATGTATACATTTCACGATAAAGTTGCATTCCCATGGCATTAACATTATTAAGTATTTAAAACAGGTAATTACAGAGTGTTATCTAAATTTTTAACCATATTATAATAGTCCGCCGGAGTTAAAGTTCTGATGGCACACACAAAACCAAACTAAGAGTAAATTTAAAAATAAAGAAATAATTTAGGGCACACGTGAATTTTAGGTAACACTGGAGTACTTTTGTCGGATTTTATAACTGTAAAGGCTGTGTATTTAGCCACTTGTTACTCTTTATTACACTCGTGTGCGTTGGATGTGCGTCCCATATAGTGCCGCAAGTCAGCCTTAAGTCCGATGTTACTACTTAAACTGCTATTATAATGCTATTTTACTGCTGATGTACAGCCATAGTGAACTTAAGGCTGTCTAATTTGTGCCCAAACTGGTTCTACAAGAGCATTATATCTAGATAAAATGCTCTTAAGCAGCTGACTTACACAGCTTGTGGGGTATATGTGACAATTAGACATCTTATATAGAACCCCGAATGCTACTTGGGAATAATTTTTTAAAAAAAAAACAGTTTCATAGGCAATGTCTGGCCTTAAAAGCATGTTTTTCAAAGCGCAGTGATGCTATTAATTAACTTGATATTAATATTCAAAAGATTATAAGCGTTTATTTATAGCTTACCACTGGAGGCGTTTTCCGAAGCGAACAGCGGGGCGGCGTTGTAATCTGAAACCGAACAAGTTAAATTTTTAATACATCTTTATAACATCGATGAATAAATTTCGTACATCTGTTAATATTATGATCTAAATATAAATCAGTGTTTTGGTATAAATTAATGTGAAACACAGTTAATATAACCTATGGAACAAGCGCAAAACTAATGTGCAATATCATTTAGTAAAATGAAAATGTATTAAGAACACATTGAATTTGATATCTGTGCATTCTTAGACGAATCAAATTAAAAAAAGTTTGTTTCTTTTGAAGCAATAGATTAGCTTGGTGATGCAAGCATTTGGGGAGAAGAAGAGTGACAGGGCTAGAAAATCTAGCCCAGAACATTATGTGTATAAGTATTTACTTAAAGAAGTGTAAAAATGTTAAATGTGTAAATTGTGTTTAAGTATTTACTTGTGGTAGCTTTGATGGATGTGAGAACTAACACAAATCCTAAAGCCTGTTTACGTACACGTTTGCAAACTATATTTGCATGTTGGAAAAATTACCACTATTTATTCACCAACTACTAGTCATCCATGCCAATATTTGTCTACTATTTTAAAAATTCAACACGTCGATTTGTTTTCTAGGTGTTGAATAACAGGGTCCATGACGTTTTACCGCATCAATACTGCGCCAAAAATAGAAAAGATTACTGGCACAGGTCGTCGCGTGTACTGCAGATATTAGAATCCTACGATAACTCGTCAACATCGAACGTGATACTAGAGTCAGAGCCACTGTACTCCCTTGTAATAGAGGTTATATTTGTGTCACGTATGTTGTTTAAACTAGGACGGATGGTGTCACTAGCAGCGTGAACGTGAAGCGGGAAGCATTACGAGTACGAAGGCCGCGGGGTAAACGACACTGACGTTTACGCAACGAGTTGTTGCTAGACAAACACCAGTGTAAGTTGACACGGCTCGCCTACAACAGTGGACGCGGGAGGGGGGTCACCAGAACAATGTTTGTGACGATGACGCATGATAATTGCGGCAGTTAATAGTAGGTACCAATTTCGCGGGTCGACATAATCTGTATTTTTACGCGATAAATAAAAAAGGTTTTAAACGTTCTTTTACAATTGCGAGGTACGAAAAAATAGAAGTTGCGACAGTAAATTCGTTAATTTCAAGGTTTTTGAAACAAGCTAAAACGTAAAAGTTAAGAATTACCGTAAGTACCGTAATGGAACATAATCTTATTTCAAACAAAATAAAATTATGCTGAAATTGCTTTGTGCAATGTCGTAGAGACATAAATAGTGAGAATGGATTAACCGCTATTGATAAATTGGGTTCTTAACCCAAGTTATATGAGTAGGTACTTCAATAAGTAGATAGGCAAGTTCCTTGAAGGTTTCTTCAAAAGCGTTAAAAGGAATTTGATGAACAGCAAATTATAGTACACTAACAACAGTGATTAGGAAATCTTAGTGGCAGCGGCAAAAGAAATAAACCTCTGGACGTGTTTGTTATAATTCATTTAAATTTTCTCTTGAAACATCTAATAGAATATTTTACGTAACTGACCCGACGCACCAATTTATAAAGAAAATTCTAACAACGAATCGTTATTAATTGATAACTTGGAAGTTGTCCAACATTCCTGACCTAATTCTTCTTTCTTGGAATTATATTTATTTACCTATTAATAAAAACCACTACGTAAGTGAGAAAATGGAAAAAGCACTTATCACCATAGACCTAGTGGATTGATTAAGTTAATTTCAGACTGAAGTCGTATTTTAGACTAGTACGCTCTACTAACTGATTTGATTCGTATATCCTGTTGCGTTGCCAGTTAGGACTACGGTTACAATTCTAATCATGTCTCTAGATGCAACAAGGATTTTTTTTTACTGCAGTCACAAAAAAGTCTATCGTTCCAATCCAGGGCAGGACATCACAGGGTTGAGACATCTTCGGCTTCTATCACAGATTCAGTTTGCGTTTGTTTTATTACTGGTCCGTACATTTTACCATCAATCAATATTAATTAAATTTAATAATGAATATATTATTTATTTTGATTTGATTTTGAGACACGGTCCCGGTCCCCAATGCACCAATTCGCTAAGTAATTTGTCGCCGTCAGTATACGCGGTCGCGCTGCAAATAACCTAACCTTTGTTTCAACGCGCATATTAGCCGCTGTCGTTACAACTGCTAGTTTATTTTCATCAACTGCGTGATGGAATGGACGAATAGTTATTCCAATTACTTTATTTACATATTCTGAATTTCCAACTGCTTTGTCATATCCGGTCCTGCAAATTTCTTTGTCTACTTTCACCTTTAAGTTATTTTCCGTCATTTATTTTTAGTATGATAATCTTGTTCTTTAAACTACAACGAAAATTTACCAGTAATGAACTATTCCAGTTTACAAGTAATTAATGAATGCATCATTATTTTTTATTCCTTAATGACTTATTTTATCTGTCCCTCTTTTCAGTCAGCCATTCATATAAAAGCTTTCGTCAATATAAAACTATTTCACGTCCAAAATTATTGGTAATGAATCCATTTACAATGATTGTAGATCAGTTTTGGCTTATAGTTAACTTTTGAATAAATATAATCAGATCCCAATACCCCCTGGTAGAAGTTTCCTGTTTTCTGTGAAGTCAAGGCAAAGACAATGTACGCGATTGGTCAATGCTGTTCTGACGTCATGACCTGTTATGTTAAATGAACTGTTCTCGAACATTCAATTTAAAACCGTTCCCTTGTTCGAATTTCAAAATCCACCCATACTTTTACATAATAAACCAAAAGTGTCTTCACAATGTATTCTCGATTGTGAGTTACTCTGTTATAATATTTCTGATAATATAATTTATTATGTTGACTTTGTACAAGGAACATCTCTTATAATTAAAATATTTTAATATAGAGCAGACGATCACAAAGATCCTGGGACCTTTTGTAATGAAATAAATTAAATTGAAACCATTCTTGGAACATGCTTTGTACATTTAAATAGGAGATGTTGTTATAGATTTTGTCATTTAAGTAATATCGCATAAATGTACAAGTACCTAACACGTTTGTTGTGGGAACTGTTTTGTTCTAGAATAATCCTAAGGGAATCTAGACATGCAAAAATATTTAGCATTAAACTTTATGGGTACTCTGTTTCTATACAGTGAGACAATCTTTCGTAGAGCCAATCAAATCTCTGAGATATCAGGTATCCCTTGACGCGACTTCTTTATGTAATGTGTTCGTAATGAAAATAACTTCTGTAGTCGGACATATTTTGAAGACACGGATTTCTTTTGAAACAGTTTCTCATTAACGTGCAAGGTTAGGATAATGTCTTAATTTAGTTGTAAACAATTCCTTTTTAAGCAAGACACCGGACGTGTCAACGACCTGCAAACTGACATTTACAAGCTGTCACATCAATCATCTGTCAGTGTTGTTTCACAAAGGGAAATCTTATTGCAACACTAAATATAATGAAACTTATAATGAAGGTAGCGACCTTTGGACACTTCGAGTGACATTTTGGCAAAGAAGCCGGCGTTGTTTTGAATGGTCAAGACATTGTATAGAGTTATAGACTTACGATACTGCCCTTATAACACCCACGTAACAATCAAGAGTAATTAAAAGTTCCATTTTTGCATCTATTGCTGTGGATTAAGGTTGCTAATTGCCTTCGTGACAAGTTTGCATATATTGGCAGTTATTTGTGTAAGACTTATTGCTTGTTTTATAAAGTGTTACATAAATAATATCGCGCGCGGCGCCGGTTCGGAGCACACCCGTGCCAAGCTGTTGTCCGTTAATAAAAATTCTTTTAAGTGGTAAACTCTCATTGTTCGGACCAGTGTCTATACCTAAATGTGCCTGAAGTGCTGGGTTAGCTGATGGTGGAATCTGAACTAATAATTCGCAACCAATCTCAAGATATAACCGTTTGCATCTTTGACAATTATTTAAACGGCCGCGTTTGAACGAGTCGAGCGAACGCGAGCGTGCCTACAGTCATAGCATCGAGCGCGCTAGCGGACCCCCCGCCCCGCGCGACCGGCGTTGCTGCATACCTACTACGATACGCACGAGTTAAGTATTCATACTACGTAATTCTTCGCCTTGCATTGATTTAAATTGGGATTTAATAAATATGAAGACTTGCTACGCTTGTGGAGGCTGCATTAAAGGCTATAATAATATGGATTGCTCAAAGTGCGACAAAACATACGACTTGGCTTGCATAAATCTGAGCGAAAAGGCTTTTAAAAGCATGTCGCAAGAACGTAAAAATACTTGGTTGTGCCCAAATTGCATTTGCTCACGTCCTAAGGGCGACAATTCCCTTACCCCTGTCCGCCTGCCAACAGCAACCGCTTGTATCGATACTCACACTGCGACTACAAACATTAGCATGACCCGCGGCTCCAAAACAAGGGCAAAAACCAGTGAGGACAGTGCTCAGAACCAAGGCAGCGACAATATGTCACTTTTACTTACGGAAATACGTCACCTCAGACAGGAAGTAAGCGACTTACGCACACAAAACAATGAGCTAATCTCACTAAAATCAGAGTTCACTGATCTGAAACAGTTTTTGTCATCGTCCTTGAGAGATAACCAAGATACGCTTATCAAGAAACTAGAGACATCACAGCTTGAAATAGCTCAACTCAAAATCACAGTAACACAGCTTCAAAATCAGCTTAATACACAAGAACAAAACGTTATTAAGAATGAGCTTGAGATCATTGGTGTTCCAGAAGTGGATCACGAGGATTTGACGCAATTAGCGATGCTGACCGCTCAAGAGATAGGCGTTCAACTGAGTCAAGCTGATTGCGACAGTATAACTCGTATTGGACCAAAACGACCCCATGACTCTAAAGCAAATACACCTGACAGCCAGAGGTATCGACCTATAGTGGTTAGATTATTACGGCGCCATAAAAAGGATGAACTGTTAAAAGCTGCAAAAGCGAAAAAAATCCTCTCTTCAGAAAACATCGTGAGTGGTTCATCAGGGAAGGTGTTTATTAATGAAAGGCTTACCAAAAGTAATCGGATGTTATTTCGTGAAGCTAGGATTCGAGCGTCGGCTTACAAGTTTCGCTATTGCTGGACAAGAAACGGAGTTATCTATGTGCGAGAATCTGACAGCAAGCCAGCAATACGCATCCTTAATACAGATGAACTCGATCAAAAAGTTGGTGCAGCCTTTACTGTCTAATTATCAACAGTGCCAACGATCTGGACTAATTAAGGTGTCTTTTGTTTTTGTTCTTGACTTTTTGTTTTTTGTTATATTATGTACCCACCTTGGTAACACAAAACACAATTACTCTTTAAACCAATCTAGATTAATATCTACGTCACTCATAAACAGTACCCTACTCTTACACATAAAAAACACAACTTCACTTTACACAATACTACACAACACCGTTAGTAAGGCTAAAAATAATGTTATTTTGTTAAAAATCGCTACAAATCAGCGCATGGGTTTCGGCTCTCTAGTGTCTTGGCTTTATAGCTTGTACTATTTTTTCATTTTTATTTATGTTCCGTTCAGATTTTCTAGATAACACAGATATATTTAAAGTAGATTGCCGGACACTGGAGAGCTTGGAGCAATGTGCTGATTTTATGCCTAGAACGAAGCACAATTTGAAAGTTTTGACTCTTAACATACGTAGTATATCCAAAAACATTGATGGATTTCATATTGTGTTAAGTAGACTAAACATGGAACTTGATGTCATTGTGTTAACGGAGTGCTGGTTGGGCGAGGACACAGTGGTGCCGTCAATATCCGGATATAATTCTTATCGAACACAGAAATGTATTAATAGGAGTGGTGGAGTAGTCGTGTATGTAAGTTCCCGATGGGATCCTACTATATCAGAACCTCAGATAAATGACTGTAATTGTTTAGAAATAAAGCTTCATCCTGATATCACAATATTTGGTATTTACAGATCCCCATCATTCATTTCAGTTGATAATTTTCTGTGTTCCTTAGACGAGACCTTAAAGAATGTTAGTAGCGTTAAGCATCTGATTGTAACTGGAGATATAAACATTGACCTTTGCAGTACTCCTCCAACTCAACAATGTACAGAGTACCTTTGTCTTTTAGCAGAACACCAGTTACTTCCCGCAATTACTGATCCAACCAGGCTCAACTCATGTCTTGACCATATCTTTGTAAAAAACAACTGTTCCGCGTTGGGCCTGGTGGTTCATTCGGATCTCACAGACCATGATATATGTATATTAGGACTATCTACTGCTTTGCCAAAATTAGATTCACGCAAGCGCACGAAGGTAATTTTTGATTACCCAGAAATAGTCACTACATTGCAGTCGGTTGAATGGTCCGAAGTAACAAATTGTAATGACGTTGACGAGGCTACAAGCACATTTACAGAGATTTTAAATTCTGCCCTCTCAAGAAACACTAAAACTATTCAAGTCTCACGTGCCAAATTTAATATCAAACCTTGGATAACCCCAGGACTCATAAAGTGCCAGAAACATCGCGACAGACTGCACCTTCAAGCTAGGAAAAATCCAAACAATGAAATTATTCAGATCTCTTATAAGAGATACCGTAATTTTCTAAATAATTTGCTGTACAGATTAAAAACTGCTTATGAGAGTCAACAGCTCACCACTAATAAAAACAATCCCAAGAAACTGTGGGAAACCATTCAACAAATTTGTAACTTGTCTAAACCACACAAAGTTCCAACTGAATTAATTCAAGCGCCAGATCCTGTTCAATCATTAAATAATTGTAACAGGTATTTTGCTGGTGTTGGGAAGGGTCTGGCTCACGAAATGTTATCCAAAATGAATATGTCTGAGGAAGCTTTGGCTGCCAATCTCAAGCTTGACAACCCCCCCGTAAACTCATTATTCTTTTCCCCTACAGATCTCGATGAAGTGGCCAGGCACATAAGTGAACTCAGACTTAACAGTGCTCCGGGACTAGATAGGTGTAATCCTCTCCTAATTAAACATATTTGCCCTCAAATTCTTCTACCTCTTACTCATATTATAAATTTAAGCATGTCGACAGGCAAATTCCCCGAGTTGTGGAAATTAGGTGTGATAACCCCCATTCACAAAGATGGTTGCAAATCAACCCCCAACAACTACAGACCAATAACTCTACTTAGTGTTTTCTCAAAATTATTAGAAAAAACTGTAAGCAAAAGGTTAGTCACGTTCTTGGAAAACCACTCACTCATCTCTGAGAAGCAGTTTGGCTTTAGGCGTAATAGGTCAACGGAGGACGCTGTCGTATCGTTGACTAAAACCATTACCTCATTATTAGATCAAAATAAATGCTGCCTTGCTGTATTTCTCGACTTAGCAAAGGCTTTCGACACGGTTTCGATTCCGATCCTCTTACGAAAATTAGAATTCCTGGGTATTAGAGGTTTGGCTCATAACTGGTTTAGCTCATATCTTAGAAATCGTCAACAATGTGTAAGGATTGGGACGGACGTGAGTGAGCCCCTTGCGGTCGAATACGGAGTGCCCCAGGGTAGCATTCTTGGTCCTATACTGTTTCTGGTGTATATGAATGACATTCTTCAGCTGCCACTGCAAGGAGCAGATCTCTTATGTTACGCAGACGACACAGTAATTTTATTTCATGATACATCTTGGGAGGCGGTATTCGGGAAGGCAAATAAAGAAATGCTTATTCTCAATGACTGGCTAAACAACAATTTATTAACTCTAAATGTTAAAAAAACTAAATACCTTACTTTTTACAAAACTAGCGTGTCAAAACCTAAAGTAATACAGGACCTTAGAATCCACTCTTGTCACGGTGCGGGTACGGTGCCTAACTACACAAATTCTTGCAACTGCCCAAAAATAGATAAAGCAGTCTCCATTAGATACCTAGGTGTACTCCTAGATGAGCGCCTTTCCTTTAAACAACACATCTCAGCACTATCCAGTAAAATAAGAAAAATTATTTATGTAATGAAATCATTGCGCAACTCGGCATCTATAAATACTCTCATTATGGTTTACAAAGCTATATGTCAATCATGTCTCTTGTACTGCATCTTGGCCTGGGGTGGAGCAGCCAAAACTACACTGATTGAACTAGAAAGAGCTCAAAGAGCAGTTATAAAAGTAATGTTACGTAAGCCTTTTAGATTTTCCACAAATGACCTGTACAAAGAAAGTAACCTTCTCCGTGTGCGGCAACTATACATCAGCAAAGTGGCTGCCTCAACCCATAAAATGGTTTTAAATTCTCCAGCTTTTCAAAATTTGTTTGAGCGTCGCACCTTCAAAATTCCACTGCCAGAAATCCGATCTAGTTTTGCTAGGCGTCTTCCCCCGTACTCTCACTTCTATGTTTATAACAATGTGGTTAAGCAAGTCAAAGACGCAAAACACCTACCTGTTAGAATACTTAAAAGATCCGTTGAAACATGGATGAAGAGTCTGAACTACGAAGAAACTGAACAAATTATTTTAGCCTGCTATTAAACACATTCATGTACACTCACACAAAAACACACTCACACACACACACACACACATACACACACTCACACACACAGAGACACTCACATACACACACATTAACACAGGGTGCATAATGAAAATTTTATTTTAAGGTTTCATGTCGGTTTCACGACTCATTGTAGTTTGTTTTAAATTAGTAAGATAAAACAGTCTTTTCTGACCTATGTAGTGTTCCAATTATTGCTGTATTGCTCCAAAAATCTGAAACATTATTGTATAAAAATATATATGTCCGAACCTGCCGCTAAATATACCTATTTTAATTGTAATTGGTTCTGCGAAACAGGCCTAGAGTCTAGTGCAGAGACCGCTGCTGTCAAATTCAATAGGTTTCATTACATTGCATCGTGCTCGTTTTTAGTACTATTATCTTATAAGCTGCTGTTTGTACCTACTTTGTATGTATTTGGAACATGTTTTCTGGTAATAAAGATTATTATTATTATTATTATTATTATATTATTATTATTATTAAATAAGGTTGATAGTAATTCTGTAACGACGGTTTATTAATCGTTATGCATTTGGCCGACTCGCTTCGATGCAGCATTTAATTACATTTGGCCAATAATGTCAAGAGTATAATAATAAAACATAGTTAATTAAATGAAAAACTAAGACTAATTAATAACCCCCTTCTATATAACTCGATCAAAAAACCTCGTGTTTAAATTCTTAAGACTAAAACGTTAATTAAAAACCGGCAACAATTTACGCTTAGTTCTATTTAGGTCACTCAATTCTGTTTGCTAGGTACAAATGCAGATTGCGACATCGTACCTGTCGAGGCAGAAACTTCGCTTCCAACTTTGCATAGAAGTATCGAAGTGACATACTGATCGAGTATTCAGTGGATCGTCGTCAACCGAGCTACCTACTGCGGCCGCATGCAAAATACATACGTGAACGTCGCACACTCATGCACTGTATGTAGACTACGGCTTAACACACACAAATGAATCGTTTGTGAAGGCGCACACATGCTTCTATTTAATACTAGAGCCACAGTGTAAGTAAAAGCGCGGAGGTCGGTGGCATCGGTGGCCATGAATTGCAACAAAGTGTAGTAAAAATAAATGAATATTGGAAGACATTACACGTATATTTATTTACAAGAACTTTATTTGATCACAAAATTAGGGTTCAACAGGCGGATACATTAAAAGCATTCCTTATCAGTTAACCTTTAAAACGAAGTGAACGGAGAAGAAAAACGAAGTGCAAGTTCAATGGAGCAATTTTTTTCCCGTGTGACTTAAGTCCATTTTTCGTGAATGCGTCTTGTTTCTTTCCAAACCTTATTCGATTTACTCTAGCGTTCCACCCAACGTTAACTAGTTAAGTTTTTTACTTACATGTTATTAAGATATCTTACTGTAATGTAATTAGCTATATCAACGCGGTCTCCACGTTTGAACTGTATGTAGGTACACTCATATCAACTAATACTAACAAAAAACGGTAGCACTCCTTACAAGCTAGTTCAATGACAGCAGTTTTAATTAATACCATTTTTACGTAACATTTGTAGAAAATCATTTCTAGAAGTACGAAATAAATGTTATTGCTAATGGGCAATGCTCTTGGAGATAAGGACTTAATTACGTGTGGGTAATTAAAATGACAAATGGTTGTTTTTATGATGAGTTTTTCCTAATTTACGATGTGCTTTTTATATGGCTGTTATTTTGAGAATTTTGTTAAAGCATACTTGGGTATCTTGCGTATCTAACGCGTGTTTTGTTCTGTGTGCTAGACGCTAGTATGATAATGTGGCAGTGAGCAAAGCATTAGTCGACTGATGCGATAAGATGCGAGACTTATTCACGCATATTCTACCATGGCTAGAAGACAAAAAAAAAGAAGCGAATGAGTCGAACACAAACCTTCGCCACAAAGTTACTTCCTGATAGGTGCGAATTTGTGAGCTTGCAATGATCGTTCAGTAAATCTCGCACAAAATATAAGAGTCAGTTTTGCGTCACAGTAGAATAAATTGCAGTAAAGTTAAATCTGACAATGCCGCGAGTCACTGTTCACATTTAAGTATTGTTTTTTTAGTAAAGATTGGCTGTGACGATGTTTTATGGATCTTACGGACGTCTCAAGGTGATATTGTAAATGGTTAACAAATGTTGTCTGTAAGAAAACGTAAAAGAATAAGTATGTTTTCCATTTAACAAGAAACTGCATCATACAATTCCTTCGAGAAGAAAAAGAGCTGATTTGTATTATTTTGTGACCTTTAATATCTTTTTCTACTGTTATTTAACTTTTACACGAGATAACTCATTCAAATTTCAATGACCTAAATTCAGAAAATCTTTCAAGATCAAAAGCCTAGTATAAATATTATTTATTCCTTCTAAATGTAACATTTAAATTGGCGTTTGATTGTGAGAATAAAGAGTTTCTAACTCTACGATCTAGGTCTGGCACGCTTTATTGATACAAACTGCCACATTACTTGGACACTTCATTGCTAAGCTACTTTACTGTGTCCAAGCTCAACGGACGGACGCTAGGGACAGTAAAGCCAGTTATTTACGCGAAAATAAAATTTTATTACAGCTTGAAACAAAGGAGTCCCTCACCAAGGCTGTCTGCACTTCTCAGTCGTTACGCAGAAGGGACTGGTTGGACGGTTGAAAACATATAATATAAATTTTAAAGGACATAGTCTATTAAGCACCTGGCTGTGATCCCGGGCGGGTTTTTTTTTATGACGGTCTTAGGATCTGTCGGTCGATCTGAATGTACCAAACAATCTTATACAGAAAAATTTGATATTTAAAGCAAAAACAACAAAGAATTCACAATATTTTCTTCTCGATTGCCAGTCCAATAAAACGCTTAGGACACTGAATATTTTCCCTTACCAAATTGAAAACACTCACATTTTTCTAAAACAGAGCTTGTAGTTAATGAAAATTAGATATTTTTATGCAAATGCTACTACCTAAATGTTCACAATTTTTTTTTTATTCCTTATCCAAGTGAACATTTTAAGACACTTTTTCTATAAAAACATTAAAAACGCACCCATATCTGTGTATCCTAAATTAGACAAGACACCATATTTGAATACATGGCGCATTATAACACAAGCGTCATTGTAAGAATGACGCTTGTCTTATATCGAGCTATCTCGTTCCTGACCTACGTCACTGAAATATTCATCCAGTCTGCCCAACTAACCGTACTTGCGTGAACGTACATAAATGCACAAATGTGCACTACGCACTTGCCCTTATGTGTTCTCTCCCCTTATGTAGGAGCTAGGGCTTGCACCAGGGAAACCTAGAATTTACGGATGACTCAGAGGAAAGCGATATGTCTTTGGGAGTGGTTTGAAAGGTTATTTTGTATCAAGTTTGAGCAAATTTATCGTAAGTACGATTGCAGAGGATACTATGTATACTAATATTATAAAGAGAAAAGATTTGATTGTTTGTTAGTTTGTTTGTAACCGCGGGTGAAACCGTGTGCGGAAGAAGGCTAGTGTAGGTATGTATAAAGAATAAACATTTTGGGCTTTTCTTTCTTACTGAGTGTATTTTGATTAATTACTTACAGAATATACTTGTTTTTTATTTAACTGTATTTTATGCATTCAAGCTATATATCTTCCTTTGTATTGCAATCCCAAAGGCACATTGCACGAATATAAGAAAACGACCTACCCTCAATGACAATACAAGGGTAAAACACTAAAAAGATATGAGTCTATATTTGGGTCCCGAAATTCAACGTAATCGTAACAAAGGGCTCTATTTTAGCCTGTATTTTATGTAAAGGTCGGTATTGATCCAGGACCTGCCTCAACCCTGTTCAAAGTTAAAGCGATTGGAGGCAGGTGCCCTTGGGAGCTAGGTCTCCCAGGGTACAAGGGCGGTTATACGCTAGTAGGGCTGGCAGGTTTTGGAATTTATATTATTTTAGACTGAATTTTATTTATCAGCTATTTTTCTTGTATATTATTTCACGCAAGAATAAAAAGAACGTATCGCTATCTATTGTTAAACTAAAAAGCACCTTGTGCTATGGGTAATAAATAACATACCTACATATTATGTTCAAATGTACTTGCTTTTATTTCTAGCAAATACAGGCTTGATTTGGGAACAAACGTGTTCATATTTTTTGAAGTGAAAACTTCTTTAGCGGCGTTGTGCACTTTTTTTGTATGGGGAAAAAATGTTAAACTCGCGTCAGGATTTATGTGTCACGTGACCTGATCGAAAATCCATATAAAATTTGAAGTCCGGACACGTGTTTTCTACAAACTTATCTGTTCCGGTGGCCAAAATTGGAACTACGTGAAATGCAATGCAAAACGATATTTAATGACAGTTTTAAATAGACAGTAGCGACGCCGCCACCGGAACAGATAATTGTCGGTCTATAGACAACATAAACGTAACGATAATATTAATTCCATGATAGACAATAATGGTTTTTTGTTCAATTTGACAGCTCATTTATGCAAAGAAAAGTGCTTCTTATGTACATCAGGAGCATAAACGTAATATATAGACAATATTATTTCCATGATCAGGAGTAGAGTAAATAATTGTATTAATAAGAACTGATGTTGTTTTCTTGAGTTTTATTCCTTTAGCGTAAGGTATATTTTTCTTTGCATAAATGAACTGTCAAGTGTGACTTCTACTATTATAGCCGCAGTGCGGTCGCTTCCTATATGCTTCCTATGCTACAAAGTGACCACAAAGACTTTAATTTGATATCCTGCAAAATTCAAAATTTAATTGCCGTAATAAAACATTTAAAAAGTTTGGCATATCTTTATTCGCCGGAATTATATAACAGTACAACACTTCTCCGCAGTCTTTGGATCCGCTATGCTGCGGAGCATGCATCAGGTCGTATGAAGTTAGAAATGCTGTCCGATTTCCTGCGACAAGAGGCTCGTTCTCACACACAGTTTGGCTTGTTACCCCAAATTCCCAGTGAACATCTTCGAAAGCGACATTACTGTAACACCACTCGTGTTATTCACGATTCGGGAGTCTGCGGATTCTGTAAAGGGAATCATTTCTTGGCCGATTGCTCCAAATTCAAAAGTTTATCCGCAGATTCCAGTATGCAATTAACATAAATAGTTGTCAATCAAAAAAGTATGACATTGACGGTTGTCAATCATTTTATCATCATATAATACCATAGATTAAAGAAATACTTCTATGTATAATACATGGCGTTTCAGTGTCACAGCAAGGAGTTTCTGATAAGTCTGAAAAAGTTTCTGATTACATTAATTATTCTGAGAGATAAACTTTTTAATGTAATATAAATTGTCATGTTTGTGTACGATAGCGCAATAAATAAATATTGTATTTTACCACATAAATGATAGTACTTTTATACCTCTACCAATCAATTAAATCCCTAACCATTCCAAAATACATATCAAAAATGCACAACGTTAATATTCAGGTTTTCACTTCTGCCGGCACTCCTGGAGTGCAACCCGTCGTTTTTATTTTTTTCTGTAAATAATGATATCCGACAGTAGAGACAAATCCCTCTCACAGAGTCTTGAACTACTAGTTTATAAAAATATTTTCATTGTTTTGTAATCAAATCACAAAGAACGAAGAAAAGAACGTTGTAGAGTTCATTCTCCATAATTGTCCTTACAACACTAATTGTTATTACTATACTAATTTCCGTTCTCACCTAAAAGACTCCGCATCACGTTACCAAGAGTTCACAAAACCCATATAACTTGGAACTTATGAATTCTAAGTGAGAGTGAGCATAACATTATGCGTATCTACTTAACCACTCGCTTTCCATCGGACGACATTCGCCTAGGCTGGAACCTGTTCATCGAATGGGGGCAACCCTGCGTTGCGTCGCATGGAAGGAGGGGGAAGGAGGGTCTGCATAGGTACGTATATCTAAAGCTCGGCGTATGCGTATGCCCTATATATTATCAACGTGTACGTGATAGAATCATAATTATGACACTTAGGCGTATCGTTGAAGTTGAACGTAATTATTTTGAGGATACTTGCTATGACTCGAACTGGGTCTCAGATGAGCAGCGTAGTAATGTTATATTTTGATTAAATTATATACACACACATTTTACTTTAAGTTCAAATTATAAACGGTGCTTTCGTTGATTTTGATTGCCATAACACAAGTTCTTAACCTACTTACTTTGGGGTCAAATTATTATGCGATATTATCCATTATTGTGTAACTAAAAATGGTCAAGCTTTTTCTTAGAAGGATGGCGGAGCGAAATTAAAAGAGGAATGAGTTTCAAATATAGTACGGACTTATATCATAAATAGCAAACCCTCTCTTTTTCAAGAAATCCCATTTTCCAGTCAGTTTATATAAACACACCGACGTTATTATATTAAAGTGAGAGTCACCATTTTGCCTAGCATGTTCCCTTTTCATTGGACGACATTTGCTTATGAGATCTAGCTAGAACAGGTTATAAGCCCGTTTGGCAGCCCTGTGGCGAGGAGGGGGCGATCCTGACCACGTACAACCGACCGCCGAATGCATCTCGGCCTATATTTAGCGATGCATTTTGCCACGTAATGTTTATTGAACGGACGATCGTACGAAGCAATATTAAAGAAACACCGAGACTTTTGGTTCAGCGTCACTCTTCTATCGCCACCGTGATTTCTTGTCATGTTTAAATATAGAGTATTTTGTATAGATTTGTTGTTAGTTTCCTTCCGCGACTTTTTCCGAGGGTACATAATTCTTCTGTACTTCTATTTCTGCTATGCATATCGCCATGGGAAGGGCTCTTCCGAAATAAATAGCAGTCTGACTTTTATAAGTCTACTTTGTATTCTGTCTTTGGTGAGCACTTAAAATGAAAGCCTTAGAGATGAATTTAGTTTTAGAACAGTCCGCTACACATAAGTAATTGTTAAGTAACTGGTGACTTAATACCACGATATGCAATTGTTTTTAAGTAATGTTAGTCAACTGGCGACCAGAAAAAAGTTCAACTATCATAGTGTTAATTTTTCTACTAAAATAGGTACACAGCGCAAAAATAGAATAAAGAATAAATATTTGCATCTCACTCGATTGTTTTAATAACTTCAAAAATGGGTAGATTTTTATTTCAACTTTTCAGACTAATCCTGAATTCTGTTTAATACCTTCACCTGTATCGCTGTCAACTATATTTATTTTATTATAGGTATATCTTATTACTACACTCCAGCTCTGGGCATTGTTCATTTTGGTATTACCGAAGATTGTAATCTCGATTCTCGCATTCACGCAAGCAAGCACCCTCGCACATGAAATAATAAATGCGTGCGCTAATTATGCAATGCGCGTAACGAAACGTGTAATTTGTATTTAAATCGTCTTCCTAACCGCCGCAGTTTGCTTTTGAAAGGCAACTTTATTGCATAACCATGTATATTTTTCATAATTGCTTGATGGAAATTCGTATTTAATAAAATTTTGTTTAGCAAATTCTACTAAAACTTCCATACTTTATACCCAATGCCTCAGGTTTATAACGTGAAAAAAATGGGATTTAAATTCATGGTCTGTATAGTGTATTTGTGTAGGTACCTAGCCTGATGTACCTACACAAGCAATTATGAAAAATATACATGGTTATGCAATAAAGTTGCCTTTCAAAAGCAAACTGCGGCGGTTAGGAAGACGATTAGGTAGTAACAATCAAAATGTTTTACTATTTATTATAGGACAACGCAAGAAGCTGTATGGGCCCTGTCCCCACCCACCAACAGACTTGGCAGTCTTGGCACTAGTTTTAATATTATAATGACATTCCATATAAAGACAAATAACCATTTTTAATCCAAAAAATGACGGGGTATTCAAAAACAATAAAACAGTGCTTATGCCGTACGCCTAAGATTCAGAATTGCGCTGTAAGTGTCTAGCTTCAAGTAGACTCGACTGTAAAATATTTTTTAAGATTACATTTTGATTGAACACTTTTATTTAGGCCAGGGGGGTTAGTCTTGATCGCCTGCACATTATTTTCACAATTAACTGTGTCAAAAAAATACTTGAAAAATACAACATTCAAATTCGATTTGCGTGAAATCCCCATTCCTACGGCGGATGTCGTCATACAAAAAAAAGATCAGTATGGCAAGAGGTATAAATAGAGATACGTTTGAAATCTGTTGGTGGGTGGGGACGCTCCTTTGCATGGCCCTTTGTTTTAAAATCATTTTATATAAAAAGGACTACATTCACCGGATTATCATTTAAAAGCATGACACGAATATTGCATGATATGTCCTTTTTCCTTTACTACTAAGTTGCAGTTCATTTGGGCAGGTTTAAATACATTTACACGCAAGTTAGAAATATTTATTCACAACACAACGTTACTCTTAACAAATAATACAAACCACACGACTTTCCCCACAAAACCACGACCATAACTAATGCACCAGTATTACCCAGTTAAAGCAAACATATTCAAATTATACCCTACATCGATTGCATCGCCGGTCTCACTTGCATTTAGTCCTTCGCGATATTAATATTGTAGGACAAATTGCATATTTCCATTCCATCGAAAGCTGTTGCAACGGACGGACAAGGATGTTGTTTAAACTACAATAGAATGGAATATTATGTCGCTAGAGACCACAGTTTGCTTTTTATTCATGAAGTTACTTTAAATAAACTATGTCGAATTTGATTATTTATAATGACTTCTATGCAAACAGATTAGTTATAGATTCAAAATAAAAAAGGTATCTAGGATTGTTACATTGGGAATGTTTTCTTGAAACTTTAAACGTCCAATCTTGTTCTTGATGATTTTTTTTATTGAATATCACGTTTTTTATCAATGTTTTTATGTCATTATGGTTCAATTATTTTTATGTAAAATTTTATATATTATATTAATTAAAATTAAATAGGCCTTCACTCTGTAGAGCGATATCAATATCTTTGGCAAATTACTGTAATACCACTGGTTTTAAGAGTGAACTATGTTTGAGTAATTTGAGTAAGGTGTATGCACAATTCACAATATTAGTTCCAGCCCTAATATAATTACCAGGAATGCAACAATGTTTCTGTCAGGAGTGACATTGAACTGTGAGAACTGACAGAACCTACGCCCACTTCCTTTCGAGTCAAGTCTATGTACACTCGGAATAATAACACCATTCTAAGGCGGTACAGTCGTAATTTGAGATGGTACTCGTAGATATCTGCATGTATAATTTTCAGAACATGTTTTAAAGAATTCCGTAGTTTAACATTCAGTAATCGGATAAGTGTTTGAAAAGACAATTTGTTCTCCATGAATTGGTAGGCACGTTAAGCAATTGGAATCTAGTAGTATTAGTAGGGAGTCAACAAAACAAGATTTGTTAGATGCCTGAACTTGTAAAAGGCTAAAACAGCAAGTTAGCAAAGAAGATAACGAAATGATTAAAAGATATGTAAGTGTGTTTGTTGTAATAGATAAAGCTGTTCTTGATACGGAAGAGTCAACTTTAAATAATTGGTATTGCAAAAAGTCCCAGAGACGGTTTTAGTTGATTAAACATGAATCAAAGAAGTGCTTGCTCAAATAACAACACTTTAACATTATTTCAAGATTACCATTAAAAACCTAGATTCTCTCTTCCACCATTCCCACGAAAACTTTCAATGTATCGTAATAAATGACCGTAAAGATATTCTATACATTTTCTGCTTACACCGGTACCTTGATAATTTCTTAGTATATTCCCGGGGTAAAGTCGTGACGCGATGTTCTTAGAGTATTCACCAATGTCCCTAATATAATGCGCCTGTTTTCTGTCTTCATACCTGGATAGCCATTCAACGAGGAAAATAGAAGCTTGTAGGCAGCTTTTGAAAGAAACTATTAAAGTGTCTATAATTTTATATTTCTAACAATTTGTTGGAAACTACGGCTACATAACAGTAAATCGTTGTATTATATTTTTAAATGAGTCAAATAAATGATCGTTAGTTAGAAATTAAATCAGTAAGTACTGCGTAAACTTAATTGACAAAGTGAGCGTTCTTATAATAGGAACAAACACTGTAAACAGTTCTCTAAAAATAAACGTTTTTTTGTTCGTGTTTTTTTTCTGCTTTGCATTTTCCTTGAATTTTGCTATTTTCATTGCGATCCTTCTTTTCTGTTACACGAAACAGTATTTATAGAAACTGACCAAACAAAAAGGGATCATAAAGGACAATCTTCTTTTTGAGGAAATTCCTTTTAAAGGATTGTTGGGGAAAAAATTAAATTAAAAGGACTTAACAAGACTTTTGTTTCACTCACAGGTATCGAGAAGCGACCTGAAAACCCACTTTTCTCTGTTCTGTTAACACTTAACATAATATAACATTTTGCTACAAAGAGATTAACATAGCGAAGCAATAATGCAGAGTAAACTATTTAGTCCAAGGCTAGTTGTAATAATAATGTCGACCCAATGGACAAAACTCATGTTATTTTAATTTTACAAAGCTTAAATCCAAACATTATCACCCACTGAATCTCCATTCGCAAACTAGCAGAACTTGAAGGGAAAAGGGCTGCTGTGTTTAACTGTTTTTAAATAGTGAACTACAAAAAAGAAGACACAAACAAAAAGAAGGACCGAATACTAAGAAACCTCAAAACTATAAATATACTCGATTTTAGGTCAGTCAGTAATCCAGGGTAACTAAATTGTCAATATGTAGACACAATCCTTGCGATACAGTACCTGACAGTATCATGGTACATTGTAGATATTATTTGTTCTGCAGCGAGTTCGATCTAGCCAATTTCCTGTAACAAACTCGCAAGATCCATAAGCATGATGGAAATCTGTGGTCACACGTGTAGGCGTAACCGTTGACCTCCCCCCGCCTCCCCTCTCATACGTGGCCCCTTTGTATATAACCTTCTGAGAAGCCCATGGCGGTAATGCCACCATGTTGAATAGTCACGACATTGCAACTATGTACGCGTGGCAGCAAGTAAAACGTTCTTTAATACAGTTGAGAGACCCTTTGGATGAAGCCATAGTTATAGCAACACTATAAGCAGTTTTCTAAAAAAACATTGGCGAGGAATTTGCACTTTAAGCTACTGAACAGATACATTCGTATCCTCATGGAGTTAAGAATAGAAATTTAAAAAAGGGTACCGTAAGTTGGTAAAGATATAAAAAGTCATAGTCATGAAACTGCTAGAATCAAAATTAAGAAACTAAGTTTTAGATACCGGAAGTGCGCAGGAGTTTCCACCATTGGCTTTGAAAATTTGTCGCACTGCGAGTACTAGAATTATATAGAAAATAAACACTTTATAGATTTGTTGTATTTTTGTAGCTAGGAATAAATAAAATATACTTGTGTGTGGCAATTATGTTCTGTGCTTGTGGTCTTTATAAAATTTCATAATTTTTTTTCACTTAATCTTAAATCGACTCCTGACTAAATATATTATTGAGAAAACTGATAAATTATGGTATGTGCTCTTTTGGTTAATTTTCGTTAATGGTGTCCATAACTCTGACATAGTTTCCTTTTTATTTTTCCTAACCCGGCGTGTTATAAGATAAATTACGACCATATTGTTTTTTATTTTTAGAGAATATACATGAAAACATGTCATTTGTATGCTAATTGGGTATTTATGGGCATAATAGATGACTTCTTAGCTACAATGTTAGGAAATAAATCAACTTACCTAAATGCAAAACAAGATTATGCAAACCAATTTTTTTTGGTAATATCAACTAAATTATAAAGATACAGATTTTGACCCTGAATATACGATAAATATTCATCGATAATAAATGATCTTGACAAGAAAACGTGCCAAATTGATTTATTTTAAATGCATATTTTTGATTAATTTAGCATACAATAAAATTAATTTAAGTAATTGAAAATAAATACATAATTCGCATCACCTAAACTTTAACCAAGTAAAGCGTATTAACTTCAAGCGTGACCAATAGTTCGTAATCAAGAAGTTTTAGTTCCATTACAAGAAATAAGTCGCATTAATGTTGGTACATTCCCTGTTCGCAGCGATAAAAAGTAATGAACAGTAATTGCTTAATAAGATAAGTGGAACAATATAGTGAAAGCATATTTTCCAACAAGTTTCACTCACAAGTTTTCTGAGAAGGAGAAACCGAGCGAGCAGCGGGAAACTGAGAAAAAGTTTCACAAAAAACGTGTAAAGATCGCTTCTCGCTCGGCCAGCACAATAACATAAATCGATAGTAGGAAGCCCTCCGACTAGTTCAGCGGTGCGTGAGGGCGACCTAATACACCCACTACCAACACCGCATGCATGCGGGCTAAATATACAGGACCGCTGCGTTCCTGCGTTGCACCACGCCGAACGGAACTTATGTCGCAACGACAACGTCCACAATTGCTTGTCCGGAGAAAATAACCGGTTTCGATAACACGCTCCGCGATTAGCAACCCAACGCGGACGGGCGTGGAGCGGTTTCGGAATGACGGACCAGCGGAAGAAGGCCGTTTCGCAATGCAGCGCCGCGGTAATAACAGAGCTAGGTGCATTTTCGCTGCAATTTCGCTCTCGGTCGGGCTGTGTGTTTGTGGCGCGCTGAAGATCAGGGCTAACGATCGGCGTGCATCTTCCCTCTCGCTCGCTCAGGTTCCAGCGCTCCACCGTCTCGCAAAAGAAACGCTACAACTCTATCTGACAGCGACGCGACGCGTCGCCGTGGAGGCTTTTGTGCGTTTTCCATGTTTATGTTTATAGGAGCGCACGTACAAGGGGTGCTTTGAACGCGCCGGTTGCTGCGTAGTTATAAATTCTGCGAGTGTTTTGTTTTTATTTCAAAGCCTATGTTTGTATTTTGCAAGCCGGCTAGGACGCGAGCGTTGCGTGCGGTAATGTAGATTTTATTGCGCTGACCTTTCGTACTGCTGATAAATTTGTGATAACATTTTTATGTTGCTACTTAACTACCTCGCGTAAATTTATTGTGAAAAAAGTAATTAAGCGTTGTTCGAAGTGAATGCAAATTATAGAGTGCAGCTAACGTAATTGAAATTTTGAGGAAGCTGATAGTGATGTTAATAACCCAGACGATTCTACGAAATACCTATTGCAAATAAATTCATGATTTGGCTGCAAAGTAGTGAAATTTATTCTAAATAAAACGTTTGTACTTGTTAGAGACCATTGAACTTGTACCTATTTGTTGTATTATCGACAATTCTGTAGACGTAATTCGTGCATATTTCTCTTTTAGAAAATTTTAGCAAAATTAGTCACGATGAATCAACATGCATTAGAGTACATTTACTGGCTAAGTCTTGCCATTCTAAATTTAACTTAATTGTGCAATGATAATTTTCGCCAAGTAGGCTTTCTTTTCTAATGTAATGTTTATACCAGAAACAATATTGCGGTACTTATTTTTGGCTTTGATTTTTTAATATCAACCACTAGCGTCTGTCATTTATCTTCCCATTAATTATCTCACCCTCTCCAAAAACTCTCAAACAAAATATCAAAAGTATCTTGGTTTTCTTCTTTTCATGGATTTATTATATAAATCATCCGTATATCAGTTATGAGGAAAAATACTGAAAGGTAACTTTGTCACAAACTTCCTGCTATTCCATTAGTTGAATTGTTTGCTGTGAATAGACTAGGCACAATGCCAGGAATGACGGAAAAATGCCAAATGAGGCGCAAAATAATGAAAAGGAAATTGATTGCCAATGAGTAGAGGAGACATGTCAAATTATCGATAAAAGACAAGATGATGCTAAAATCATCATAACAATACCAAATAATATAACACTGCCAATATTTGCCTAGAGACACAATGTACCCAGAATTGAATTGCCAAGGATTACAAAGACAACTAACAACAAGAAGCCTTAAGTAATAAAAAAGCGAGGAAAATTGGCAATCAACGAAAACGTATCAATAATGGCGAATTTAACAACCTAGGAAATTGATTTGGTAAATGACACCCGGGACTAATAAAAATTATTTGAAGTTCGTTTTCAGCAAAACATGTTGCTGAATTTATTAAGATCTTAATTCAAATGCACTAAAATCAAAAAGTTTGTCTATATTTGATAGATCAAGAATACTATTTATTTATTTATGTAAGATTTTTTAGTCTAGTGCGTATCTCCCTCACTTGTACGGGAGATACGCACGCAATGAGACGCGTCGAACAGTTTCAGATTAAGGAACTTCAGCCGGTGGGCGTCAGGCAGTGTTACGGCAGTCGTGGCGTAACAGAACGAGTACTATATTTACTTTCGGGCACGTGTTTCGAACTGAATGGGCGCTGCCTTGACCTTGAACCCTAAACGCACGCACCTCCCGCCCGGACGAACGACCGCGCCTCTGCGGGCGCCCCTTTTTACCCCCAAACACCCACCCCGCCCGAGCATCCCTGATCAATAGCTCCACTTCCTACTCGTACTTACACAGTTCCTCTAAGGCTACGTCCCCAGTAGGCAAACTGTTAGCGGCAGACTAACAGTTTGACAGTCTGCGGTTTATTGATTTAGTACACCTTTCCATATAATATAACAAATGAAGTGTCCACAGTTTGCTAGTTTTGCGCTCACTGTACGCAGTTTGCAGCGCTACGCGCGCCGCCTATTTTAGTGAGTGGCCGACTCCCAGCGATACCGGTTGCGACGCCGTTCGAAATTCATATTTCAGTTCGCCACTGCGGCTCACTCAGTCTGCCGCTAACAGTTTGCCTACTGGGGACGCAGCCTTACACTCCTATTTGTAAGGTCCGCAAAGTCAATTAATTAAGTGGTGATGGCTAGACCGGGAAATGAGGCCTAATTTATCGAAGTACGCGAAGTAACAGATGTGATAGCACGGAAAAGTTATTTGGATCTCAAATAACTTGATTTGCATTAGTAATAAAGATAGTATCTTTACTACGCAAAACTAACGCATTAAATCTGAAAGTAATAATGTTTAGCTAAACATTAGAATAAAATTGACCAATTGACAGTTCTCAATTCAGTAATCAGTGATTGCTTGCTTAACTTTTTTTTCATTAACACTTGGAAATCAATAGAAAAGCTTTTTAAAAAAAGTTGACTTGTTTACGAACGGTTTTATATTTATTAAACTACTGACAGATCTACTTCAAGGTCTATGCCTAGAAAATCGTACTTAGTTGAGTCGTTTCACACTTATTTTACTTTAAAAGGAAAATGAAGAATTTATTTCCAGCATTTCCAAGCATGTGTCAAGACTTATTCCTATCGCATTCCGACCGCGCTAAAGCAACAAAAATTCAAGTTAACTCTGATTATTTTCTCACGAACACTTAAATTTCTTTAAAAAATAGAAAGATCCATTTCCGTCGCTGGTGGCAGCCACGAGGCAAAACGAAGTCACGCGAACATGCCATACCCGTACGGCTGGAAATACCGATTATTGCCGGTATTAGCGGTTTTGTAAACAATAATAAGGTCGTAAAGAATATTGATGGCATTCATTTGGCGTGTGATTTACTCTTTGATATCACAATACCAGAAATACCTATTTATACATATAACGGCAATAATGGGAATACCAAAGCAAATCAATGCGTTTATTTTATTATTTATCATTTGATTAGATATTCTTCTTTTTCTTTCGTGCGATTTATTTATCCTCATGCATTAGAATTTACCAAACTAAGACTGTTAATTACTGTTTGTTTTTGGAAAACTATATGACTCTACATGCGAGTTGCGAAAACAACATAAGAATACTTTCTAGGAAGAACAGTAGATAATATCTGAAACTGTAAAACGAAAATTTCAAAACACATTCTATCATAATTTTGAAAACGTTTAAGATATAATGTTCTATATAATAGACTCAAGATGGAATTAAGCAGAATAACAAATTGCTAGACAAAACTATGAAGGAGGATTTCCACATTCCGGTAGCTACCACTTTTGATCGGAATGCAAGCCCTACCGATGCGTTGTTGTTACCAAGTGCAATACGTACTCGTAATAGAGTTTATCGATCAATAGTTTAGTTCACAGGTCGAGTTGTTAGCCTTGTTTTAAACAACTTTGTTTTCAGTCGTAAAGAATTGTCCAATTGTAAAACAATACTCGGTAACATTAACAAGAGGTTAATTATAGACACACTTCTTTAATCGGAATTGGTTAATCGACCCTAATGTGACGCTGTAAAGTTTCCAAATTGAATCGAGTACATTGTATCTACGCAAAAGTAAAACCACGAAAGATTTAACGAACCCATTTGAATAAAACCAACGAGTTGTATCGATATTTTTTTTAGCGATAATATTTACCCGTTTCATCTCTAGTTTTGCGGTTGGGTTCAAAAAGGAACAAAGTAGTCTTGGCACCATATTTGGCTGCAAATAATGCCTTGGAAGCCGGAAAATATTTGTCTTCGACTTATTTAATAACAGCACGCGATCGATACTTAAGCTAAATATATAAAATTAAAATATAAATTAGATTCTTTTGAATAATGAGTTTGTTGAGTCTGTTGTATCCATAATTACATTTTACGTCTTTTCTTTTCCTTCCAAAATCAGCGTTTGTGTGTCAGAATCAAAGAATGTATCACAAGACTTGCTACATGAAAAAAAAAACTGGATTTTACATACCGTCACGCCTTTTTCCCGCAGGGATTTTATTAGGCTTTTAGCACAATATAAATCAAAGAAGAAAGCAAAGATATCTAAAACCTTGTTTCACTCTCAACAAATTACCGTTTCATCAACCAACAGTCTCATATTGACAAACTTATTAGTGATGATATAAAAGGAACATCAAAGACAATGAATTCACAAAGCTACTCGTAATTTCATGTGACTACCAGCAGCCATATGCATCGGCATTTGTGTGTGTTCCTGTTGCTAAGTGTATCGCTGTGGTGGACAGTCCACCGATCAATAGTTTACCAGGCTATGTTTGCCGCCTAGATGTCACTTCCGACTTACTTCCATAAATAATTGTGGAACATTGCGCGATACAGGCCATTTAGGTTCAGAGCTATTAAATTTGGAATGTGTCGTGATGTAGGATAGTTTATTGTACTGCTGGCTTTTCCGTTTACAGTTTCGTCCGTGTGCACTTTGGTTATCGCGCCATAAACTTTAAAACATAATTGATTGTGTACAATTTTAAAATTTTTGTTTTTGTTCAAAATTCGAGGCACTCTGTAGAGCCTGATATTGATATATGAGCCTTTTCGTTCACTTGTTTCGTTTCGTTCTACTTGACAGGTAGTTGCTGTGTGTCGTGTTAAAATAAAACCTAGCCACAAAGTTCTAAATATGTATTTCGAGAGGAAATCAAGTAAAAATGTATCCGATTTATGAGTCATGAAATCACCTTGGCCGGTTTTCACATCTGCTGATTGCCGCTCCGATGGGCAAGTAGGCCAACTAGCCACTGACCATTGTCAATCACAGCAACTGACCAGATTATTCAGACTACAAGTTGTCGTACTAAGTCATTGCATCTGCAGGTCTTATTTCTTTAGACGGGTAACGCGAAGTAAACACAGTTCTTGGTCACCATTGTTCTCCGACTGGACCGAGGCGTCAAAACTGTTGCGGCAGAGGCAACGAGTTTTTGCCCGGAATTTCTAAGATGAAGCGAAATAAATCTCGGAAGAGTTGACCTAGATACGTCTGAATCATACGACGCGGTCGCACGTGGAAGAAAAATTTATTACGAAATAGATAACGTTGGTAATGGGTGAACGTTTCCTTTGAATTGTGCTTTTGAAGCCACCTTAATGAAAATACGAATGTAGTCACCATCAAACCGATTTATAGTTTTAAAGTCTGTATAAATATAAACGGGGTTTTAAGACGTTATTTATAAAACTTGTAAGTTGCACATGTGGATCTAAGTAAATAGACAAATATTTGCAAACAAATTAATATTTTTAGGCGCAATATTTAAGTGAAGTTCGTCAGTAATGCTATCTTTCATATTTTATATTATACAAAAGGAGGTACATATAAAAAAACTGCAAAAAAGTGTCCCCCAACAACAAGAAAGCAGATAATAAGGCAATATGATGTGAAATCATTCCAGACGAAAGACTACATTTACCAAAGCATTTGTCTCTACAATTTTCCATACTGCGATTAGCGCCTGCTAAACGCAGTAGTTTCTGCCTAGAAATATAATGGGAAAACACAAAAGGTTCTACTTATTTTGAAAACTAGAATTTTGTATAAAATCGACCAAAATTTTTAAACTATGGGTTCAAAACAGATCTCACTTAAAATGGGGTAATTGGTTATTGCTAAATTAAGGCTTTAAATGTTGGGACCAATGTCGTCGTAATTTTAACAAAAAATGGTTAAACATTATGCAGTTTAGCTGTCGAAATAATGGTACCTTTCATTTCGGAATGTATTATTTGTATTTATAACAATAGAATATTGTATACAACAGAATGGAATTGACATGAAGGGTGACGAGCTTATCTTGTAAGTACATGGAATACACAATATTGATAAATTTGAAATGACATGAGAATGATTGCTAGGAGTGCAATCAGCGAAATTGGGACATTTTGGCACTATTAATAACCAGCCATATTGTGATAAGACAATGTCACTTATAAATTATAGGACTATCATGGGATTCAATTAATAAAAGACAAATGTACAGTAAGCACAATTATAACTATACAGGATCCTAATTGAAATATAAACCTATACGATGGACATAAGGCTGAATATTAATGTAGCAATTTGACAGATTATGGTAGGTTGATGTGCCGCTATACCATACATTTATAGTTAAGAGGCGGTATCCAAAATTAATAATGTTATTGTAACATTGCTAGTCTCTGTTGGTAAAAACCTCTTTGTTCTAAAGTATCTGTTTTACATTTACTCTGTTTAAAATACTACCTACAAAATGTCGTCGCTTCTTTGTCTCCTATACCAGTTTTATAATATCATGTATTATTATTTCGGCCTATTCAACATACAAGCTTCCTTTTAGATAACATTTGAATCGAATCTTACAAAAACTGGCCTTTATCTACTAGTTAGTAACTATTATATTTATTAGTTAGTACTTTCATTATAAAAGATGAACGATCGCATTCACGTCCATTAAACTCAAAGTGTAAATAAGCTATTACGATTTTCATACTATGAATCATGTTCTAGTTCCCAATTCCTTAGCAACAGTACAGTATAGATGACTTCAGTATGGAGTACGTAATGTAGTGCTATTTGTATTCACCCAGGCAACGAGATCCTACTATGTATTTGTTGAATGTAAAAAGATCATCCGCTCTGTCACTGTCAATCGCATCCGTTACAATAAGAGATATATAATAAATAAATAAATAATAGATAAGGGGCAAAGATGTTTGGATTTGTACTTATGTTACACAACAACTTGAGCAAGACCGAAAATAAAAATTTTGAAAAATTAAGTATTTTGGATGCAAACTTGATTAGAACACAAACCATACTGCACCCCATAACCAAGTTCAGCTAATAAAATGCCCAGGATGCCTATATAACACAAGTTTCCATCCAACAAAGATTCAAAAAGTATCTGGTATAACCTTTTGAACAAGTGGTTAAGATAAAGATTCTACACTGAAATTAGTTTTGTTGTGTCGACTCACTTCTCTTGTTTATTTTTTATTTCGGTCAACGGCCGTACGCGGCACCAATATGCTCGCTCCATTTACATCGATTTAGGGTTAGAATTAAATAGCTTGTGTACAATAAGACTAAAAAATCCGGTTCTAGTTAACTCTATGTTCTATTATGTTGATCCCGCACGTGCGAATCCTAAATGGGGTGCCATAAATAGCGACAAGGTTCGTTAAAATAGTCTTCAAAAACTTGTTTAACATCAATGGCAGACAGGGTTGTGTGGAAAACCATAAAAGGACTATTATTATTTCAACAAAAACTGCTAAATTATTCTTGTATGCGTGCAGATTTACAAACCTACACTGTGTTCTTGTTTTTTCAAGGTTTTTTATACGCTTTGAGTTGGCATTTAATCTGATATGTTTCGGCAGCCGATCGGTGAAAAAAAAACCTCGTAGGCATGTTATGAGAGCCTTAACCTGCAAGTTTTAAATCAGTTAGCGGTTATAAAAAATTGTTCCTGGTTATTAGAATAGGGCTCATTTAGTTTTAATCTGGCTAATGGAACGTGTTTATTAGTTTTGTTATTTTTTGTAACTATTACTTGTTTTTGTGTCAGCTTGCAAAAACATTGAAAGGCAAATTGCATTGTGAGAATTCACTAATCATCACAATTTATTTAAAAAGCCATTCTTCTGAAAATGCCTTTGGTTTTCTTCGCCAAAGCGAGGACTGAACCTTGGGGTTACTGCTACATTAATCAACACGACGTTTATTTTTGTATCCGGAAATTAAAATAACCTCGTATTATTAATGGATGCCAAAAACTATTTGACAGAGGAGGCCATTCATTTTTACGAGCGCGTATGACGAGTTTAAGGTTGAACCACCTTGTGCCAATTGTTAAAGATCCGCAATTAAAAACAATGGAAGTATCGCTACCGAAAATTTGGCGTATGCAAATGTGTTTTATAGTTAGGTCACGCTGCAATGTTTGGTCTAGGCATTCGATCGAAACCAGCGTGTGTTGACCGGGCGATTCACCTTGAGACCGCACCTTGCTTCGTATTAACCGAAGGAAAAGAGATGGTAGAGTCCGGTCTTGCGTGCAAACCGGACCGGAGTCCACTCGACTCGGCCGTGTTGTATCGTTTGGTACAATGCTCGAAGACCGGTCCGCTGTGGGTGAGCGAGTCGTGGAATGCACGGGACGGACTGAGACGGCGTGATTTGAAAGTGTACGAGTGCGGTTATCGACTCACGAATATTTTCGATTCTGATACCCGATTCGATTGCCATTCTCGATCACTTTTTAGTTTCTACATCCTTAGTTACCGCTTTGGTACTACATACTGAGCGTAATCCGTTAGATTTTTTCGACCATTCAATTTCAAGCTGGTACCTAATTGTTTGGCAATCCCAAATTGCCAGTAATGATACGCTGTAATGTTGTATAACGGGACGGTTTTTCATCATTATTGTTGGTAGGTAATCGCATTATCATATTTTGTGCATAAACACTCTTGCGCTCTTAGTGTTTGGTAGAATACTTAATTAAATTCAAAGACTGAAATCATAATTTGTAAAATAGGTTAGTTTACGTTGTTAACATTCTTTTAAGCGGTTTGAATTTATAATTCTTGGATTGCAATTTTAATGTGGGAATTTAAATTTTCGTCTAATTTGTAATCAGACATGTTTAAAGCTACTGACGAATATTTGAATTATCACGTTTTTTAATTATTTGTATGGTCTGTTGTTGGCTAGTTTTTAATATTAAGTTTATGATTTGTTTTCATACATGTTCTAATAATGTGCACGGATCAAATCTCCGAGCGTAATAGTGTTTTTTTTTATTATTTGAGGTAGGTTTTTTTTTTATTAGCTAATAATGAAGGTTAGGTAGGTTTGATGACTTCCAGCCTCCCGAACAAGCCGGTTTCCGCAAAGGCTTTAGTACCATAGACCACATACACACGGCAGGTTATACAAAAATCCGAAGAATATAATCTGCCATTATGCTTAGCGTTTGTGGACTATGAAAAAGCCTTTGATTCTGTCGAGACATGGGCCGTGCTTCGATCACTCCAAAGGTGCCAAATAGACTACCGATACATACAAGTGTTGCAGTCGCTGTACGAAAACGCCACCATGTCAGTTCGCCTCCAGGACCAGAAGACAAAACCCATTCGGCTCCAGCGTGGTGTGAGACAGGGCGATGTTATATCGCCAAAACTGTTTACTACTCTGTTGGAGGACGTGTTTAAGCTTCTGGACTGGAGAGAACTTGGCATCAACATAAACGGTGAGTATGTACATGACGCACCTTCGGTTCGCCGATGATATCGTAGTCATGGCTAAGACCTTGGAAGACCTAGACATAATGCTCAACGATCTCAGTAGAGTGTCTCAACAAGTGGGTCTTAAAATGAACATGGAAAAGACAAAAATTATGTCGAACTCCCATGTCGTACCCACTCCTGTAAAAGTTGGGAACTCAACACTGGAAGTTGTAGACGAGTACATTTACCTGGGACAAAAAGTCCGACTTGGTAAGTCCAACTTCCAGAAAGAGATCGATCGACGAATCCAACTCGGCTGGGCAGCGTTCGGGAAGCTTCGCAGTGTATTCTCGGCCCGTTTACCGCAATGTCTCAAGACGAAAGTCTTTAATACGTGTGTGTTGCCAGCGATGACATATGGATCAGAAACGTGGCCACTTACAATGTGCCGCATTAGAAGGCAAAAAATCGCGCAGAGGGCAATGGAGAGGGCCATGCTTGGGGTCTCCCTGCGCGATCGCATCAGAAATGATGAGATCCGCAGAAGGACCAAGGTCACCGATATTGCCCGAAGAATTGCGAGCTTTAAGTGGCAGTGGGCAGGACACATTGCAAGGAGGACTGACGGCCGTTGGGGCGGAAAGGTCCTCGAGTGGTGGCCACGTATTGGGAAACGCAGCCGTGGTAGGCCTCCTACAAGATGGACCGATGATCTTGTAAAGGTCGCCGGAATCCACTGGATGCGGGTGGCGCAGGACCGATCGGCTTGGAGATCCTTGGGGGAGGCCTATGTCCAGCAGTGGACGTCTTTCGGCTGAAATGATGATGATGATGATGATGAATAATGAAGGTAGTGACCAAAAGCATGGTTAGGGAAAACACAGTTACTATTAACGGTTATAGTACAATAATTGGTCACTGGTATTGGGGATCAGAGATCACGGAGGCAAGTTAGAAGTCGCTTAAATTGGAAAATGTCCAATGCTTAAATTTATACATTTTCCAATTTGTAACTTACTTATTAACGTTCATATAAACTCTATCTGGTGTGGCTGATGATGATGATAAAACTATCAGCTGCATACCTTTATGGGAAGATTCTACTTTAGACAAAATAGAGAAACTCGCAAACAACTCCGTTCATATGAATACTGATTACATGCTTACATTGATTAAACGGTCCAACGTCACAATATAATTGTATAGTGGTAATAGCATAGTCAGTACTTAATAGGTAGGTATTGTTACTTCCAGTCATCCTATTACAATTCTAGGTAAGCGCGTTGAACCCTGTGCTTTACGTAAACACACGTTACGTAATGGTTATCTAATTGACATAAATATGACGCATTCTAAAATGGAGGAAGCAACTATGTATAATGTAAGTGTATACACTTTTTTGCAATAAATGATACATATTATGAAAGACTTAAATAATGCAGACGGATGATTTTAGTTTTGGTGTAAAACAAAGTACATGATATCTATAAAATACTCAAATAAGAAAACCTTTTGAATCTGTTTTTGAATGATCCATTTTAATCCAGAAATAACTTCTAAACCTGATGTTCATTCTTCTAATGCCAAAAATGTTAGGTTCTAAGCCTCTCTCAAAATGTTTTATGGCATTAGGAACTTTGCTATGTTTCACAAACAAGAAGCAAAATTATGAGTACATCATTGAAACATTATAATGGTAAGATATGTAGTCACATCTTTTTGTACCGTCTAGTTTCTTCCTGAAGTTTTTTGAATTTACTCAAGGCTAACATTTATTCACACCGTATGATTCTATGATCGCATCACGATAATACTATTTTATATCAAATTCTGGACTAGGTGTTGAACAATCTTTGAAGTCAATAAAATTATTATAATTATATTTTAATATTATAACGAGTTGCATATTTTGAATTTTTAAGATGTTAATTTTGTAGATTTAACTTTAGTAATATCTTACACGTATTAAAAGTTGCCCCAATCAATCTAAATTGCTTTGCTAGTGCGAAACTCTTATGGCACAAAATATTTCCTTTAGAATTAAGTGACCTCACACTCAGTATCTCAAAAATATTTAATTACTTTTTTACTAGGAGTACAAAAAAGGAGTAGAATTGTTATTTATGGCACCAGTTTTCGCTTCCAATCACTTTTGATATATGAATTAAAATTTCAGTTTGCTCCAACACGAAGTGAAATGTTTTAGAGTTTCCGTCCGAAACAAATAGAGCTCTGGCACGCGGGGGAGTATCTTCTTAATCGCCGTAATTTGTACAAGCAATGAGGGGCAAGGGAGCTCTAATTAAACTGTTCGGTTATAGTAAATGTGGGCCCGTCCCAATTCCTAAACGGCTGTGTCAGGCACATTGAGGGCAGAATAAATGATCACACTTTCCACGAACGCACTTTATACAGAGTCAATTACACAACTTCTACGTTCTTAGAATAAAATGGAAACCGTTTATTAAATATTTATGTAACTTTTTATAACGTTGGGCGGATTTGTAAGTTAAATGTTAGACCCGAGCCTCTGATGGAATTGAAATGTTTACATTTAAGCAACAAAATCTAGGGCACCTATTTAGTTTAACTGATTCGTGTCAGATAGCATAGTAGGAACCTCCATTGGTGATGGATGACACATTCAAACTGTAAAAAGGAAAAGCAAGGACACTAGAGCATGATGCATTCGATCCCAGCATATACTCGTAAATGTTCTCAAACAAAGCACAACAGGGTACATTTAAAATAGCCGTGCAAATACTTACTTATAATTTGTCTTCAGAAATGCACATAATGTTTCTTCTCACATGAAATTACAATACACAGCACATCAAAAACGCTTTAAATTTTAAAATTTTTGCAAGACTTTTAACTTTTGGTTTTCCTCGTTCGCTTTAAGAATGATCCAAAATGTCACTCTTATGATTGATGACTGAAGTGCTAAATACTTTATTCTGTAAGTATGACGGTGTAGGGATACGTCAAGAAATCTGCACATTATCTAACACAAACAGAAGTCATCTTGTCACAGAACAAGCCAAAGAAAACATTGTCGTAGAGTGACGTGACATGAATTTGCCCACGCTTGACGCAATTTTGCTTCATTCACCTAGTGCCTAGTAGATACTAGGTCCAAGCTACGAAAAATGGTGACAGGGTTGCTAGGCACTGAATGTCCAAAACAAATAATATAAAGGTCCACGTACAAAAGCCTTTATTTAATTAAGTTTTTTTTGTATTTTGTTTCTCTTGACATAATTATCATATTAATTATTTCGTTTGGGAACAAATATTGTACAAAATATACTGTTTAATATATTGGATGAAAATAGAATGCCAAGAAAGCATTCTGTTAGTGCTGTTCAATGTAACCTATGTTCTCTTTAAAATTAATATTTAGTTATTTTGCAATAACCAATGCAGTCATAGTATTCGAAACTAAGTCCTATTGAACCATTTCTAGCTTATGGGGAGACAAGATGAAAATTTTAAATACAACCTGACGTTAACGGTAGCAAAAATTACTAAACGTTGTATCTCGACGCAAAACCGTGGCATATTTGAATTGATTGACCACAAATGAAGTCATCAGAATCGAAAGTGCCACAGTTATCGCAAAAAGTTTTATTGGACCGCGCGAGAAAATAGAAAAACAGCGCATTATCGAATCCTCGCTCCACCTTTGCAATTCCAAGCATTTTATCAACGTCGCTTGCCGGGCTTGGCGACCACTTGCCATAGTGGAACTATTGACAGTAGGAGAATTTGTCCTTTTGAATTAATGGTTCAGTGGGTTGATGATGCAGTAATTCAATGATGTTGTCAATATCTGATTCTGGTACTGTGTATTAGGCTGCTTGGCATGACCCTAACCTAAAGCTGTAAAATCGATTCGAGGACCTTCACGTAACGAACTTTAAATGTTGAACATATTTTACTTGGTGTATATTTATGTATTCTATAATGTATCCTTAGGTTAATAAGGTAAAATGTTAAGTTTATATAGGCATGTCATAAGTTACAGTAGTAATGTCCTCTGAAGACGAAAAAATATTTTAAGTTTTTTAAGGATTTTAGCCATGCTGAATTTTGATACACTTTCATGATCGTAGTACAAAAGATAAATGAGTACGAAATGGTCACTGCAAGTCTTAAGCTAATACTTTGCCGTTGTTCCCTAAGTTGTGCCTGTGTCTCCGTCAGACCTACGCCCACACAGCCAGAGTCTACTATCCGTTACTTCATCAGTACCGCCCACTCAGGTGTGGCGTATAACAAACTATTTGTTTTCGTCGTCCCCGCAACTGGCTCGGAAACCCCGATGTTTAACGGGCCGTCCCAATTCAGGCCCCGAAATAACTCGCGCACTGTCCCACTTTTGTCTCCTCCCCTTGATGCCCGGTGCGATACGGCTGGTATGCGATGTCAAAATACGCGCCCGATGACTTTTGATTTTTAACTTTCAAGACGTTTTGTGGAAGGTTATGATGGAGATGGATGGATGGAGGGTATCTGTGTTTTAATTCGTAAGATAAGTGTATTGCCTTGATTTTTATTTGGTGAATTTCTTTAAAATTTTAAATGACCCTTTGGTCTTTTGCTGTCAGATTGTATTTTAGAATTATAATTCTAATAAAATTAAATCTCATAAGATAAGTCTTGAATTAAATTAGGATAACTTGCACCAGCTGAACTCTCTGGCTCTCTGGCTTTTTAGTCGGAAGATGCTGTCTGTACTTAGGCTTATAGGTAAAAAATTAAAAATGTTTGTGGTGATTGTTTAAAAGTATTTTTGAAAAAAGCTATCTTTTCCTTGAATAAAGGTTTTACAGGTTGCCTTTTGGTATAAGAATACATGAATAGTGAAAACCCATTATAATATATAACTTCAAAAACAATGAAGACGTTTGTGGTTATATGGCATTTTCTATATTATTTTTGTTATAATATGTGCATCATTGCTTTATTTTCCTACCACGATCAATATATTTTTCTCAAATTCAAATTTTTGGTTTTTATTTACTTAAACAAAACCTTTGTGTTATCAATTGTAACATTATCTAGGTTTTTCGGCTGCGAGACGTTTCCGCTGTTTGAACAATTTTACAACACAGCGTCATTTTTGAAAAAATACTGTAAAAGTAATACCTGTTCCACGTACACTCATGTTTTAACATTTATTCTGACTATTCGTTTGGTTTATTTGCATATTTGCTTAGATTATCTGTACTAACCCAAAATCTTATCAACTAGTCAGTACACGTGAAAAAATAGTTAGGGCATTGCTACTAATTGAACCATTCTTGAAGTTCATGATTTTTTGATGCCAAAGTTGATAAATTTTATTATCACTTAAATGAAAAAATTTTTTGGAATAAATAACGTCTGCTTAGCTAACGACACCTAATCAAAACCCGTAGACTATGAAAATAAGTAATTTGATATTTTTGTAGAATAAATAAAAATAACTTAGGTACGTTTTATAATTTTTAATAATGATGCTCAAAACCGAATGGTCTCAAATTTACTAGTGTTGTAATTTCATCCTCTTGACACACTTTCTTGAGGTTTCTTATCTTTCTCTAAGTACGTCAAGATCTGCATCGAAGCACTCTTAAATTAAACTTAGTTATTAAGTGCTTTGGATATTTGCTTGAGGCTCTAATTAAAAGCGTAAACGAATATAAATTATCTTTGCATCTTTTCGCAATTTTGCTCCTATCTATGAAGAGTCATTCAAGGCTTTGAATTGAAAGCTACGGAATAAAATTAGTGCTAATTTTGAACGATTTGGAGGGTCGATCTGACCGATCTTCGTTGTGTCGATAGTGCAATAGTAAATACATTCGAATTGATGATGTACTGCAATGTTTACCTAATGTTAATACAATTGTAGAAGAGAAAAAGTGTCTTGGTAACACAGTAACATTAAACAGAAACTCTTCAACATTGCCCATTTGTGCTCGTTTGATTTCCGGGCGCGTAAGTCACCCAAAAAAGGCAGACAAAAACCTTTGACTAGAATACTAAGTATGTCTACATTGCTATAGTCGCCATTATCTACACTCATATCGGTGCTAAGATTTACAAAATTGATAAGATGACGTCACCAGGTAACATTATAATTCCTGTGCGCATAGGCACCGCGAAAGATACACGTGTCGTCGTCTGCCGGTCTGTCGGGTCCGTTATCGTTATAGTCGCATGGGTTGTGTACCCAAATATCATTTGTGGGGTGAACGACCGCGCAGGCACCTGCAGCCGTGTTGACACAACCACCGACGTGACGTACTCGAGTGATAATGAGTGTCAGTCAGTGTAATGTATTTGAGATTTCCACGCGCTTTGGCAATGCCGATTTTGTCTGGAATTAGGGTTACTCCTGATAAATGTTTAAATGCTTGCAAAGTTTTCGAGTTATGTGACGTGATTCGCTTAATTTCTTCTTGGGTTGGATTATTTCCTGTTATTTTTTACTTTCCAAAATTTAAACGTTTGTAATTTTTTCTTGCGGTGCCTAAATACATCTTGTTTATGTTGTAGTAGAAACCTTTCATTGTTGTCTCTTGATTTGATGTCAGTAATGATTACAGACCTAATTAAAATAAATAACCAAAGATAATTTTTCCAACATGCTACAAATACGAGTTATGATTTTTAGTGAAATAAAAAAGTACCTATTTTGCACAATGATAATGCAAAATTTTATAAGGGTCAATGTAATTAAGTATTTTATAAAGTGGCACAAATATGACGCATATTTCTAAAAATGAAAATAAGTTGTGATTTAAGGTTAATTTATTATTAAAAAATGTTTTTCTGGAACACAAATAAGTTCAACCGTTCTTACAAAATCGTTAATGAACAGAGTTTGAAACGACTTCAAATTACGAGAGTGGTTCTGGTGATACCCCCTAAAATACTGCATATTCTGTAAACACTACTTCATTGCATTTGTCACACAGCTCTTTTGCGATAACAACGTGACATCTCATAAAAACGGAAAACACATAATGTTTTGGCTTATTTTCATGAAGGTCATTAAATATTTCAACAAATTAATTGTAAGCCGACAGAAAATAAACAATTTTAGAGATTTTATAAACACTGGAATTTTGTAATACACCTGAAAAATTTCGATTTTAGAAATGTCACGTTGTTATCGCAGAGGAGCATATTATTATGATATCCAATTTATAAACTCTTCGAAGTAGTGAATTCTCTTTCACACATACGGCTAAAATTCTTAGCTGCATATGTAAAAGAGATAACGTTTCGTTTAACGATCGGCAATACATGATTTAAGAAGCTGCTAAATAGCAGTCTTAAAATTTTGTTTCAAAGCGGTACGATCAAAGGAAAAATTCGCTGCATTAATATCGTTAAGCAAAGACTTTGAAAATCCCACGTTTCACGTTACAGCAGTGAGAGAGTCCAGAATTGCATTTTTATTTCTTAGTTACTTAGCTCGCGGGAATTGAGGCCGCGACCTTGCCCTGCTTCTGTGGATTGGCACATTTTTATCTGCTGCTTGAAACACCGCCAAGCCACCTCGCTTGATTGATGGGCATCCCTTAGATTGGTATGGAGCACTGACTGATATCGGTTTGAGAATGTCGTTGCCAGATCTTCCATTCAGTTTTCTGAATCGGTACAATTTCTGTTCTCCGGATACCATCCAACTTCTTTTCTACATTTATGAAGAGTCTTATGACTTCAAAAGTTGCTCTTTTGTTCATAATTTTATCTTGGGCCCGCCTTGTCTATGGGTTTGATTTGGAGAGAACTTTGATACCGCATTGCAAGTTGATGACCGATGTTAGGCGCATTTTCAATTGTTTACTGTCTAAGTTGTCAGAGTTTTGTTTTCTATAAGATCCGTAAAATGTGGAAAAATTAATTTTCCTTTCGTTTACAAAATGGCGATTGCGAAAGATTTATAACTTAAGCTGAATGAAAATAGGATTGAGCAATAAATTATTTGCTGGAATAGGAAAGCTGTGCGTACGACACGCATGAGCAAACCCAACAAAATTAATCACAGACATAATGTGATTTGCCCCTTTTGGATCAAAGTATTTAGGCTATGGTTTTCCGGATTATCCCACTTTTCTGTTTTGCTTGAAACAGAGCCAAACCACCCGTTGCGGTTTGATTGATGGGGCTACCCTTTGGGAAAGGCATTATCTGAAAACGTTATCTCTAGAATTGTAATAGTATGGTCTACCGTGCCCTTGCACGAAAATTCCTGTTGGCAGCAGACTGATATCGTCTAAAATAATTTTTTTATTGTTTGTTGATACTGTTGATAGCAAATAGGAAGTATCTAGCTAGTGTCGTTAAATACGCGTGTATGTACGCCATTGATTGTGATGAGTTTCTATGACCTGTTTTGGGAGAATTTAGTACATTAGTAAATGTTAATAGTTCGTTAGTTGCGGCAAATTTTATCAATCAATTTACCCTTTGTTTTACTTGTGGAGTCGATAAAAACTTTTCTTGCCTAAAAAAGAAGCTTGAAGCTATAATATAAATTTAAGATTTGATTATTGTTCCAGATACTGTAACGTATCTAACTTTGACAGTATAGTAATACCCAATTATTGGAATATACTGGTTTAAGTTTTAAAATTAAAGTTTTAAAGTCTCAATGCAGTGCCACACAAACTAGACCTTCGTTGTCGCTCGCTAGTGGAATAAAAATGCCTTGTTAAGTAAGCTTCATTAAACCTTTCTTCATTTTCTCTAGCACTCTTCTTGTTTGGCTGGTCCAATGGCTCGTCGATTAATAAGTCTGTTCTATCGAAACTTCGCACAATGACTTTGTCTTCAATTTGTAAGACTGTCTACCATTTCGATTATTCTAAACTTCAAAATACATCTAGAGATCAGTCATAATATAAAAAACTTGCGGACATCGATATTATTCCAGTACCCTAGCATGGCCTCTTCAAGGCTATAGCGAATAGACTAAGTACAACCGTCGCTTGCGCATTCTTCTACGCCTTCCAAATTTGAATATTTCAATTTAGAGAATGCGTGTATTTTGAGAGATTCGCATGGCTTTACAGGACATAATAATATGAATGCAGTAGCAAGGGTATTATTTTATAGAAATTAATGGATTTAAATACTACATAGTATGTATAATAAAAATACACTACTACATACTATGTATAATGAAAATGGTACAGCAGAAGATAAAAATTAAAAGGCTTGTACTTGATTGCAGTCTATAAATATGGGACTAATAAACTTGTCTTGTGTTGATTAATAAAAAAATGTGTTTTATTTTTCTTTCTTTTTCAGAAAAAAAGACGCATGTTCTCTGTTACACTGACGTCTTTTTTAGAGGATTAGGTATAGTTTTTGGGATGCAATATATAGACACGGGGGGGTTTTGCTTTATTTTCCAACTCTTAGTAACCAAACATTGTTGTGAGGGATGCCTTGAGTTTAATGAGATGCATATTGGAGTTTGGTTTTTTTTTACTTTTGATGTTAAATTCACTTTTAAAATCAATAATGGCATTAGAATCATGAAAATTTTCGAGTAAATATAAAATCAAGAAAAAACATCTAAGATTTAGATCTTGTAATGTTAGTTATGTAGGTACATCTTTCATCATTTTCTAGGCAAACAACTAATGAAGTTATTCGATGTTGAGATCTTTATTGCACTGGAGTTGTAGGTATAAACGTAAATAAACGTTAGCTCGCAGACTTTACTTCCTCACTGCACGTTGGATAAGGGTGATACGCTTACTTAATTCAATTTGCTTAGTAAGCCTAAGCTGTTACTGGCGCGAAGAAATTGCATGTAATTGGTTGTTGACCTACGAAGTCTCTTGTTGGAAATAGAAAGTTAACTTTTTACAATATCACCTGTTTATTACTTTTGTATAATAGGTATGTTCCAATCATAGTCAGTTTCAACTACCGTTTAAACACTGTCATTAGTAAACGTCATTGATATTTCAAAACTTAAGGTTACCAATCGCTGAGTGGCTGACTTAAAATCAGATAGGTAGGTATTACTTCGTACAACCAATAACGTTTCTGGGTTATTGAGTTTCATGTCAATACTAGTTGAATTTTTTTCTTTTTTTTAGTTGAAATCATGCCTTAAAACTAAATGTATGTAGAGTCTAAGACGTTAAAGATTTCTAAATACTAACTAATGCCACGGTTATTTAACATACTTAGGTAATAATTTCGTTCACCGTGTAATTAAGCGGTCCTTCAACGCTTCTCGATTACGAAACAGTCGCACGTGTATTTATGAATCACAATCAAAATATCAACAAATGAATGACCGCAATATGCTCAATCGATTCGAGAGATACATATGCATTCGTGACACAACAATCAGCTGAGGTGGCCCGCCCGGCGACCGGCAGGCGCGCCGACAGACCGAGTCCTACTTGTCCACCGCGACACTTTCCAACTTGCTATAAATATGCAATGACCGCTCTGCTAACCGCTCTCGTCCACGTCGCTTGTCTTCACCAGCTTCTCGATACCCACCTAAATACAGTTTGGACTCAATCTTGACGACCCGCTCTCGCACCCCGACAGAAATACAGTCGACACCGTGGCCTGCAAACACTGGCGCCTCTGTCTACTCATCCATCACTGCACATCCGCACGGTGTGTCCTCACGATTTCACTGTCACAGCACGCGAGGGCCGAGAGGCCTTGGTCCGGCACCAGAACTGACGCGAGAGAGTACCACGGGGATGTAGTGAGGTCGGCGCGACCTCCACGCTCGAGAGCGTGAGACCGTCGAAGCCTGCGGGCGGTGGGCTGTGCGCAGCAACAGTGTACGAGACGACGCGCGTGACTTGCCGCCGCCGACTGACGAGCGCGCCGCGACGAGCCTCGCGTTCACCACCACACGCGCAGCGCGCACACTCGCGCACCGCAGCCACCTCTCGCCCGCTGCCCCACACCAGCACGCTACACCGATACTCCGCGCCTCGCCGGACGCGGAGATCCGCCGATATTTTAAAGTTTCATACCCAATTTGACTTTAAAATCTCATCGAGTCCGAAGCGACGCGAGCCAGCCGGACAGGCTGAATATTTACCTAAATAATAGCAGTTGAATCTCGCTGGAGGCATTAGTTGCGCAGTGAATGGGCAGCGCGTGTAGAGACGCCAAGAGCGCATGCGCCACGCATACTCCCCCGAGGTGCCTCTGTATTTAACTAAAATTTGACATAGACGTGAGCTTGTCTGTAGTAAGGCTTAGCCCGTCCAAAATGAGACGGCTAAATTGAAAAATAAGCCTTCGAAAGACGCTAAAGAAACTGAATTGAAACTGTTGAGCGTTGGAATGTATCGTGCAAAATCTTAAGTGCCTGGCTTCTAGACGTAGTTTTTTTATTTTAGTTTGCTCTAGAAACGTGAACAATACTTATTGAAGCGAATGGATAGAGACTTTCGAAACATATTGGAAAGGTTTGTACCTACGTTTAATATGAAATGAAATAAGCACAATTATCTGTCCGAAAAGATTAAGAAATGAACACCTAAGAAATGAAGAATGCAAGTTAACTATATGAAAAAAAAAATACTAAAGAACAACGATAATGGTTTTGAATTGGCCACTAAACTCACAAAAAATTGTAAAGACGTGAAACTCTAAGCATACAACGATAATATTTGTCTAAAACAAGACAAAATGTTCAATGAAAAACTCGCAAAGTTTCTCATTAAGAACCGTCCGACAAACAACGTCCCGACTAAACGGTAGCGATACAGTAGTGCATTTGTGTAAGCGCAGCGTGGAGGCAGAGTAAGGTCGTCATAATGATTTAGCACCGCGGCTATAAATTGCGCAAATAGATGTTCCAATGAACTCGTTTAATAATAGCAGGCGTGAGGGCGGCGTCTCGACGCAGAAGAGACTAACACTGTATCTAGCCGAAGCCGAACGTTAGAAACGCTCTCAAGGTTGCCACACCGACTCGCAAACACTCGGTATTTTAAATAAGAATCTATTACTAAAATTACCTGCAGTTAACAGGCGTTTGAACTGTTCGCGTTTAAAATTCTCTCCGTTGATGTCGATAGCATTGTTTTTCGATTGTTTTGAAACTTGATGATTCACGCTGACTTTGTTTTTTCCTTTCAAGGTGCTCTTTGCAAACATACATGCAATGGAGGAAGATTAAACTGATGGATTGAAAATAATTATAATCAATATGCAAATTTATTTATAAAAAAATCGTTTAAAATTCAAACAACATAACATTCAGCTTAACTTACAGTATGTAAGTATACAAGCTTGAGAACCTGAGTGAAAAAAGTAACAAAATATACACAAAAACTTAGGTATCAAAGTATTCATTATATTTTAGGAAAAGTAGAATGAATAAAACATTTACAAATATCACAAAGACGTTAGGAATTTAGAACTATTGTCAGTTACGAGCAGCAGACATTAAACTTGTTAAACGACATACAGGTATTAAGATTATTATTATAGCAATAATATGACCCAAGAGATAAATAATTATGGTAAAACATATAAAATCCAACGGACACTAATCAAAAGATCCGCCTAGTTCTTCAACAGCTTAAAATCTTTCTGCGAAATGTCAGACAAAAATTCCTTCTAAAACATCCCAAGGACTTTTAAGATTAACACCAACAGTCTTCGCCCAGATTGTTGTTATTCGGTATAACGATAATGATAAAAACGTTAATTTTTTACACCACGTGACTTCTATTTTGATACTGAGGCAATTAAAGCTGACATTGAAAAATAAACGGGAGTACGAACGGCCTCATCAGTGGCTGCCGTCATGCCGCATCAACTTTAGGAAAACAAATCGTTCCGGTGTCAGGGTGGTACCGGAGTTTTGTACCTCGATTTTGCATAACTTAGTAGAAAAAATAATAAATGAGCAACTGCAGTAGAAGTGAAATAAGTAAAAATACAAAGCTTCAAACGCCGAGAGCTATTTAGTGGCAATAAAAAGACGAAGTGTTGCCATGAGTTAACTGAGAGTAATGACAAAGGCCAGAGATTGTAAGCGTTGCTGCACCAAAGAGAGCAAAGACATAATGAATAAAAATAAAAGTGTATTCACGATATTGCACTTCAATTAGCCTACAGCCAATTAACCGCTCAATAACGTCAATGTATTTCAATGTTGATTTTGTTTAGTTTCTTAATGAACCATATGATGTTCAACGTAGCGATTACTTGTCCTTTGTAAGTCATTATATTTTAGAAAAATGAAATAAGCATGACAACCCAATTACCAATGATTTAGTTCTATCTACGAGTTAGTTCATATGAACCTAGCAAGACAGAGCGAACATAAGGTTAAAACGAAGCTAAAATTAGAAAAAAAGTCCACCAGCCTCTAAATCACATTTTAAATTTCGTAACATAAAAATTGCTTATATTTACTGCAAAATTAATAACTTTAATTACCGATCTATTTGTTTTGTGTAAATACCTGAAACAAAAAGGAGAACAACATTATTAATTATAGTAAAAGTGACTCTTAATTTAAAGCTTTAGGTTTATCTCTGCATAACTTATGATTTAGCAAGTACTCATTACTTTCGCCTGCTTAACAAGTTGGTACTAATTGGTAATTCCATAACGATGCTTATCTATTTTTTTAATTATTTTTTCGCGGGGAATGCATTACGCAACTTACGCATTTTTACCCCGTCCTGGGGGAAGGATATGATCGTGTGTGGGAATCCTGAAGCCCTAAAAAGGCCATTGGTCCTGGGCCGAAGATGGAGGTGGCCAAGGGGTTTACCTACTTAACCCTGCGGTACTCCCTGATCGCCTAATGTGGCCACGCCACGGGTATCAGCGAAGCCCTTGCTCCGCGTGCCTCCCAGCGAACGCTCACCTGTGCTGTGCGAGCTCCTCCTGTTTCTCCCGCCGTCGCGGGGTGAACTGCGGAAGTACCCCGGAGTACTGAGGCACTCTCACCCGTCGTGAGCGATGCTTATCTATGCTAAGTGGATTATCTTCTCTTTCTCTGAGCGTTTTTGCTCGATCTAATTAGGGTGCGCTTGCACCGTGATCCAGAATTTGGCGATTCCAGTTATTACATTCGAGCGATTGCCATCTACATTCCGTAAGCCTTGACAGAACTAGACAAATTAGATCATGGCTACATAGTTAGTCATTCCATTGTACAGGCTTCCTCACGATTTTAATAGAAATATACACATACAAAAATCGCAAGGATCATGGGAGATTTTATCCATCGACTTTCCGTGTATGAAGCGGCGTTGGAAACCGCTCAACTACTCGTACCTACCACAGGTCAAAATCAAGTGGTTTATAGGTAGGTACGATTTATTAACGAATTTGTGTAATTTGACAATTAGGTACTTGGTTATATTTTTAATGATCTAGGTGTGGTTATCAAACCAACGAACTGGCAATACGACGTTGAAGAGGTTGCTTTGTAGATTATTGCTTACATTTTTTGCCTAAATATCAAATAACAATTTCAAGCGTTGTCAATTAAAGAGCAATTACAATGTCTACCAACAGGTGTTTTTTTAAATTCTAGGTAGAAAAGTCTCAATTAAAATAAATGGACTTATAACTGGCTAATTCCTGCCTCACGCAATATGTCGTCACCTCAATCACACAGGACATTGAAAGAATTAAATGTCTTCTCTGTCGTTAACCTAGAAGCCAAAAAATACAACGTTTGTTAACGATTAAAAATATTATAAAAAAAATGATACTACATCACCATTCTCTGCGCGCTTTATTCTGACCTAGTCAGAATACTTTTGATCAAAGATTTTTTCCCAGCACAATATTAGTTACCTACATTGACTGCCATCAACTCCGTAACCCTTGTAAAGGGAACCTGACCAATAGAATATTAATAAGCTGATATTTTTACGCTGGACATTAGCGCCGCCCAATACAAAACTCGTAAATAGACGCAAAAATGCAAAATCGCTGTATTGATTCTACACAAAAAAAAAGGTTTTTAAAACACATACATACGAGTATACGCTGTTGCAAAGGTTCAAAAATGCAACTTATATTTAAAATTTTTGCTAAGTGATCACTGTGGCTCATGACAACAGAAACACGCTCTTTCCTTGAAGATTGCTTGGCCGGTCATAAAATATAAGATATTAACATTCCCCATTTTCTTTTAGCTAACAACCATTCTTATCATGGTAATTAATCGAAATCTGTCAAAGTAGAAATAGTTCGCGTTCACACCGTTTTGTAATGCAAATCACTACACAAAATATTTATAGTCCCAAGCACGCAATGTGGTGACTAAATTGTTAGTTTTTAATTTTAACGCCAACCCACCCTCTTTGTGGTGACAGTACTAATGAGTCGATGTAATAAGTTTGGGTGGCCGATTAGACTCGGTTTTCAGTAGATGACAAATTATTTTAGTTATTATTAGTACAGGCCCCGGCAAAATTCTTGACAATCGGGTGGAGATTTCGCAGAACACGAATTTTGACATGCCTGCGCGCTATTGGTCAGAAGCAAAAGCGCGCGCGGGCGTTCGAGAGATTCGCGCGCGCTATTGGTCACGCAATGCGCGAACTTTTCCACCACTCCCTCGACCAATGGTCAACAAGTTTGCTGGCACATAAACAAGCTTATATGCTTAGTTTGGGGTTGGGCGGCGCCGTCCGTGGACATATTCTGCAACACCAGAGGAATCGCTGATGCGTTGCCGGCCTTTTAAGGGGGGATGTGGGCTATTCACACATGCCCCCTTCAAAGGCCGGCAACGCATTAGCGATCCCTCTGGTATTGCAGAGGAGGCAGACGTCCACGGACGGCGCGGTGATTGCTAGTAAATAAGATTACACAGAAAATAACAGCGCAGAAAAAAAAAACATGGTAAAGAATTAATTGATGACATATTTCCAGTTTCCACTAACCTAATAACTTGTCCTCATATTTTGTCACGTCGTAAAACAAAGCGAGAATGATTTCAATAAAGATGGAACAAATAAATTAGCGTAGAAGAAAACATTTCTGCGGGTCTAAATCAAACGTAATAAATCTACATAACAATTTATCTTAACGCGAAGCTACATAAATCAAGATACTAAATATTTAACCGAAATTTTTCGTTCAAAACGCCCACGTCGAGCCAATCATTTACATAATAAAACAATAATAAATACACCGTGGCAAATTATTTGTAATTATAAGTTTTACACAAACCAATCTAATAAATTAATTAACCTTTTCTTTAAAAAGGTCATGCGCAAAATAATCTTATTAAAGCAATAATTAATTATCACAGTTAAGTTGTAGGTTAATAGTGGTGGTTATAATCATAATTGTTGCGGGGAATAAAATAGTTTTGCTCTGTTTTATAAAATATACTATTAGCGGTCAACCTCCGCGGTTTCTCCCGCGTGTCATTTCTTTTTTCAATTATCTCCCCCTTCCTCCCACATTACCGGTATAAAAGTACCCTATGTCACCCGGGGATAGTGTAGCTTTCCAACAGAGAAGTGATTTTTACAAATCGGTTTAGTAGATTCGCAGCCTATTCAATACAAACAAACAATCAAATCTTTCCTTTTTTAATATTTGTATTATAGAAAATATCCTCAACATTATTACAAATTACAAAGGTTGTATCTTTTGGCGCAAGAAGGATAACATGAAGGCTTAAATGGTGAGTAATACCCGGAGAGAGATTCATAATCTGCGTATTTAATTAATTAATTCTACAATCCGGTTAAAATTTTTAAAAATGGAATCAGGGCCTCTAACGACGAAAGTTATCTGAAAGATAAAAATAGATAAATGAAAATGTCTTTAATCAAACCATATACTTTTAATCACTAAACGTGAATGGTCTTTCAAACAAGTCAGATAATGCAATTTGTATTCACGCACAGTCTTTTGCATCAAGAAAATATTTTCATGATTCATTTAACATTTGCAACAAATTGCCGAAACATCAAGTACTTTCCAAGAACGACAGGACACTCCGTTTCACTAATACCGCTTCAATGCTACCTTTCTGTCTCATGTCTCCTGTCCGGGACTATTCTGTACAAGTCTCTGTCACGGCGCTTGCAATACAATTGTATGGACAACGCTCCGGTATGTCTGTGAGTGTTGTCAACAAAGTGGCATTTCTCTGACATTAAGCTAGATACATAACATACAGTTAGCTAATATGTGGACATAAGTAAAGTTTACGATAGCTGTCGGGGGCTCATAAAACAAAGCCCTTTTTTTCGCAGTTGTTAAATTCAGTCTTTAATGCTCACATATTATTTCACTAGATAGGTAATTCAAGCTGGTCTACTTGGTTACTTATAATCACACTGAGTAAAATAAATGAAACAGGTTTTAAGTCAATGTAAAATAAATTTATTTCAATTTTCAATTTATTATGTTCAATTTATTAATATAAGATTGTGTGTTCGGGTTGTATTTATATTGAGCGTATTTCCTATTATTTTACAATGTAAACACATATTAAATCTACGTTATAACTTTTGCTTCTAGTTCAGAACAGACGGTTAAAAATAGCTTTTCCGTACCAAATTCCTTATTTTGGAATTCCAAGCAGCCAAAAAATGTTAAATATCCTTAAGCGTCGGCAACTTGGGAATCAATTAAGTCTTGTATTAATCTTATTTAAATAACAATTTATACTCCTACCGATTTTCATCTCGTTCAGTTAAATAAGCGAAGTAACGATGCTTCTCTTCAGTATTGGCGAGGAGTTGATTAAATTCCTTGAACGTAAAATAACGTTTTCTAAGATTAAAGTGATGTTGCATAATTTGTAGCTTGTCTAGGTATTTGTAAATCGTTCGTTTCTTTTGAAATTAGTAATTATAATAGTACCTATCTAAGTACACTGGCTCCCAAATAAAGACTTCTAATTTGATGTGTGTTTGGAAAATGTAGAATAATCAAGAGCACTGATGTTTATTGACTCCCAAATCCTTATCTCCAAATTATTGCCGGAAGAGAGGCAAAACTTTCACCTGTAGGATTTTCAGCTTAAGTTGTATAAAGTCCCACAACTAAGCCCAATGTGGTTTCTAATTGGATCAAAACTCCGTGGTTTGCTTGAACGCACACATAAGGTACTTACTTAACGAAGCAAAATTCTCAAGTCGCGGCAAAGTTTTGGACAGAAGTTGCTAAAATTATTTATTTAAAAGTTTCAAACGTTTCCAGAAAAAAATATCCTTTCTTCGAAGAAATCGACTAGCAATTCTTGTTTCGTGGAGGCCGCCGCCCCCGCTTCCGCCGGCGCCCGGATCATTGCCAGAAACACTTAGGAAAGGAGTTTCCACTGCAAATACTTCGGAATCATTAACTACAGACCTTTCTTCGAGAAGGGCTATTTGAAGAAGTGATAACTACTGTTTACTTTAAATAAACATTTTTGCGTTATCAAATACCATTAGAAACATTTTCTGCTGAATTTTAACTTGATGGTGTAAGAAGTGGAACTAACATTCAACATATTTAATTTAATGCAGGCATTTGGTAGGTGGTAGGGCTTTTGGTGAAATCTGCCGCCAGGTGAAATCTGCCGCCATAAAAGCTGTGGCTGTGTTCCGGTAATATTAATGTGGGAGCGAGTACACCTGAAATCAGAGGCTAGAAGATCAGATGAGTCTACAGTCTGGCAGCACATTGAGGGACGCTTCCAGGTAAAGCGTCCTGGAATAGGCCGCAGTGACTGTTTACCATCAGGTGGGCTGCGTGCCTGTCTGCCAACTGACCTAGTATAAAAAAAATGAGTTGTGGAGGTCGTTAGGGGAGCCCTATGTTCAGCAGTGGACGTCTTGTGGCTGATGATGATGAGGATGAAATGGAGTTGCCAAATCATTGATCATGGTGCAAGCATCCAGCGACATCATTAAATTTAATAATTTACGCGGTTTTGACGTTTGTCGTTTGATTTTCTCACTTTCAGGTTGTTATTGTCAATTTTGCCAACTAAATCGAGACAGTCAAAGGATCACTTGATACAGATATGATTAAGTCAGACGTTCATTTTTCATTACTGTAAGAAGGGTTTGCGTGCCAACATTGTGTCGAAAATAAAACGTCAAATGAAAGGTGCCACGTAAAACTTTCAGAGCCGGATGAGTGGGCTGTGTTGCCAGGTTAGTGAATTTACCTCTTGACTGAAAATTATTTTTACTTTTATGCAGCAAAGGTCTAAAAAATTTAACTTGCCCAAGGATAATATTATTGGTCAATCGCCACAAGGCATGCACAGACTCGTCCCATTTGGGTGTGAAGGGGAAACGGGGTGTTTAGTGCGTAGACTTTAGTCCCACACACGACCGTAGGTCTCACAAGCTTGCGGCCATGATACTCAAAAGCTTTTAGTAATATAGTCCTTTTTTTCTTGTCTGGAGTGAATACTCCATATTTACATGATTAACACTCAGTTGCAGAAACGTCCATTAAAGTTAATGTGTCATTAAAGCTATTGCTGTCACTTTTTATTTCATGACAACGAAAAGTGACAGCATTAGATTTAATGAAGCATTAACTTTAATGGAGCTTTCTGCAACAGGGTGTATGACTGTTTGTTCTCTATGTCAACCACATAGGGAACAAGCAGCCATATACATCAACAAACAAACGTAAATATGTCGTTATACCCCTCATTTTACATTCAAGGTATTTTAGGGTTTAATCAATGCATGTGACCATTATACGTAGGCATTTTATTCGCATAAAAGTCATTTTTCCCCATCAAACCAGTCACACAAACAAGTTAATAAAAAGAAAATATCGGTTAGAAGGGAGTTTGGTTTGTTATAAATGAGTTCATAAGTGGTTAAATAAAATTAAAAAGGTAACAACACAACGGGAGGATATAAAAAATCTCAAGTCATCTGATTACCTTCAAGCAGTAAAGTTTAGGCTGTGTTATTTTTCTCTTTCCCAAGTGACGTGTGACATAAGAATCTTATTTTTTCCTCTTCAGTGTCGGTTTGGCACAGTGTGTAATTGGATTTTAAAAATAAAAGTTATTGCAGATTTTGAATGCGTCATTGTTTCTGTGAGTACGTCGATTGAACTTTTGTATTACAGTTTTTACCTACCTACTTTTAGGAAATATTTTTACGATCCAATACTTCAATTGTAACTATATTAATATTCGAAATTAAGTATTACATAGTACATTTTTAAGCGTTTCCTGCTTGCATTCGCCAGACCTCAGGATACATTTATGATGTTTAAAAGAAAAAAAACATTACAATGACATCATTTTCCTGCCCCTAACCTATATGGGGCTTTATGTAGGGTCGGCGCAATATACTATTTAATTAAAATAATCATATTTAAGAGATTACCAAAAATATCTAAATTGTGTCCCTGTGACATCGCCATTGATAAACAGTTCTATCGCAATACTATAGAATTCAACATTCCGTCAATTTACTTCAAAATTATGGCAGTTCGGCCGCGGCCTAATCTTACGACATCAATAATTCATAGGTAATTGAGCCTTTCCTTGCCGCCTAACGAAATACCGCGATTTATATACGCGAAACGAACCGCGTGGCCACACATAGAGCATGTAACAAGTCCTGATCGAGTCATTGCGCACGCGCGGTTTATAGAAGCGCAGCTCTTTGTGCGCACGCCGACTCCTCTCGGCCCTGATTGGCCCTTCGTCGGACAATGGCACATAAAACTTTACATATTTCTTCCAGTGTGCCGGCAGGGTTGCTGTGTGTTGCAACCATGACTTTGTATCTTTCTATATGCTCAATTATCAGCATGGCGTAGTCCCGGTTGCGTAATAAGGGGCCCGGGGTAAGCTAAATATAATATTGTACCAAAATCAAACCCCCAATAAAAAAAAACTATCAGCAAACATATTGTTGTCCAGATATTTTTATTACTGCTTCTTGACAGCAGATAGCGCTCAACGAGGCTCTCGTCGCGCAAGCTAAATAATTGAAGCCTTTAACATCCCCTGGACGCTAAGTAAGACGATGTTCATCTTCTTCCAGTAGGTATAATCTTGAAAAAATATCTTGTAAAGTAGAACATTTTATTATAGGGTTTCTTAGAGAATCCTCCAATGGAGGCGTTCGTTTTATAATATTAGTAGGTTAATATTATATATAAAGAAGCCTCGCGTAGATAGAATTAGATGCTCAGTTTTTGTAATCGCTATAAAGAACTCCAAAAAATTATAACTTTATCTCAAAGAAGGATAATGAAAGAAAGAAAGAAACATATGCAATGCAAAGAATATGTGGGAAATGTACTGCTGTGTTTTTGCATATAGACAGCCCTAGAAGCCAGGAGCATATTTTCCCTCTTCGCGGACGTAAACGCGGTAACAAACAGTCGTAACCCGCAAGCGGGAAGCTGTAACTAGCACAATAATACACAGATTATGACGTACGAAGGTAAACTCACTTGGACAGTTGTATGACAAGAATTTTAATAGTTTAGAGTTTATATTTTTTTTGTAAGAGAGAGAGAGAGAGAGAGATAGAGAAGAGCTGTGGTGGCTAAAGGGTTAAGACCGCTAGGGATGCGGCGCAATTTTTATGTGTCAACTTATTTACATAAACTTGGGGTTATTGAAAAAAATGTGAGGTAACTTAAAATGCTTAGTACGATGTGATCCTTTTCAAATGTTATTTTTTTTCACGCTTTAGATGTTATACATACCTACAGGTTTCCTTTTATTATCGAAAACGATATTTTAATTGGCACTCTTAAGCATAAAAATTATCAGTTTACGATTAAGAGATCCGATTCGCCGATCAAACTGTGCCTTTTGAGATTGCCCCAACCAATTTAGGATGTTTGGGATGTTGAATCAACAACAAAAAAAGAGCTTGGCCGGGTCAACGACCGATCCGGACATGTCGTATAATTTTGACGTTTTCATAAATGTGATCATTAGCCAGTTTTTTGGGACTAACCCGAGAGCCTGAGTCATATTTTCAAAACAGGCTCACTAACTGCCCTAACAATATAATTGATTTGATTCGTGTTTTATACACCCAACTACATTTTCAAGTCGGCAACAAGGTATTCAATATTTAGTAATAAGGTACCCACGCGTTGTATCGTTATTGGAGTTGGTTTCTTTTAATTTTCTTGTAAAATTAACTTGAATATTTTTAGCTTTGGCAAATAAGTTTTCAAATTCGTCGATATGCGATATTTGCTCTATAATACACCAGTATATTTCAGGAAGACCAAGGTCATGAGTAGAGTTGTAAAGAACTAGAGTCTTTGAGTCCTAAATTTTGAGCTCGGCTCACAATTGCACGACTCAACTCCAAACAACAAGACTCAATAGAACTCAAGTCTTTAAGAGCTCTTGTCCGCAGCATGAGTCATGCTCATGAGTCATCACAAATATTGTAGAAGTAATATTTTCAGTATTAAGAATATGCTCTTAGGAAATATGATTTCAGTGATGAACGCCTTAACACTCATCATCATCAGCCAAAAGCCGTTTACTGCCGGACTGGCAGACCACCACCACGGCATCCAGTAAATTCTCGAGATCTACCAAGTCATCACGGCTGTCTTTTATTACGCTTCGACCACTGGAGGACCTTTCCTGCCCGTCGACACTCAATCCTCATTGCAATGAGCGATGACGAGCTTTTCCTTTGCAGTGAGAATAATGCCTGATGCATTACCTACTTTAAATGCGTCATTATAAAGAAATCGGATTAAAATTGACGAATTAATCGTCTTCGTCGACTAAGAACATTTATTTATCACGTAAACCCAGTAGCACTCATCGTGGGCCCGCAAATTATCACCTGTAGAGGTCGCGGCGGTCGCTAGGAGCATCCCTCGGCGCCTGCGCCCACGCGCCGCCCACGAGTCGCTTGCGCAGCCAATGTCAATTGTTCAACGAAATAAATCTTTCTTAAATAATAAGCGTAAATGAAAGCCAAGTTGTTGATACTAGATTGTGTATGTGTAATATTTATTTACCTAATTTAATTTGAATCGAATTGAATTTATTAGAAAGTTCAAATAAGCTGTAAGTGTTTAATGAAATTCGGATAAATAAAATGATAAAATTTTTGCCAGTTTAGTAAATGCTGCTGGGGCAACTCGTCCCAGTCCAAAACTGGGCTTGGGGACCAGTTCCACCCTTTCTAATTTGATAGTGGTCAACTGGTCCCATCTTGATTCTGGTGTTGGGACCAGTTGACCCCTGAATATTCTTTAGGGGTTTTTTCGTCCCAAGGTACGATACCTTATTTAATGCAACCATTTTTGTGACATAAAAAAAAACGTGTTTTAAATTATTACTAATCTGTGTAAAAAGTCTCATTGAAATAGATCTATGAAAGGACATTATACCTTAGATGTATGTGACCATTTTTTCACGCACAGATCTTGGCCGATCACACTTCCGCGCACCTAGATCAATACAAAATGAATCCGTACTCCTGCTATTATCACGAGGGTGTTTGATTTATGCCGTGCTACATCTCAGACAGCGGGTGTTGTAATGCGAAACCTTTTATTTGAAATATTTATTTGAACCTAACCGGTTCTCTCGGAATTGAGGATTAATACATTAGCTGTGGCCGTCGATATGTAAGACTGGTTTATGTTTTTTGGGCGAGAAATGAGATACGACACTATTGTATGGTAAATGTAAAATATTATGTTTTTTGTTGCTGTATTTTGGTGGAGTCAATAATATTGCAGTTCAGTCACCGTACCTTTAAGCGTTCACTGCATTCAATCTACAGTATATTTTGAAAGTTTTTAAAAATATTATCAGAAGCAACATACTTATTATCTATTATTGCTAAAAGCTTTGCAAAGATTTGTAACTTCAATTCTTCTTCTTCTTATTCTTCCTGCCCTGTTCCCAATTTATTTGGGGTCGGCGCAATATGTTCTTCTCTTCCATTCATCCCTATCACTTGTCAACGAGGTATCGGACTGAGACAACAACCCTTGTCCACTTCCCACAGGCGCCGGGTGTAACTTCAATTGATACTTTTAAATAAAACTTACTTAGGTAGAAGACAGCGGTCTAGTGGTTTAAGTACCTACCTGGTCGTGATCTCGGAGTGCTGCGTTCGAGTTCCGAGTGGGGTTAAAATTTATGATCTTAAAAATGTTGCTTAGAAAATAAATAGATTCATTTTTACTATGTCGATTTTGTTGCGAATACACAGACAGACACACAGACAAAATTTTATAATTTTTAGCCTTCAAAAAGAACGTTGCTATTTAGACATCGCAAAAATACAATCCAATTTTATTTATCTTTATAGCTAACGTTGACATTTAAAACTCACATTTGAATTTAATTTATATTATATCGCACCCATTTACCATTGTTTCTCACACAAGAAAACATTAATCAACACAAAATTAATTAGACGACCTTAATTGAAGTGGTTTAAGAAATAGAACAAAAGGTGTAAAGAATAAAAGTGACATTTTGCATTCAAAGGTGTAATAAACCTTTGAACTTTCGTTTCTTCCTCGTGGTTATAAACATACAATTTCATATTATGTTTACTCTGTATTTCTGTTTTTCCTTTTAAATGTCATGTCACTTCTCATGCGTGAGGTCGTTGGTTTGGAATCTACGTTGGCGAAGACCCTATGGATTTTTCTGTGTGCTTATTTACCACTAACACGGCGTTGACGAAAAACATCGTAAGAGAATCTGAACAGTCCAATGGCTGTACATATATCCATGATCAATTGGTCGGGTTCCATTGTTAAGAGTTAATTACGGAAGTCAGGCGGCAGTCGCTCTGGGCTGGTCAATAGCCACAAAGCTGGCACCGGCTCATCCCAATCGGGTGTGAAGGGGAAACCGGGAGAGTTTGTGGGTAGTGGGACTTAGCCTCGAGCCCCACACACGGCCGCAAGCGTCGCTATCTTGCGGTGGCGCGTAAATGCGTTCTCCCCTGACAAAAAAAGGTGGTGGTCGCTCGAATGTAATAAATGTACTTGCCAGTTGCCAAAGCCTGGATCGTGGGGCAAGTGTATCTGACTAGTTCGGGACAAAACGCTCAGGAAAAAAAGAAAGAGGGTTGGAATCACGGGATATTTGGTATTGGTAATATTGGTATAGTTTACGAGCTGCAGAATGACATAAGCGAACTTTATCTAAAAAAAAATATATTTTTTCGTTTACTACGCGTATGCAGCCGCAGGCGGAAGGCTAGTAAAAGAGCCTTGGAGTGAAACCATGAGATAATGTAATGACATTTTAACCTAAACTAATAAACACTAATTAAACGTTCAAACCTATGACAAATTAAACACAAAACATCTATCGGCCACGTGTTGTAATTGTAACACAAACGTGCGTCTGAATGTGTGTCACCTGTTTAATTCGGAAAATTATTAGAGACGGCGTAACACGTCGGGCGTCGACCCCTCTTATCTAACCAGAACTAGCACACAAAACCATTCCCCGGGTCATGGTTGTCTGACAAGTGCCAGGGGATACCTAACATAGTACAGAGAAAACCAGTGAGGATACACATTATGTATATGAAAATCAAAATCTAATTTAAGCTCGTCTGATTCCTAATCTCTTTGGCTTGCTAATTGAAGTTCTATGAAAAATTCAATGACAATCCTAAATGTCTACTTATTTTATTCTGAAGTCAAAACACGTTGTTTTACAAACTGTATTCAAATGTATTAAGTATAAAGTACAAGATAACAATAATTACAATATACGTGATAAGTTTCAGTACAACGGACTTATCTAACACTTGAAAGAAAATATTATAGATTGCTTACTGTTCTTCATTATATTTATTTCATAGTGTCATCGTTCCGTCCATATCTTCCCGTTACGTGTTACGATTTATAGGGTTGTCAATATTTACTTTAAAAATAAAACAAAAAGAAGTAAATTAAATATTATACTACATTTATTATAAAGAGAAATTTATGTAACAGAATTATTCAGTTCGAGTCAGAATACCCAAGTACAGGAACGGCTTTGCTAACTTGAAATAAATGTCATCAGCTCAAAAATAAAAGAAGATTAGAAACTTTGACTTTTTATGGAACATTTTAACATACTAAGGGCCTTCCTGTCGGCAACTGCGGTAGTAATACTCCTACGCTGCTAATCCACGCCGAAATGTATTCGAACAGAGATGTAAACAAGCAGTGTCGACGTCCTTACTTCACGTGGGCTAAGAAAACTCCAAACTGCATTCCTGCGCTTGTCTATGCGCTGTGACGTCACTCGGTCGTCGCCCGCGCTGTTTACGTCGAATGAGGTCAAAATTTTGGATTGAACTCTTATCTTTACTTTTCTAGGTCACTGTTTCTATTTATAAACAGCTTAATCACTGAGATAAAGTCTCGTTGGTCTGATAGTTTCAGCTTAGGTTAGTTTATATCAGGCCTTTTATTAAAGGCATCATCGCTTTTGGGACTCTAGATGTGTCACATGTGCACAGTCTTACAGGTGTCCGTCCAGGTAGCCGTGATCACTTTCCATTAAGTGACACAGCTTTTGTTTGGTAAACAATCCTCTTATATTATATCTATCCACTTAAAAAATATAAAAAAGGAAGTCATCGTTTCGTAAGAAATGAGTTCCATATATCACGCTGAGAAAACTAAAGGCATTAATTTCTCCACCTTCACTTAGACAAATACATCAACACAACACCATAAATATTCTAGTCGTAATAGCATGTAAATGATTAAGTGGTTTGAATCATTAATAAAAAGTTGACAACCCTACTCCAGGTGGACTAAGGAAGCCCCAAACTGCATTCCGGGCTCGTTTTGTCTATCCGTGAAGTCGGTCGTCGGCCGCGCCGTGTTTTTACGTCGAAACGGGTCAAAAATTTGGGTTGAACTCGTATATCGGTCGTTTATTCACCTCTCTAGGTCGCGGTTGTGATCGAGTATTCGCCGTCTTACTCAGTGTTGTTAGAAGCGATCGAGATGGCACAGTTTTGAAATTGGAATGGTTTAGTTTCGGGAGTTATTTTTAGTGACGAGACCCACTTTTAGCGGCCAGTATCATTCTGTTTGTTATTCCAAAAGAAGCAGTTTTAAAAAGATCACATTAGGAAGAATTTTATTATTAAAACGTGAAAATCTAAGCTCTTTTTGAATGGAACTCTCAAAAATATATTCTAGCTATTGCATTATATTGACGAATGCCAGATGTATGGATGTTAAGGTATAATTGGTATTTCTGGAAAAATATGAATGCATAAGTGTGTCAAGAATTCACGAAAAGCTAAAATTATGCAGAGGTGCAAACGATAAAGACAGTAAAAGTCTTATCCCGTGATTTACATTTCATGCTTTCTGCTAAGGATTAAAAGAGGTGACTCATGGTAACAGAGCAAAATGTTTGTGTACTTTTAACGATGGATACGTAAATACACTCTCACGGTACACTTAATGTCCAATGGGAGAGATTTCTATAAATAATGATTTGTTTTTTATTTTGCTAATATTATGGTACATTAAAAGTAGAAAAGAAACAGCCTTTGTAATGCAGGGCGAAGGTCTCTATCATTGAAATCTAGTAATCATAATATACTAGCTTAATGATCACACTAGCCAATTCGGATTGGCCATTACGATCGAGCTGTGTTTGACAAACCCGACACAAATGCCCAACCCCCAAAACCACTACCCATGAAATATTAGGCCCAGTACCACTGAACCAAATGGAGGTGAGGATACCATAAGCAAATTTAATATAATTTATTTACTTCCAGTAACTGCTATATATATCCGATATCCCAATGACATGACAACACGTTGTGATAATACTGATGTTTGTTGTGTGGGATCCGAAGCATTAAGCCATTGATGTAACGAACCATCTATTTCAATGAGGGGGATCTGACAAATGCCGATTCTACCTAATAGGAGTAACTTAATTTCGATTATGGTGGTCTAAGGCTGGTTTTAGAGTCACGCTGACAAGCATGCGAACAGCGCGCGTATCAGCAAGTATCGCCCCAACTAGCAAAATGGTCAATTGTTAATGCTATATGGACTTATAAAGCTCCGATGATGGTTTTGGTATTTGCTACTACGCTTTTAACTGCATAAAATGGTGCTATTTTTAATTCTATAATTTGGTCTTATATCGGCATATAGGATCAAATATCGTGGCTATTAAAGTCTAGGACTCCTATAAAGGCATTAAATAAGAGTAATTACTCTCAGGTGTAATTACTCCGGTAACGAAGACTTATATGTGCCTATAAGATAACATCTTAGAGACATTTAAATCTTAGGCCTCCTCTAGAAGCATCTACCAGGATAGGATACACGGAGGAGCAATCACACTAGTTACTTTTACTTAAAATGTGATATAAGCTAAAATTGTATGGCTAATATAAGTAACTTCCAATTAAACAACTGAATAGCATTTATATTTCTTGTTTTTGTTTTACATAAGCTTGAAATTAAGGTTTAAGTGGATTTAATATCAGCGTTTCAAAAATAATAAATCACTAAGATTATAACAGCATTTAGTAGGATAAAATGTTCTCTATATAGATTTGTCTTAAGCCGTTACAAGTCTAGACATATTTATATTGGCATTCCACAGTAGTGTTATTGTCAACGTTATCTTAAAATTGGTATACAAAATGGCGAATCTTCTGCAGTTTTGACACTTGCCAATATAGATCCAAATAAACTTATGATGGCACTATGTCACACTTGGAAATGCTTACCGAAAAAATGGCAGCCCTTCGTAGTATTTTTTTGATAAATAAATAATTACTCAAATGTAAATAAAGTCAAGTGAAGAGGCGCTCTAAAATTTTGTTTAAAACCATGACTAATTTTACAGAAAATTCACATTCCCCTACGAATATTAATAAGACTAACTAATAACAATAAGATGTTGTTTTTCTACTATGGCTGACAATAATAAATTCTGATAAAGATAAATATCATTTCCTTATTCAAGCTGTTAAAAAAAATCATGAGAGAGCACAACACAGCGCAACACATTAAACTGTTCGTTCGTTCATTCGTTCACCAAAATGAGCTTAAATCAGCATTGCAAGGAGCGCATTAGTCTTACTTACGACTAAAACTTACTTATATTGATTATATTATTGATTTGCAGGAGTAACTGCATTTGCGTTATTCTATTACAGGAGTTATATAGGCGTAAACAAGCATTTTAGCGGTCTAATTTAAATGTGTTATAATCAAAAGTACACTTAAAAAGTGGCGTACCGCATTGTGAGAGGAACGAGGTTGACCCCACCTCAAATACAAATTCTGACGGGACACGGTGGATTTGGTGAGTATTTGCACCGGTTTAAGCTGAAAAGCAGCCCCGGATGCGAGTGCGACCCAAATAAAATCGAATCAGTCTGGCACATTCTACTAGAATGCCCACGGTTCCAAATGGCCAAACACGACCTGGAATGCACCATTCAAATGGAGCTGACTAAAGAAAATATCCCTCAAATACTGGACGGTGCTAAAACAAGACCCAAGTTTCTTCAATACGTAGAAACCGTAGCCACCACGGCCACGAGGCGAAACAGCACCCTAAACCAGTCACCGGACTCGACACAAACAATTACCACCAACAACAGTAATACTACATCCACAACACAACAGACACAGGTTCAACCACCAAAACCAACACTAATCACAAACATACTCTCAGCTGGAGAACCGGGAACGGCAGGAGTAAGGCTGAGGGGTGTGGCGTTATTCATGGACAACAACACTGAAAAACTGGGTATTTCCTTCTGCAATGCTCCTGCCAGAAACAGTGTCTGCATCTCTCCGGGCCTCGGCGCTCTACTAAACGGAAGCACTTTCAAAACGTCGATGAGACGTAAAGCCTTCAACGAACTCCCAGAAGTGACAGTTGAACAGCAGAAGTGCAGAATAGTGCGAAAGAACAACAAAACTATCGCTTTGTTCTGCACTGAGTTGGAATTCACTGGGTTCGAAAAGGCATGTAAGGTGCTGACGAGGATGGGCGAGAGGGCAGCGGAAGGATTGACGACACCAAAGAAAATCAGCGTAGATGCAATGGTCGTAGGCTACCACAAAGGGAACACCGAAGACTACCTAGGTGTCCTGGAAGCCTCGAAATATCATGAGGTCGTGGTATACGAGGACAGAGGACAAAGCCTCAGTCACCTTATACCACGACCTCCCGACCAATGCGCCTCCACACCACCCACAGACTGCTGGGATCACCCGATAGTCGGAAGTGACATCAGTGGGTCCGAGCGGCTGGAAAACAGGGTGCGTCAAGAGGCCATTGAAGCAAGGCAGGGTGCAATTGACCCGGACAGTGAGAAGGACAACGAACGGACACTTTCCTCCATAACGACCACACTTAGCAGCGCATTCCAATCCGTTCCTGAGACAGTGGCCAAAAAACTATCCAGATTGAGAAGGAACGCGGCGGTCGAGAAGGCGGTCCAACTTTTCACCAAACGTCTCCCACCGCCAAAAAAGGACAACACACCCAAAATTATCCGCACCCTGGCGGATAGGGCTTCCAAATCCGTAATTACGTAATTACGCAAATACGTAATTAGGGGTAAAATGTGGCATTTTAAAAAGTACGTAACTGAATGCACAAATTACGGAATTACGTAAGTTACTTTTTTTGAGATATTTTTAAGTTTACATCAAAAAAATACTGAAATGTACATCAAAATAACTGATTGTACACCAAAGGTAAGGTTAGGTTAGCAATTCAGTATTTTTTGATGCACAATCAGTATTATTTTGATTTACAGTTAAATACAACCCATTTTTTTTTTACAAAAATCACATATTGCAAATTTAATTACATGTCAGGGCAACACTTACTATTATGAAACTATCTAAAGCGAAAAAGTGATTTCCCTTCTGTAACTTATTTTGTTGATTCCTTGTGGACAAGTAAATTTAGTTTATCAGTAATGAAAAATAACAGTCATTATTGAGCGATTTTCAAAAGAAAAATATTCCCTTAATTGCGTCAGTTGACTTGCGGATAGCGTGCGTGTGGCCTTAGTAACTAAAAACGAAATTAAAGGGAATTCCTACGATTTGTATGTTCAAGAAAGTACACCTTCAACGGACTCATAAAAATTAAATCTCATTGTGCGATTGACATTTTGTGTTGAATGAATATAATTATGTTTGAGTATAATTACGAAATTGCTGGTGGCGATCCAGAAGTTTTTTAACAGCCGCATACAATTATTTGCTCTTGATCATACCCACCTGTTTAGAGGCTGAGCAGGCTTTCTCATCTGCTGGTATTTTTGCAATAAATTAAAAAGCTCCTTAGGCGATCAGACCTTTTTTTATACTAGTTCAGTTGGCACTGTTGGCAGACAGGCACGCAGCCCACCTGATGGTAAGCGGTCATTGCGGTCACTTTAGCAGGAAGCATCGCTCAACGTGCTGCCAGACTGTAGGCTCCTCTGATCTTCGAGCCTTAGATTGCAAGTCTACTGGCTCCCACACTAATATTGCCGGACACAGCCAGAGCTGTTATGACGGCAAATTAAAATTCGTCGTTATTTCAAGAATAACAAAATTAAAAAATATCATCAAATAATGGTTTGTTTATATTGTTTTTTTGACAAACATAACAATTCCATGTTGATGATGTGATTTCAAGAATAATAACGAATTTAGGGTCTGAAGTTCTACACTCTGATCGCCCACGGTGCTTCTCAATTATTATTTTTTAATACTTCATCAGTTGGCAGACAGACACGCAGCCCACCTGATGGTAAGCGGCCAGTGCGGCCTATTCCATTGAGGGACACTTCACCAGGTAGCGTCTCTCAATGTGCTGCCAGACTGTTGGCTCATCTGATCATTTATTGTAGGTATGTTTTCAATTTTAAATCGTTTCAATGGATTTTAACTTTTGTATAAAATGATTCCATAATTTTATAATTACAGACATTTAAAAAGTCAAGCCAAAAGAATACATAGGTGCATTATTTTAGTCGTTCTATGTTTTTCATAAAATACATCAGTTACGTAATTATTACGTAATTCCGTAATTGACCCGTAAAATGCGTAACCAGTTACGTAATTGATATTTCCGTAATTTTGGAAGCCCTACTGGCGGACATGGGACAAGTTACATCCCCTATCCTCAGACCGGCAGAAGGACCACAAGACCACATGCTCAACGCCTTTATTGAATTCGTAGCAGTAACAAAGGAGACTCGCAAAGTAAACACTTCAGTTTGCCACAACATCATGCAAACATACAAACGAGGTAATATGGGACTGCTGCGAGTTCAACTAAGGGAAGCGGAGGCGGCGATATATAACAGCGACTCATCTATGGTTATTCATGGACAAAGGTCGGGGTCGTATATGGCGGCATACAGCGACGCGTGGGGATTTGTGGGACTGGACGAGGAACGGAGCGATGAGGAGAAGGGAAAACTTGTCTTTACAACACCACCCCATGACCCTATAGTGGTAGTGGCAAAGTGCACCAAGGTGATGCTCGACGACAGGATCCTAGAAATGGCGAATACTATTTCAGGGGATCTGTCCGATGGCAAAAAACCGGAGCACTGGACCAAACCAACTATCTCATGGGTCAATGGAGTCCCAGGTTGTGGAAAAACCACATGGGTAATGTCCCAAATAGACGCTGAACGGGACATTGTTGTTACAACTACGACCGAAGCAGCGAAAGACCTCCGTGAAAAGCTGGAGACAAGAATTGGAGACAGGGCTAAGAAGAGGGTTAGGACTATGGCATCCCTTTTAGTAAATGGCATGAGTGAAGGCGAGTCGTGTACACGCCTTATGGTGGACGAAGCCCTCATGAATCATTTCGGATCCATAGTGTTGGCCATCCAAATAGCCAAAGCCAGCGAGGTCACGCTACTGGGAGACAACAACCAACTCCCCTACATAGACCGCTGTAACCTTTTCAAACTGGAATACAACAGACCCAACAAAATAACACCAATAACAAAGGAATTGTTATGCACCTACAGAAATCCACAGGATGTCGCATATGCTCTAAACGAGATATACAGCGGCATCTATTCGGCAAACACTCGAACCAAATCTCTGTCCCTGAAGGGCTTCTCGGGCAAAGTGATACCAAAGTCGGAACGTACATTATATCTCGTTCACACCCAGGCTGAAAAGGCAAGCCTCATCAGCCAGGGATACGGCAACGACGAAGGATCACGAACCCTGACCATCCACGAAGCACAGGGACAAACGTTCGAGTCTGTGGTAATTGTGCGAACAATTCCCAAAAAATCCCACCTCCTTCAAAGCGTCCCACACGCAGTAGTAGCCGTCTCAAGACACACTAAAACCTGTGTCTACTATACAGACAACCCCAACGATGATGCTACGGCACGTCTTATAATGCGGGCTGAGAGGGCTACACCAGCGAAAATAAGGGACTACAACCTACGGATGGCAATGCGTCGGGGTGACTCGGTCGTTCTAAAAAAGCTGTCGGAACTTAGTTCCCAACACAACTAGCAGCGATCCCATTTCCCTACAATCCTACAGCCCCACTACCCATCACCCCAAGTACGCGAAGGTGACGACATGTCAGGGTGGTGCGGCAAAAACTTTTTCCAACACTGTAAAGTTAATTACTTTATTTATCTTTAACCATTCAATCGTTGTACATTAAAAAAAAACCAAAAAAGAAAAAATAAAAAAAGTTCAACACAAAAAAAAAAAACATGATAATAAAAAAAAAATACAAAAAAAAAAACATGATAATAATAATAATACACATATATATACATACGTAAATAATTTTAAAACAACAGACGATGTGTATGTACTATATAGACTAGCAATAAGCCTTTAGTTTAAGTACTAACCCAACATTTTGTCTCTGCGCGGAGCAACATGTAACTTAACACTAACCCAAAATTTCAACTCAACAAAGGCACGGACCCAAGAGTCTGTGGAAAAAACTATTATATATATAAAAAAAAAAAAAAAAAAAAAAAAAAAAAAGTGGGCCTTTTCCCGGACTTAAATTCGGATATAATTCTCATATAGTCCTTAAGATTCATCCTCCTGGGATAGTTTAAAAACCACTTTTTGCTGGTTGGGGCTGTTCTTGTAAGATAGCGACGATTTGAACTGCAAAGAAAACCGACAGTGATAACGCTACGCGCGTACCGCCAGCGTTACTCTGAAACCAGCCTAACGAATGCACTCAACCAATACTACCGCTGTACCTTCATACCAAATCGGGAAATCTTATCAAGCCATCACTGATCTCTTACACGTTTGCCCCATTCACTTTCACTGCATCTATTCTACTTTAGAAAGCAAATGTAATTCATCAAGTGGAGGCACAGGAAACTATCGCATCTCTCCAATCGGGCTAGCGCTCGCACACTGACCCAATGATGGACGGGTATGGTCTAAAAAGGAAATCCTACTTGCGCCCGCGCCGATGGATACGCGACTCTAACGCCGCATAACTGCTGACATTAAAATATCTACACGCTGATGATCTAACACCCGTATTTATAAACGAGCTAAAGTATTACTTGAGTCTAAGGTATTACTTAAATAACCAATTTGATACAATAAATGAGCTGTCAAAAGTAAAAATACTTATAATATGATGATCTTGGCCAAGTATTCATACTTGCAGTTTTAACTTCATTAAAAAATTATATTGTTTATTGTATAAAAAAGATATGACTGTAACTTTAGTAAGTATGTCTTTAATTCAAGTAATTACTTTGACTTGTCTATAGATACAAGTGTTTGTGTCTCAGTGGTGTCTGTCTATGTACAATATTGCATTACATTAAATTTTGTTCCTTATTTTGTTGAAAAATATAAGGTTTTGATTTGACTAGAAAAAGATTGGCAAATTTTGGGGTTTTGTTAAGTTCTATTTTAACTTTTTTTACTCACATAAAATGCACAGGCACAGTCTGCAGCAAGGATCTTTCATTAAAAAACATCTGTTGAGAATTGCTTTTCAAAGCGGACTCAACCCTGATATATAGATGCACAGAAATTTACTTTCTGCATTTAAGTCTCTGATATAATCTCTGTGATTGTTCACAACTCATTCTCTGTGATTTTTTTACAAAACAATTATTTAACTTCGGCCCCAAACGGACTTGACATTAAGTAGCAATTAGTGACTGACAAAATAGTGCAACAATGCAAGTTTAATCGTTAAATTGACATATGCACGACTAAATAGGAATGGCCGATACAAATCGTATATAGATATTAAATCGTATATCAGGCCAATATCGTAAAATCCGATATCGCTGCGTATCCAAACTATATATTTGGTGATACACGATATTGCTGGATCGATGCGATGCGTCTCGATTTGATATCTAGCTCGATATCCAAGACCTATCGATAAAGGATATTAAACCGTATCGCGTTGCGATACGAGCTAAAGAAAGGATTTGTAAGTGAGTGAAATAGCATTAGTCGTGTTTTCGTACAATTCTAAACCTTATTTGTATAAGAATAAGGTTGTTTCAATACTTTCTTGTGTATTTTGACACATTTTTATTAGACCTTATTTTGTCAGCAATAAGATGCATTTTCGATTTGCAATTTTACGTAACTCTCACGGACCTTCGTCCTTGAACTCATAGCATTGGTGATCCATTTCTAACTTTTGTTATTCTATTAATAGATTCGATGGTTGGTATTATTAAGTTTATGTATTTCATGCTTTTAGTTACTACTAATGAGTTCTGCATTAATAAACATCGTATTTAGAAGTTCTAAATACGATCTTTATTAATGCAGTACTTACTGAAACACAAATAACTAAGTAAATACTATTAAAGCATCCTTAATACACCTAAAGTAACTAATCGAGTCAGTTTTAAGAAATAAATCACAATGAAAATATCGTGTCATCAGTCATGATACAGTATCTAGTTTCAGAACACATCGTTTTATAGATTTAGTGTAACCAAATACAGTCCGATACTCCGATACACCAATATATAGTTTCACAGTCCGATACTCCGATACACCAATATATAGTTTCAAATAATATATAGTTTCAGAATCCGATATCAGATATCAATATATAGTTTCGATTCGATATTGTAAAAATCCGATATTACCCACTACTACGACTAAATGCTGTGGCTTGTTGCCAAAAAACAGCGATAGAGGTAGAAATCGGCAACGCACTGACACAAACTGGCTATGTACTGAAATAAATTAGTTACATTGGTATTGTGTACTCGGATAATTCGGATCAAGGCAAAATCGGTGACAGATACATTCTAACAAACTAAGTAGGAAAAGGTACGTGTTTACTTATAAATGTATCTGATTTGTGTTTGTTGGGACTGCCAATTTCTTAATATTTTTTTCCTAAAATGAGCAACAATGAGTAAATAATATATGAATACTGTCATGGTATATTATTTTAATGATTAGTAGACCATTATGATTTCTTCGATAAAGGTATGCTTTAAACGGTAACAAATCTCAAGCTGCTGACATTGTATGTATTTTCACATAGCATACAGTACAGCTTTTCTTGTCCTGAATATCTAGTAAAAATAAACATTAACAATTGTAATCGTTGAAGTCTCGTCTTGATTCCTTAATTAAATCAACATATTCCAAAGTTTATTATCATTTTGAACTTGACACATTTAACTAGGGTGAAGATCAAAGATAAGACAAACTATAATGAAACTGCAACAACACCCGAAAACATTAATTCCCATAACAGAGTCATCATTTTAGAAGACATGGTAATTCTACACGAAATATTACCCTTACAATTTGACCCCGCAAAGGAACCGCAGACTGGCAAAACTGAATTGTTTATAATTTATGCTGCAACGCTGCCAAGAAGCATAATTAATGAGAGGACATGCCTTAACCTGGACCTATAGTGTGTGGCAGAATAACAACCGTAAAAGATTAACAATTTATGCAAGGGTTTGCCGTTAAAATGGTAGGTGCTTACGCAAAACAATGGACGACATATAAATTATCTCATATAGTCCAGAGTTACTACGTGGTGAAGAATTAAATAATAGTATTGTTTTTTATGGCGAACCTAAAGATGTTTTAAAATGTATGATGTAGTCATTACTAGTTCAATATAATGATCAGTGTTTGTTGATGATAGTATATATAGAGTCTCAGTGTGGTTCTACTTTAAACGAATTTTACAAGCTAAACCAACTTTTGACATTCTCAGCAGGACTGTAGTAAATTGTAAAAGATTACGAGTATTATAGACTTTGGGCTGTTAGAGATTTTTAATAAAATTGTCCAATACAGAAATATAGAAACGTCTGTCAAAATGAATACAGAAATGTAAAGCTGAAAAAAAGTGGTTTCTCATTGTGCTGATATTACCGAGACAGTTTTAAAATTGAAACTTGAAGAATTGCCAAAATAGAACTCTAATCATTCATTAGTAACGAGAACAATGGAAATGTGAGTAAAAAAATATAATTTTTGGTTTGCACGATATTACTAAGTATTTTTAGAAGCCTGGATTTGGGAGTCGTGTAGAAAAAAGATTATGCATTTTTTAAAGATTTAGAATTCCTAATTCTGGCTATAGGCCGTCGGAAATAGTCATTTAAAATGCAAAGCGTGATGTAGTTCTGCATTTTGGTATGTTGTAAGGGTCTATTAGGGTAATGTGAATTCCAATTTGCAACTTCGGAAAACCTGTGGAAACTGAGAAAATCGAGAAAATCTTCGAAATTTTGGGACTTTTTTCACTATTTGCTCTCCAGGGCCAAAACTATGTTTTTATTGCGAATGATGTTTTCTACACTTATAAACTGTATTAAATTATTAAAGTAAAAAATTATCAAAACAAAAACCTAAATTAAACATGTAGCCACTTGCTAATGAAACAGTCGAATCCATCGAGAATGTTTAAATATTAAAGTCTTTCCCCGTAAGTCGTTGTTTACAAGTAAAGGAAGTACGTAATTTTGATTCGCAAATAATTCATCGTTCTTGGGTCTGCTCCAAAATACGTCCATTAAAACTTTATTATTGACATATTAAGAAAACAAAAGAGTAAGTGCTGGAGCATGTTTTGCTCACGAAGTTTTTAAATACCTTGAAAGTAGATCAATTGTTCGGCATTGTGAATTGCAGTTTTTATGGGTCCCGTATTGTCGAGTTTATTCCGTCACCAAGAAAACACGGCATTGTTGAGCAGAAATCTTGCTTATAAAATGAATCACACGTGTAAGTCCTTATACAGATAGATTATTCTTGTACCTACTTGTTTGTTGTTGACCATTTACATAATAATTGATGCAAAAGGACTGAAGATGAGCTACAAGACTGAAAATGAGAGAAACGTTTTAAGCAAAGTTTTTTGTTTAATAACGGACAACGCATAAGCTTAACTACCTATGAAAACAAACTTTTTAAAAAAAAATTAAACCGACTTCAAAAAAAACAAAATAAAAACTACCTAAAAACACTGAAAAGCAAAAAATAATTTTAATAAGACATTCATCAAATGCGCTTATTGTCTAAGCCTATTAATAACATTAAATTGTATTTACGTGCTAGGTAGGTACCTACTAATCTGTTTGAAGTCGGTGCCAAGCCAAATAGTAGGTACCCAGACTACGTACCTACGTCCGCGGATTATTTGTAACCCTGTATAATACATAAATTATTAGGTATGTATCATTTTTTATTACCTTTGGCTTGGCACCGACTTCAAACAGATTAGTAGGTACCTACCTAGCACGTAAATACAATTTAATGTTATTAATAGGCTTAGACAATAAGCGCATTTGATGAATGTCTTATTAAAATTATTTTTTGCTTTTCAGTGTTTTTAGGTAGTTTTTATTTTGTTTTTTTTTGAAGTCGGTTTAATTTTTTTTAAAAAAGTTTGTTTATTTTTCTATTTTTAGTGTGAATAACACGTAGGAAGTGAGTAAAACTCTCTCATAATAATGATAACGAAAATACGAGTAAAATAGTAGAATTGTATTATTTGACAATATTAGGTATTCATTAAGTGTTCAGCACCATGGGTAGACCAACTAAAGATGCAGCCCGCAAGAGGGACATAAGAATTAAGAAGTCGTCCCTGTAGCTTCCATCATCATAGTTGTACCTTCCATCATCAGCTTAGCTGCAAAAGTACATGAAATACAACTAACGGTCCACATATTCCTACAACACTAAAAAAATTATCCCCTAACTCCTAACCGTTAAGGAGTTGTACCTTCCATCATCAGCTTAGCTGCAAAAGTACATGAAATACAAATAACGGTCCACATATTCTTACAATACCGAAAGAATTATCCCCTAACTCCTAACCGTTAAGGAGTTGTACCTTCCATCATCAGCTCATCAACATAAAGTGATGTCTATAGGACGCAAAAACTTAAATGGCTTCAGAAAAAACAAGCAACGCGTAGTGTGCGCCTATGAAATTTGAGGTTTGCCCTTGATTTTCCCGGGATCCCATCATCAGATCTTGACATGGTGACAATGGGACCACCTCGGAACTATGCACTTTCAAATAAAAAAAGAATTATTTAAATCGGTCCACAATTGACGGAGACATCGACGGACATACATAAAAAAAAAATAAAAAATAAAAAAAAAGTACATACAGTCGAACATAGAACCTCCTCCTTTTTTGAAGTCGGTTAAAAATGGTGAACTTTTGAAACCTTGCGTTCCTATCCCTACTTCTAAGAAACACCAATTATTTAAATTATTTGTGAAATAATGATCACCCTTCTGAAAAAATCACCCTTCTGCTACTTAATAGTAGATCTGTCATACACAAACGCTTGTATTGAAATTTCTCTACCTCTTTCAAAATTGTTTGCGTTGGTTTCCTAGAATTTTTCGTCGAAATTATAGGGTCCAACGCTAACGCCAAATAAAGGATGAAGATCATTACAGTTGCTAAATGGGCTACTGAAGTAGTTCTTAATCTAGGTGAGGCGATTAATTTAGACACGGAAACATTCTGACACGCAAATACTTTTTTATGCAGAGGGATTGGGATGGCCTACAATTGTGTTTTCTCATCATCATAAATCTCATCACAAAAAGTTCACTTTGATAGGAATCTGTGTTTAGCAAGCTGTATTTATTCTATTTTTTACTACTACTACTGTGTACTATTTTACTCTACGTCAAAGTCGGGTTTGATACTAAACTTGTTTATTTAAAATTAACATAATTATTATGAAGTTTTGTTTACTTCGCTTTAGATAAATTGCTCAAAGTATCAGCCTATTTAATGTTCCACTGCATGGTAACGTCTCCATAATTGAAATCAGGTCATCGTTACAATGACCGCGTTTAAGAAAAGCGATGCGAATTTGAAGCAAATAAAGCTGAAAATTGGTTGTACAATTTTGACAGATTAGGGTAGTCTGATGTGCTGTTGATTGTACATCAACGAAACTCAATATGGTATGCATTCAAAAGAGTCTTAGAAAGAATCTGGACCATGGAGTTGCATGGAGCCGTTGGTTTTGCAAAACAAGGCTTATTTAGTTATATTTTCTTGATATTTGTAAAGTTGAACTACTTATGTTCCGCTTAGATGGAGAATCGCCGATGGAGATTTTGTAATATCACTTGCACATAATCCCAGCTTACAAGAATTTTAATCAAATGAAATTATCTATAAATTTCGGTGAATTTTAGATGCTGTTTCATCATTATAATAATTCAAAGCACTAATGATTCTATACTTTGCCCGAGTCATAAAGTACGTAAGTAGGCGGCACGCTTGAGCAAAAAGATCGCTCAAAACAAACCGCAATTTCGCCAAGCACGCAACGATGGTACGTTTACTGACATTTTTAAGCAGTCTCAAGCACAGTTGTGAGAAACTGTGAGAAACAACACGTTTGATTAATTTTAATTCATTAACAAACAGGAGAAATAAATAACTTGCAAAGAGTTTGAAACGTTGTAAAAAAAATACTGTTTTTCCAAAAAATAAAACCAATTTTAGAAAAGCCAGTTAGTTAAGCTATTTCCGATAATAGCGGGAGCGGTTTTTCTATAATTCTTTTTTATTTTGTGCCAGAGTCATATTGAAAGTGCAAGCTGTCTACGAAATTCATTCCTACCGGTTACGACTGGGCCACTATTGCACGTTCCTTCAAGTGCATAAGGATATAACAGTGTTCATTACAAAATATACTTTTTAATTTAGAGCTTAAAGTCTATTTTCCAGCAAATATACGTCTAGAGTTACTCTGTTATTGGTGAGTCGAGAGTAACTAGAAGCAAAACTTGTGCGACAGGATAGTGAGTATAATGAGAACAGCTTACATTATTGCAACAAGTGTCCTGTATAAGTAACGTTTTAGCATTTTCGTTAATGTTTTTATTTGATAAAATCTTTTAACTTCTAATATTTAAAAAAAATAGGTATTTGCTGACCTGAGATGCTTTAAAAATTTGATGCCATTAAATTGTATTTTCTCAACTAAGTATGTACGAGTGTTCTCAGTAGTCCAGATCAGATGCGTAAGCCAATAGGTAGCTCTAATTAAATTTCAACGTCAGTCTTCAGTTTGTTTCCACACTTTTTTTTTGTGTGTTTTTCCTACTTGTATTTTTGCTCTCATGCTAGCTGTTCAATAATAACCTGGGGACCCAGAATACATAATTGTACTACATTTTAGGTCTCTACAGGTAATATACAAAAACATCCAGACACAGAACAAGCAAAAATGCTTATCGCTAATATTAATATTTTTCTGGCTGAGATAAAAACTACGACCCCTAGTGTATAGAACAGGGGCACAAATATTTTTAGGAGAAATACCCAAGCACATATACGTATAACATAGGATTTGGTTTACGTGAGGGCCAACCAAGGCATTTTCTGGTTTTGACGCTACCTTCAAGCCGTTAAATTAGTTCCAAAGAGAAAATCATGCAATCACTGACCTGCAACAATACGTGGTCCTAGATTCGTTTCGGGGAATCGAGCCGACAATAGCCGCGTCTCAAGGTAAGGTCGTTGACCGCTAGGGATACGTCTGCGAGACACTTTGCTTTGCTCGTTGGTCACTTGAAAATACTGGCCATTTTAGAACCTAAAGTTTAGAATAGATTGCAAAAAAAAAAAATAAGTTCAGGCCTTGAAACTTACTTCTCTATTTTATTCTGTTCTTCTTATGAATCATATTTAATTGAGAGGTCTCTGGCAAAAGTAAGAAGACATTTTAAGGTCTATTATAAGGTCTTATGCCGTTTTGCTCAAGAGTACTTTAACAGATGAACACGTGTTTATATTTTTTTTACAAAAACCTACAGGAATCAGGAGGTTTTTAACAAAAGAAATAAACGAACGATTTTTTTGTGCATTGTTTCTTCTTTTTTAGACTGCCAAAATTTTAGTAAAACTTTAACTACCTTATTCGAATGTTAGTTACTCACTTTTTACTTGTTAGACCCTTAGGTATTTGAAATTGTTAAATTTTTGTTGTCTTATTGTAAGAAAGATAAGGATTTGCATTAAACTGTAGGTATCCCATAATATTCAAAACAATAAATAATATTATGTTATGTGAATTTGAGTCGAAATCTCAAGATGTGTCACTGATAAGTAAAACCAAAGAAACGATTGTTTGTATCGATGTCTGATAAAACTTTCTAAATGGTTCCTAGCAAAGATCGGGTGTTGCTAGCCTAAAACACAAGCGGTGACGTCAAAACAACAATTTAGAAACGGAACTAGGTCCAATAAGCCAGTAGTTTTTGCGACAGGGTTACACAATACCGGCTAATTGCCGTGGGTGTAATTATTCAGCACGAAGTTTCAACTGTACCTAATGATATATAATTCTGTTTAGTTGGTTATTTCAAAGGGTTTCCGTAACAGATCGATATCAATATGGACATTAATCAAGTATCAGATAATACAACGTTGACCCCGAAGCATTGTGGGAATTAGAATAAACACATTATTTTGAGATGTAAACGCAAAGATTGATTTGCAACCTTACAATAATTAATAGTTATATTCTAAGTTCGCAACTTGTATTGTTTACCTACAGTTAAATTATCGGCAACGGTGATCACCTACCATAGGTATCATCAGTTGCTTAAAATTGTAATTATTTTTAACCATCTCCAAAAAGAAAGAGATTTTGCAATACGACTGGATGTCTTATAACCGACTTTATAAATAGAATGTTCTCATTTAAACTTATACTTACACAAAAAGTAGCTTTTGACTTACTTGACTTTATGTCCTATGTCCCTGAGATATAGGACAGCGGGCATCCACAGAAATTATCTCTTGTGTTCGGTCTTGAGCAGTTTGAAAAGCAGCACTTGACCACTACGTAGTACTAGCACTTATAAAATTGAAGTAGATGGAATAAACCTACGTGGTCTCGATACACCATTAAACATAGTAGAGGCTAAATGAGTCCCCACACCCGATCAATATTGATGATTAGTGAAGGCTGTTCACCCGTGGTTCACACCCATTTGTCAGCTGTGACATTCACGTTTTTACTTGATAGTATATTTTACATTTAATAACAACTAGTTAATATAGATCACTTCTATGTATTTTGATTAATATTAACTTGTTCGTTCATTAACAAAACTACCAACACTACACTTAAAATCAGAGGCTCTAAGATCAGGTGACACATTGTCTACAGTCAGGCAGCGCATTGAGGGACGCTTCCAGGTGAAACGTCCCTCTTTGGAATATATGCCGCATGCAGTGACCGTTCACCTGAAAAAAGTCCTTCTACTAAACAAAATTTCTTATATATTTATAAAATTATAGCTGATAGTCTTTTTCTTTCTTTCTTCCTTTAAATTGGCCGGGGAGCGCACACGCAGCAATTGGCGCGGCAGACGGCGCGTCGGATGCGGCAATTGTTCCCGTAATGACGCTATAGTTTGCACTTCACAAATTGACTTCTGGATCGTTACGAGCTATTGTTATTATTCTTCAGACTGCGTCTGTGCCTCATTGGTTTAGGTTGTACTAAAAGCTGAAGCGAACTCTACGCCCGGTTGCCTTTTTGTATGTTTTTTTTATTATTATACAAAAATCACTCCGCTGGCATAAAACATTTCCTAGATATAACATTATTAATTTTTAAGCAGATTGCAATATTACAAAACTAATCCATTGGATAGTTTGTATCCAATGAATTAGGTTTCAAGCTTGTGACGTCAATGTTGGTTGCTTCAAGCGTTAGTAGCTCAAGACGTGATCTTAGGGCCCTGGGTCCATTCGCGGGTCGGGAAAATATTGTGGATATTTTGAACAACATTTAAAAATCAAATTATCAACTACAATTATTAGCCGCTATATACCTAAAATTCGCCAATCATAAATCATTCGAGCATAAGGCACACTCGCAAAGTCTACACCGACGCGTCACGGCGTCAAATATTCAATCGCACGTACATTTTAGTGATTTAGTCACGCACCCATTTGAATTTAAATAATAAATGCACGTTACGTCCCCGATGACCGATAAAGGGGTCGTCCAAACAAATATGAGGTAATGCTTCAATGTCCTGGTCGGTCATCGTCAATAACCGTAGCGTTCATTATTCAGCGTAGTGTTGGAAATAACTTGTCTACAGGTCGTTTTGTTTGAACTCGATGGTCTAGTGGTTTTAGTAAAGCCGTGATGTAGGGTCCTGGGTTTGATTCCCAGGTCGGCCTTTGTAATAGATTTTTTAGAGCTTGGGTTTGTGATAACCAAGGCATATAAGGAGGCCTTTGTCGTGAGGCCGCTGTAGTGGGCCATTAAGAAGGATATTTAACTTTTTAACAGGTTTTTTTTTACAATAAAAGGTCCGGGTTCAATCCCCGAAGGATACAATAATTTGTGTGAATGAACATTTCTGTTTTTTGCAAGCAAATTCATTAATTAAGGGGCAAAAATAACCAGCTGCATAAATATATTAGAAAAAAAAACAATTTGTCCAGGTATCAGAAATAATCAGAATGCGATACGTTTGATACCTCAGTTTGAAGAATGTTTTAATAATTGGTTTTATTGTCTCTGCAAGAAATACATTTTTATTTTTAATTGCCCTTTACAGTCATATTCTTATATTTAAAAAAAAATTTTTTTCGTCATATTTGGCCATTATAATTACGAGCTAATTGATATATTGGTTTATAGGTACAGGAGGCGTACCAGCTCTTTCCTTATGTCCCCTTACTCCGCACCAGCAGACCTAAACAATACTATGTATTTTGTTTTTTGCGGAAACAAATTTAATGTGTACTGTGCAAGCAACAAACGCAGGATAGCGAGACCTGCGGCCATGTGAGGGACTTGGGCTACTACCCACAAAACTCCCCTGACATCGCTTTCTCATACGTAAAGGGGACTTCACGTCTGAGAAAGCGATGCCGTTTCCCACTTTGTAGCAGTTAGCCGGCCTAAGAAGCATAAATAAATATTATTGTGTTCAATACTTGAAGGCCCCCAGCCACAAGCCCTTCAGCCATGCCACAAGGCCTATAGATCAAGCCTTTGACAACACTATTCAACCAGCAATGTTTTTAATATCGTTGAATATTATGTGTAGTGACTAGTGAGTATGTGGGGTCATTGAACGACCTTGCGTATATTTTTTTCAAATGCTCTTCTTAATTGCCACCGAAATGATGGTGTTTGGTCACGCATTGTTTAACACAGGGCTGCCCAAGGATGAATAGTGTAGGCGCTCATTATGAAACAATGGAAGGTCGGCGTCATACTGTCAACCATATTTCAGTATACTGTATGTATGGAAGCCTCTTACCTCTTTGTAACTCTTGTGTAATAAAAATGTTTTTGAATAATCTTCGTATTCTGCTTATATTTTACTCCTAGTTGATGCGTGTATGGTTACGCTATTGCATTAATTTTCATAGTCCCGAAAAGAACAAAAAGATTTTGTAAAATTGGCTAGATATTTACAAGTCTTAACATTTCGTCTTTAAGAGACAGACTTCCTCTTATGATAAAACAATTCATGAACTCCAAAAAAAGTAGTGTACACTTATTTGAAGTTACATCGCCATACCAGATCATTCATATCGTTAGCTTAATATTTTATATTTTTTGTTACTTTGGACTAAAAATATAATGTTATTTAATATTTATACTTTGATATTTGACACCCCTAATGTAATTATTACACAAAGCAAATAATTGGTTTCATGTGCCTCATAAGTGACTCAATGTGGGTGGACATTGTAAACCTCATCATTTCAATACAAATGGTCCTTTGACTGTTTGGTAATCAACAACAATTGTTGTTATAATAAAAAACACCCTTCTTGTTTATAAGGAAGAGTATTTAATCAACAAAATGAAATTGTTATGCTGATCAATTGGTAAACAAGCACGCCCACCTGATGGTACCTAAGCGCGACCACAGCGGCTTACAGATAGAGATTTTGTGCCTTTCACCATGGAAATTTAAGGAAAGAAAACCGACCGAAAGTGCTAAAATATAAAGTGATGTTTTAGAACCCATTATTGGTACCCAGTAATACAGTTTGTGGTAATTAAGAAGGTATATTCAATACCTTCTTAATTACCACAAACTGTATTACTTTATTTTAACTATATTTTGTAGTGGTAGAGCCATCCTGTTTTACAGTAAGAATGGGCCGCCTCGTCCAGGGTAGTACCACTCTCTCACATAACACCAGCGTGAAATATGTAGTAATGACAACTATTGTGTTTCGTCTGGTTTGATCAGATCATAAAACATAACATGTTATAAAACAATGTTATATAACATTTTTCAGTACTAAATGTTTTGTTGAAAAATTGTGTCAGATAATTTTGACGTGTTATAAAACACAAATGTTATATAACAATGTTACTTAATCTGTACGCACCGTTAGAGTGCCGGCGGCCCACACTCCCCATACCCCCATAGGCCGGCAACGCATCAGCGATCCCTCGGTGTTGCAGACGTCCATGGGCGGCGGTGATTGCTTACCATTCAGGTGACCCGCAGGCTCGTTTGCCGTCTCTGACATAAAATAAAACAAAAAAAAACTACATTTATTGTAAGGTTACCCTTAAGACTGTTGACTCCGTCGATCGCCGTTTTGACTCAAAATAGGCAGTTTTCAACGAGATATTTTCTATGAAAACGTGATCTAAGAAACATGCGACTCACAAATTATTATAAACAGTATCTTTGTCTAAAATCGTAGCCCATACCGCTTTTCTTTCTATGGAGTATTTGTGAATACTGACAATTTACCCGAGCAGTGTTTTATAAACTTCACTTTTAACATCGATTTCGAAGCTCAATTGTTTTAATACCATTGTAAAAATAGGACATTTTACTTTATTATGCAAGTCTACATATCATTACGCAAATAGTTAGATGGGGTATGAGTTAAATTTGAGATTATTTTCATACGAAATTCAAATCCATTTACAGCGAAATTACAAAGAAATCACTGTTGTAAACATGCAAAATTTACCATTAATTTCTCTAATTTACAAAAAGTTTTTAGTCTAACTTAAAAGAAGAACATATTATCTTAAGTTTGAATACATAAAACCTATATAATGATGCACAATTTATTTTATAGACATTTTTTTAAACTGCTATAAAACACTCCGCGCAAAACATTTCAAATTAGTCAGCCGCCGGGCTCTTCAGAGGCAGGACGTACATATGTCGCTCGTACCCAGAAACGGCTGTGCCGCAAACATCGCTGATTTGCGTAGCGTGGTACAGTTTAAAGCGCAACCGATACTTCTTAGTACTATGTTGAGTAAATATTTTATAAGACTATGGTTATGAATTTATGTTAATATTATATACACTACATTAATTGGATAAAAAATGTAATATAGATATAGATATTATAAATATAATAAAAGAAAGTTGGGCTAGTTACACTATTTATAACTCAAGAACGGATGAACCGATTTGGCTGAAAATAAGTGGAGGGGTAGCTTAGACCCAGGAGTTTGACATAGGATACTTTCATGGGGGAAGGGGGGATAGGAGGAGGAAGGGGGATAGGATTGGGAAGGGGGGATAGGAGGGGTAGGGGGATAGGAGGGGGAAGGTGGATGGGATGGGGAAGGGGTATATTAGGGGGAAGGGGGATAGGAGGGGGAAGGGGGATATGATGGGGAAGGGGGATATGAGGGGTTAGGGGAATAGGAGGGGGAGGGGCGATAGGAGGGGGAAGCGGGATAGTAGGGGGAAGGGTGATATGATGGGGTAGGGGGGATATGAGGGGGTAGGGGAATAGGAGGGGAAGGAGGATATGATGGGTTAGGGGGATATGAGGGTGTAGGGGGATAGTAGGGGGAAGGGGGATAGGAGGGGGAAGGGGGATATGATGGGAAAGGGGGATATGAGGGGTAGGGGAATAGGAGGGGGAAGGACGATAGGAGGGGGACGGGTGATATGATGGGGTAGGGGGATAGGAGGGGGAAGGGGGATATGAGGGGGTAGGGGGATAGGAGGGGGAAGGAGGGTGGGAGTTAAAAAAGGAAATTACGCGCGGGTGAAACCGCGAGGGCAACCGCTAGTGGGAAATAAAGCTAAACTACAGTGGAATCCGTTTATAATGACATCGATGGGAATTGACAAACGCGTCATAATAAGTGGACGTCATACAAAGAGTTTTTTAAAAATAAGTTTATTTTTTTGTTTCTCATGATTTTAAAACTACATATTTTAAGTATTAATGCGTTAATTTCTTGTCGCGGTTTTCGAATCGTTCAATTTAAATGTTTTAAATCCAAAAGGGTTCAATTGAACGATTCCTTGATGCGGTTGTATGAGTATGATTCTCCATTTTTCCCCCTCAATTGTAAATGTTTTACAGCGTTGAGATGACATTTTTCAAAGGATATCACTAAAAACAATGCATGACCTTCAAGTGTCAACTACTTACTTGGATTTAAAACAAAAACGAGCCGCGTGCCAAACGTCGTCGGGAATCAACGAACAATACGAATCATGTCGGTCATTAAAACCGCACAATTTATTAAAAATAGGTCATAATAAGCGACATGTCACCGTAAGCGAAGTCATTATATCCGACATTTTAACAAAGATTTTACACGAAAAAAAAACTTCTTAGTGTAATTACGTCATAATAACCGATTGGTCCCGTGGGTTGGTCAATATAGGCGGAGTCATAATAAACGGATTCTACTGTATTTAAAAATAAGAAAAGGAAATGAAGAATCCTTAGTTAAGGCAAGAGCTGAATGGTAAGTATAGTGCAAACCGGTGGCATAACTTCTTTGACATTCACAAGTGCTGTATCAGCCTAAACTGAATAAAAGTTATTCATTTTCATTTGAAATTAAAATGTAATTCTATTCATATTAACAGGTAACACACATTTTGATAAGTCTACATAATGTCATTTGTAATAGTTGTTATTTGATTAAAATATTTACTTTTATTTTGTAAACGAAATTTGAACAGAACAATTTTGTAATACATAGTAGGCACACTTAAAATGTGATGTGCTTTATTCAAATGGGATGTTAACATTTGACTTTAAACGGTCTATAGGTCTAAATCAGATTGTTATAAAAATGGTATTCTGAACTCGTTATTTTATTTCTGAATTACGTATCGAATGGTCATAATTAAAAGACTTACATAATTATGTCAACACTTTTCATTAGGTAAGTAAGTATTTACACACACATTTGGGAAGGATTACTTTATTAGTATTAATTGGCTACTCTTATAAAATCTAGGTACTTCATGTAAACAGTAAGATATTGTCAATGTTTACTACATTGATAAATATTTTACCCATTATATTACCTACAACACACACTTATATGCCCTGTTATGATTATGTAAGGGTAAGTAAGAATATAATATAAAAACTACACACTATTTAGTATATTTGAAATATTGACTAACATAAATAGTTAAAAATAAACAATATTTAAAATTAAATCGAAAGGATCAAAGTTATTACTTTGACTACAGCCAGACATTGCTTATCTTGACCTGGCGCGCATGCGCGAAACCCGAAATTCGAAGACTCGACGCGACGCATTTTTAGTTAACGCTCTTAAGACGAATCATTTAACACTTGAAAGTCACAAATTAGAACACCTAGCAACACGAGATGATAGTATCGAGTTAGGCAGTGTTAAATATGAAAGAGGGCATATCCATTGTAGACTTATTGTTTTGACCCCACAATTCGAAATTGCTTTTGTAATTTATAGCCTAACTAGTCTGTCTAAAACTATTGATGTAACCTTTTAGGGGAGCCTGCAGACGAACGAACTTGCAGACGTAGGTTTATTTCGGTTTAGATGTAAACATTTTGAGCTGTATTTTCGAAATCTATTACTTGCTAGAGAGAGTCTATGTTTTTGTTTTTATTACACATATTATTATCGTTTGCTGCTAAATCCATATTCTGATGATTTTTCCAGCCTGTCGGAAAAAAAACCGGAATCATCATTTCGCATTTCTTAGGTTCATAATTTTTGTTTATCTTTCTTTTGTCATGTCACATTTTGGCCGAAGAGTGACATGGGCCTTTTTTCCCGAAAAAATATCACATTCTTGAGGAATAACGTCGTTTAGTCCACGCGCGGCCTACACGGACGGAAGGCTAGTATAAAACAATTTGTTTCCAATTACTATTTCTGATACATTTAGTAAGTGTCGGTATAATTAAACTAGTCGAAAGCAAACAAAGTAATCAATTAGTAGGCTGTACCACAGTTCTTATAATATCAGTAAAGTCTTCTGTCTTCAAAAACAATAAAATAATAGATGATTTCTATAACTCATTATTGAAATCACATCTGTTATGCCAAGGGAACTAAGAATTATTCCGAGACGAAAAGTAGCCTATATGTTTCATCAAAATCAGTTCAGTGGTTTATACTTGAAAGACAGACAGACATACTTTCGCATTTTTAATATTAATATGAATGAGAAACTTTAGTAGCTTTAGCTTTCGATATCATTTTGATTATTTATTATAAGTACATCTCAATCTATTTAACCTGAAGATACTTCACTGTGATTTACACTGGGAAGGTTCTGGTACGAAATGAGTCGATAAATTCCTTCCTGCCACAGACCAGGCTTCGCTTTTCCAATATTAGACTAATGAAAATTTGTGCTTAAGGGTACATTGACTTTGCTAAATTATTACTATGGTGTAAGTTCAAAATGTACGAATCGACACTGTAAAGAGTAACGATTTGTACGAGAAGTTCGAGCACAGAAGAAAAACAATACTGCGTGACTTTTTAGTAGTTGTTTTCCTGCAGTAAAATGATTCTATCTTAGTAGTACAATAGATGAATGAATTTTTTTAGTCAAGTTTTACGATTGTGATAGACGATACTTGAACCAATAGTACTAGCTGCGTGACGGTCACCGTCCGGGATCATTGCGCTTCGCGCTTTTCATAAAGATGATAATTCACTATTTACTAACATTGTACTCCTTTTTCCTTCAAACTAAAAAAAATCAAAACAAATTATTACTTAAAAAAAATTACTTGCATAAATCGATAGTGCTATGCTAAAGATAGACCGTTCTGCAGCGGGAAAACAACGACTAAAAACACGTGGTTTAGTGTGGTGTGAGATCAAATAATCGCCGGAACAAGACCAGACAGGACAGGCCTCTGTTATTGAAATTAAGTTATCATTACATAAATAGATGAATACGCTTGCCAAATAAAAATTGGTCAGCATTAGTTTAGCTCGAGTTTAGTTTAAAAAATACAGGACCTCAAGCTACATATTCACAATCAACCAACGAGGTCTTTTACCGGGGGTATGCTAGGCCAGCGACGGGATTGGCCGAGGTACGTTGTTTTGCACAGAAAAGAAAAATGGTATTTTGCAATACAACTGGCTGGTTTATAATAGTTATTTATGTGACTGTTGCATAATGAGGGTCATTAAAATACGAATGTGGTTTTATGAAACGAACGAAGTGAGTTTCATAAAAGGATCACATGAGTATTTTAATGCCTAATTATGTACAGTCACATACATAACTTTATCTTCATTCATACCGTGATGTGAAACCGCGTGGAATATAATCCGTAGTACCAGGAGAGCAGAGAAGAACAAGAAGCTAGGCTAGCTCGCGTCTTTCAAACTCTTTGATTTAATGAATAGTTACGCTGCGGTTATGCTCTCCTGGTACCTTTGAAAATACATCAAGATGTTTTGCTTACATATGTTAGCTTCAAATCCATTAATTTTTACTTTTTAAGAAGACGTTCGAAATTTGAACGTAATAAAAGTATCGGTTACCGATACTAAAATGTAAACATTACGATGCAGCCACAGATACTTATATCTAAATGTAGGGCGTTTGCTCATCGCTCCTGAATATAAAAAAAACATATTATGGTATGGATGTAGATAAAATTCTTTTTTTACTGGCAGTTAAAAATTCTAGTGTTTTTACTGAAAAAAACCGGCCAAGTGCGAGTCGGACTCGCCCATGAAGGGTTCCGTAGCAGCAAGTATCATCATAATATAAAAGTTCTTGTAGTTCTTTGTAAGTTTGATCGACGTTTTTATATTTGAGTTGATTGAATGAGAGGAAAATTGCGGTTGACGTTTTAAAAAAAAACTAATTACTTGATTTCGTTCAAACCAATTTTCAATGGAAGTTTGCATAGTAATGTACATTATATATATTTTTTAGTTTTATCGTTCTCTTATTTTAGAAGTTAGAGGGGGGGTGACCAACATTTTACCACTTTGGAAGTGTCTCTCGCGCAAACTATTCCGTTTAGAAAAAAATGATAAAAGAAACCTTATTATCATTTTTAAAGACCTATCTATAGATACCCAACACGTAAGGGTTTAAAGAAAAACATTTTTTTGAGTTTCAGTTCTAAGTATGGGAAGCCCCAAAAATTTATAAACTAATTACTTGATCTCGTTCAAACCAATTTTCAATGGAAGTTTGCATAATAATGTACATTATATATATTTTTTAGATTTATCGTTCTCTTATTTTAGAAGTTACAGGGGGGGGGGACCAACATTTTACCACTTTGGAAGTGTCTCTCGCGCAAACTATTCAGTTTAGAAAAAAATGATATAAGAAACCTTATTATCATTTTAAAAGACCTATCCATAGATACCCCACACGTAAGGATTGGATGAAATATTTTTTTTTGAGTTTCAGTTCTAAGTATGGAGAGCCCCCAAAATTTATTAATATTTTTCTATTTTTGTATGAAAATCTTAATGCGGTTCACAGAATACATCTACTTACTAATTTTCAACAGTATAGCTCTTATAGTTTCGGTAAAAAGTGGCTGTGACATACGGACGGACAGACAGACAGACAGACATGACGAATCCATAAGGGTTCCGTTTTTTGCCATTTGGCTACGGAACCCTAAAAACAGAAAAAAAGCACAGATTACTAAATACGAAAAAAAATACATAGTGGCAGCACGAAATTTGAATAAAGAACGCTCACCGTAAGAAACGCAATATTTTTTTAAAATTTATGATTTGTTATTAAGAGTTCATTGTGCGGAGGTTTTAATCTTCGTCAGGCGTTGAATGCGAATATGAAATAAAAAATAAAATAAATAATTATATAAAACCTATAAACAAGTCGTGTGCCGCAGGAAACTTCCATCGGTTGTTGGAGGCTATAAAATAACTTTGTTCATTCACATCACAGTTTTATTATTCGTGTCTCACCTGTCCGTCTGTTTGTAACAATAATTGCTTAGGGTTTTCACCGTCGTTTTTATGTCGATTTTATTAAGTTTTTAATCACGTAAATGAATAACAGTCCAAATCTTGTCGTTACTATAGCTAGCTAGCTCGGCGATGACGGAAAACGTCGTGAGGAAACCTTCATAGTTAAATTCACTATGTGTACCCATGATCCAATTGGTCTAGTTCCCCTATTAAGGGTTACAAAGGTCAGATGGCATTCTTTACAATGTTGAGGTAATAACTGGACTTGCTAAATCATGGACCAAGATGCAAACATAACATGACTTATAAGGATAATAGGAAAAAAGAATAAATATTTATCTGTTATTGCCAGAAAGATTAATTAACACTTTATCACATAAAACAATCACTAAACTTCAAAAGACTAAATCCAAAGGCAATAAATATAGTTTAGAGGCAAAACCAGCCATTTCATTCCAAAAATCAAAAAACACCCATTATTCCCATTGCATTCCGGTCCAAAAGTACCAAAGATCCCACATTCACTCTCAGACGAAAATAGAATAGAATACTAGCCACTAACAGGCTTTTACTAACAAAATAGCTAGTTTAAAAGGCTTGTTCACGCGTCGCCCTGGCGTGATCGGAATTGCCGTCACGTCGGTCGACTCGCCCGGTTAATCTGACACTGGCCGTCGAGAATACTGATGGTTCATCCATCATTCCGAGACTATCGCTCACTGGGCCGAGAGGTTTTTGTGGTGAAGTGACTTTAACCGCAGGCGTTTAAGGATGTTTGTTGCATTTTAGTTTTTTTCTATGAAACTTTTAGATGGTTTAAATAATTAATCTTATCGATTATCGGGTCATTTAATGAATGGAATAGTGGTTGCTGTAACTTGTTATTCATATCAAAACATTAGGCTCATTAAAATGTTGAAAACATTTTTAATTCTACTTGATACTTTAGTAAATATCAGCCGGGACCAACGGCTTAACGTGCTTTCCGAAGCACGGAGACGCTCGAAATTAATGTCACTAAATATGGTCAGAATGGTCACCCATCCATTAACCGACCGCGGCGTAGGTAGCTTGACTTTCGTTATCGCTAACGAACCACTGTCACAGCTGCGCCACGAGCGCCACTGATATTTCATCATCATCATCATCATCAGCCTATATACGTTCCCACTGCTGGGACACAGGCCTTATCTTAATTGTGAGATAGTGTGGGCCATACTCCACCACGCTGGCCTAGTGCGGGTTGGTGGAGGGGTGCGTAAGGCAAGTGACCAACCTTAATGTCAGATGTTATCAAGCCGCCAAATGGCCTCTGACTAGGCTTGACGACTAATATTTACATTATAGTAAATATCAGCCGGGACCAACAGCTTAACGTGCCTTCCGAAGCACGGAGACGCTCGAAATTAATGTCACTAAATATGGTCAGAATGGTCACCCATCCATTAACCGACCGCGGCATAGGTAGCTTGACTTTCGTTATCGCTAACGAACCACTGTCACAGCTGCGCCACGAGCGCCTCATATTTACTATAATGTAAATATTAGTCGTCAAGCCTAGTCAGAGGCCATTTGGCGGCTTGATAACATCTGACATTAAGGTTGGTCACTTGCCTTACGCACCCCTCCACCAACCCGCACTAGGCCAGCGTGGTGGAGTATGGCCCACACTATCTCACAATTGAGATAAGGCCTGTGTCCCAGCAGTGGGAACGTATATAAGCTGATGATGATGATGATGACTTGATACTTTACAGCACTGTTTGTGAACGGAGATGGACTAAGGCAATAACTATGACGACTTTTGTAGAAAGATGTCTGTATTTTAAATCTTCTTGTTGATGGAAAAAAAAGGTAATAAAATTAAAGGAAAAGTAGAATCTTGATATTAAAGGCCACAAAGGATGGTCGCTCACAGTTCGGTTAGAAACTTACAAAGTGAAGTAAGATTAAAATATATTTATTTTAAATTCTAACTTTTCCAAAAAGTTTTAGTGTCTTCATATCTGTAACTCCGTTACTGTGTTACAAAAAACTACCAGCGCCATCTATTGGGTATTTGAACAACTCTAAAAGTAAAGTCCCACCATAAAAATGTCTCACAAAGTACATAAGGGGACCGGTGTACAACAAAACATATTAGTTACTCATTCTTAAAACATGTTGCCTCTGTCATATTGACGAACACGACGTGCGACATTCGCTGTGTGCCTTCAAACGCTATTGTTTACTCATCAGTTTAGTATCGATGCTCAAACAAACATCCTCTTATCATCGAAATGACATCGTCTTAGAATATGACGACACCGAAGATCTATTTTACGTTTCGATTTATGGATAGCTTTAATAAGTAGTGTATGTAGGATGTTACATCTTCTGAGTACAATCGATGCACATTATATTATAGTACTTACTGGTTATAGCAATATTATTCGTATTTTGAAAAATACTTTAGGATTTCAATACTTTAGCTGCGTTTACCACATAATCGCAAGCTAGCGAAATCTGCGGCCGTATGTGGGACTTGGAATTAAGATAAATGTTTTTCAAACTCCCTCGGTTTGTCTTTATACTCTAATGAGGGATAATTGACAGGGCCAGTGAACTTAAATACTGTTTATTACGAAAGATTTTTTAAATGGTTCTCAAAATGTTATGACCTACCAATAATTTTTCATAAGTTTTGTTTAAATTTTCCATAATAGCTTTAAAATCATTTTCCATAATTTCAGTAAGAAAGTAGCTATTTTCAATCAAATCCTCATCGTTTTATGGTTCATTTAGGAAATTTAAGTGCCTATTGTGCAAGCTATCCAGACTAAGGTCCTGGAGAATTTCATTCGCTATATCTATTTCCTTTCAAAAATCATTTAGAAATATTTCATGCACATTATCGTATTGAACGTTTTTTCGAACGACTCTTCAAGAAAAGAAGATTCTTAATATGGGTAGATTTTTTTTAAGTTGAAGCCCCTTTTTAATGCTCTTTTAACGGCAAGAAAAGATTTAGATTTAATACTCAATTGCAGAAAACGTAAGATTCGGGTTAAAGATGTATATTATTTTATTTAAAATATATAAGTGCTGGATGAATCCTTGGAAGAGATGTGATTACCAATACCAACACAATCTCCGACAAGATAGTTTTATTTAATTATATTTACAACATTACGAACCTAACTTATCCCGTAATTACAATACATCCAATATTATGTCCAACATTTCTTCCAATGAAGGCGCGTTTTAGAGTCACGCTGACAAGCATGCGAACAGCGCGCGTAACAGTAAGTATCGCTGTTCTTGTAAGATAGCGACGATTTGAACTACAAAGAAAACCGGCAATGTATAACGCTACGCGCGTGCCCCCAGCGTTACTCTGAAACCAGCCTAATACCAACAGTGCAGAAAAAAGTTTACGATCACGACTTCGCGAATTTACCCGGAAGGCCGATTTGTAATTCATGAATGAAAAATCCTTGAAACTTGCAGTTCCCGCTTCCTGTCGCGGGGCGGGAGGCGGCATATTGACGAAATGCATTGAATGATTTATATTTAGCCCGACCTTATTCGAAATCGCGGTGATAAACATGTTTTTCGATTCTTAAAAAACTCAAGTTTAAAAACTGCCAGTAATAATAAATAAATGAGGAATGTCTGTGGGCATTATTTTATGCAGCACCATCTACAGATCGTTCACGATAAGAAGTCCTCTAGCCGCTATATTGATAGGTACTACTGTTTTTCAATATTTTCAATCTGTTTTTTGACAGATTTACAAAGCTGCCAATATAGCGGCTAAAGGACAACTTATGGTGAACAGACTGTAGCATTAAACTAAGCACATACTTATGTGTAATTTTTTTCGTAAACCTGATCCTGATCATAATATAATTGAACGAACGCAAACATGTTTTGTATATGGGCACATATTTTGGTTGAAGAGTTTCAAAATGCAAGAACTGGCAAATTGCCTATGTATTACTTTACTCTTTGGTGGTCTCTCTGCTCAGGCGCTCTGCCTTACGTGCTTTGTGACGGTACTGAAAAATGTGAATAAATACAATAAATTACTTTATTGGAAGATTTTGTGCTTATCACGAATTCTGTCTTTATCTGTTGATTTGTGTAAATAGTAATGTAGTTGAATTAATGCAAAAGACACGACTGGAACAATTTTCAAATTGAAATTTGTTTAATCACACTTTAAAACACTCAATTTCGAAATTAAGCCGATATGAAGTATTACAAAAGATTTTAATCCCCAATAATTTTATTATCTCATTCATCAAACGTCTGTGTTAATCATAAAAATAGGAAAATAATTTTTTGAGTAAAAATAGTTGACATGTTCATTAAATACCCGTGCGTGTCTTGTTGAATGATGACACCGATTTGCGCAACCAAAACTATAATTCGATTCGACATCGCATCCGAATCAACGCGACTCGCAATCTCGATTCTCGACAAGTGTCATCGAGATGGCTACCGCGCTTTCGGGGGTCAGTGTACTGCGTCGTGACGTCACCGGCGACCTTGAGCGGTCGCGTCGCCCTCGTCTCGCTGCACGCGTCAAAAATGCCGCCGTCAAAATGTGCGTTTCTTTGTAGGTAGCACCATTTTGTGTGTTTCGGCCCGTGTGTATTTTTACGCTTCGAAGCGAGCGCGTATAGGGTTGACGCATACTCATTTTTACATTATATTATATATTTTCCTTTATCTTTTTTGTAATGTGTGTGTGTGTGGAAAATAAATCATTTTTCTTTCTTTATTTATTTATTTTATAAGTGTGTGTAGTCAAATTATGTTATCAGTTACAATTGTTAATTTCGCTGACTGGGGTAAAAATTTACGTTAGCTTGAAAGCAATGAGTGTAGCGTAAATGCGCATGACTTTCTTAGTCTTCACAAAAAATGACATTTCAGCATTCAACTTCCTAATTCCTTTCTTCTTTCTGTCGAAAAATGTATTTTGTTGGTTCAGCTTGGCGTCGCTGAGGATCTAAAGTGGTCGCGTCGCCCTAGCACCGGTGTTTGCACGTGTCCAAAATCCCGCTCAATCGTTAACAAGCCCGACTTGTATATTCACGTTCTAATTAGTTACCATCTAAACAAGTATACATTAGGCTTCAAATTTGCAATGCCGCCGCCAGAGGTCATTGTTACGCGCTGTGACGTCACTAACGACCTTGACCTGCAACCCCCTGCGCCCCTCCCACATTTGCGTTCAATATTGCACTATTTTGTTTAAGAAGCTGTGATTATGAATAAGAAGCAAAGATTATCTCATTTCCTCTCATTCATAACCAATGCTCCTTCACACAAAAAGGAATAACGAGGCATTTTTCTTACCCGTGAAATTTAAGATATTAGTTAAGTAAATGATGACTGGGTAGATTTTTTACCTTTGCGTTATTAGCAGAATTGGAGTCTATTAAATATTACCTTGTGTAAACCTAGTTTTTATGCTCAATATCAGGCATGATTGGTTTCTTCCAACATTTTATCATTATTCACAATTTCATTTGCTTCAATTGTTTTAGCCTACTCTGAGATAAGGGTTGTCTTTAAAATTAATACGTCTGGTTTTATCTTATTTAGTTCACTAGTATGTTATTATCAAAGGTCTAAAGAGGACTTGGAAATATTTGACAAGATCATACAAATGGATAAAATGTATTTAATCACATAATTTTGTATTAAGCTTTTGAATTTTACGAAATTTGCTCCAAGATATCGTTAAAACCAAGATTATATATATTATGCGGTTTCTGTGAAGACAATCTGATGACCGATTTGGGTTAATGGTTGAGAAGTCACCAAGTAAACCAGCAGTCGCGGATTCGATATAAGCACGGTACAAACATATTTTGTTGATGTATTTTGTTTGTATGAACTCCCTCTGCTTTTATCTATTTGGATGTTTCTATGTAGAACGTAATGAGTGTACCTATCCGTTGTTTAATATCCAAGGGAATTTATTTATTTTTAGATGAGCGAGCATATACGATGACCATAATAAAGTTATCTGTGTATAATAAATTATAGTATGTACAAATACTAATAATATTACACATTCAATTAATTTAAGTAAAAAAAAAATTTTCGCCCACGAATGATATTTGCCAAAAAATAATGCACATGCACACCGGGCAGCTAGTAAAATATTTATCTTTACTCATTGTTTTTTCCACTCAAACAATTTACGTCTGTCATTAAAAGACGTCTGCCAACCCTACTCACGCTCTTTGTACTTTTTGCTAATAAATATTAAGTAGTTTTCAATTTTCGCCGTCGCTCAGTGAGAATTTTTAATTTACGAAACACAAGTTCTTGTTCTCGAAATCATAATGACGTAATGATTGGTCGAATTATACATCGTTTTAAATTTAATGAAAACGAAGAACTGACGTTGACGGATGGCTCAGAGTGGAATAATTTGTTTCCGATTTTCTTGCAATTGACAGCAAATCAATAAAGGGTTGATAATTGAATAACAAATTCATTTAGCGAAAATTTGATTTGGTAGGATAGTGGGTTATTTAATTTACTTAAGTCACTTCTGTTAACGCATACGTAATTGTGTGATATGTTACATAGCATGTATGTATAGCCCGACCAATAAAATAAAATGCCTCGCTATATTGCGGAAAACTTTTGGAACTAATTTCTTCAAGTGGCAAAAATTAAATAAAAAAACAATAAGATGTCATTCAATAATGTTGTCTGTCAAAGTGTGATGTCAATTGTCAACCGTGCCTTGTTACTATTGGATATTGTGAGTTATTTGTGAGTATAACCATATCAATCAAGTGTAGCTATAACCATAGCTAATGTGGCGCCTCCAGAGCAGGTTTTTTATTTTCTTGGCCAGGCTATAACATTTTATCTTTCAGTGTCATCTGTATCCAAATATGTTGTACATACATCAGTCAAGGGAAATATATTTACCCCAAGGCCCAAAATATTCCTCTCAAAAACAGGGGAATATTCATTTATGGGATAAAGGCAAAACAATTATAACGATGATGCAATTCATGTCCATTAATGTATTTATTTCATATTTTTATCCGAGAATTGTAAAACATACATAAAAATTTACCCATCGTTCTACGTTTGGCCTATTTTCGCCCTGCTGCATAATTTATCATGATAAACATTGGTGCGACATACAGAGAGGCTCTGACATTTTCTTTTTACAATTTATGGTGGTGCATTAAGATGTCACCATGGATAAAACGATGGACTGAAAGGGTATATAAAAAACATCATGTTTTGTAGATTTAAGGCTCGAAGAAACGCCAAAAGACATTTCTGAAACATTGCAAACAAGCTGACATAGGTGTATCTTCTACTCAATGTTAGCAGTATTCTATTTGAAGTACCAATAATTTTAATATACATATATTATATAAATATAAATAATATCGCTCCATGGCTATGTCACGACAAACATGGCGAAGAACTTAAAGTTGAATTTCAGAATGAAAACTAAACTAATTGACGACAATAAGTATTTTATAAGAAAAATAATTCTGATATTTACTAACGTGCAAATGTTATGAAAATAATATAATAGCTTTTATATTCCATCTAAACTGTCCAATTTATATTCTAAATGCGAAAAAAAACTTGAGAAATAAAGATTTGAGCGGGCAACGAAGCACACAAAAAATAATTTTGACAGGTGACAGCGCGCCAAACCGGGATGCCACAGAGTATGCATACGGTCTTGTTATTTTTTTATATATTTTTTTTTTGTCTACTTGTTGCAAATAATATACTAAATCTATGACTGACCGCCATATTTAAAAAGTCCAGAGAAAATGTTATTGATGACTAAATTTCAACGTGTCGTTTTACGCTCGCGTATTTGCAATCCAAATAAGATAATATATTTTTCTCGCAGTAATACTTAAATAATTAATTTTAATAATTTATAATAACTACCAATGAAAGTCCCTTCAAAATTTGTCGACCCATACAAAATACATTGGTTTTCTCATAATTAGCATAAACATTACCAAGAAATATTATGATCAATTAATCTTTTAGCAATCCCACGATTTTGTACACTGGATCTAATTTTATACATCCCCTGCCCTGCAGTGGTTGATAACCTTTTTAAAAGCAGGATAATTTATCATATAACTTTTGCCTCGTCATAGACCCTCGAATAGGTATCCAGCTGTGCGCGATTGTTATCACTCGTCAAGTTTATGTACCAAGTTCGAGAGGACAATTCGGTCAAATTTGAGGATAATGACGTAATAAGTAAAGTACGTGTTATTTAACCTTTGTATGTGTACCTATATGTGATTGAGTACATTGTATGTGTGGCACGTGCTGGCAGGTAATATAAAACCAATAAAATTCATGTATCACCATGTGAAAAATATGACAAGATTTAATTTCGGGATAGGTTGGGGATAGGCCTATGTTCAGCAGGGGACATCCTATGGGTGATATGAAAATGATTGATACATTTTTCTGTTGCGGTCACGATCTTTGGAACTAGATGTCTGGAAAACGGATCCCTACGAAATTGGCTCTATTTACGACGATAATCTCAATACGAGGAAATTAAACGTAGTTGTGATTAGCCAGACGAGGATGATGAAGTGGTATTTATTGGTATTTATAAAATAGTTATGATTTTTGAAACCATTACCACAACCACGCGTATGTATCTCTGACAACTAACAGTAACGTACAAAATTACTGTTCAGAATTTTTTAACTTTTAGGCCTATTTTCACCGGATATTGAAAAAGTGTCTTCCTTATTTCAATATGAACAAAAAAAAACAGTATCATTGTTATGATAGATTATTTATAAGGAACTTATTTGGTGGTGAAAATCCCTTTCTGTCGTTACAAAAATCCTCAAAAATTTTGCCTGCAAATAACAGGCTTGTCAAATCTAGGATCATAGTCGAAGCGGACCCTGAGCTCCATACTGGATGCAATCAGGAATACGCTAGGATGAAGATATACCCTCAAACTTTTTCCGACCACAATTGCCCACCGTAACCATCACCGCCAATAATCTCATTTGTGTACTCGCATTAGCTAAATCCAGTATTGTCGGTGCAATTAGTTTAGTGGCCGACGAGGTGAACCAACTGTCTGACACTGCGCCCTTGGACGCCCGCAGTGCGCGCGCCCTGAGGTCATACGTGCGGATGTTGCGTGTATTTTAGCGGTGGCGTTTTTTACGTAACCGTACGTGTGTTTAATCGTTGACCTTTTTGTTTTGGGGACTTTTTTAGTCTTCATCAAAATTTTATTTAAAAAATTGTCTGTGGCTGTATTTGTAAGTTTTAGAGATTTTAGAAAAGAGCCCTATGTTCAGCAGTACAGTACAGTATAACAGCAACCAATATTGAAATCAAATAGGTAGTTCTATACAATCATAGTTACAGGCTTAAACATAAAAAAAATGTGTTGTTCGAGCACGAGGGTTTGAGATCACCAATCCGCATTTGAAGAGTGTGGTGATTGAACACTGACTTAATAAGTAGGTACCTTCTCTCTCACCCATCTTTGTGACAACGACTTGATTTCAATGATACAAGTATAGAGAGACCTACGCTCTGTAATCGGGCAGGAAATTATGAGGCTGATAAATTGTTTTACAAGACCTGTGCGAAGCCGAGGCAGTTAGTAAAGGGATATTTTTAAGTGTACATTAAAAAAATACTGAAATGTACATCAAAATAACTGATTGCACACCAAAGGTTAGTTTAGGTTAGCAATTTAGTATTTTTTGATGCACAATCAGTATTTTTTTTATGTACAGTTACAACCCGTTAGTAAAAAATATTATAAAAGTAACGATTACACCTCATTCTAATATCGAGACGTGGGATGATTATAAATTGAGCTGTATTTTTACCAATTCTCTTCATTTCGAATCGAATATTCACAGTCAAACATTTCTTATGAAAAACGTAATGAGATAACGCAAACTCGGTATAAAGTGATTTATTCATCGAAATTCGGAAAAATCTTTCTCTCCTTCAACTCTAAAGTATATTACCGTCGAACAGGTCAAATATCATTGAATTATATAGCACCATGTTTTGTTGATAATATGATAAACTTAGAACACCGGAGCTAATTCAGTTACATAAATGAACTTTGAGGTACGAGTACATGTGAGAGAGAGTTTAATTAATTCTAATAAAAATAATTAAATGATGTGCAATTTGTTGTCAATGGTTAAGAAGTCTACCATTACATCAAAGGTTGCGGGCTCGATCCTCACACACAAATAATATGCTCTTTTATGGCACTCATAGTACAAGCTATGCTTTGTTGCGGTACTTGCGGTCTATATGGTACCTACTGTTGATGTCTAGGGATTTAATTTAATTATTCATACAAAGATCTTACCGTTTATTAAAGCAAATCCGTCAGAGGCGTTCGTTGATATTGTCAGGATGACACTGTATCTGTGGACAAAAAGAAAACATATTAGATTTGTCTTCTTACTAGACGAGACGTCAGACAGGCCACCTGATGGTGGTGACTCGGCTTATTATATTGAGAAACACTTAATCAAGAAGCGGCGCTTTTATACGCGCGATTTTATAATAAGTTTCAAAAATCGTATTTATTTAATTATCTATATTTAAATATGTGTCTCCTATGTTTATATTTACAAAAAAGCATAAGTAATGTTTATCCGTTGTCTTTTTGTTGCCGACACGGCACACCAATGTAAACATGAGGACACAAAAAGTGCGGAGAATAGGCTGATTTTATATTCACGCTCTCGTTTCCGACACAAGTTATAAAAGTGTCAACGTATACGCAGTACCTTAGGGCACAACCAAATCTTAACACATTAAATGGTTATTCTAATAATAAATCTGACTTGTAATCAGAACCCTCTCAAGCACGAACGTATTCGAACGGTTAACCACCTAATTTATCTAGTTAATTTTGTACAAAACACGTAGGTATTTTATTTCTTGATCTAATCTCGATGTTAAGCAGCACACATGTCTTAGTTAAACGAGCTCGGAGTCACTTTGTCACGATAATTACGTACGTGATTCACAATTTCGTGAAAGTATTAACTGGAAGGCAATTTAAAACGAGACGGCTTCGTACATACAAATTTTATCAGGGAGTGGAAACATGGGTAAGATAAATAGCAAGGTATCTTTGTCGTTGTTTGTTGCTCGAAAGGGAATATAATTAGCAGACCTAATTTTCTCTATAAAAACTATCTGGTAAATAGCATTATAGGCTTTTTTCATGGTGTTTCATTTTTCAGTATGTTTTTTGCTCGCAATTTGTTACGACTGTAAAGTATTTTAAAGTTTTATCAAGTACTATAAGTTGTATCTTGGTAAATATCATAATAAGCTATTTGACTACTGCTGGAAAATAGTTTTATATTATTTATTATTGCATAAAATGCAAACCGTTTTAATATTTCCTGGAGATCTGTCGTATATACGGAGAAAATCAATGTTAAAGTTTGAATTAAAAAATTACCCGCCAAAACGCAATTTTTGACAGATGACGTCACAAATAGATAAACAACAAAGGTCAACAAACTGTGAAATAGTTTTGAAATTTATTGCATAAATAATGGTTTATAAGTGGTGTGTTGTACCCAAATGTACAAGTACATCGATAAAGACTCCGGAAAAACTATTTGTACCAGTTCCTATAGATCCTGAGAGCCGAAAAAAGTGGTTGAGTGTAGCTCGTCGAAACCCTGAAAGCATTGGACCTAATTCAAGTGTTTATAATATAAACACTTGAATTAGGTCCAATGCTTTCAGGGTTTATGTGTGAAGATCATTTTAACGTAAGTAATATTTGTATTGTTGCGTTAGTTTAGGTTACGTTAGTTTAGGTTACGTGAAAACAGTGCGTGACACCAAAGAAATGTAGGAGTTAACATAACCTAAAAAATGCTGTCAGCTCGCACAAAATGTCTCTCCATTTTATTCACAGAACTTTAAATAAACAAAACTGTAATAACTAGGACGGTTGGGAAATAACGTAAATAACACGTAGATCGCACGATCAATATAAAGAAAAACAGAAAGCATACACTGAACTAATGTTTACATTTTTTGTGACGTCATCAAAGTTGCAACCAATCACAGAGCGTTTTCAAACACGTGATTAAACCACAAAAAAATTTAAATTTCATTTATGTTTTTTATACAGAAAATGACCTTATTTTTTCAGAACATCCAATAAAATATGCTTTTTACATTACATTTTATTAGGATGACAACAAATTGTTCCATATTTTAAACACAGTCAAATAGCCTATTCTGATAAAATCACAGTTAGGATTGCGTTACATAATGTCAGGTATGACTTAATTATTTATTCATTAGCATTCGGTCATGCACTGTAAACTTAAAAACATTCTAGGATTCATATAAAAATAATATTGAACCAACCCGTATCACAATTTTACTGAACTGAACACAATGTAGAATATTTGAAATAACCCTATTTATATCTCAACCTGATATTTATCCAAGAATCAGTGTCCCTTAGGCAGTTTAAAAAGCGGCTTAAGTATTACAATTTGGGCTTCACGCATCAATGGCATCGAGGTGACATCAAAGTATTGGAGACACGCTAAATACGTCACGCGCTGTGAAGAGCGAACACAAATCAGCACAGGGCCGGTCGAAGGGCACAAAGTGTGTAGTGTAACCCTTTAAGTATTTTTATCTCGACTCGCCATTTATAATAGGTCGGGGACTTCAATTTTAAAAGGACCTGATTGGCATTTGAACTTAACAATGACGTTTGAGTGACGTCAAATACGATTAAGGTGTTTAATGTTATGAAGATATTTTGGGAAGGACAGCTAGAAGAGCTTATAACCCCAAAAAAGTGAAAGATTGAGGAGTCTTTAAGTTTTTTTACTCTTGTAATATAATTGGAACGGATCTCTAAATAAGACAGTATTTACATTTTTGACCTGACGTTACTCCATCGGCACTCGGATGTTGATGACACGTCTGTGTTTAGAACAGTTTTATGACTTTGCTAGCACGACGATTATATAACACAATGGAATGACCGCTACGTGTTCTTGGATATTTTTTCATCATAAAAAGAGTTAACAAGCATTCACTAACACGCTTAGAAAAGCACACACAAACAAAATACACATTTCAAAAAATATATTTTTGTAAACGATTACTAAAACATTAACCACAAATTATAATATCGTAATATTCTGTCTGTTACGATAGTACTTAAGGAAATAAAATAAGTGAAAAAGGTTCCCATATTACCAACCAACGATAGTGGTTCCTAAATAAACAAACTAGAAAACAATTTCAATATCAACGGGACCCCTTTTGACAGTTCTTATAAGTCCGTCCCTGCCTCACACGTGTGGCAAGATTAACTCCTGACTGCTTGTAGGTATCATCAGTCGCAATTTTCCACGCCAGCGACATGGAAATTTCAGTAACTTTGATTTTGTTAACAACATTTTAATGTTTAAATTAGAACTCAGGTGTTGAACAAATGAGATAACTCTGATGTTTTACATGATAGTCAATTCATGGATTAGGGAAAAATGTTGGATTTTGTGACACTGCTTTATTTGTTAACAATCCGCATTCGGCAAGCGTGGTTAAGCGGTGATTGTAACGTTAAAGGTCTTTGTCCTGAATTGGGCAGCGCACCGATTTTTCAAACCAAGCCTAGCTCAAATGCATGACTGGAAGGGATTCGAAGCCACGACCAACTGGGAAGGATCACAACCATGATATAGGCCAATCGATAAATTGAAATAAGTTGAGCCAGGCAAGTATTCGAATTTTAGAAATCTTTCGACCTCTGTATATATGATTACCAGCCCGCATTTGGTAGCGGTGATTAAGACAGTTACTCATCAGTGTAACGATAACCTGATTCCAATTATGGAGGCCTTTGTCCTTGGATGGAAAATTAAGGCTTTTGAAGCTAAATCAATTGCATACAGTTTAAACCTCGTTTCCTCCATAAAAACAAACCGTGCACAAATTGGTCTTGTTTCTCTGTCAAGAGTTACGGAGTTCAACACCATCGCTCTAATGTAATAAAACTAATGAACAAGACTTGCTAAATTGCCAAGCACAACTAAAATGGCACAAACGCTCGGAGAAAAAAGATTTGCAATATCTTTGTTGATTTCAACACATAAGTGCACATCGACGATTGATGTTAATTATTTATTTATTGTTAATACATCAGCACACACGGACTTACGGAGCATCCCGGTTAAATTACAGGATGTTTCGGCCAGCAAATCTTTTGAAGTGGAAGTGCAAATATAAGTCCGTTCAACTCACCACTGAACCTTTCAGTCAAATAGATCGCGGTAAAAAAATGCCCGGAAATCTCTTTGAATCACATCATGGTTGTCACACGCAATTTAATTCGCAGTAAAAAAATGGACGTGTGAATCTATTTAGCGAAGGCGGTTTTTGTTAATCTGTCTATAATTGAAAAAGTAATGTCTACTTGTTAACATGGTGGACGTTTGAGCTAAGCGTATTCTTAATCTTTGCCGTAGTGATTTAATGAATGGCTTGCCGTCTAAAAAGACAAATAAAATCGTTACGTTACAAAATTACTCGTCAAAATTGACTTGACAGATTCATCGTTGACAAGCGTGAGTAACCTATTACATTTTTCTTAACTTTGAAATAACACAAAATTCTATCTACTCGTCAAAAAACTGTCGTCAATTAAATTTTATTTTACGTTCGTTTCCTATTGGGCAATACCCTATTTGGGTTGGCGCCCTTGATTTTAGCGTCTTCAGAACTAGCTTAGATAATGCACTACTCACATACGAGAAATCTATCACCATGATTTTCGGCAACCATTTTATAGAGGTATATTAAGTAGGTGATATTACTTGCTTAAAGAGACTTAAAATTAAAAGGGTGTCATATAATATGAGGTCTAATGCACAGCCCTGCTGGATCAAAGCCTTCATTCCAGAGCCGTCAAGCCGAATATCTCTGCGGTGACATTCACGGCTGGTCGCGCTTCACGCGTGCCCGCTCGCAGGATTTCGATATCCGCAAACTCGCACACTCTGACGGTTCGGATCTATTTACTAAAGTTAAATTAAACTAGCCGATATATGAGATTAGTATCCGTTTATTACATATTATGTGTCAACTCAATATGCATATTTATATTCACGAACATTTTTCTTTTTGCAGCATCTTTAACACTAAATTATTACAGACAATTTTTGAAAGTTCTTTTTGTATTTTAGTGGTTGTAACTAGTTTAGTTTATTAATTTTCTAATGGAATTGATGACAAATAAATCAACGAATAAATTTTATTTTTTAAAGTTAACTTAAAATGCGGAATATTTACTGTAATACAGGGTAACTTTTTTTTTCTATGTATGCCCATCACGTATTTTGTTGGGTTCATCTTCAAACTACAAGCTTTTTTATGAATTTAATATTTTATCAGTCTACCACCAAGACGGTTAAAGTTAAAGTAGTCTTTTTGTAGGAAAATTTATAGAAATATGTCGTCTAGTTAGTTTCAAAATAGCTTACTGACGACTTATGCAAATATCAAACGCATTAAAAATCACTGCATCTTTACTTGAGTTGGCAGTATGTCGATGAAATCAACCTTGCATTTTTTGCATTTAAATTGTCTTTCTTTAAGTTATTTGACATTAAAGTATATAAGGTCTCGATATCGGATTAAAAATACTGTGGTAACTTTGCAATTATACTTGAGAGTATGCATGTAGAGGAAGTAATCTACATTGGCCAATCCTATTTTGTCAAACTAATTTTCAGCATAATATATGTAGGGATCTTCTAGGCCCTTTTATTTAGGGACATTTATGATATGTCTCATTTACTGACAGACAGAAACAAAAAAAGAAAATATTTACACAGTTGTTTATGTAACCTAAATAAATGGTTAGAACAATTTTTGCGAGGTCCTTACTTACTTTCTTACTTTCTTTCTTTGATTTTCTATCTTTTCAAGTTCACCGGTCAAGACAAGCACAAATGCCTTTTCCTAAGAATTTATTAAATGATCATAAGTTATCTATATTAAACTGAAGACGTGCATTTCTACTCCCGTTAATGCTGTAAAAAATATCACAGACGCCATTACAGATTCTCCACGGATCCGCGGTGTCACACGGAAACATTGTTTTTACCACATCTAAGGACCTGTACACATTATCATTACCTGGATACATTTCTTGTGGTTTTACTTAAACTAGGTGTAATAATGTTGTTCTAGAGAAGAACAATGAGGATGTTACAAAAAAAGAAAGACTAAAAATAATGGAACTTCATTTTAATTGAATTCAAAACAGTGGCTGATTTTTAACTCGGATAAATTTTTAGTTGTGTTTTTGTCGAGATATAAACGAATTAAATATATTTACGTAGTATTTACTCCACAAAATAGGTTGAAATGGAAAGTACAATCTCCCGTGTTTTAATACCCGATTTTCATAATTCAGAAAAAAAACCAAAGCGTTTCAATTTTAATTGATTTAGTTTTAAAAAATATTTCGATGTGAAATTTTTTAAGTTGTCTTATTAAAAACAAGTGTCTTGAAGCAATATGATGTTGATGAAAGTATTCGTTCATAACTTGAAAATGTTTCTTTTATGTTTTACTAAAACAATTTGCTTATTGTAGGTATTTGTATTCAGAACTATGAGGAAATATTGGCAGCTTAAAAACAACTACAACTAATTTACCAGAAGCTCAAATATTATGAAAGAGACGTGTCATAATTTCGCCCATTCAGTTGTCGTCGCCGAAATGAACTTGTGTGTATGTCGTCACTAAAATAGCTATGTCCCGGCGGCTCCCGCGCACACAAGTCCTTGGCTAAAGTCGGGTGACTAACGCTTCTATTTCTTAATTTTCTAAGAATAAATTCAAAACTGCATTGAATGACGCATAGCAACTAATAAATGTTTAGGGGGCAACGACCTCGTGATCTTGCGCGTACGCTAATGCGACGACCGTTTTTATGCGCTTGCGCCAATATTTTGAGTACGCGTTTGTTTGAAGCGAAATGTTTTCGTATGAAGATTTTTATTAGGTACGCAAATATAGTATATTTTTATAAGACAGATGAAAAGTTTTATTTTCAATAAAGTATGTAATAGCCGACCGTCAAAAGTAAAAAAATCAGTAATTTAGGCCAAAACACTTTTACTTTTGATTTGGACAACGGTGAACATTTTAAAGTATTTTTGTATTAAAAGTTATTTCAGAATAATTTATGTTAGAAGAATTGAATTGAATACAAAAAATAGTAAAACCGTAGTTTATGAAATATGTAGATATTTTTCGCTCACGGCTGGAAATAGTATAAACGTCCCGGAACGTGACGTATGCATTTATTACTTTTTTTAATTGTAGAAAGCTCGTAATAATACAGTAAAGGCATCGTTATAGTTATTAAATTTACGTATCTGGATAAAAAGAAGAATAAACATTTATAAATCCCATTAACCGATTCCAAATAATTCTATTCGCAACGGCCTTGCATAATACCTGTACTACTCGTATCTTATTTACAGTTTACCTTACGCTTGCTGAGTCCACCATTAAGCCTGGCATGTCGATAATCTCCTAAGCAGCGGAATCCTTACAAGCGCCGGTAAACAATGTACGCTGCGATAAAGTTGCGTGTACGATACTGCGGACTCGCCTTTCACGTGTTTACGATGTAGGCCAAAGCCCACTGTGAATTCATTGTTGCAAAGGTACTGATAAAACTTTAGAGACTTTCTTGTATTTTTACAGTCTGCGCGTCAGTTGTAGTCACCGCCTGAGGTATGCGCGCGGCAGGGCGGGAGAAGTAAAAGGGAGAACAAACTGCCGTCAGTCTACCTACATGTTTTTTGTTTACTTCCGCGTTTCGAGGTGTGTAGATAGCTTACACTACCAACTTCTTGACTTCAGACTGTGACTGAGAATTTCCCAAACAGAAAAACCCAATCACAAATCGTGATTCGAGCCCAGGACCCCTGGCACTGTCGCTTTAAAGTGCGACTTGCTAGCTATATCACGGAGGTAGTTAGTAAGTATATGCATCGTAAAATTTTCATGACAGCTCCGCGTTTACAAAAGACTTTAAAAATAAAAAGCGTTGACTAATCTCTGACCAATTCCAGTTTTCGCCGCATCAGCAGCGAGCGAGCAAGTTTAACGCCAGTCTACAATAAAGTGATGGGCCATAACATCCCGAGCAATTTCTGCTATCGCGAAATCTGACGAGCGCAGTTTGACAGCGAGCTATCTCGCGACTAGTTCTGAACTGAGGCGAAAGTTCCGCTCGTAATTATGAAAGCGCAACGGGGAATGCAAATGTCCTTGCAGCAGGGTTGCCGTTTAATTCTGAACTTATCCTGTAAAGTTACTTGTAATAATCGGGCTCAATCTGCGTTCTATTTACCTACAATTTGCCTTAATATCTGGGCATATCTAAGATAAGAGTGCTGGTGGAGCAGTAAAGTACTTGAATAGAAACTACTTGATACGAAAAGTATTGTCAATGTGTAAAGATCTGCAGACAAAATTACTACATATTTGCATATGTTGAAGAAAGGATTCATAATTCAATATAACTATTAACATCATAATTATTACGTGCTGGTGATCACAAAATTGTTTGAGAAATATGATAAAAACTGAAATAGCCCGGTTTCGCCCGATTCAAAATTGAAATAACAAGAACCAAGAGATCGCCTCATTTAACCTCAACTAATTTTGAGTTCATATTAGGTGTAAACCAAATCAAATATTTATACGACAGTAAAAACTTTAATGATTCTTTTGAATATCAACTTGCAAGAAGGAGCGTCAAATATGTAGTTAACATCAACAACGATATAGCACTAGTTTCTATAATTTAACTTCACACGTTTAAAATAAATGTACTGGTTTCTGCCTTACACGACCAAACACTCCATAAACTGGCATAAATTGATTAGGTTGGTCCATTACCACACCTGTCTGTAAATTAGGTCAAGCCTGTCAAATTAAGCTCTACAAGTTTAGTAAGTATTAAAGTAACTTAATTATGTTGGGACTAGACGGAATTCAAAATGAATTTTGTGTTTAAAAATTTTGTAGTTAAAATTAAGGGAATGGATACTTTGCGACAAATGACGGAAACGAGTGTAAACGAAATTCAAGTAAGAAGACCTAAGATTATTTAAGAATTGGGCAGGAGAATTATGATGAAAATGCAGGTTGCTACTCAATTCACACGCACAAGATAAATATTTACGAAATCATTGAAGCACTTTGTGGTAGCTTAAATGTATTTCTTTAAACTGACTTGTATCAGAATGTGGTTATTTATACGGAGAATTTTTTGTGAGCTATTTTTATGATTTTTGCGGTATTTTTGGTGAGTTAGCAAATGTTTAGGTCTTCCTTTACATTTTTCTTTCGTCTTTCTGACGCTTTCGCGATGAAAATGCATGCTGAAATCAACTGTTTTAATTTTAAAAAATCACCTTCGTTTTCATTCTTTCAACTGCCATCCCTATGCTTCAAGTGCTAAAGCTGTGTTTCCTTCTGGATTATACGTGACTTCATTTCGCTCGAGGTCTCACTTTTGTTATTAAGCTATTAGTAGTTTCTTCTTGCTAATTCGCTTCTCGACAAGTTTTGATGTCTTCATTAATATAAATTCACAACACTATCCAGACTTTGCTGAATAAGTAATCATTTATTTATGCTCTGCAAAAATTTAATTTGCGTTGGTGAGTACACAAGCGGACAGCATGACAGGCTAACCAAAACTTTTTAAAGTATTCAGCTAATATTGATCCTTATAAAAGACCTCGCATCATCTTTAAATAGATTTAAGTACGACAGTTTGTGGTAAGTTAAAAGAACGTAGATGATAAGGGATGTATACAATACTAACCTACCGTTCGTAGTGTTGGGGTCCTAACTATTGGACTCAGAAATAATTAAGCGGACTGTATAAAATATAAAACGGTTTATTTTTGGTCGTTGGACAAACGAAGGGACTAGTGTCTTAGACGCCGCCGGGAAGGGAAGTGGTGAACCGCGCCGCCCGCCGCTCGCCGCTCGTCGTCGCTCGCGCCGCCTCGGCCGGTGTCGGTTCACGCAGTCGATGCGTGGACATCCTCCCGCACGTTGACATCTTCAAGTGGAAGAGGGCAAATATTGTTGAACCCTCTTGTGATGACTCCTCGCCTGGTCTTCAACTCCGCCACTCGTGTGACGCCGTCGACGCCTGTATAGGTCCGCAGCACCCGACCTAAAGCCCACACAAGAGGTGGAAGCGTTTTGTCTCGGATGAGCACAAGCATTCCTTCCTTGAGCTGTCCTGAAGCTCCTGACCACTTAGTTTTCTGTTGAAGTAGAACGATGTATTCATTAGAAAACCGTTGCCAGAAATGTTGCCGGATATAATTGATCCTTTTGTGGCGTTCTAGGCAGCTGATGTTCTTGTCAGGAACCTGTGGAGACGGTACAGACGTGAGCGCTCGACCAATTAAAAAGTGGGAAGGAGTGAGGACAGAAAAATCAGAAGGATCACAGGACAAAGGAGTTAAAGGACGGGAATTTAAAACGGCCTCAATTTGACACAAACAAGTGGTTAATTCTTCAAATGTGAAGTTGGTAAGGCTAAGCAATTTTTTTAAATGATTTTTGGTAGACTTGACAGCAGCCTCTGCCATACCATTAAAATGTGGGGAATAAGGAGGTGCAAAAACAAATTTAATGCCTTGTTCTGCCATTTCAGATGAAACATCAGTCTCAGCCAGAATTCTCTGAAGATCATTATTGGCTCCAACAAAGTTAGTGCCGTTGTCGGCTAAGATAGTGCACGGTTTACCCCTACGAGACGTGAAACGATTGAGCGCAGAAATAAAACCTTCTTTTGTAAGGTCGGTGGCGAGCTCTAAATGGACAGCCTTTGTCGCATGACAAACGAAGATGCAAAGATATGCCTTTGTTAGCCTACAACCACGACCTTTCCGGTCAGCTATCAGCACTGGCCCAGCATAGTCGACACTAGAATTAAGAAAAGGGAATTCAAGGTTAGTCCTAGTGCATGGAAGTTGACCCATTATGGGTTGAATGTTTTGGCACCTGTATCTAAAACATTTTATACATTGTTTGACAACAGCCTTTGCCAGATTCCTGCCTCCCAATGGCCAATAATTAAGTCGCACGTTTGCCAATAATAATTGTGGACCTGCGTGCAATAATTTCTTATGTTGCATTTCAAAAAGAATTTTTGTAAAATGATGTTTACTGCTAATTAATACAGGGTGTTTTGTATTATAGTCGTAAGGCGAGTTGTCAAGTCTGCCACCGACACGTATTATGCCTTTAGAATCGATAAATGGAGATAACGAAATTAAATTACTTTTACGTGACAAAGACTTTCCCGACTTTAGAAGAATATATTCTTCTGGAAACATTTCTCTTTGAACATTCTGTAATAAACATGTTAAAGCATCGTCTAATTCACTACTAGAAAGCGCGCCATGCAATTTGCAATTAGTGTTTTTTAAATTGTAAATAAATCTATTAATATAGGCTACGATTCTAAGTAAGCGATTAAAATTTGAATGATAATGAATTAGTGATTTAATTAATGATTGATTATTACATGCTGATGATTGATGAGATGAATTATTATGATTGCTACTAAAATGCGATACTACGTCTGGCAGATTTTGTTTCGCGCTATTACAGGGCATATCAGGCCAGTTATTTTCACAGCCTTGCAAAAAACTAGGGCCGGACCACCATAAAGAACAAAGACCGATGGAATCGGCCCTCGCCCCGCGAGAAACAAGGTCCGCCGGATTGTCCTTTGACGGTACGTACCTCCACTTGTCACCGGTAGTGCTTTCCTGGATTTCATTTACCCGATTACGCACAAATGGTTTGAGTTGAGTTGGTGATGTGTTAAGCCAACCCAATACGATCATTGAGTCGCACCAAAATTGGCGTGTAACTATGGGAATTGTTAGGGATTCCATTACGGTGGTACACAGTCTTGCACCCAGCAACGCAGCACAAAGTTCTAGGCGCGGAATGGTCACAGTTTTTATTGGTGCTACACGGTTTTTGGACAATAAAAGTTGAACATGTATAGACCCATTACTGCATATCGTTCTGACGTATATACAAGCGCCGTATGCACTTTCAGACGCATCGCAAAAAATATGAAGTTCATGATGCAAAGCCAAGTCGCACAAGACCCAACGAGGAATATTCAAGGAGTTTAGATCAGGCAGTGTATGTACAAAGGTCGACCACATTTGGATTATTTCAAGTGACACTTCGTCATCCCATTCAGACTTTTCAATCCATAGTCGTTGCATTACTAATTTTGCTTCTACAATGCAAGGACCGACTAAACCCAGGGGATCAAATATTTGGCTAATCACAGAAAGAATATGGCGCTTTGTAATCTTTTTTACTGGTGAAATATTAATTAAAAATGATAAGCTGTCAGTGCTGCATAACCAGTGCAAACCTAAAGTTTTATTTGATTGGGAGTGGTCAGAAAGATCTAACGAGCTTGATTTACTTGAATTACCCAATTTTTCAAGTATCTCAGGGCTATTAGATTGCCACTTCCTTAAAAAAAAATGGGCAGATGAGAGGATGGAATCAACTTTCTTTGCTAATTCTGTGGTCTCTGATACAGTTGAACCACCGCCCAAATAGTCGTCTACATAAAAATCGCGTAAAATTGCAGATTTCACATTGTCCGTTGGAGCGTTCTCTGCTAGACTAACGAGACATTTTGTAGCCAGATAGGGAGCGGATGCTGTACCATAGGTAACAGTGTTAAGCCTATATGTTTTTAGTGGCTCTGTTGGATTTTTTCTAAAAATGATTTGCAATAGTGGCCTTTGTGAGTGAGTCACTTCTATACAGCGGTACATTTTTTCAATGTCGCCAGAAATTACAAATTTGTGCTGTCGAAATCTTAGCAAAATTGAAAGCAAATCATCCTGTACTTTAGGACCTACCATTTGGATGTCATTCAACGATGTACCAGACGAGGTAGGGGCGGATGCGTCAAATACAGCTCTCAGCTTTGTTGTCGTGCTAGATTCGCGAATAACTCCGTGATGCGGAATAAAATATTCAATTAACTCGTTTGAATGAGGCCTTGACTCGTTACTAATCTCACTCATGTGACCAAGGCGTTCATACTCATCCATGAACTCTGTATATTTTGCCTTAAATTCAGGGTCACGTTGAAAGCGACGCTCTAGCGACAGGAAACGACGTTTTGCCGTATGGTAAGAGTCGCCTAGCATACTTGGATCGTCTTTCATTGGCATTGTGACAATAAATTTACCAGTATCGTCTCGAATGGTAGTTTGTTTGAAATGTAATTCACAAGCACGTTCCTCTTGAGACAAGGAGTGCTTGGGCAAAATGGAGTCTAACTCCCAAAACTTACTTAAATCTGGTTTATCGATATCGACAAGATTGCAAAAATGTGAGCTTTTTTGAAGCGATGGACAAAGCTGAGGAACTGGACCTGACACTATCCACCCTAATTTGGTCTCACATAGCTTAGGCATGTTCTTGCCTAAGTTAATAGTAGCATTGCCTATAACACTCCAAAAGACTTCTGCGCCTACGAGGATGTCAATCACAGAAGGAATATTGAAAGAAGGGTCAGCTAAACAAAGACTTGACGGAATAGGAATATTCTTTATGTTGACAAAAGAAGAAGGCAGAAGTTTTGTTATCTCAGGCAAAATTAGACAATCCAAATTAATCCTAAAGTCACCGTTAGAAGACTCAATGTTGAGATTGCAAGACTGTGTACTGTAGGAAGACTGTTGGTTGATACCTGTGACAGTGGAGGTAGTATGACGTCGAGACAAACCCAGTTTGGTGCAGAGGCTCTCCGTTACGAAGTTGGCCGTGCTGCCGTTGTCCAGCAGGACTCGAGCGTTGATTTTTTCACCGCTGTTGCTCACCACTTTCACGATAGCTGTGGACAGCAATACATTGGGTGTACTAGTATGGTGTATAGTATCAGCTGCTAAGACGACACTTTTTGAAGTATCGATTGGTAAGGCGACACTATGTGACGTTGAAGGCATGGGGTCTTGAAAAGGCTGCTCAGTCGGTTCTACATGCAAAAGAGTGTTGTGACGGCCTTTGCAATATTTACAACCAGCCAGTCGACACCTTTTGGTTATATGACTAGAGCGCAAACAATTTAAACAAACCTTGAATTCCTTAGCCTTCTGTATTCTTGATTCTATAGGTATTTTCTTAAATGAATCACATGTATATAGAGGATGATCATTAGAACATAAAGGACATTTTAATTTATTATGTAAATAGTTAGTCTGTAAGTTACTTTTTATTATTTCCTTATTTGTATTGTCTTTTGTATTAGTTATAATAAAACTTTTCTGTCTAGTATTTAAATAACTGTTTGATTTATTTTGACTACTCTCTAAAGTTTCTAATAGATCCGCCTTGTTACTAATAAAAGAGGTAAATTTCAACAAGGTAGGAGATTCTGACAGTGCATTGCGATACTCTTCCCATTTCCGGTATGTATTCGAATCTAACTTCCTTGACATCATAAATATAACCAGAGTATCCCAATGCTCTGTCAGCTCGTTCAATGTTTTAAGTGCCCGTATATTTTTATTTATAACATCAATAAGACGTCTTAATGACGTTGATGATTCCTTTAAAACGGGTTCGACATCAAACAGAGCCTGAACATGATTATAAATCAAAAGTCGATTGTTATTGTAACGATCGCACAACAAGTCCCAAGCCATTGCATAATTGTCGCCCTTAAAATCAATGTTTTTAATGACTTCTGACGCACGACCTTTAAGCGATGCACGGAGATAATGGAACTTGTTGATGCTATCTATACACTCACTGTTGTGAATTAATGACAAAAAAGTGTCCCTAAACTCTAGCCAGTACTGGTAACTACCATCGAATTGCGGTAAATCAATTTTAGGTAAGCGAACAAAGTTATTTCTAAACGATGCACCTGATTTAGAGTCCATTGTCGAGCCCGCCTCCGAACCCTTACGCTCAGCACTGCAAGTCTTCAAACGACTTCGCGCCGAAGCGAGTAGTGAGTGGTATCGCTCTTCAATCTGTTCTCGTTCCGCGTACTCGTTGTCAGGTGTCTCCGTAGCTAACTCAATCTCCATCTGTAACGCATCGAACACATCATACAATGCCTCAAATTTGCTCAAGCGACCCTCTAAATCAATCTGTTGAAGATCAGAGGTTTGTTTAGTGGAAGATAAAATATTAAGATATTTTTCGAAATTGGTGAGTTTTGCTTTAACGCCACTACGTTGTTTTATCAATTTATCTAAATCCATTTTGCACTCGAAACAAAATTTAACAGAAGTTTTCAATAGAGGATTACCCCCAGCAATTTAGCAAAAAATCAGAAGTGAACTAAATCAAATTAAATAAATAGGTAAACAGCTGTTCAAAGTGCAGTTATAATTTATATAAAAAAAGCGATAGGCAGCGCGTGCACACCTGATGCGAGAACAAAGGAACGACGCGTCAGCTAGCTATAGATAACGGACCGCCCAGCTGGCAGGTAGTTGCACACGAATCAATACCGGTTCGCTATACCTAACTTATAAATGGATAAGCGTGCGACAAAGCAAATTGCACTGATTTTAACACTGCACTGATTTATTATATAAAGACGCGAGCAAGTATCAAGGTTGTGTCAAATACAAAGCGAAGTTGGAGATACATATTAAAGACTTGGAAATTTTTCTAGAAACACTATTTTAAAGTTGAAATAAGAAGGGAAATAATTGGAACGAACTCACAGAGGTCCTTTACCGATTTACGTAGATGACTTCTTCAAATTCTTCAAGCTGCAACTGCGATTTTGTTGAGCGATGGCGGTAGACAATTTTTTGTCCAGTCCAAACGACGAATTCGGTACTTATAATTTTAAATATTTTCCCGGTAGAAGGACCATATGTTGGGGTCCTAACTATTGGACTCAGAAATAATTAAGCGGACTGTATAAAATATAAAACGGTTTATTTTTGGTCGTTGGACAAACGAAGGGACTAGTGTCTTAGACGCCGCCGGGAAGGGAAGTGGTGAACCGCGCCGCCCGCCGCTCGCCGCTCGTCGTCGCTCGCGCCGCCTCGGCCGGTGTCGGTTCACGCAGTCGATGCGTGGACACGTAGTTTTTTCCCGCTTATAATATATACAAGAATTTTGTCCGAAGGACTTTCTATATCAATCAATCAAGTCAATTTTATGTTACAGACTCTAGCAGACTCCATCTATTCGATGTTTTAAAAATTAACAAATTTATCACAACATTGGTTTATAATAAAATTAATCCAGTCCTCGTCACGACAACACCAGCATATTACAAACATTATTTGCACGAAGTGCATTCAAACGTTTTCCTGTATTGATTGCTGAGCAAACTAAGTTTTGAGTGGCTGTATATTTGTATTTTGTGTAAAAAACAGTTTGACCCTTGGAAAACTAATTGAGGTGTTTGCCTTTACCCGAAAAAATATCTGCGACGACTCAATATGGCCCTCACAATATTTGTTATTTGAACAGGGAAATAGATGAAAAATGTGTATTTGGGACAAAGAAGTCGTGCTTTTTTTATAATACTCAATAACGACAACGTTTTATTATTAACAAGTTATTATATTTCTACGAATACAAGACAATTTAATGATTGACGAAAAATGTGAATAGAATTATGCATTGTTGGTAAAAATTGTGATGTTTCTTGGAGCCCTCTAAAATTGAAAATATTTCTTGTAAATCAAATGAAATAATACCAGTTTTGTAAAGTTGATAAGAGAAGAGAGACAAGAGCTATGGAAACAACACGAAAGGAGTGTGGGTAATCTAATGTCCCGTTGAGTTTCAGATCATCTGTCTTCATCAAGAGTATCAGCATATTTTCCATTGCAGTAGAAATGTATTCATTATTATAATGAAGTCATATCGTTACTATGATGGGTACTGCCTTAACCACTTTACTTGTCAAGTGGATTTTGGTAATAAAAATACTAATTTATAATATAATATGAGATTTAAAAAATCTGTTTCGCAAACCAATTAAAAATAATTTATGAAAATCTTAAGAGTATTTTTAATATTCATACGGTTGCAAAAGATGTTCAGAATGAATGACTGTATGAATGTCAAATACTCTGTCCGATCAATGATGTTCTTAATTTGACCTTTTAAGTAAACAATAGCTGAAATAAACAGAGAAAATCAAACAAGTGCCATTGTTATTTATTCAATTTAAACAGCCAATCAGCATCGTTTGTTATCCTTGCAAATTGCATTCCAACCGTCCTTGCAGTTGCATCAAACAACAAATAAAGCCCCTACTGGTGTTAAAGGGCACTGCGAGACTAAGAGCCTTTTGTATTTGGGTCACAAAGATTAACTGTGACCTAAATAATAAAGCCTCTTTGCTATATTCACCCTCTTTCACTACTCTGAATTTGTAGAAACTACGACGGTAAGAAATAAAGGATTTTAAAATTGGATGCAAATATTCTAAGCACACAGGAATATGTTTAATAAAGTAAATAAATGCGAAAGATCACAGACATAATATGTCTGTGCGAAAGACAGTGTGATGTAGGATAGGAACTCTTTTAAGAAATATTTAGTAAGATTTTTTTTTTAGAAAATAGGTTATGAAAAAATACAATGCGCATTAAACCAAAGACAAAATGTCCTAGGTTTAATAACCGCAAAAAGCAAATTTTGTGTCAGCGTTTTAGGATTTGTAATCACCAATTGTCATTTGGCAATAAAGAGGACATTTAACGCTAAATACTTTTTACATGCAACCGTTTTAGCAATCAAACAGCATCTCAGTGAAGTAGAAACTTATATGTATGTCGAGTAGTTTCCGCGTGAAGTGTTGAATTGTATCGTATACAGTGCTCTTGTTGTCTGATTCGCTTCTACTTGGGAGTTACCTTGCGACTAGTTCTAAGTTTGTTCAAGTTTCTAATTTATAAGAGAAGTTTGCAACATCGCAGTACTTACGATCACCTTTGTTGCACTTTTACAATGGACGTGACGACTAATGTTAAAAATGTACTTGAGTACACTCAAAAAAGTAAAAAAAATTGCTTTGACTTAAGAATACACTAGATACAACATCGACGCGTCCAAAACGGCATATTGTAATCGTAATGTACCAAACAATTACTGCTGAAATCAAGTCTTCTTCTAAAGCGCAAAACTAAAATATTCAGCTCTCATCGTAGAAAAACTTTAAACTGCTAAGGTTTCAGCTTTCGTTTTCCAACCCAAATCACTCTCAACCCGGACAGTTTCAGCGGAAAATGAAGTTTCATTGAGGATCGTCTTAATTTAACATTTGGAGGGCTCACGGTCACCGGCAGCGTAGGGGGAAGCTTAATTTCATAACTTGCACGCTTTAGATAGGAACTAAGTTGGAAATATCTGAGAGAGACGATAGTTTTGTTTAAGTGGCATTGCTACAGCTTGGTAATGGAGATTGAGTGATCAGTGTAAGGGCGATACGTGATAAGTTCTTGTTATGTTCGTGTGCTCTTTTCCTTGATGGAGGTCTTAATTTGAAATGTGATAAAAATGAATCACAATATAGCAGAGTTTCGTGGTACCTAAATACCTACCTAATGATGTCAATATCAGTAAGTTCTCTATTAACTTTAGATTGCGGTCAGAATGAATATCTTATTTTGGGATATAAAGCTGGTCAATTTTCGGTACGGTACTTAAGTAAAATGTATCCCTGTAAATAAAAAAGAAAAATTAAAGTAACAAGCACATTCATTCTGAAGTTAGGCGCACATATCTAAATTTTTTATGTGACTTCAGTTAGCAGACATACACCCAGCCTACCTGATGGCAAGCGGCACTGTCTATTTCATTGTCATGTACTTCTTTGATTTTTGACTCTGATTTTAAATACACTGGCTCCCATTTTAATATTGCTGACCACAGTAAGACTTATTATGGCTGATTACACTGGTATTAGCAACCCAAATTAGCTCTGCAAAGTCCCACCACCAGCAATCTCCAAAGTTGTAAAAGTTCTCATAATAAATATAATACACTTATCAACGAATTACTTTAAAAAGTCAACCCATTAAAAACAGTCGTAATTCTTATAATCACTAAACTAAGCAAGGAGATACACTGGGTTCTAAATTATACAAAATTACAACATGTTCCATTACTTCAGCATGTACATTTTAAACCTTAATTACTTACATCCAGTTCGCAAAAAGAAGTAAAACATAAAATCTAGCGTAAGCTTTTCAGACGAAATTTCTCCGACTTAAAAAGATCGTTCTCTTTTAAACACTGCCATTCCGAGTATATTCTATACGTAAAATGTTTCAGTCTAGCCAGTAATTACTTCACTCAACCTTACTTTAGTAATACGTCGACAGAACCGTACTCTGTAGGTATTATTATAACCTCGAATTAGTGTTGTAAGAGACTCGAGTTTTGAGAACGGATTTGGAACGTGGACTCGCTTTTTCAGTCATGAATTATTTATTTAGGAAGTCTTGTCATTTTATAACTCATGGAATCATTTATTGTGGGCTAAGCAATAATGAAAATATCAAATGTCAATTGAGTGATTATTCTAAAACATATTTGAACTATGCTTTGCCTATACGCCTACTACGCCATAATAACTGACTGTAATTATGTTAAAACTTTTCAAATAAATCATATTTTACGTAAGTGGTGTATTTATTTATTTATTTTACAAGTCTCACAAGATTATTCGAGTCTCATTGCATAACTGAGGACTCGAGTCTTTTGCAACGCTACCCCAAGTGCAGTTGGTGCCCAAGTTGCAACGGATTATTTTAATGAATAGCCGTCTTTGTTCCCGCTCGCGAAGGGATATTTGAATAAGAAAGTGGAACTTTCACTGCGCCATTGCTGTTATTTTCTTTAATAATTGAATTGGATGGATGAGCGCTTTGTCTATGGAATTAGAGGGAAAAAACAATAAAGATGGGCGTTAAATGTCGTTTAAAGGGACTAAATAACACTTGCCGTATCAACTTTGAATAGCTCCAGAGAAATTGAATAATTTTGTGGCTTCATGTCTGTGCACCGGGAGCTGTGGCTTGGAATTCCACATGGCACAATTATTTGTGTAAGTAATGAATTTTTGTTATTACAATAATTAAAGTGAATATCTGTGGTACCTACATTCCTTCCTAATGAATTTGTTATGTTATACATATATTTGTTATGTCTACAATATGAGCCACTTTCTTTGTATAAAAAATTAACGCAGTCACAGTCTATATTGTTTAAGAACCTGCAGTCTCGGGACACAATGCAGATGTCAACCATTTTCCCAATGAAATATAAAAAGGTAGCAAACAAATTACTGTCACTGCAACGAGGCTTTGCTATAAAGACAATTCGTGGATTCCGGACTATCTCAACAAACGCAGCTATAGCTCTTGCACAATTTACTCCCCTCGACCTAAAAGTTGAAGAAGTCTGCATCACGGAACGGACAAAGCTCTCTGGCAGCTGCCCATACTTACCAGAATGCATCAAGCTTCACAAGCCTACTCCTCCCTCCGATTTACCACATCCTGCTAAACGCATTTCAATCTCGTTTTGCAATGCCTCATCAGACGCTGAAATCGAAAGTTTGTGTGATACGGATACTACTGTCATTTACACTGATGGCAGTAAGCTCGAGGACGGCAGGGTCGGTGCAGCTACTATAATATATAGACCTAGTAGGCCACCGCTAACACGGAAATTTAAACTGCATGATAGCTGCACCGTCTATCAGGCTGAGCTCTTTGCCATCCATAAAAAAAGTTGATATCTTCTCAGACAGTTACTCTGCATTAAAGGAACTAGAAAATCGTGACACTAATAATAGTCTAGCTATAGAGATACACAATAGCCTACGAAATCACAGCCTAACAGTAAAATTTGCCTGGGTTAAGGCGCATGTGGGACTTGCCGGCAACGAGGCAGCAGACGCTGCCGCCAAGCAGGCCGCTGCAGCCAGCAGAACTCCGGACTTTTCACTTTTTCCCATATGTTACGTCAAAAGGGAAACTAAGACTCTGCACAGGAACGCTCATAATATCAGATATACGACATCTGACACTGGAGCTCACACGAGACAATGGTTTCCTGAACTGGACAACATAAAGGAGTTTTTCTCCAAAGTGGAGCATTCTTTTCATCTGTCGCAGGTGCTTACCGGCCACGGCTATCACCGACAATACCTGCATCGGTTTAAAATATCCGCGACCGATAAGTGTAATTGCGACTCGGATAAAGTACAAACAATAGACCATTTACTGCGCGAGTGTCCACGATACTTTCGCAATCGACTTAAACACATACAGCTCTGCTCTCATTTAGATATCGCCGTTCATTCTGTCAGAGCTAGCACATAGTGACACAGCTCTGTCATCCTTCGTTAACTTCTGTAAAATTATCGTAGATTCACTAAAAGATTACAACAGTAACTAATTGATCCACTTCATTGTACTACAAATCAAATATTATTCACAAAACACATGATTATCAATTGCCAAATTTAAATACCTGTGACTTTATTTTATTTTTTTCTACATATTAAGGAACTTCTATGCTTGGTCGTATCCAATAGCGACAAGCAAAAATATATATATCTCTAGTAAACCTAATCTTCTCAATACTCATTTTCTCCGCCTACATCTTAATATATTCTCGCTCTGTCTTTCAGAGCTAATAAAAAAAAAACATTTTCCCAATTCATATTGACACCCAGATATTCATAGACATCAGTGGTCAATCTCCCGGGGGCGTTAGATTCGGTGCGTTAACCTAAGTCAGGGATGCGAGCTAATAAGGTGAGATAAGCGAAGAGTTTGATTTCCCTGGCGGGGACGAAATAATTGATGTTTGAGAGGTTTCTGAAGGTCAGTCGGATAGAGCGTTGACACGTAACGACAAACATTATAGTGACAAATTGTGCTATTAGTGGTTAAGTTTAAACATAGATAGTTTCCTTGTAGGGATGTTAAACGATTTAGAAGCGGCGAAAACATGTCTATGATTTGTGTGTCTTAAATTGATTGTAGCAATTCATTCATTCAATTAATTCAATTGTGATGTCGATGGTTTAAATCCCGGCGCTGGATCGCCGAAGTCGAATTGCTGTATAAGAACAATATTTCTAGTTCTCCTAACGTTCACGAGGTCAGAATATGTGCTGCGGTAAGTAAATTTTATTATTTGGTAAGGTTTAAATGTGTAGTGTAATTTGGCCCAGACCGAACACTTACTTTTTCACTGCATATGATTTCCTGACATTCACACAAAACTTCAAAAATGGCAAAATATTTTACTTAATAGCATAAAACTCGTACCACATTGAAGCATTCTGTGTCCGAAAACTTGATAACATTAGGGAAAACCCTATGCGGACAAAGAAAGTTGTAAAACTGAATTAAAAATTCTAAGGATTCTTGGGATACTTTTATTTTTAAAGTTTTCCTCTCTTCTCTCGTATGGATGGTTTCGTAGGACATGCGCTGTACTAATTATTATGGAAGTAATTTTATAACTAGAGAAGATCAGATTTCATTTGATTTAGCTTGGGTATCAAATGAAATTACAAAAAGTATGATATGTCATTGCGAAAAAAAAGGTTAGATTCATTTTCTGATAACTTATTTTATAATTTAAATAGTATGATGTCAAACGGGGCTGTTTATAAGGATTTATTATGTATCAAACGGAATTTAATACACAAAGTGTCCCACATTAACTTTTATAAACCATTATTTCGAATCCAATGTCAATCTAAATCTTTTCCTAAACCTTAAACAAAACGGACTCAAAATCATCCTCTTACATTGTCGAACAAACGAACCACAAAGTAATCTAGGATTCTACTCGACGCGTTTGTATTCAGGGTCACTGCAGACTACCTTTGTTCCTTCGAAATGAACCAGTTCCCTTAAGCAATCGTGCTGAACACCCGCCTTTATCTGTGGGAGGGGGACAGCCCAGGATAAGAAAGCGCATCGCTCGGGGCTAGCCATCCGTCTCGGGTAGTGATGCGACGAGAAAGAGGTTGTAAAAATTGTGAAGATATGCTGTTAGTGGGTTGTAAAATATTTAAGGACAGAACATTGCTACGCTAATTAGACTACATTTCTAAATATTGTGATAAAATACGTCTATATATTCTGAACAGGAGAATAATCAAGTTATCTGAAAGTTAGTGGCGATGAGGCGAAGGATTTAGCTTGGTTAATATTAAGCGAGTGATATCTTTTATAAGTGGATTTTCTACATTAAATATAATAAAGAAAAAGTACACGATATAATTTAAATAAAAACAGTTCATTGGCGAAGTATCAGCCTATTAAAATGTCCCACTGTAAAGCAAAGGCCGTCATCATTGAATTTAATAAATAAAATCGTCACAAGATGGGTCGTAGTTTAGCACCGCGCTTACCGTATGCGGATTGGAGACACCAACATAGTCTAACGACTAGTGATTTATATCTCCTTAAAACGTCTACAAAAAAAAAACCACGACTCTAAAGCATCATTGGAAGCATAACATCCTTCATAACTGGCTGGTCGATAAACGTTTTTACAACTTACAAGAGTTTTTCAAATAGGTAATAAGTTAGGTTAGTTTGTAATAGTTTAAAACTTTAATTTGCACGCTGTATCGCAGCCAAATATGTGAAACTACGAGTATAGTAAATTGTGAACACCTTTATGTATATACCATATTTGATGCAATAAATGATTTGTTTGTTTGTTTGTTTGTTTGTTGAACAATAAATTTTTTGTTTATGTGATAGGGGGGCAAACGAGCAAGTGGGTCACCTGATGATAAGTGATCACCGCCGCCCATAAGCACCCGAGACCCCTTTAGGGTCACAGGCGCGTTGCCCGCCTTTAATGCTTCATGCTTCCAATGTAAAAAAATCTTAGTTTTTAATTAACAAAAACAAAGTTTAAAATAAATAATTATCTGAGATTTAGTCACGCCACATCCCTAACATTCTCGTCCTGATAAAAGCAAGTTTTAGCCAAACTATACTTTTCACATCGCCTCTTGCCAACAGAGTTCAATTTATTTTTACGACCGCAAAGGGTTATTCTTTGTGCCTACACCAACAATGATTGATGTCTTTAATTTAAAATACGAGTTGAAAACGCGACGCGTGAGTAATTTATTCACTTTTATAGTCCAGTGCAATGACTCATTTGTCATATGGAATTTAATATTTCGCCTTTATAAAATGCAGCGGGAGAGATGGCACGCGAATGTCCATTCACCAACGTATTCACTCGTAGCCTCAGCTGGTTTTGAGAAATTAAAAAATAATTGGCGCTTTAATATTGGCTCTGGTGATCAACGAACTTTGTCCTATGATAATGAAGAATATTTTGAAAGGATATTGATGAAAATGTCAAAAGCCTACAATATAATGATGGATTGTGGTAAGTATGATACAGAAAAAATAGTTAGAATTTAAAAAATACTGAAATGTAGGATAAGTGCAATTTACTCAAGCAGAACCAAAATCCAAATTAGCTAGACAATTATGATCTTTTGTATTTATTTTGTAGCTTACTGAGAAGAAAGAATAGGGATAACAATGTGGATAAAAGCCCAAAGTATAATATTACCATAAAAAACCGGCCAAGTGCGAGTCGGACTCGCCCATGAAGGGTTCCGTAGCAGCAAGTATCATCATAATATAAAAGTTCTTGTAGTTCTTTGTAAGTTTGATCGATGTTTTTATAATTGAGTTGATTGAATGAGAGGAAAATTGCGGTTTACGATTTATGATGTTTTAAAAAAAAACTAATTACTTGATCTCGTTCAAACCAATTTTCAATGAAAGTTTGCATGGTAATGTACATTATATATTTTTTTTAGTTTTATCGTTCTCTTATTTTAGAAGTTACAGGGGGGGGGACCAACATTTTACCACTTTGGAAGTGTCTCTCACGCAAACTATTCCGTTTAGGTAAAAATGATATAAGAAACCTTATTATCATTTTTAAAGACCTATCCATAAATACCCCACACGTAAGGGTTTGATGAAAATTTTTTTTTTGAGTTTCATTTCTTAGTATGGAAAGCCCCAAAAATTTATAAACTAATTACTTGATCTCGTTCAAACCAATTTTCAATGAAAGTTTGCATAATAATGTACATCATATATTTTTTTTAGATTTATCGTTCTCTTATTTTAGAAGTTACAGGGGGGGGGACCAACATTTTACCATTTTCGAAGTGTCTCTCGCGCAACCACATTGAAGCATTCTGTGTCCGAAAACTTGATAACATTAGGGAAAACCCTATGCGGACAAAGAAAGTTGTAAAACTGAATTAAAAATTCTAAGGATTCTTGGGATACTTTTATTTTTAAAGTTTTCCTCTCTTCTCTCGTATGGATGGTTTCGTAGGACATGCGCTGTACTAATTATTATGGAAGTAATTTTATAACTAGAGAAGATCAGATTTCATTTGATTTAGCTTGGGTATCAAATGAAATTACAAAAAGTATGATATGTCATTGCGAAAAAAAAGGTTAGATTCATTTTCTGATAACTTATTTTATAATTTAAATAGTATGATGTCAAACGGGGCTGTTTATAAGGATTTATTATGTATCAAACGGAATTTAATACACAAAGTGTCCCACATTAACTTTTATAAACCATTATTTCGAATCCAATGTCAATCTAAATCTTTTCCTAAACCTTAAACAAAACGGACTCAAAATCATCCTCTTACATTGTCGAACAAACGAACCACAAAGTAATCTAGGATTCTACTCGACGCGTTTGTATTCAGGGTCACTGCAGACTACCTTTGTTCCTTCGAAATGAACCAGTTCCCTTAAGCAATCGTGCTGAACACCCGCCTTTATCTGTGGGAGGGGGACAGCCCAGGATAAGAAAGCGCATCGCTCGGGGCTAGCCATCCGTCTCGGGTAGTGATGCGACGAGAAAGAGGTTGTAAAAATTGTGAAGATATGCTGTTAGTGGGTTGTAAAATATTTAAGGACAGAACATTGCTACGCTAATTAGACTACATTTCTAAATATTGTGATAAAATACGTCTATATATTCTGAACAGGAGAATAATCAAGTTATCTGAAAGTTAGTGGCGATGAGGCGAAGGATTTAGCTTGGTTAATATTAAGCGAGTGATATCTTTTATAAGTGGATTTTCTACATTAAATATAATAAAGAAAAAGTACACGATATAATTTAAATAAAAACAGTTCATTGGCGAAGTATCAGCCTATTAAAATGTCCCACTGTAAAGCAAAGGCCGTCATCATTGAATTTAATAAATAAAATCGTCACAAGATGGGTCGTAGTTTAGCACCGCGCTTACCGTATGCGGATTGGAGACACCAACATAGTCTAACGACTAGTGATTTATATCTCCTTAAAACGTCTACAAAAAAAAAACCACGACTCTAAAGCATCATTGGAAGCATAACATCCTTCATAACTGGCTGGTCGATAAACGTTTTTACAACTTACAAGAGTTTTTCAAATAGGTAATAAGTTAGGTTAGTTTGTAATAGTTTAAAACTTTAATTTGCACGCTGTATCGCAGCCAAATATGTGAAACTACGAGTATAGTAAATTGTGAACACCTTTATGTATATACCATATTTGATGCAATAAATGATTTGTTTGTTTGTTTGTTTGTTTGTTGAACAATAAATTTTTTGTTTATGTGATAGGGGGGCAAACGAGCAAGTGGGTCACCTGATGATAAGTGATCACCGCCGCCCATAAGCACCCGAGACCCCTTTAGGGTCACAGGCGCGTTGCCCGCCTTTAATGCTTCATGCTTCCAATGTAAAAAAATCTTAGTTTTTAATTAACAAAAACAAAGTTTAAAATAAATAATTATCTGAGATTTAGTCACGCCACATCCCTAACATTCTCGTCCTGATAAAAGCAAGTTTTAGCCAAACTATACTTTTCACATCGCCTCTTGCCAACAGAGTTCAATTTATTTTTACGACCGCAAAGGGTTATTCTTTGTGCCTACACCAACAATGATTGATGTCTTTAATTTAAAATACGAGTTGAAAACGCGACGCGTGAGTAATTTATTCACTTTTATAGTCCAGTGCAATGACTCATTTGTCATATGGAATTTAATATTTCGCCTTTATAAAATGCAGCGGGAGAGATGGCACGCGAATGTCCATTCACCAACGTATTCACTCGTAGCCTCAGCTGGTTTTGAGAAATTAAAAAATAATTGGCGCTTTAATATTGGCTCTGGTGATCAACGAACTTTGTCCTATGATAATGAAGAATATTTTGAAAGGATATTGATGAAAATGTCAAAAGCCTACAATATAATGATGGATTGTGGTAAGTATGATACAGAAAAAATAGTTAGAATTTAAAAAATACTGAAATGTAGGATAAGTGCAATTTACTCAAGCAGAACCAAAATCCAAATTAGCTAGACAATTATGATCTTTTGTATTTATTTTGTAGCTTACTGAGAAGAAAGAATAGGGATAACAATGTGGATAAAAGCCCAAAGTATAATATTACCATAAAAAACCGGCCAAGTGCGAGTCGGACTCGCCCATGAAGGGTTCCGTAGCAGCAAGTATCATCATAATATAAAAGTTCTTGTAGTTCTTTGTAAGTTTGATCGATGTTTTTATAATTGAGTTGATTGAATGAGAGGAAAATTGCGGTTTACGATTTATGATGTTTTAAAAAAAAACTAATTACTTGATCTCGTTCAAACCAATTTTCAATGAAAGTTTGCATGGTAATGTACATTATATATTTTTTTTAGTTTTATCGTTCTCTTATTTTAGAAGTTACAGGGGGGGGGACCAACATTTTACCACTTTGGAAGTGTCTCTCACGCAAACTATTCCGTTTAGGTAAAAATGATATAAGAAACCTTATTATCATTTTTAAAGACCTATCCATAAATACCCCACACGTAAGGGTTTGATGAAAATTTTTTTTTTGAGTTTCATTTCTTAGTATGGAAAGCCCCAAAAATTTATAAACTAATTACTTGATCTCGTTCAAACCAATTTTCAATGAAAGTTTGCATAATAATGTACATCATATATTTTTTTTAGATTTATCGTTCTCTTATTTTAGAAGTTACAGGGGGGGGGACCAACATTTTACCATTTTCGAAGTGTCTCTCGCGCAAACTATTCAGTTTAGAAAAAAATGATATAAGAAACCTTATTATCATTTTTAAAGACCTATCCATAGATACCCCACACGTAAGGGTTTGACGAAAATTTTTTTTTTGAGTTTCAGTTCTAAGTATGGGGAGCCCCCAAAATTTATTATTATTTTTCTATTTTTATATGAAAATCTTAATGCGGTTCACAGAATACATCTACTTACCAATTTTCAACATTATAGCTCTTATAGTTTCGGTAAAAAGTGGCTGTGACATACGGACGGACAGACAGACAGACAGACAGACAGACAGACAGACAGACAGACATGACGAATCCATAAGGGTTCCGTTTTTTGCCATTTGGCTACGGAACCCTAATAAATGAATCCTTTTTTTATTAGCCGTGGAAATTTTATAAACCGCTAGTTTAATTCCAAACGACCCAATTACAACAAGTTCCTTTTTAATCCAGGTTGAAGTAATAAATAATTTTTATATTTATTGTTTTTGTGGATCATAGTTAAACATGCATGCAATTTTATTCATGTCTGCTGATATTTTAATTATTTGTATTAACTCCCAGGCTATAAACCTAGATGACGCAATGGCATTTCACTCAGCTGTTGCACGAAGCATAGGACGCAAAGGGCGATCGCCGGATGTTCGCTGCGCCCGCGCCGGCGTCGATATTATCAGCGAGTAGGGCTGGCTCTGGTGGAAATTGAAGGAAGCGATATCACAAGTCTCTTTTCAACCTAGACTATGGTTGTATACAATCGCCTTCTTAGACATGGAGCAGAGTTTGCCTTTACCTACGTTTATTAACTAAACCCCAAATTACTGTACTTATCCTTGTCTTAACGGAGCGTCAAGGATTTCTGACAATGTACTCGTATTTTTTACTTTGTTGCTAGTGCATGTATATGATAATATAATTTGCATACACTAGGACAAATTATTACATACTAGTGATGTAACGAATGTCATATTTCGGACATTCGCGAATACGAATGCGAATGCGAATATCTGCTGCCAACAATCGCGAATACGAATGCGAATGCGAATATTCAGTTTTTTTAATTTGACGCCATTTGTCTTTGGCTTGGTGACCTTGGCGGCAGGCCTGTTCGAACGAAGTGCGTTCCGTTTTTTTTTTCGAGAATATCCCAGTTATACAGTTTCTAAAATTTAGGATGATACCTGCCACAGGGCCCACAGGTGTCACAGTGATATTTCTAGAGACGTAGTTTTATCTTAAAACAAATTGTAAAAAATCGATACGAAAGTAATCTACATTGCAAGATTGAGTACATACCTTAAGAAATTGTTCTGATTTTTGAATCGCATAACTATTTCGATTTTATACCCAAGATGAAATTTTTAATCAACTTTTTAGTATAGAATTTTGCGTTTAAAGTGATAAAACTATTTTATTAATATTTTTAACCGACTTCAAAAAAGGAGGAGGTTCTATGTTCGACTGTATGTATTTTTTTTTTTATGTATGTCCGGCGATGTCTCCGTCAATTGTGGACCGATTTAAATAATTCTTTTTTTATTTGAAAGTGCATAGTTCCGAGGTGGTCCCATTGTCACCATGTCAGGATCTGATGATAGGATCCCGGGAAAATCAAGGGCAAACCTCAAATTTTATAGGCGCACACTACGCGTTACTTGTTTTTTCTGAAGCCATTTAAGTTTTTGCGTCCTATAGACATCACTTTATGTTGATGAGCTGATGATGGAAGGTACAACTCCTTAACGGTTAGGAGTTAGGGGATAATTCTTTCAGTATTGTAAGAATATGTGGACCGTTATTTGTATTTCATGTACTTTTGCAGCTAAGCTGATGATGGAAGGTACAACTCCTTAACGGTTAGGAGTTAGGGGATAATTATTTCAGTGTTGTAGGAATATGTGGACCTTTAGTTGTATTTCATGTACTTTTGCAGCTAAGCTGATGATAGAAGGTACAACTATGATAATGGAAGCTAAAGGGTACGACTTCTTAATTCTTATGTCCCTCTTGCGGGCTGCATCTTTAGTTGGTCTACTGAATGGTGCTGAACACTTAATGAATACCTAATATTGTCAAATAATACAATTCTACTATTTTACTCGTATTTTCGTTATCATTATTATGAGAGAGTTTTACTCACTTCCTACGTGTTATTCACACTAAAAATAGAAAAATAAACAAACTTTAAAAAAAAAAAAAAAAACTACCTAAAAACACTGAAAAGCAAAAAATAATTTTAATAAGACATTCATCAAATGCGCTTATTGTCTAAGCCTATTAATAACATTAAATTGTATTTACGTGCTAGGTAGGTACCTACTAATCTGTTTGAAGTCGGTGCCAAGCCAAAGGTAATAAAAAATGATACATACCTAATAATTTATGTATTATACAGGGTTACAAATAATCCGCGGACGTAGGTACGTAGTCTGGGTACCTACTATTTGGCTTGGCACCGACTTCAAACAGATTAGTAGGTACCTACCTAGCACGTAAATACAATTTAATGTTATTAATAGGCTTAGCCAATAAGCGCATTTGATGAATGTCTTATTAAAATTATTTATTGCTTTTCAGTGTTTTTAGGTAGTTTTTTTTTTTTTTTTTTTTTGAAGTCGGTTTAATACACCTTCGCAATCGATCATTAAGTGTAAGCGAAAGATGACAACAATGACCATCTCTAAGTGGGTGTGGTCGGCTAAACAATTGTGAAACTTTATTGCTGTCAATCCGATGACAGCTGTCAATGTTTTCTATACTAATATAAAAAAAGGAAAGATTTGACTGTATGTTTGTATTGAATAGGCTCCGAAACTACTGAACCGATTTGAATAATTCTTTCACTGCTGGAAAGCTACACTATTTCCGGATGACATAGGGTACTTTTTATCCCAGAAATGTGGGGGGAAGGGAGGGATATCTATTAAAAAAAGAAATTACGCACATGTGAAACCGCGTGCGGAAGGCTAGTATAACATAAAGATGGGTCATAATCATTCGGTACAAAAGAATACATCATCATCATCCCAGCGTATTCCCGATTGCATCTAGTATGGAGCTCAGGGTCCGCTTCGACTATGATCCTAGATTTGACAAGCCTGGTTATTACAATGGAGCGATTGCCGGTATCGGTACAAAAGAATTATATAGGTATATGATAAGTTTTTGATCATCTTACATTCTGCATAAAATACGAACTCATCCAATTTTAAGGTGACGACACAAACAAAACAAGTGAATTTCGAGGTAATTTTGTTTTATGAACCAACTACATAAATTACACAATTTTTTTTTGTAATTTTAAAAATTTTAATATTCGCAAAATATTCGCAGTATTTTCGCGAATGCGAATACGAATGCGAATGTGTAAAAATATGCGAATATTCGCATATGCGAATGCGAATGCGAATATTCGTTACATCACTATTACATACACTAATGGACTCGTTTTTTGTTTAATTGGAGCAAGTTTCCCCACGCCTGGCTATTATCATGCAAAAAAACAAACCTTTCAGCCGAAATGGAAACTTCACTTTGAATTTCGATCAAACAGTTATTAATGGCATCCCTAAGCGTACAAGTCATCGGCGCGTGTGCGAAACGCGATACATGAAGAACGACTCTTTGATGCCACTGGATTCGTCTGACATTCGCCCGGCCAATGTCGCTCAACAAGCGTCTGTTCAGCCTATTTACGGCGGCGGAACCCGACACTCTCGGCTGAATCTTTGACCGTTAATGAGCCGATACTTTTTTTAATTAGATTTTGCCGACATGTAAATACTGTCGTTAGAATTGAAAAGGTCGGTGCGGACGGTTCTTCTGCGCGTTCAGTATCCGAATAGGTGACTCTTCGACACCAACGTTTTGTTTTATATCACAAGTTTCTTTTATTGTCTTTACCATCGCGTGCATCGTAGCAAATAATATTAACTAACAAGTTTTTTTGAAATCTGTTTTTAGCTTACTTTTATTATCGTCAGGACAAGATTTATATCTCTCTTTCACCACCCATGCGAAGCCAGGGTGGGCATCTAGGTTAAATAGAAATACATATTTGTACAAATACTTCCTTATAAGTTAAATTACTTAAATGCAGAAAACAAATCTATTATAAAAAAAAGTTTATTCTTTCCAACGACGGCATACCTATGTTTAAAATTACTTTGAGTCCAGTGGCGTTTTTGCGGTGCGTCCGTGCATTATCACGGTGCCCATCACACAAATTGCGGTGTTACGTGTGAACTTGTGCTTTAGTATTACTTTATGGCCTCTTTTAATAACCACACTTATATTTTATCGGGTGTTTTCATGAAAAATTTAATGTAAAGTATGAAATATTAGACTTTTTACGTTCTACCGCAAGGTTCCTTTTTTTTTTAAAACATGTTATCGTAATAATGATAGATAGGTACTGGTTTAATCATCACACTTGTCAGGCTATACCTACTCTCACTCTATGGCAAACTGAGACCGTTATGGTAATGTTCCAAGAATCCGAAATACACTTTTCCCGATTCGGGCCGCTAAAATCTTGGCAAGTTATTTGAGCCACCAGACAAATAAGACGTTAAAATAAAAACTGTTATTATTTGAAAGAACAAACTTCCATATAAGGTTATTTAATTTAAATTACTTAAATGCAGAAAACAGATCTATAATAAAAAAGTTTACACGAAATTTAAAATAAAGCTATAAATCTCGCGAGTTACTTGCAAAGTCATTAAATAATTAGCAAAAACTACTTGTAAACCGGATAATTGATGCAAAAAATATTTCAACTAGCAAAACGAATCTGATACGGGCTTCGCAGGCATGTTTCGTGCATCTAAAACGTTTTCATTAAAATATAAAGGAGATACTGCAACTTTGTAACGGATTTAATTAAGTAAATGTACGTTCTGAGGCATATTCTGCTTTTAGAGATTAGTTTTTTATAGACTTGACTCGTACTAAGCAAATAGAGAACAATAAATTTTTCTTTCGATATAACAGGGTTGTACGGTAAACTATATTACTTTTAGAAAAAATTGTAAAAAATATAATTAAAAACCACCATTTTTAAGGCCTCATAAATCTTCCAATACTATTACAAGTAAAGATAATATAATAATATGTGGTTTTGCATTTTATAAAACGCAAACTTCTTAAAATTAAACTTTTCATACCTATACATAATATCTATGGAATGATTTTGCAAAATTATATGATTTTGTTTTGTTGGGTTTTTTATAATAATCAAGACAAAGTTTTAAATTTATGGGCGGCGGTAATTGCTTACCATCAGGTGACACGCCTGCTCGTTGCCTCCCTCTAACATAAAAAAAAAACACACACAGACACACACGTCAACGGCACCTAGTAAGTATTAAAAACGTAGCTGTGAAAATAAAACATACTTTAACGGGTGTTCACGGCTTATTAGGTATATTATCTTTATCTACATAATCGAACATCACTAAAAAATTAGCTTATAAACAGCAAAGTTATTAGTTATTCAAATTAATTCAAGGCAATGTGCTAGACTAAAGAATTGCGCGTAACGATCTTGATACCACTCGTACCTACGATTACAACTGAATGATAAAAAGAAAAAACATAATTTTACCTCTTCGCAGGTATAATTTAGCATATTGTTAGGTTCCACGAAGATAGCAGCCAAGTAAGCTAGGGAAAGGTAAGTATTCGCAATACGTTAAGGCTAAAACAAAACTTGTTCAGCGAATAAAATAAGATAGAAAAAGGTCTGAGCGCTGGTTGCGTCTTGTTTAAACCTAATGTTTAACACTGAGTACTATTTTTATATATAAATTAGCTTAGGTACATGGATCCTTTTGCTTATTTCTAGAAATGAGAAATCGAACTTTGTCCTATGCTCTGATATCGCCAAACTAACTACAAGATACTTTTTTGCGTTTCTTTATAAGAATTCGTGTATTAGAAATAGAGAATAAATATTTACGCTGAAAACAGCAATAAATTTCTTAATGGATAAATAGAGATAGTAAACCCTTAAAGCCTGCACCAACAGAAATTGATATGAAAAATAGGGAACCCGAACTTAAGATTCATCTACATCTACTTTTGTTTGAAATAATTTATGATTATATCGGAACTATAAAAAACGTGTTACTAAAAATGTGTATTATACATGTGATTTTATTAATAGCTTAGAGGGCTTTATATATTTTAGACAATGACGTTCAATTAAACAACTAGACAACCAAACTCTAAGAAAAACTCCTCAAAAAACGTCCGAGTGGAGTTGACACAGATGACATTAACACATTTGTTCAAATTAACACCTTATCTCGTTACAACTAAACGGAAACTCTGCACAATAGTTGCGTGGGCAGACTTTTGCTTCGGACAATATTTGAGCGTGAATGGGAGTCTAGTTGTATATTGAACGTTTTTTATAAATTTTAGATATAAACGTAAGCGATTGATAATAAGCGTGAACCAAAGTATACTCTACAGCCACAAAATCATCCCTTTCCCAGTCTTGGGTGTTTGCCAAAGCGCTCGCACAAGCCAAGCGCTGCAATTTGCGAAGCGGCCAGCGGTCGCTGCAACAGATTTCACGACGGCTGCAGATTGCCGATACTGCTATTGTCTTTGTTTCCCTGCATTGGAATTTTATTTAAACAAATTAAATATTGTACGAAAATGGCTTAAATAACGAAGATATTTAACAACTCAATTTGTATAAGGTGAAAATTCCGTAAAAACACTTCATTGTTTCTGATACCGTTAAGCCTTGGATCTTATGATGTGAATTTTTAATGTACATGGACATTATTCATACAGCGCCATTTAGCCTCAAGCTAGCATGCTTAGGTTGCCAGACAGCGGATAAACAACGAGTATGTACTTTCTTTTGTAAATAAATATAATACTAATACTATATACTAATACATACTAAACTTAAAAACACCTAAATCGCATGAAACAGACATGTCCATGAACACAAATGTTTGCACCGTGCGTTGATCGACCGGCTCTTTAGTCAACTCATCCCACTCGAAGTCATCCCATAGGATGAGTTGACCTAATGTATATTTTGAATCTGTCAACTAACCCCATTGCTAAATTTTATGATTTGTAAAGACACGTAAAAAGTGTTTAGTAAAAGTTAACTTATTTTCAATCAAATTGATTGCTTTTTGATTATAGAATTTTACGTTTAAAGCTACTCTAGAGAATAACCTACTTTCTTCTCAACCATTGAACCGAATCGGTCGACAAAATTTCTTTTTTAATTTACTATATTTGCTTTTGGTACTTAGTAATTATAAACAAACAACAAATTACAAATTCAAACATTTTAACATGAACAGTGAACACCGTGCTTTAACAGTTTATGACTGCTTAATCGACTGGAACAAGCTAAACGGCTCGACGGCGTAATTGCAACGCAAACATTGTGATGTCACTATCAGTTTAACACCTAATTGCAGGTGACCTAACCAAGCGACCAGGTCACGGGAATTGGGTCGTACCTCCCCCCACCGCAACGTACATGTCCGGGCTGAAATCTGAATATCAAATTCAAATTGAATCGTGTACCAGATTTTTACGTTAATATTAAGTAGTATGATGATGTCATCACTTGTGCAACTACGGATTTTAAACTTTTAAAATTCTTTGGACATGTGACACGTTAAGTCGATTCCATGGAGCTGCTCGTTATTCAGGGCAGAGTTGAGGGCAAAAGATCACGCGGCCGATCACCAACAAGATGGACCGCCACCATCAAATCTATTACCAAGACTCCCGTGACAGAATGCGTACGCCATGCAGCCAACAGAGACCGGTGAAGAAAGCTAGCAAAGGATGCAATTGCTACTAACACAATTGGCGACAATTTATTGACCACGACTACTCTGTCAAGAGTGACCGCCTGAGAAGAAGAAGAAGATGATGATGATACACATTCTGTAATCTGGGGTGTTGAATCTCTGTAAATGAAAAGGATGGCTTAGGCTTCCTGATACTAGGGAAGGAGTTTAGTGGGTAGTGAGACGAACGAGAGAATGCACTTACACATATCGATCCACTTCTTGGTGGTTGAGGGGATATGTGGGACTCACAGTCTCTTCCCAGACAAATAAGCTTAATGGGGGCACCAACAAAAATGTAGGAACTACTCACTATACCCAGCAACTTCTCGCCGTTGCCGTGAGGTCATTTTCGGGTAAGGGCATTGATCCCATTTGAGATCTCGCCGGCCTGTGGTCATGGTGTCAAAAAGCATACAAAATAATGGATCTAAGAATAAAATCACTCAAATCACTAGACCAACCAACGAGACAACCCTATCAGTTATTATCTTGTCGTTGTTCGTTTGTCCTTCTATCTGGCCATCGCCTTCAACTTGCAAGTCCCTTAGGGTATATCGGCGATTTTGATTTATCTACGGATATCGGCTATATGACTGAACAAAAATCAATTGTCGCATGTCAGCGCATTACTTGCGGAAGGTTCGACTTTTTTTTACATTTCATTTTCTTAGTACTTAGTCTTAGGGAGTAATGCGCTTCATTAAGACCAATCTGACCTGTGTTCGAAAAACCCGACATAAATTTTGCCCGACTCGGCAATCGAACCCGACTTAGCGTATTTATATGTGCCTTTATATGGGATATAAACCCAGGATTCTGAGATTCCAGGCTATTATGGACTGGACTTAGATTCATAGACGAACAAACCTTTATATTTAACCACATTGATGCAAATGAAATATTGATCTCACGTTATGTATTTACGAATAATCCGGAGTCATTGATACATCTGAAGTGACCAAAACAATGGCCTGTTCCTCGTGAAACGTCCTATTTAATCTGAGCTATAACGAGCGGACAGCCTAGGCAGGAAACTAGGTCAAGGCGCTGCTTCGTTCCGATATAGAGTATTCCAACAATCGGTGTACTGAACGGCCGCCATTGAAATACATTTAGCATACTTTTATGTAACCTGCGTTTGTTTCGCGGGAAACGAAAACGGGCTAATTGATTGTCACGTCACGTCAATCAGTGTTAAACATTTCTAGAGGTTTAATTTGATGGTTAATGGAATCTGTCATAAGTAATTTGAATGATATGATCGTGTATTCCATTCTGCAGATGGCTTTTTACTGGGGAGACTTTTTTCGCGAAGAAGAATTAGGTAGAACTCAGAACTAAAGGGGAGACTTTTTTGCGAAGAAGAATTAATATGTAGAACTCAGAACTAAAGTGTCCCACAAACACCCCCATTTCTTTAGCTTTAACCAGCCCCGGAATGATGAAATTTTTCATTGGTTTTCGCCTGTATTACAGGTACATAAGGTTCAAATTAAGGTGGGATATATTTTCCCAATACCTAGTTAAGGGTTAATAATTCCCAAGCACTTAACCACCGACAATATTTTTTTTATCTTGCAGTACAAACGCGGCCCGTCTGTTTGGACCCTGAATATCTCGTGTCGTAAGATTTTAGTTTGTTGCCACAGTAATTGAAGGGCAGTTAAACCGCCGATGCAGTCAATCAAGCGATAACCCGTCACCGCCTTAGGGTCAACTTAATCGCTCTTTAAAGAGCCGTCTTAATCGCCTGTTGTTTTTTTATTTGGTGCCGTCTTAGCCCTAGCTTAGTATGTTGTGTTATATTAAACTATATGTATTGAACGATATAAGGATTTACTAGTCATTTTTAAACAGTACCTACATTAACTTAGTTTATAATTTGGTTAATACATTAAAAAAAATTGTACCTTTCATTGTATCTACATACTTTTCCAAATTCCCGATTAAATTTGGCAAAAAAGTGCGAATACCAAACTTTTAATCTGAGGACAAAGATAATATAACATCATAAATAAGAGATAAGCCTACTAATGAATGAAAAAGTAACTCTGTTTTTTTGCGTGTCTGTTACGCTTACACGCCCAATGCGACTAACCACCTAACCGATTTTGACAAAATTTTGACTAACCTTGGTCTTTACCAAGAGTACTTTTTATCTCAACTCATTTACCATTGGATAATAGAAATAGAAGTCCATGCAGTCAAAGCCGGCAGAAGCTAGTAAAATCATTTTTCAATAGTGTTGCGTTCTACGTAATATTTTCTAGACATGGCCACGCTTATGCAAAACAGAATGCGTAGGCGACTTCAAGGTTAGATTTTTTGTCAACTGGCAACTCCAGTTGACTTACTGCTTGAATAAATCTATGTGGGCAAATTGTCGAGATCTTTCAGCCTATTGCGCAAGACAGCTGAATGAAGAAGGTATGGTAATTTTATATTGGTTATTGTTTTATTTCAGAGAATAGTTAAGAGGAAGAGGGATGATTATTAAAAAGCCGTTCTATCGTCGTGCCAACTAATGTTGAAAGAATCTAGTCTAGTCTTTAGCACTAACAGACGGGAATATCAAAATAAAAAAGCGAAAGAATTGCTGTTTTTTTTTAAATTTTAGAAGGAGTGCTTAAATGCTCATTTAACTTTCACACAGACCTTCTATACTTCTATAGAAATCACATTGCAGTCGAATAAGCGCTGATATTGTTTTCCCGATTAGTCTCAACCAAAGATATATGCTTGTAGCTGGTAATTTACTAAAATATTTTCTAAATAGCATAATATCATAATCTCGTTTGTCATAGAACGCGTGTCCGTGTAAAATAAGCTGGACTCATAACGACGCTTTTAAATTACCGATACTTCAAAAAGTGCCTTTAAATGGTGCACAGAGGATTCGCTCAGAAGCTCTGCAATTCATTTTGCACAGTCACTGGTGTTTGAGGGGATACTACGCGACGCAGCCACACCGACCAGGGTTATGAGAGGGTCATCCCCGGAAATGCTAGGAGAAAAAAAACCGATAGTGTGGTCCCCAGGTGTTTACGTATTTCTTCAAGCTCGTCCATAGCCTTTTTTAAAAGACTCAACAGCTCAACTTTAGCCAAATTTTTTAGTCACCTCCAATCTCGTTCGGCACTGATCGCGTGCCCGCAGTGTTATTGCATAACGCGACGCGTGGCATGCATCGCTCAGCCTTGCCAACGTTATCATGCGCTTCCCGGGCCGATGTCTGGGTGACCTTTGTATTCGCCGCTCGGAAACTAGGTCGACGGCTTCTGACCTTTTTGTTTGTGTTGCGGAGGATTGAAAAAGATGAACGATCTAGCCCGAGCGCGCGCGGAAACGCACGACAGCTATTTCGGGTGCATGGATTGCACCGGCAGATAGCGGGTGTTATGTGTGTCACTGAGCGCAATGGGACGGGTAGTAGGAGAGCCTGTGCGGTACAGATACAGATGAATTAAAATGTTGTGACTATTCGTAGGTTTCAGAAAAGTAATTCAAATCTTAAGCTTCAAGAGTCAAACTTTGGTCTTTAAATTCCATTTAAGTTCCTATTGGTGGGAATTATGTAGAGTTCAACTACAAGCGTAGCGTTAAACTAAGAAGTTACTGTTGTAGCAGATTGGTTTGCGTGGGGTGTCATGTCATGTGACGTAACAAAGCTGTCGTGGTAAATTAGTGATGAAGTCAACCCGACTGAACTTCCGCGGTAATTGACGTTACGATAACATGCTCATCGTCTAAACCTTTCCACGAATATTTCAAAACTAAAATTTGTCAAATCGGTTCAGCCGTTCTCGAGTTTTAGCGAGACTAACAAACAGCAATACATTTTTATTTTTATAGACTAGTGGCTGCCTCCGCGGTTACACCCGCGCTTAATTTCTTTTGTCAATTTACCCCCTTTCCCCCACATTTCCAGGATCAAAAGTACTAGTCTATGTCCCTCGGGCATAGTGTAGCTTTCCAACAATGAAAGAATTTTCCAAATCAGTTCAGTAGTTAGTAGTAGTCAGTAGTTTTGAAGCCTATTCAATACAAACAAACAAATCTTTCCTCTTTATAATATTAGTAAAGAAGTATAGATACCAATAATAATAAATAGATACCACGGGATCATGTATGAAGCATTCAGCGATACTATCAAACCCATCAAAGAGTGCACTCAATTGTCATAAACCTCTTATGCAAAGTTACGTCCCCTATGTATTGACACTTATACTTATTACATGAAATTACGATCGAGCAGATTGTCTTTTACGACTGTTCTCAATAACGTGATTTATTTACTGCAATTACAAGGGCCGTATCGGCTGACAGGAAATAGTTATGAGATTGTAAACGTACGTGGAAGATGCTTTTAGAACCACGATTGATATATCGGAGTACAAGTAACAGCACGTCAGACGTAACACTTTGGACTTTGTACCGCTCTTAAGTCGGGGGCATAAGCGCTATTATCGAACTGCAAGTGTATACCGTGATGTGCTGTTGACTGTACATTTAAATGTCTTGATGTTGGTTAGTCACAATACGATACTGTTAGGAAGAGGCATCGGATAAAATTGTATGTGTATATCGAACAACACTGGTGATTAGCGGTTACCGTCGCCTATTGGACACTTGTAACAACAGAGGCATAACTGAAGACCCATGAAGGGAAAATAGCGTTGGCAGCAAAAAAAGAAGGTTCTTTACGCTGCCAACACTGATGAGCTCTTCTCAAATTGAGCCCCGGAGAACTTACCGACAGAAACATAGCACAAACACAACATTTATGAACTGCTACTTCACTGTTGTAATTTTTTAGGTAAAGATACTGGCTGGCTGGTAGGGCTAGTAATAGCCACAAGGTTGGCACCGGCCCGTCCCAATCGGGTGTGAAGGAGAAACCGGGGGAGTTCAAGCTAGTAGTGGACGCTTCAGCCTCGAGTCCAACACACGGCCGCGGGTCTAGCTAGCCTGCGGTTATGGTGCATAAACGCAAGCTCCTCCGAGAGTAAAAAGGTAAAGATACCTTCTTACACGTGCGTGCGGCACTTTTCGAGTAGAAGATCCGCCATGCTCTACATCTAAAATTGCAAGCTAGCAACGCTTGCGGACATGTGTGAGACTCAGGACTAAAGATCTCGGTCGTCCGTCCTACTAACGGAATATGCTCCAATACTCTAATGAAATGAATAGATGAATTCCCAACCAAAATGGAAATGAATTGATGAACGCCGTAAGGCGATTCACGAGCCCACTAATTTAAATACAAAGATGGAGTGGATTACTCCATTACTTTTAAGAAACGCGGAATTTATGGATTGACCCATTTTTCTAAGCTGTCCAATACAAAGTGTATAACTTCGAAAAGATAATTTGATATTGGAACTACCGTAAACTCAACTCGTGGTCACGTAGCATTATTAAACTGTTCTGCGACCTCGACATGATTCTTCGCTTTTACGTCCCGATCGGAAGGTCGCACTAGCCTTGGGTCTTTTATCTTTTAAACACTGATTTAGCTGTGAGACAGATTAATTAACCACTTTGCTGTGTCATAAAATATCTCGTCTTCATATTTTTGATGTACGTCGGACGGTTGAAATATTTGCTCTCATTTTCGAAGTTTTATTATTTGCTCGTTTGACTTTAGTTTGTGCAACAGGCATGTTGCACACTGTTGGGATAGAGCTGAAGAATAGTAATGTTAAACTAAACTAAACCATTAAAAATAAAATAATCCTCTAATAACCGGTTGGTATTAACTTTCTCTCTTGTTTAATAGTATATGAGTGCATGTGCGTTATCATAAAAGCAGCTCTACCCGATGGGAATAAAATTTGTAACGACATTAAATTTTTAAAAAGTGTGACAAGGGTAATTTTAAAATCAGTAGTAGACGAGTTAATTATGAGGAATCGTGTTCCTTATAATAAACTCGTCTACTGTCATACCCGGGAATTTAAGGCAGGACTCCTAAATCACAACTCAGTACTTAATTAAGCCAATAAAATCATTAAGGCGTTAGGGGAATAGTGCATTGTAAGCTGATAAACATTAATTTGTAGTATTTGACGATGAACCATTACGAAATACCAAATTGGTCGAAAAACTTTAATTTATTTATAGTAGAAAATGTGCAACGGACTTTACAAGTATTAACTCGTGTCTATATTTACGGAAAGTAAAACGAAATTCCACAAACATTATTCAAGAAACATTGTATTTCGCCTGTCTGGCCCAAATAAATGCACTTTAAGACGACATTTAGACTGTTTATACGTGGATAACGGTATGTTATGTGACACTTAATTGGCTTTTAGCCATTCGTTGCCAAATACCTTCCAACAATTACATTGTCAACTGTATAACGGAGGAACTGATTGCAATGCGAGTTTGCACTATTATTTGTTTACATTGTCTACAGTTAGCTGTAATGTGATTATTATTATATTATATTATTAATATAATAATAATCACGTGATATCAGAAAAAATAGACTTGTCCAGTAGACAAGTGGGGATCGAACCTGGGCCCCTTGCTTTCCGGGAGAGTGTACTTCCTACTATGATACACTGACCTAGAAAAAAAAATTACCTTTGATGAGAAAGGCACGAATAGCAGATCAACCTACCTAAATCTGACAAATTACCACAGCCAATTTTGCAATTTTCAAATTAATATCCATCGCGCACATTTCTATTTCTATTTAAGATTTAAGACAATAGTGTAAGTTGATGCGCCGTTTACTGTACAATTTTAGGGCGATTATTTACTGCACCGATAAACCGATAAGCATATTATGCTGGAAATATATTATCAAAAAATATCGAGAAACTGATTTATTGATCTGACTTCAAATCGATTAGGCGTTTTATAATCTTCTTGAACTTGATTCCAAGAAGATAAAATCAACACATTGTGTGGATGTGAAGATTTTAAGTCACTTTTCGAATTGTAAAAGATATTCCGCGAGGGTCAGCCACAAACTCAAAGGTGTTAGATGACGATGTGACTTTGTTCGTTCATTTTGTGCAGAACGCATTTGCATTTGTATCCTATTGTTGTTGTGACAAGCTGAATGGAACGAAACTGACAGTTTGTGTGGCTCATACATAATTTATTGTTTGAATTCATTAGGATCCGTTTGATTGTGGGTTTTTTGCTGGCTGCAATAATCATTACGACTTGAAATGTTTTTTCTGAAAATATAAATATTTGTTTTAAGGCGGATAACTTTTTTGCATGATTTAAAAACAACGTTGTTTTTCGTCTGCGTGCCCATTAAAACTGATGATAATGGACCCGTGATGTAAACAATCTCTGCTATTTTGGTGGCAAACTTAAGCTGTGAGGTAACCATCCGATACCTCTGTCTACAATTATATTAAGGGGGGGGTGGGAGTACATAAAAGAGGCATAGACCGACAAACTTATCTGTTCCGGTGGCGGCGTCGCTACTGTCTATTTAGAACTGTCATTAAATATAGTTTTTGCATTGTATTTCACGTAGTTCCAATTTTGGCCACCGGAACAGATAAGTTTGTAGGTCTGTATTATGCGACGTCCAAATATGGCGCCGCGCTCGCACATTTCGTAGTTTTTTAAACATAGTAAACGAGACACTAATTTTATCAAGTCAAACTCTGCGAATTTATCTGTAAATATTTAGTGGCTATAATTGAGTGAAAATTCAAATGTTATGGCAGGAGCCAATTAAAATACGAAAATCGTTAAAAAAAGGGGTAACTTTGGGATTTTTTTCTATCGAGTGAAGTTTATAAAAACATGTAATTGAATGCGATTTTAACTAGATCAGATCCTTAACTGATACATATATTTTTTTTAGAATTGAAAACACTGATTTGTATGTCTCAGGTGGCTTTTAAAAACCATACGCGCGGCATCTGCGGAACTACACAGCCTTTGACTTTATAATTGAGTGCCAGACTCCACTATCATAAGAAAATTAAAATTCTGAACCTTGCTTCCTTTTATAGTGTAGGTGAGTTCTAAGAAAGGATAATAGAGAATTCGCAGTTTAATGAAGAAACTTATAGGGGTAAAAAGGGCTTTAATTTTGTACTTACTTAAGTACAAAATTAGTATTAGTAGTATCAGGTTTTTTTTATACCACATCAGTTGGCAGACAGACACTCAGTCCACCTGATGGTAAGCGGCAACTGCGGCCTATTTTTGAATTCTATTATTGAAAAAGCCCTACCACCAAACACACCCAAGCCGGGAATCAAACCCACGACCTCCGGGTTTTTATACCCGAGCGGCTAAGCTACTGTTCCACGGAGGTGGTCACAGGTTAGATTGTGGTTCTTATTGCTTAATATAATACATTCAAACAGGGGAGATATACTAATTTCATCATGATACCATCCAAAGCTATCAGCTATATTATTCCTCAACAAATATGAGAATCCTTATGCCCTTTTTTTTGCTAGACAAAGTCTGGCATAAAGTTACAGACTGTATCACCACTCGTTGTCAAGAGTTAAATAAGATCTAAAACAGTGTTAGTGAAGACTCAGTTATAAACTCTAGGTTTAATACGAAGCTCGTCCTTTCAACTTTTCTTTTCAGAAAATTGCGAAATAGAAATTTTAGTTTCAACAACGACAAAGTTTTGAATGTACATGGAAATAGTTAGACATACCAGGTTTTAAATAAGATACACAGAATAGAAAATTCATGTAAGTTTAAAACTTTTAGCAATGCAGAGTTTTCTTTCCACAGTTTTAATTATGTTCGAAGTTTTAAAATCTATATTGGTTCTGTTCGGTTGATCCTAACTTACAATGTGTACGTATTTTTTATGTATGTACATTAACTATTTAATTGTTATAGTAAGTTTGAGACAGTATAAGATCAATCAATAATAATCATCCTATTTGGGTTTGGGTATCAGAATCAATGACACATCTCAATTATATAAAAGTAAGACAGAATATTACATACTTTTATGCAATTCTAAGGTAGATAGTAACTAAGGTAGTACAATTAACGAAGGCACTAGATGTGCAGCAGCAGTACCTACATTTGTAAGTCCTATGAAATCTACATGGAGAATTGAAAAATAGGTATTTGTAAAATCTATTGCTGTCGCGCAGTGTCCGAACATCCCACGCCGAGCGCGATAGAGACAACTGTAGCTTGGAGCGATAATACCTTAAAAATCAACGTTTCGTAGTCCCCTGATTTCTTTTCCAAAACTTGACCGATTTAACTACTTTTTTTATCAAAAATTAAAGAAAGGCTTTGGCCGTGTTCCTATGTTTTCTTTTTTTATTTAATCTAGTTAAATTTGTTTTCTGGATGTTTGAACACAGCGGAAAATCTGGTAATTTTTTTAGGTTTTTGAAGGTTCATAACTCTTTTAATTATTAATTTATGAAAAAAAGGAAAACATAGGGACATGCAAATAGTGGTCATAGATTTTTGGAAAAAAAACTATTTCTCTACTGGCATTATCCAGGGAGGAAACAGGGGAATACGTTTGTATGGAAAAACGGCCCTAGTCTTTCCTCTTAAGTTTTTACTGTCTAATTTTTACAATTGCACAATGTTTTTTCTGTGCGGTAAAGCCATGCTGATAGTTCCTGTCTGTCAGTCAAAACAGGCTTCACCAACGAAGTACCACCCTTACACAGAGGAGAAGAAGTTTGACCATACAAACCAAAGGCGGAAATAGAACCCATGACCATAGCTTTATGCCCTCAGCGGGTTAACCACTGTTCAACTGAAGCGGACAAAAAAAAATGTAATTCAGTTAATAGGTATTACTCGCCCACTTACTAGTTGGCTTTACAACACCAGACAATTAAACTTCGTTTCTTGTTAGTCATATAAGTCTATTTTAACACATCTACAATTTTACATATCCATGTTAGAAATACCCCAGCAAAAAAGGTACTACAAAAGACGCCAGTCAGATTCTACCTCTATAATAGCACGTAGGTACGATTTTCAGCTCGATAGTGCCTTTCGGTCATTTATCTACATGTAGCGATCACATAAAAGGGAATTTATTTGTTTTCAGAAGTCGAGTAAGCCAGTACAACTGGTATGCAAATTTTCTTTTTCCACCAGTAAATCTACCAAATCGCGTCAAGTTCGAATAGATAATGAAGTGAGATAGTCAGAACCAACCAACAGCTAATTAATCACACCTAGTTACCGACTTTGTCATCGCTAGAATTTAACATTCGAAATATTTCCCTGAAATACCTTCAGCTGGTTTCATGTTTTGCTTTCGTTTTGCTACATTTTCCTCTATACCTCTACTACTCGTACTTTCAGTAGCTGTACTGATTGATACACACCATAACAGCAACACTTCAGATATCCAAAATACCTAAAAATATTTCATAAATAGCATAAACATCGCACTTTCTAGTTGCTTTTTTTATTTTTCAGTGTTCGAAATATGGATAGTTATAAAAGAGATAAGTAATTACGTGAAGTTTAATGTATACTTTTTAAGGAAATTATAAAAATGTAAGTCGACTTATTTTCAGCAATAAATAATTTTATCGGTGAGCTTCTAAGTTCATAAGAATAACTAACTCCTGATTCAATAAAATTATTAATGAACTAGTAGGACATAGGTTTATTTAAAAAAAAGGTGTACCATTCGCAATTTGTTTTTGTAGCACAGAAGTGTGACTTAATTCACTAGAGACGAAACCTTCGCCTGAAAACTCGTCGAAATAATTCGAACGAATCCAAAATCGATACCGTGCTCATTCCGTCTAAAGTTCTCTTTAATTAAAATGGTGTCTCAGCTTTACCTACGCCACATGGTAGGCAGGCACTAATTTGCTAATGTGTTCGGCGAAAACACCCAAGTTTTAGCTAAGGGAAGTTTCGCAACTGGCAAATGAATTATTGTCGCTACGAATTCCATAAAACATCGTGACATTAATTTATGCTAATATATGGCCCATTTGAAGCAGGAATGTAATTGCGAATGGACGGAAAGATTTATGTTATATTAAGTTTAGTTTCATAAATGATTATAATCATCATCATCACTGCAAATGGTGATGACATTTGCTGCTTTTATATTTTATGGTAATTGTATATTTCATTTTTTAATCTGCCTTGTTGTGTTTTTAGGGTTCCGTAGCCAAATGGCAAAAACGGAACCCTTATGGATTCGTCATGTCTGTCTGTCTGTCCGTCCGTGTGTCACAGCCACTTTTACCGCAACTATAAGAGCTATACTGTTGAAAATTAGTAAGTAGATGTATTCTATGAACCGCATTAAGATTTTCATACAAAAATAGAAAAATAAATTTTGGGGGCTCTCCATACTTAGAACTGAAACTCAAAAAAAAAATTTTCATCCAACCCTTACGTGTGGGGTATCTATAGATAGGTCTTTAAAAATGATAATAAGGTTTCTTATATAATTTTTTTCTAAACGGAATAGTTTGCGCGAGAGACACTTCCAAAGTGGTAAAATGTTGGTCCCCCCCCCCCCTGTAACTTCTAAAATAAGAGACGATAAAACTAAAAAAATTATATGATGTACATTACCATGCAAACTTCCATTGAAAATTGGTTTGAACGAGATCAAGTAATTAGCTTTTTCTTAAAACGTCATAAATCGTAAACCGCAATTTTCCTCTCATTCAATCAACTCAAATATAAAAACGTCGATCAAACTTACAAAGAACTACAAGAACTTTTATATTATGATGATACTTGCTGCTACGGAACCCTTCATGGGCGAGTCCGACTCGCACTTGGCCGGTTTTTTAATATAAAATTCTTTCTTTATTTCTCATCTTTTTCTATGAATTTTTGTACAAGACATTTTTCACAAACGGGAATTAAACTCACGACCTCCGGGTTTTATACCCGGCTTAGCCCTTGTTCTACGAAGGAGTTTGGGTTTATTTTTAAATATGGCAAGATTGGTTCTACAGTATTTTTTCTTAATATAGGTACTACACTAGCTTCTGTCCTCGGAGGCAGTCAATTATATAATGACACCTGACCAAATCATTTTCCTGCCCTTATCCCACGCTAAGTAGGTCTGCGCAACATGTTTTCCCCTTCCACACATCCTATCCTATAGCCGTCAATTCTTCATTCACATCTTTCATTTCCATAATTATCATACTTCACGAAACGTAAAGCGTCTCAGTAAACGTAGTGTAGGACGCCCTCAGGCCAGGTGGAGCGATGATCTGCGCAAGATGGCTGGCAGGAGCTGGATGCGAGTGGCCGAGGACCGATCGGCTTGGCGAGCATTTGGAGAGGCCTATGTCCAGCAGTGGACTATCACAGGCTGATGATGATGATGATGATGACTTCACGAAATCCATTCATCTCTTTTTCGAATTGCAAGACCTGACCGAATATTAAATGATAAATCTATTGCTAGTACATACCTATCTGTCACCGGGGTGAACCCGGCATTCTTCTTTTCCGTGATGTTCTCCACTTTTAACACTTCACTGAACCACCCAAGACAATACACTAATTAAATAAACTAACTCAAACCATTTGTATTCGTTAAGAGGACGAATTGAATATTTGTGTTGCAAGGATATGGATTTTTCTCAGCAATGACTAAAGCTAAGAAAATAAAATTTATTGGCAGGATTCATCATGTCTTTGACTTTGTATTGTCCAATTGAATACACGATTGGTCAACTTTTGTAACACAGATTAATTAATCAAAAATACCTCTATAAAAACAGGGATTGTCATTTTTACGACAATCGGAAGCGACTTAAGCCTTCAAAATTACTAAATATAATCACGGAACCTTACACTATAATTGGGCCATATATTATTTAAAATACATTTATAGTTTTTAAATCACACGGATAAAACCATTTTGTCGCATACGCTCTTTTCGTTTAGAGCGGGTTTTCTAAGAGCGTCTTGCGTCGCGCGGCCCCAGCAGTACGCTCCCGGCTATTGCCAGAGACGGATCTATGACAACTGCTCTCCGCCCACGCTCGCTTTTGTTTTTCGAATATTTATTCAAACCACTGACCTCCATCATATACATAGTACGCTGGACTGGCTATACAGTCTGTTTGCCCAACCTGAGATATGTGTGGCCATATTTAGCTTCTAAGATTCACCATCATGTTTATAATATTATTTTTTATTTTGAATAAGAATAATCTAAAAAGATAGCTGACTACGCACAATCACTATCCGTTGAACTCGAGTCTTCAGAAATGCCGTCTGGTCTGATTCAGTATCAGATTAATTTTTTAATTCTCTTATGAACTTGTACATTTCGGCATCCATTAAGTACCTACTTCTGTTTCGGACAATTGGTCTTCGATGTGGATAACATGTTCACATTGTTTTTGCCATTCATCTGTAGTAACAGTGAGTGACCGATTGGAATGCTTCTTCTTTTAATTTGACAATATTGTTTGCATCTTGTACCACATTTTAACTCTCAACTCGCCTTTTTAGTAGACTCCACATAAATTAAAATCATCCAATACAATTTTCTTTTATTGATAACTGGTGCTGTTTTTTTTGGATAGACCTAAAATAATGGAAAACGTTCATTTGAGTGGGTTAAAATAAATAAAATGGTTAAAATTTCATAATCGATTATTAAGTGTATGCGAATGATAATAGCAATGAATATCTCTAAGTGGGCGGGACCCTACAATCATGAACGTTATTTCTCTTCATACATTTGACAGTCAAAAATTGTGAAATTTAACAGCTGTCAAATCGATGACAGCTGTCGCAGAGATCATCCAAGATTTAACAAACCATAGGAACTAGTTTAGGGATGTCTAAATTCATGTCGATATTATGTCATTTCTTAGTCGATAATTTTATTTTATTATTAAAGGGACATAGTGATCTCTCACAATAATAAACACTTGATATGACAACAAAATAGAAAAAAAACTGATTTGTGATGATTGTATAATTAATTATGTTAAATCAGTCCGATGATTTTAAACCATAATTATTAAAAAATATTACCAAAACAAAACGTGCTAAGTATCTTTCAATTGTTGTTTGTATGCAGAAACAAAAAAAAATTCTTTATCAATGACCGGTGAGAAAGTTAGACATTTTTTGACTCTGCAAATAATCTAGGCTAGATAATGAAATTTTAATAGTGCATTAATTCCAGAATATTTTGGAGCATTGTCACATATTATCTCGAAACGTTGTTTTTAGACTAAAGCCCGTAGTTGTAGTTTTGTCTAAAAATAATATTTCAAGAGCCATTAAATAAAACAACTGAAACGGATAAAACTCGCGATTTATCCGTTTAAGGTGTTTAGTTAATGAGTAGTAACTACTATTATTATATTATTTTACTAGCTGTGCCCGCGACTTCGTCCGCGTGGAATAGTGACTTTTCGGGCAGCTTATTTTAAATAACAAATACCGTCCTTTGGGTAGCTAAAAATTTGAGTGTTTACCCGTGGTCCCGTTGGGTCGACCCATTAACGGGTCCACGGGTAATTTTCATTCCCCGTGGTCCCATTGCATCAGGGATTGCTTTCCGTTCTTATGATTTTATTGATAGAAAATAAAAACAGTTAAACACAAAACTTTACAGTATGCTTCTCTGTAGGTATACGATATGTGACGTATGGCCATCGGGAATGAAAGCATACAGGCTCCTAGGATTGCTAACCCGTGTCAGAGCCACATACAACTGACCGTGCGAGAAACAGCTGATACTTAGAGACCCACAACTTTCATCGTCTGACCTTGGGCTTTATTAATTGTCATCGCAAAACATAGGCTGACTGCAAAAAGTGTTAAGATGTGTAAACTAAACGTACAAATTTTATGAAACAAAAGAATTGCTAGAAAAATTAATTAATAACCTGAGCTTATAAACTTGTTCTTAAATAAAGAAAATCAAGAAAAGAATTGCCTAACCTATACCAAATACTTATAAATTATTCATATATACAAACCCTAAATAAAAAATTAAGATAAGTGTACCAAAAATCAAGGAAAGAAATGCCTAACCTATAACAAATGCTTACAATATTTATTTACAAATTTTTAAAGAAAATTAAGAAAGACAACCTAACCTACAAACCCTTAAATATAAATAAATGAAATATCCAAACTGTCAGTATTCAAGTAAATCGCAATTTTCGAATGCAACTACCTATTGGCCATACTCTCAGCGCGCTTTATATACGGACGCGCAGCTCAGGCGCGAGGCGTGTACCTTTATATTGACATAACTTTTTTATTTATGAACCGATTGACATGAAATAAACACTAAATGTTAAGTGAAGCTTACCACAATATATTAGTGAAAACCGCATCTCAATCGAATAAGCCGTTTCTGATATTAGCGTGCACAAACACACAGAAAAACAGACAAAAAAATTTTTAATTACAATTTCGGGTTCGGTATCGATATAATAACAACCCCTGCTACTTTTTTTTAATATATTTCCATTGTACAGACACCACTTTTCTACAAATTTATTATATGTATATATAGATTTGTGGTAGTAACCGCGTAAACATCAGAAACCACTATTTCAAGAGTCATCTTAAGATCGATCTCATAGTTGAGACCTGCCTAGAAATACGGGCCTTAGTGACATTTGGAATTATCTAAAAGTTATAATAATTATTTGGGGTCTTTAAAAAATTAGGAATAACTTTTTTCTTTTATTTAAATAAAATAAGTGACTTGAGAATACTTTCTTAAGGACCTATCCCTCCACATAGAGAGTTAATAATAAGATACCTATGTACAGTCGCCAGCACATCAGACTACCCCAAACTGTCAAATTTCTACAACCAATTTTCAGCTTTATTCACTTCACATAGAGTTCTCTTTCAATTGAGATTTTTTGACAGATTAGGGTAGGTTGATCTGCTGCCGTCCGTACTTAGATTAGCTACACAAAGAGGGCACTTTATCTAAAAAAGTTTTTATCGATAACAAAATTCAGTCGTTGTATAGAACTAGTATTAGTTCCAAGTACACTCACTCACTAATTACTGCTCTCCAGCGCAGTTAGCGCCAATATGGCGATTTTCAAATCGGATCAAATAATTGGTAGCGATCGCCTGTCCAGCGTACTTGTATAATGGAGGTCAGTGGTTTCAGTGGACGCGCGGATCTCTTTGCTCCGTGCTCGTCACTCGTCATAAATGTGCGGGGTGGGGGGGCGGCACGCGCCGAATTTCAGACTTTTAGTTGAACGCGGCGTCACCTTAAATAAAGCAAGCCATTTCGATTGTTGCGGGATTCGGCGCGTTGATGAATTTAGACCTGAAACAAACAGTCAATTATTTTATTGCACACTTGTTATTGTATTGAAATCGGTAAAAACATCCATAAATGTAGCTAATACACGTTTTTTCAAACAGCCTATTAATGTCCTACTAGGCTGTCCTAATAGTACTGGTAGTGGTAGAATTGTAGTTCAATGGTAGAATCGCATTACATCTATGTATATTTATTAGTACTAGTATATTGTATATTATATCGAAATATATATGTATTTTATGTAAACTACTATTAAAGGTACTTGAATATTTTAGTTTTTGACGATTCGTAAGTGCTTCAGTGAATGCCTATATGAATAAAGATATTTTTGATTTTGACTACAGGGCAAAATCCTCTATCTGTGAAATCAAGGTATCCTTACAATATGGGTGGTGGTTTAATCATCATGCTTGCCATATGCGGGAATGTGATCACAAACCTGAGCTGTGTCCGAAATAACCGACACGAAGTAAGCTCGACCCGGGAATTGAACCAAGGACCTAGACATAACGGCAGTTAAACCACTAGCCCATCGAGGCGAGCACCCATCTATACTAATATTAAATAAAGAGGAAAGATTTGATTGTTTGTATTGAATAGACTCCGAAACTACTGAACCGATTTGAATAATTCTTTCGCTGTTGGAAAGCTACACAATTCCTGGTGAACATAGGGTACTTTTAAATTTGATTCCGGAAATGTGGCAAAAGGAATATTTGAAAAAAGAAATTACGCGCGGGTGAAAGCGCGGGCGGAAGGCTAGTCGTAGTATAAAAAATAACTCTACCACACATTATATTCGGAAGACCACTAACATTATCACACAATAGACAAGTTCCTCTTGATGCGATATCAAATTAATTTTCCCCAAAACCGCAACGCAATAATTTTCATATTGAAAACTATAATTCTGTTCTGCGGTTCCTTTTAATCAATTTGAATGCGTTTGCTATTTTGAAAACGATCAATGATACTATGCTGAGATGTGTGAAGGCTAAACAATAGACTGTTGCGGTTTTATGTCTGTGTTAGAGATATAATGTTTTAAATTGTTACGAATCATCGCCCTTAGAGTTTTCACACACTTAATCAAAGACACTGAGTTGAAATATATTTTCTTACGTCACTTGAGTGAGCAGACAAGCACGTGGTCATCGATTGAGGTGGAATTTAGCTCTTTTTTGTAGAAAACATCTCATTAGGTACTCATTAGAGTAAAAATAAAAATGTATTTATTTATTACTAGGCAAATTTTATTCGCATACCAAGAACATAGTTTCGATTGGTGATCACCAACCGCCACTTAGAAGGCATGGCAAACAAACTATGAAGTATCCATCAATGCAACAATATTGTTGTCACTAATGTGAAAGTGTTACGATACATTCTTTTATTTAGTTGGTTTGCACGTGGGATTACAAAAATATGACTTTCTGTACAAATAAATAAAGGTTATTTGATTGTCCGTTTTTTCTATATCCCACTCATCATTCTGAATTGCTTTTGTTCTATGGCTTTTAAAATACGCCAAAAGTTACCTTTCCTGACCTAAATAGGATTCGAATCTGTATTGTGTTTGTACAAAATTGAGATTTATAACACTCCCGTAGATTAGATTGGATATTTCCATGTTTATTATTTACTCGCATAAATGTAACAATGAAAAATAAATGGTGTAAGAGAGGCAGATAACATAAGTAATAGCAAAGCCCAAGCCTCATTTGTCGTGTTAAACCCGATTGCAAATAGTGTATTAGTTATTTGTCACCGGATTACAAACGATGTGTTCTTCGAACGTCCACTGCCCATTTGTTTGATCCGCTGCAACGTGAGAGGAGCCGTTTGTACCCTTGCCCTTGGACGCGAAATGCACGGTCATTATATACTGCGGTCTTAGGTTACGAATGCAGTCTTTCAAAACGACGTCTCAAATCAAAAACGTCTCTCTCCCTCAATACATTCGTTCCAAAATCCCTTGGCGCCTCAATCAAGTGTCTGTTGCAGTGAGTTAGCTAGGCTGTCTGAATGTCAAACCAATATTCTGCAACGACTGCTGCACCGACGTAATAAAAAAATAATTTATTCGAGTCTGAGTAAATAAGGTGATGGCGCGAATTGAAAATTTAGCGCACGACGGGATCTCAATCGTTTTATATTGGATCCGGCAGAAAAACCAGCGGTTCGTTTGTTTTTGACGGAGCGAATAAAAATCTTGTTTGGAACAGCGATAAAACATGTTAACGTAAAAGGTATAAGGATTTGTTGGTTTATATTAAGGATTAGTTGGGTAGGAATATTTAGATCCCAAACGGTCATCCAAAAATATTCTTTTAAGGATATCAGGCGTATTACGCTGACTCTTTGTCTGAATGTTGTAGCAACTTTGTTATTTCTTTTTAGGCGAAGAATGCGTATCTACCGTACCGTTAACCGTTTGGGGGTCAAGAAAGTCTTGCAGTTTTACCACCGAAGTAAAAGGAAGGAAAAATACTCAAAAAAGCTCTTTACAGGAAGTTCTCGAAGCAAAACTTCACGGTATGATACTCAAATGACTTCCTTTAAGAAATACTTTCCACTTAATAAGGACTACACAAAAATTAAGTACCTAGTCCTATTTTTTCTGTCCTTCAGTTGGCATACATGCACGCATTGCACGCACTGATGGTAAGCGGCCAATGCTGCCATTGAGCGTTTTAACCGAGAAGCGCTCATATGATCTTTCTAGTGAACTGATAGCCATTATCACCTGCTAAAAAGTCTTCCACCAACCAGGCCCAAGGCGGGACTCAAGCCCAACACCTCATTTTATGATCCGAGCGACTACGACGAGCGGTCAAATTCATTATTTTTAAATGTAAATAAAATCCTGACTTTGCCCGTGTATAAGATAAAGCCATCAAAGATAAGGCGCTTTAAGATTCAGGTCACGACCCAGGTCCCAGACTGGTCTGTGTTTTAGTGCAATAGTCGTAATTCTTATAGCGTTTTGTTTTCATTTTATTGGCTTTTATCGCGACACCTAAACCAGCGACCAAAGCAGGGCCACGCGATACATTTTCGTGCTTATAAAAATGTATCCAAACTAATGCATACTGAATATAAAAAATGTAAATTGAAAATGAGAAATGGTTTTTGGAATGAGAAATGGGTCTTGACTTTCTATTTGGGGATAATGCTCATGGAGCTGAGGCTCCATAGGGATAATAAATATAAAAGTCCACCGTGCGAAGCCGCGGGCGTAAAATTGTATCGTAATTTCATACATCATCATAATTATTTTATAAAGTTTTTACAATCCTAAAAACAAAAGAACATTCTAAAGTTGAAAACACTTGGAAGCCGATTTAAGAAAAAAAGAAAGAAAGAAAAACATTTATTGTTCCAAAATACATTCTCATTTTAGTATGATTCAAGCAAGTGATATTAAAAAATTTAAGTCTAAATAGCTAGCAAAGATCTTTTCATATTATGCTATCGTACATGCATTTATTCAATTTATAGATCTCAAAAATATACGAGTTTGTCATCTTGACACAGATCATTCATTTTGAAATGTCAAGAATTTATTTCAATCAAAAGGCCCGACTAATTGATATTCGTCGATATAAGATGTAGGAAATATAATTTGTCAATGACCTGACCTCCTTCAGACCTTGCAACCTCATTAAGCCAACGCCAGCTGCAGAGCGAAAGAAATAACCCAATAAATTACACTGCGAAATGTTTACGACCAATGAATCCAATTTTTGGAATAGCTCGTCCGATTATTCTGGGCTCGACAAATGAGTCCGCAACGATACAAGGTTTTGTAATTTGAACCTTAAGTACTTTATTAATACCTTATGATTTTCCTGCAGAATATAGGGAGACCTTTGGATATATTTTGTGAGTCTTGGGACTAAAGGCGTTCGTCGTACTACCTACTAAACTTTTCTGGTTTTCCCATCACACGTCGAAGGGAAGAGTCGATTCCAGCCTAGTGGCGATTGTCATCTCCAAGTATACTTAGTAATACCGTATTCTGGCATTGCCAATAATGTTTGGTTTAAGGCTAGACAGCGGTGAAGAAATAAAATAATATTCAAGGATATTTATTTACATATAATACAGACTTCAATTTACCGACTTTAATTTGACTCGTAGAGAATGCCATGAGGCATTAAGTTCGCCTTTTATACCCCAAATGGAGCTTAAATTTGTAAAATAAATTAATTTTGGACTAACTTATAATCAGCAACATTCGCTTCTAAATTCCGTGGAATGGTCGTTTGACAATATGACGGTTATACGTAAAGGCTTCTACGGTAGACTTTTATTACTTCCTCCAAGCCTATACACGCTTGTGTAGAGCTAATGATGTCATCATCATTTCTGAGCTAGCGTGAAGTAATTGCACGAAGAAAATTGTCTAATTGCACTCCATTTAAATTCTGCGTTAAAGACAAAACAGGTAAACATTTACGCGCGTTACATTCTTCGGGGAAAGCAATGGGAGGAATTCTCACTTTCGATGTGTGGGGAATTTGAAATGCAATTAGTTTAAGAATAAAATATTCATTACATAACTGTAACTTTATAAAAAAAAAGTAAAGTAAATAAAAATATCTTCGGACCTAGCGCCATCTATGATCACATTAAAAGACTAGTGGAAATTTCACATAAACTAGTAATTATTCTTATCAAAAACTGTCTAGGCCTTTTTTAGTTTCTTGAAGTGCAAAAATATTAATATTAAAAAGACCCCAATGTAAGTAACGTAAGCACTTGTGTTATGGGTATCAGAAACAACGAAAGTACCACAAATATTTATACTTATATAATATGTTACCGGCCAAACTAGGAAAATACGCACACTCCTGGATAAACTGGCAGGGGGAAATCGACTCGGCTGGATATAGGTATTATGATAGTATATAATTATGATATATTTATTATTATATTGAAAACAAAAAACGTTTTCGGGGTTTAAAAAAAAATAACCACGAAGATTCTAACCTATATCCAGCCGAGTCGATTTCCCCCTGCCAGTTTATCCAAGAGTGTGCGTATTTTCCTAGTTTGGCCTAGGCCAAACTGGTTTATCCTATCGGGCTTAGGACAAACTAGGTTAGACTAGGCCAAACTAGTTTGTCCTGAAATCGGGTTTGGCCGGTAACATATACATAAACATCCAGGCACAAACACAAAATGTTCATCATATAAGTGTTTGTCCTGGGTGGGATTCGAACCCACGACCCCGGGCGCTAGGGCAGGAGCACTACCAAATGTGCCATCGGGCCAGTTAAAATATTAGAATAGAATATACTCTTCATTGGCAGAATAAATCTCTCGCTGAAAAACTTTAGTAACCATTAAATAAAATGAAAAAAAAATTAGTCACGAACTCACGACAAGCATCTTCAAATAAGTTTTCAAGAACACTCCTAATAAGTTACACCATTGGTCTTTAGCTCTATCTCCATAAAGCACGGATACTCAAATTTTTTTAACCAGGACGCGAATAAGTCAAAACTATAATTACGAAGCAAAACCAGCCCACGTTGACGTAAGCAACATTGTCTTAGTATCAATAACACGAAACGTAACCTTGAAATCAGCTCAGAGGACGTCGCAAATGATTTTTTTGGCGAAGACTTTTTGTATCGATACATATTGTCTCACAATGGCGCTGAATTTGAAAGGAATACATTAGCTTGCGGTCGATGGCTTCGTGAGTTCAGGTGGAAGATTAAAGATACGCAGATACGACACACACATAATATGCCTATAAAATTAAATACCTACATATGTGTAGGCATTTCCTGCCTCTAAGAAACAGTATATTCTCCGCTAGGGCACATAATAAATAATAGTACTAACGTGTTCAAAATCTTGAGTTGAGGGGTGAACAGTGTGGTAGCTGATTGAGCGATGCTTCGTTATTAAGTATCCCTCAATTTATATAAAAAAAATCACTGTTCCTATTTCAACAGGAGTAGGTACTACAAAAATCCATAAAAGTTAGTACTAGTTGTCAATGAAAATATAAATAAAGTTGAACTTTCGCTCAGAAGAAAGAATTTATTAAGAATGTAAAACAAGTAAACGCTATTTCAAACCACTGAAGAGTGGAATTTGCAATATTTATAAAATATCATACGTGTGTATTTACAAATAAATTAGCTAAATAAATTACCTAAAATATAATATATATATCATAATGTTAGTTATTAAAGACTACGCCCGCGCGCCCTCGACTTAGCATGCCAAATTTGGGATCCCGACCGCGACGTAGGTACGCTACATTACAGTCATACATTCATTTTATTTTTCCTTCCACCCGCGGTTTCACCCGCGCTTAAATTCTTTTTTCCAATTTCCCCCTCTTCCTGTCACATTTCGGGGATCAAAAGTACTCTATGTTCACCGGGGATATTATAGCATTCCAACAGTGAAAGAATTATTTAAATCGGATCAGTAGTTTCGGAACTTTCGGAGCCTATTCAATACCAACAAACAAACAATCAAATCTTTCCTCTTTATAATATTTATTATTATTATTATAGTATAGTTAGTATAGATATAGAAGACTGATTCAAATTCATATAACCGTATAAGACCTTTCTACGCCGTTTATGTTCTTTGCCTTTCCTCTGCCAGATTAAATAAATACAGATGTGGTTCTGTTAGCTTATGTTATTGCGAACGAAAATTACAAATGCACTGCAATGTTCTGGAAACTGTGTTTCGAATTGATACCTACATGTAAGCATGATTTCATATAAGTTTTCCTGCCTTTGAATTCGAGAACGCTCTTTAAAGGATGATTTATGTACAATTAATGCTTTTTTTACTTGACTCTTCTGTAGTTTTTTGAACCGGAACTAATTTGAACTAGTATTGTAAAAAAATATAGGTGATTTAGTCGCGAAGCCTTACACGAGTTGGCAAGTCGATAATAATACAATGGAGTGAGTGATTATAACTGTTGAAAGTCGGTGGTATTGATTAAGCCACCAACCAAACTCGTCTAATATCTCCTCTTTCTTGTTTCTCTAGTAAAAAACTCTCCAATTGCTACAATTCTGACAAAAACCGACCGCTTCCGTAGAATAGTGACTATAAAACACTGAGGTCGTGGATTCGATTCCCGCCTTGGGTCAAGCTACCACAGGAGAAATCTGCCGCCATAACAGCTCTGGCTGTGTTCCGGCAATATTCATGTGGGAGCTAGTGCACTTAAAATCAAAGGCTCGATGATCAGAGGCCCTAGAAAAGCGGCGTCTATGACGTTCGTTATCGCTCAATGTTCGATAGCAAATGTCAAAACCTGTACTTTGAATATCGATTGACCACGTGACTTATCTGAGCCACCTGTCAAATCCTTACAATTTAATCGCTGTCAAAATGTTACTTTGTCTAGGCCCTTGAAGAGCCTACAGTCTGGCAGCACATCGACGCTTCCTGGTGAAGTGTCCCAAAATGGAATAGGCCGCAGTGGCCGCTTACCATCAGGTGGGCTGCGTGCCTGTCTGCCAACTGACCTCGTAAAAAAAGGTTTATTCCGGAAATACCCACCGACAAATCCCTTCCAGTGGGGATTGTTATTTTTTTCCCATAAATCCCCACCAATATATCTAGCTCAGCTTAGTAGGGATTTCGGGAAAAATAACTAACAATCACCGGATTTTATAGTTTCAAAATTAATAATTAGATCTTTAGGTAATCGTGTCAACTTCCCGTTGGCCCCCACTGGTGGACAATGGGAAGTAATGAGTTGCTCTGTCCATCAGTGGTGGACATCGAATTTTTTTTTCCCGCTGTCCACCACTATTATATTTGTGTTTTAAATCCCCGCCACCGCGCCTGCGAGTCAAGTCAACGTGAAAAGCACTAACGTACGACGTATAGCGTAAAGAAATAAAATAATGAAGCCTTTAAAAATGTTCTTTGATCGCGTTTTTACTAATCATGAAGCCTTCCATCAGACGGAAAATTATTGCCGAAAAAAGATCAGGTTATTTTGTTATTATTATTTGTAAATTATTTTTCAACTTCAATTTATAAGTTAGGGCTTTTTAAACGATTTTCTGCTCGTAATATTTTTTCATCAAATTCAATATTTTGTATAAAACAATAACTTCATCTCATCAGTTTGGGAGCTAAATAAAGACTTACATAAGTACTTTTAAAAGATATCACATTCCTGCGGAATAACTTCATTCTACGTGGGTGAAGCCACTAATGGAAGGCTAGTATGAATGTAATCATATCGTAAAGTATTAAAAATCCTGTTCGTCCCATCGGATACTCGCATCACTATTTGCTCACATTGACCTTGGTCGGTTGACGACAAAGTCCAATCAAGTTACTCACAAGAGATTGATGGTACCGGCATTATTGGAGGTGTTTGTCACAGGGTTTAATCAGACTGTACCTGCCGAATTTATTACCGAACATTGTTTAGGCATAGTTGACTATCTTGTATTCAGAGCAAAGAAACTATTCGCCTAGAGAATTAATCATCTTCCAATTTAACCGTGTCATAGAATTTGTAAATTAAGATTTGAAATTGAGGTCGTTGGCTCGGGGGTAGTAATTCGTTTGGATTTAAGAGCCAACAAGCGGTGAGGGGCCAGGTGGCCACGTGGCAACCAAGACGCCGACTTTTCTACAAGCCTGAAAAGCCTCGATAACCGCCTCACACTTCCGAACGTCGTGCGGCAGAGTGCCACTGGTGAGGGCCAATTGTATAAGTCCTGGATCCAATTCCTGACTCGGGTTTATCATTATAACGAGGACTTGAAATCCATAATTAAAATCTTGCCCTGCAGTAAGACATTAATTAGGTTGATACTACTACTACTAATACTACATTGGCCGGTAGGCTGGCAAGCCTGCGCTTGTGATAGCCAAATGGTGATTTAGTCAGTACCCCCCACTAGAAGTGACTTTAACAGTACCTTAGCTATTCCCCTAAGCGGCTGGTATGTCCATAATCCATTTCTTTTGTTATTTCTTTTATCGACTCTAAATCACCATTTCCTTCAACTTTATTAACTTATCGACAATAAAGCAACATAATAAAAACGACATCAATCGCCGAAGGTTAAGAAATACCCTTGAACTGATACCTTACGTACATCAAGGTATACTTCCTTTGAAACTGCTTAGCACTCTCGATCAAAGGCTCGTGGTCAAAGTAGCCATAACTTCATGGGTTTCCTATATGGAACAATGGCTGTTTGTGAATTTGAGGTTGTTAGAGATCAAGGTTAAGGTTATATTAATGTTTAAGAAACGTTTTGTGCTTAAAAGGAACACAAGAACCAAGAACCTTTTAAGTTTCCGGCAGCGATTTCGTTATTGGATATTAGGGGCTTGTTTATTATAAAGCAGAAAATTCACAAAAAGTTTTGTAACTAGCGAGGGTCCATGAATCTAAAACACGACTCAAGTTAAAAAAGCCTGGCGGTTCAAAGAGTCGTCCATGACACAATCAAGCAAGAAGAAGCAATTCGCGGTTTAGTGGGTAAACTCCGCCATAGGGCGTGGGAGTTTCAAGAAAGAGGGTGATGGTACGTAACATACATATAATATTACCCGGTACAAATATGTGAGAGCCAGTACACTTGAAATAAAACGTGCGTATATCAGAGGAGCAAACCGTGTAGCAGCCTCAGAAATATTATATAGTATTTATTTTATCATTATCATTTTATCCAAAAGATGTATACTGCTGGGCATTTTAGCCAAAAGTCTTATACTGCTGGGCATAGGTCTCTCCCAAGGATCTCAAAACCGATCGGTGCTGCTCCACCCGCTCCCGCATCCAAATGTTTCCGGCGATCTTTATGAGATCATTCGGTCCACCTTGTGGAAGGCCTACCTCGGCTGCGTCTCCCGGTACGTGACCACCACTTATTTATTTATCAAAAACAATTTCGCCTTCCCCGCTGTCACCGGTAGTTCAAACATAGTCGTTATTATTTGCGGAGAAATTCCAAGGCTAACCTGTTTTTAACCGGCTTCAGTGTCGTGTAAACAAAGTTTATTACCATTGTTAACAATATAATTCAGAGTTAATTTCGTCTTTTAGCACAAAGCTAACTTTTGTGTAACAGGTCTGATACGGAATGTATTATACCAAATCTTGTATTGATCATGGTATTTCATGGTATTTTCGACACTAACTTCCAAACTCATATTTTAGGATATTTTAACTGACACTTGTAAGATCGATTCCACCTTAATTTTGTTTTAATGATATTAATGTAAATCTAACCAAGTTATGGCTATAATGGCTTTTTAGGGCTCCGTAGCCAAATGGCAAAAAACGGAACCCTTATGGATTCGTCATGTCTGTCTGTCTGTCTGTCCGTCCGTTTGTCACAGCCACTTTTTACCGAAACTATAAGAGCTATACTGTTGAAAATTAGTAAGTAGATGTATTCTGTGAACCGCATTAAGAATTTCATACAAAAATAGAAAAATAATAACAAATTTTGGGGGCTCTCCATACTTAGAACTGAAACTCAAAAAATTTTTTTTCATCCAACCCTTACGTGTGGGGTATCTATGGATAGGTCTTTAAAAATGATAATAAGGTTTCTTATATCATTTTTTTCTAAACTGAATAGTTTGCGCGAGAGACACTTCCAAAGTGGTAAAATGTTGGTCCCCCCCCCTCTAACTTCTAAAATAAGAGAACGATAAAACTAAAAAAAAAATATGATGTACATTACCATGCAAACTTCCATTGAAAATTGGTTTGAACGAGATCAAGTAATTAGTTTTTTTTTAAAACGTCATAAATCGTAAACCGCAATTTTCCTCTCATTCAATCAACTCAAATATAAAAACGTCGATCAAACTTACAAAGAACTACAAAAACTTTTATATTATGATGATACTTGCTGCTACGGAACCCTTCATGGGCGAGTCCGACTCGCACTTGGCCGGTTTTTTATACTATGAGGGGGACGTTCAACCCCACGGCTCTACTCATAGTAAGCCGTCACTGTCGCATATGGACGTTTTCTTAGAAAAGTACTACTCTAAGGTCGTTTGTAATACCCGGAGGCATCAGTCGCGACCTTCACATGAATAATAAAGAGATACAAAAGATGGTTTCTTACTCGATCGACTTACACATCACTATGGTCTTCGCTTCGTGTACCGTGCCCCGCACTAGCCAAGGACATTGACAGATGGAATTACTGCGCTTTCAATTTATAATGCTGAACTATTGTTATAGTATATTAAAATTGTAATTATCATGAGAAATGTATTCATTTATTTATTTATTTCTAATATAACTAACCAATTCGTTTTTATTCTGAGTCTTACTGCGAAAATAAGTAAAAAACTTTACATTTCGCAAAACTAATTGAACACTCCATAATGGTTGGACAAATCAATCAAGTTGAAAGTTATACGAACCAACTCACTCGTTGGAGTAATTTGAATTAAAAACTCTTAATCTGACTTTGAACTGAACTTTGCTCTTCACAATTTTAAAAACAGTTTTTATTAACAATTAAATTTTCTCTAAATGTTTTCGTCTGCCATGCCAACGCGCTAAATGTTACACAAAGCGGAGTTCTTCATAAACATTTTATAGCATTAGGTTGGGTTCGGTGTACTGATCACTATTTAAACTTTTAATTATTTATTATCCATATTATAACTTAAGTAAACTAAAGTATCAACCTATTTATAACCCACTACAGGGAAAATGCCTGTATCAATGAATCAAGTCATTTTTCAATGATAAGTTAGTACTCTACGTAGGTAGGTATATGGATTATTATTTAATAGCCGTACGTATTTATAAATTGCTACCATAGTATATTAAACATATTGATATTTTTATAAATAAATAGTTTACTTCAAAACATTCCGGTTCCTCAATAGTGATATTTTCGGACCTTTTAGACCACTATCCAGTTATCAACTCAAAAGAGAAATTGACAATAAAATCATACACGAACGGTTCCTTTCCCAGGCTAGACAATAATCACGCAACAGCTACTTTCATCAAAACTTGAAATAGAGTAAAACTAGTTTCTCATGTCAAAAATAGACCTTCACCTTTCACGCTATTTGGGTCATATTCCGGTATCAGAATGGTGTTTGCGGTTCATCACGGACCGGTTGCAGAATCAACCCCCGATAACATGACGGAAATAAAAAGTGCACGCTTATTGGCCCTGCACAAAAGAGTACAACTTGAACTTGGCCTACATTCTCACGTTATGAAAGAGTGAGGATAAAGGCATGTTCACAATGCAGCAACATCAGTTTGTCGAAGCACAAGGGTATTGTGTGATTCGGCCGACCTGTGCATGTGCATCTGGGTTTAAATTAAGTGTGAATTGTGAAAAATTTGATTCTGCCTATATTCAATACAATTTGCATGATCTTTTATTCAGATCTTTACGGAACTTTTAATTCATATTTTATGTGACAAAACGTGTTTATTCATTAAATTGGTGCCTATTTGTAATATTTTTACTTTCTTTACGAATTTAAGGGAATACTTATTGAGTAAAATGACCATGAACTAATAATTTTAAAATTAGGTTACCGTATTCCTAGCAAATGAAAGGGAAACCGGGGGAGTCTAGTGGGTAGTGGACGCCTTAGTCTCGAGTCCCACACAGGCCGCAGGTCTAGCAAGCGTGCGGTTATGGTGCATAAAAGCATTCTCCTCCGAAAAAAAATCTTAACAGAACGAAATAAATATTTTATACTTAGTCTTTATTTTAAAAAAAAATACCTTAGTTGTTCTTGAGGCTGCCAGACGAAATCTTGACAACAATTAACGGCTTAACGTTCTTGTAGAGGCAGGAGGGTGTTAGCAACTTGAATTAACAGAATACAAACTGTAAGGGAATTGTATTAATTTCAACTATATTTTATGGTTTTTTTTTATACTAACTCAGTTGGCAGACAGGCTCGCAGCCCACCTGATGGTAAGCGGCCACTGCGGCCTATTTCATTGAGGGACGCTTCACCTAGAAGCGTCGCTCAATGTGCTGCCAGACTGTAGACTCATCTGATCTTTGAGCCTCTGATTTCAAGTGTACTGGCTCCCACATTAATTTTGCCGGAACACAGCCAGAGCTGTTATGGCGGCAGATTTTACCTGTGGGGGTGGTAGCTAGCCAGTCGGACTCTGAAAAAGCCCTACCACCAACCAGACCCAAGGTGGGAATCGAACCCACGACCTCCGTGATTTTATACCCGAGCCGCGTAGCCACTGTTCCACGGAGGCGGTTTGACTTGGAAAAACTCATGAAAATGCGATGTACAACTTATAGCACCGAGTATGCCAATATAAATAAATATTTGGCAGGCCCCATGGCATATTAAATAATACTGACCTAGCTCTATGCACTATGGGCCATGGGTTCGATTCCCACCAAGGACAAACATTCAAGTGATGAACTTTCGTGTTTTTCCTGTGTTTGGATGTTTATAATAATATGTATTAAAGTATAATGTTTAATGTCCTCCACCAACCCGCACTAGGCCAGCGTGGTGGAGTATGGCCCAGACTATCTCACAATTGAGATAAGGCCTGTGTCCCAGCAGTGGGAACGTATATAGGCTGATGATGATGATAATGTTTTAATATAATATGCATTCTTACTTTCGGGTCAGATCAATTTTTGATGTTGTTCATTTATTTATTTAATTAATCACAGCGTTACAAGGCATGGCTTGTAAAAACAGCTAAACATAACTTTACAAATACAAACAGATATAGTACATGTTCCTGTACACAAACCGTCCTCTCTTGTATGAAATAGCCGACGCCTTAGCCATTACATCAAATCAATCATCATCATTGATGACAATTTTCCCTGCAAATGTATTCCATTTCCATGCATGCTGAGTTAAGACTGATAACGTTCCACGAAAATGTGTTTAATTAAGTAAAGGAAATACATACCTAAGTAGTCAATAAATCAATTTTCGTTTCTATCGTACAAATAATTACACGTTAGACATGATTTACATCTTTCTAGTAGCAACACTGCCTGCCAGTCGTACTACTTTCATAACCTATTGCTTTAATTCTAAATCAAATTATATCAAGAAAATGTGCATGTGCATGTGCAATGGGAATTGGACAAAAAAAGTAAGGTTATTCTTAAAAAAATTGGTTGAAACGCCTATTGCTCACCTAATGCTAAGCTGCTGCTGCCATCCTTCAACACCCCCTGCGTTATAGTATGACCACATGTATGAGTGGTCACTTGCCCGTCTTGCCTAGGTGGTTACGGTACCTACGTAGCTAGTTTAGCCCATTTTTTTCGGACGAGAATGCGTTTATGCACCATAACCGCAGGCTAGCTATTAGACCTGCGGCCGTGTGTGGGACACGAGACTAGTGTCCACTACCCACTAAACTCCCCCGGTTTCCCCTTCACTCAAATTGGGACGAGCCGGTGCCTACCTTGTGGCTATTGACCAGCCCATAGTAGTTTAACCCAAGAACTCTCCAACTTAAGTCGAAGCTGCCATACATTCTAATAAGAGAGAATTACCTAATTCCTTTATAAAAATACTAGCGGGCGCCCGCGGTTTTACCCGCGTGGTTCCCGTTCCCGTGGGAAATGATCAATCAATCAATTCAATTTTTCTCGCCGTAAAAACCATCCTTAAACTCCAACGAACATTTAAAAAAAAATTGGCCAAATTGGTCCAGGCGTTGTTGAGTTATGCGCTTACCAACACATTTTGCGATTCATTTTTATATTATAGATTACCGCATGTGACTACCTATAGAACAGTCCAAGAACTTTTTTACTCTTCTACAGCAGTAGCTTAGCATTAAGTGAGCTGTGTACTTGCCTACCAACTTTAATAACAATAATCTTTAATCGCTGCACTTAAAATTAAAGAAGTAGCACAATAAAAGGGAAAATTCTGTAGTAACACTACGTGCGAATAGTCATCGTACTTATTATAAGTGAAAATTTAGTAAAAAAAGCGCGTTGGTGATTGCAACTTTGCTATAAAGAAATACCTACCTTTATGTGCACGCACACCTAGGCAGTATTGTGAAGGTAGTATTCAAACATCACATCGACTCAAACATAAATGGAGCAATAGAAAAATAATTGGAGTTCATAACGCGAAAATACCAGCCTATAAAAATCGCAGTCAATGTGCACTGCAATTTATAAATAGAAGGGGTGTTTTGATTAATTTGCATCCACGAGTGTGTCACGAGAAAGAGACGGCCTATTTCGATTATGATGCTAGAGCGAGAGGTGGAAATGCTCCGATGCACGCTACAAAATGTACTTTTAGTGTTTGTGTTTTACATTATACTGTATTTTGTATTGTCATATTGTGTTAGGTTCACTTGTTTTTAGCATAAAATATGCAATAGACGAATACGGGTCATATTCTAATTAGGAATAAAAACAATAGCTCGGTGTTGATGCATTTCACTTGTCGCATATAACGCAGTGGTCGCTTATATCATTAGTAACTATTTAATAATCTGTGCTGATGACAAGCTGAAAGACCGCTAAAAATATTAGTTTATTTTAGATAACGTAACCTCATTCTTGCGCGGCTCCCAGCGAAAGTAACCACTTGCATTCGCTCACATCACCTTTACATCGCGCCAGACACCCGGCTGATTATAAACAATCTCCCACTTATAATAACATCACTTGACCACGGTTCACTTACCGTTTGAAAGCTCCACTGCTTAGGTTTCAGCACTGAGGATAAAATAAGTGTTTCGGACAAAACAAACGTAAACAGAGGAAACGCGGGCGTTGCACAGTGTATCCGCGGTGGTATCGGTTCGAGTTTTTTCGCGGTTCTCGCGTCGCGGTAATGTGACGTTTTTATGTTGGATTTTTGTTTTTAGGGATTGTTTTGAGGAGTGCGTTATAGGATTGCAAATGCGGTAACGTCGAGTTGGAGCGTGCGCAGTGGAGGCCGGGGAAGTACTGTCGGGCGACGGTAGGCGGCGCTGCAAGGCGGCGTATTGATAAAAGCGCAAGGGACGCGGTCCTAGCCAGATCTATGCGATCTGCGAGCTGTGTCGCTGTCGCGCGATCTTCAGCGATTTATGACCAACCTTGAACTCGGTACATGCTATCGGATATTAGATAATGAACATTAATATAAAATAATGCCGCGACTACAGCACGGAGGGCGTTTGTTACAACATCACTCTTCCGCTTGTCATTTAGGCGACTTATTGGAGAAATAATACTGTCACGGTTAGAATAATAACGTAATATAAACAATAATATGTGTAATGTGTACATATACAATAATAATTATGGGTATTATCCTATACTCATATGGCTGGCATTTTGGCCGTAAATCCTGCCTATGCAAAAGGGCCGTGGGTTTAACAAACACTTTGATGTAAGATTTTAAGAATATAATATAATATAGTTAATATTATTTGATTCCTCTGTCGATCCATGTCAAAACGATGTTGTCTAACAAAAACTTCCGGGATACGTGGTCTCCAGTCAGCAGAAATATGTCCATATCAAAGATCGGGTTAGTAGTCGATTCGCACGAAAATAATTCGCACTAAAGTGCGAATCGACAACTTTCAAAAATAACATTATTTTTAGTAGTCGATTCGCCCGAATGAATTTTAATCGCGTGCGAGTCGACCCCTTTAAGAATTGATAGTAGGCGATTCGCACTTTTGCAGTATGTGGATAAAAAACAATCAAAGTACAGTCGTGTACAGGAAATCTTTATAATATTTATAATATTATTAACATATAAATCTTACAGCATACAGAATCAATTAAATTTCAAATGTTATTTTTTTTTCGGACAGGAAACATGTTAAATTATAAACTAATATCATTAAGCGTTAAATTATATTTGAACACTTTAATATTAAAATGACACCAAAAATTAGAAACGTGTTAAGGACAGCGGAGACAAAATCTCAATTTATGCTTATACTAGGTTAAATTTTATTTTGTTACGTAGGATTTATTGTAAATAAGTGAAATAAATATAAATCCAATTAGTTACGTAAGAACTGTAATAGGTATAGTTTTGTAAGAACTTTTTACGTAGAGATAAGATTCTAATAAGAAAAATTGTTGTAATCAATATGTAAGTTATGTTTTCTAATTAGAATTAACCCGAACTTTAGAACGATGTTAAGATACATGTATATTCTAATTGGAAAAATTAAAGTAATAAGCAAATAATGTCATCTTGCATAGTGAAAATGCAAGCGAAATTGTGTAAGTTTAACGGGGCTCTCTTTAAGGTATTGCTCCGAGGTACTTAAGCGATATGGGTTGGTCAAAAAATCATTCCTTAGTGTACGACCATCAAGATAGGATTAAGAAGAAGAATAAAGGAATTAAGGAACCTTCTTGGAAAAAAACCTGTTTCCTTCAGTCCCCAACAAAACAAATATGTATTGCTTGTCTGTTTTTTTTTACAACTTATACGAATACTTTGATAATTTTATCATAACATTTTATTTATTCACGTAGGTACAATTTCTTTTTTTTAATATTCGCGCCAGCGAGTGAGATAATTACTTTTAGTTTGTAAGAGAGGTACATTGTTTTGATCAGAGCTCTCGCCCCGGACATACTTATTTGATGAGTCATAGAAACCAAAGGATACCGACTTGAGCTTTGGTCGGCTTATTGCCGCCGTGCTTCTAGCTAACAGCTAGGGGGGTGAGGAGCAGGGTATTTCGTCGCACCCCGCACCCTGCAGTGTAATAAGCGTGAGAGCGCTATTTATTACACGCTTTACGTAATACGTTTATACATATTCGTTTCTAATTTTTGGTGTCATTTTAATATTAAAGTTATCAAATATTCTTATATTATATTATTCGAATTTTATGACATTAATTTATGTTGTGTTTATGCTTATTTTTATAACTAAAACCTAGTTAAATCAGTCAAACCTAGAAATAAAAACATAAAATAACCTGTATTACTGTTAATCTTAAGTGTACTATGTATGTGTCCCTTACCTATTCGCGCTATTCTCGGCCGCCACTCCTTATCGGCATCTATTGTGTATGAAAGATACTTTGCAAAACGAAGTTATTCAAAATGTGTCCTTATATTGGTTGCATTAGAGTGTATTTGATGTATGTAGTGCGGTTCGCGCCTGGCGTAACTCAGCTACGACGCGGCTATTACCTACATTTGGATACGAATCTACCTACTTTGTGTACATACCGTCAACTCATTTTATATAACAAACTGATATTTAATTAATGATTATTTAATGTAGTGACCGGTTTTCTATTTTATGAAATATTTTTGTTGTGATGAAGTGAATTTACGATTCTAATTGAACTGATTTGTACTTTAGTTTTATAATTTATTTATTGTAATGAAATTAATTAATTATCATTTTAATGCATTCAGTCTATCGTTTTACTAAGGTAGATTTTTTGCTTTTAATGAAGTTTTAATTTGCTAAATATGTATTTTTATCTAACTGATTTCTCTTACTAAAGTTGATTGATAATTTTAATTAACTTGCTTAATAATTTATGTAAACGAATTTACTGTCTTAAATGAAGTTAGTGATGTTTTGAATTTGGTTAATTTTATAATTTTATTTATTTACTTAAGATTATTTATTTTATGATTTTAATTTAATTTAATAATTTAATTTAATAGTTTTTTTTAAATAGATATACATATGTGCTTTTAATCTAAATTGTTAATAATTTACATATTAATAAAGCACCAGAGGCAAAAGTATTAAAATAGATTACATAAGTAGTTTATAAATTTGTATAATCTCATTTTAAGTAAAACTTGTAGTTTTTTATGAGAAATAAATGTCTTTAAACCTAAATATAATTTAACGCTTAATGATATTAGTTTATAATTTAACATGTTCCCTATCCGAAAAAATATAACATTTGAAATTTTATTGATTCTGCATGCTGTAAGGTATATAGACAGCGAATAGGTTAATATTATTATAAAGATTTCCTGTACACGACTGTACTTTGTTATTTTTTTATGCACATAATATTGCAAAAGTGCGAATCGCCTACTATCAATTCTTAAAGGGGTCGACTCGCACGCGATCAAAATTCATTCGGGCGAATCGACTACTAAAAATAATGTTATTTTTGAAAGTTGTCGATTCGCACTTTCGTGCGAATTATTTTCGTGCGAATCGACTACTAACCCCAAAGATCACGTCGATTGTCGACCAAATGCCTAGACCCTTTTGGGAGTGAAAGAAAAACCGGGGTACCTACTTCAGTCGGTAGTATGAGGAACGTCTTTACTCCTGAGACACACACACACAAGGCTGCCAGATTTCGCTATCCCGTGTTTATGGTGCTTCAAGGCATTCTTCTCCGCAAAAAAGAAAATGCCACGTCTGTTGCCATAGCAATTTATTAGCAAAGATTCTCTTTTGCTTTCCCTTAGCTGCCATTGTAAAAAAACAATCTGTGAAACTTGTAAACAATTGGCAGGTCAGTGAGCCGGTCCGTGTAGGCCTATCAAATTACGATTCCAGTCACGCCCAAGATTAGTTCGTACTTCGTACCTACGCCTGAATATTCATACGAGTCATCGCCGCTTGTCCTTAATCTCGTAAGTCTTGTGAAAACGATTTTATAATAATACAACCTATTTACTTGTCAGGGTATAGAGGATTCCAACCCTTGTTTTGCAAACGGCTTTAAACGTAGGTACTCGTTATCGGAGTCGTATGGCAGAAGTTGCAATGGTTACCCTGAACTTGATTGTAAAAGAACTGAGGTAAATAAATTGCTAAATCGTCCTTATACATTTCTGAAGTCTAAAAGCATGTTGCGTGCAATTTCCTACTCTTTGATTGGTTGTAAGAATTTTTCAAAGTTCGGCTACTACGGGAGAAGTTTGGCATCTAAGCCGCTAGAACAGGTATTAGCTACGCATGTAGATAGGTACTATTTCGGAAATATTCATGTCATAAAATAAAATTAAAAAAATAACTACAGAAATGTACATTTGTGCATATCTTTAGAAAGATTGCACCAAAATTATCTTTTGAAATAAAAACAAATAGGCTAAAACATCACAAGCATACATATACAACACCCTGAGTTGATACTTGACATTTCTCAGTAAAAATGCCTTTGGGATAACATCGTTGTATTGATGCCTTAAACATATTTGTTGTTTAATGCTATATGGAGCTACGCTAAGACTCTACAGATATTCTTGTGATAGATGTGGTGTGTGCGGGGCGCGCTGACCTTGAAACGTTGCACTTGTGAACGTCCCCCCACCTTTTACCACCTACTGACGTAAGGAGCGAAACTCACAGCGCTCTTCTTTATTTACTAACTACTTCGTTTGAGAACACCATTTAACCCTTTCCCCGCCACGCTTTTTTCCGAAAATGGTGCCCCACACGCCACGACCATTAAAAAAAAAATTCCAAAAAAATTATTAGGTTATACTCAACTCATTCAGGCAAGTAAAAATACAACGTTTCTTGATCATGTTTTTTTGTCTGATATATCAGACATTGGCGTGGTGGGCACGAAAATGGTTTGTCTGATATATCAGACATTGGCGTGGTAAGGGTTAAAGTAGGTCTGTGAGTTTAAGAGTACCTCAATCAAGTTGAAGAGTAAGAATTTTTTTTTTTTTTTTTTTTATAATGGACTCTATCCCGCGCCTTTTTGTGGCGCGGTGATTCTGCCAATGTCAAGTGGATGAGGGAGATTCTCCTTGCGTTAAAACATTGGTGTTAAGATGTTTTAACGCTTCATGGAAACACTGGAGGATACTCTCAAGGTCACGGGGGAATGGACGCCATTGCGGTAAGAGCGTCTCATCTACCGATGAGACACACTACACGCAATACCCGTCCATTCAGTCAATTTGTTTCAATTTTCTTATTTATGACACTTCGTTACACTTTACTGAATGAAAATCACACCACTTTTCAACACCAAACTGCACTAGATCACAAATAAAAAGATTTAAAACTAAAAGAGAAAAAAAAAATTACAAGTCAATGTCTCGGTAGAGTGGTTTAAGTAACTGGTAGCAATTTTGGATTCCTGGGTTCAATTTCCAAAACACAGCTGTCTGTAATCACTAATCAGCATTTGGTAAGCGTGGTCAGGTCACAGATTATGAAATACATAGTTACTTTAGTACCCATAGTTGTAACGATGACTCGATTTCAGTAACGGAAGTCTTAATTCTGAGATGAATAGGCTAATTACTTTACTAAATTTATTTAATGGGAGATATTTTTTCAATAAATATCTAATAAAAGAAAGAAAATCTATTTCTAATAAATTTTTCTTATGTGAAGTAGGTATGACGATATGTTATTTATAAATTTAATATACGTTGTTTAGTTTCCGTATCAGGCTTAATTTTACACGGGGACTTGGAACTACGCAATGACTAATGATGTTAATGATACATTAATATTACCCTAACCATATTCAAAAGAGAAGCGCTTCTGAACTTGTCAACATTAAACATTAACGAAGACCGTGTACGCTTAGATCCGAGTGAATTTCTTAGACAATTTAAATATTAATGGAAGCTTAAATACGCCTGAGGCGACTTTGGAGATTAGGGCTACAGTGAACTCAAAGTCTTTGCAAGCAAACGGTTGGAATTATTAAACATAATTTAATCGAATTTTCATGGAAAATTGAAAGTACTTTTATTATGTGAAATCTGGTGGGACGACTATTATCAAAAAGGTGTTCAATTTTGACAACTGTAGTAATGAATACATAATAATAAATCCTTTTTTTTTTCTCGGAGGAGAATGCATTTATGCACTATAACCGCAGGCTAGCTAGACCCGCGGCCGTGTGTGGGATTCGAAACTGAAGCGTTGACTTCCCACTAAATTCCCCCGGTTTCTCCTTGACATCCGATTAGGACGAGCCGGTGCCAGCCTTATGGCTATTGACTATGGCTATTGACCAGCCTATCCCCGGGTATAATAACAAATCCCTGGAAAATGATTTTGTTTTTTTAGAAATTTTATCCTTATATCTATAGTTGCTAACTATAATATATGTAGATGGCGCCATGTGTAAGACCTCCAAAGATGGGAATAAACAGCCTTCCGCCCGCAGTTTCACCCGCGCGTAATTTCTTTTTTAAAATATCCCCCCCCCCCCTTCACCCCAAATTTCTAGGATCAAAAGTACCCTATTTCACCCGGAGATAGAGTAGCTTTCCAACAGTGAAAGAATTATTCAAATCGGTTCAGCCGCTCACTAGCTTCGGAGCCTATTCAATACAAATAAGCAAACAAACAATCAAATCTTTCCTCTTTATAATATTAAGTATAGATTTAAACAACCGTAGCGATGAGACCGACCTCTAATCCTATCACAACCTAGACACAGAGATGTTTAACTCCAACCAACCCTTCAATTATATATCCCGTAAACACTCCAATTTACACTATCGTGTTTACATCAACAAATACTATGGAGCTAGCAATGGATGAGGCGATAGCATCCTCGCAATAAACAAGCTAGTAGCCACTTAGCTACAAAGCTTCAGATAACAGATAACTAAACTTGCTACTGGTTTTGTTGTTTTTAATTGGTATTAGCCTTTCTGGGGATATTAATATAGGTAATGTAAAACGTCAATAAACAAAAGACAATGACAGAATAATAAAGAAGGAAGAGAACAGCGTACCTTTTGTTTGTTCTGGAAGGGATTCGAACTACAAATCCGGGCGCAAAGGGCTATTAATTTTATTATTAAAAAATATTTTTTCATTATTATTAAGTAGAGAAGAGCACTTATTCTCTTTATTCATTTTCACATTAATCAACGTTTATCCAATTATCACACTTTTTTTCGTAAATTACCTACAATGTCAAAAGCACGTCAGACGTACCTAACACTTTGGACTTTGTACCACTCTTATGTCGGGGGCATAAGTGCTATTATCGAACTGCAAGTGTTTACCGTGATGTGCTGTTGACCGTACCATTACGAATTTAAAATTTAATAAAAATAAATCATAATGATATTTGATGCTTAAAAAATTGAATGGTGCAAAGTTTCATACTGAGAAATCGAATCACACAAAATAATATATTAAGTTCTAAAACGGACGCATAATTTTACTGCTCTCGAGTTTAGAATTCCAACCGATTTATGTAACTGGAAGTGTTGCCAAGATAAAAGTAATTACAAATTATAGTAACAATTACATTCAGTGGATTATTTATTGATGCAGGGATGTTTATTTATAAATGTTACTGGATGCACTAGTGCACCTACCACCCTGTCTCAAAGAAGACCAATTTATGAGTCATATCTTTGCAGTTTGCAGTTTGCACCTTGTTTAGAGAGCGAGAGAGCCGAAGACCCGAAACCCTCTCTTTTATACATTTTATTGCTAAAAAGATGATGAAGCTCGAGTGATAGTGATGTTTAATGGAAATGACATTATTATGAAAACTTAAAATTAAAAATATAAAAAGTTACCAGAGTTGGTAATGAAAAACCATCACGCCATAATTGAAATACGACAGAAACTTTCTAACAAAAACCAATGTATCAAACTGTACAAAACAGTACAAATTCAGTATATTTAATATTTAAATTAATATTTACATGGTATCACTGGTGACTACGGATCTCCATCCAGTCCCACTTAAGCCCAATATTTTAGTTTTTAGTCTCTTTTTATTACTTTTGACGACTAATGGCGGACCGAGGGTCGTTTTGTGTTAACAATCTTGCCGAAATGCGAATCAGACGATAAAGTTGCTAATCTTTGCATCGAAAAATGCAAGTAATGATGTAAAATTAATAATTAAACCGAAGTTGAAGATTGCTAATGTTTTATTCGTGCGGTAGAAACACGAAACAACTAAAAAAAGATCCTGAAAGAAAACTAATGTTGTGTTTTCAAATTGAGCTGTGATAGAGTAGTGTTTTAATATGTCGCTTTTAAAGATAATACCTTGTCATGACGATGAAGCCAGAGCTCGGTAACCACCAAAGCCAAACCTTAAAAACCAAAGTAAGCACTTAACAAAAAATATTTAAAAATTTATCTATTTGCTGTATTAGTAACGTCAAAAAAGGTCTACAGGTCAACGACCTCTCATTGTTTTCCAAAACGAGGCAATAATGCATTAAAATGACATATAAAAAATTTAAAGGCCGTAAAAACACTAGATGCCATAAAATGATGTACCAGCTTACACAGGCATGGAGGCCGTCCAATGCAAAAATACTTGCAAATGTCTGTAGCAAGTTTACTATGACCTGTCTCTGCGCGCGTTGTCTTCGAGGTTGGAGGCAGAGTGTAAAATTGGAGAGATCTTCGTAGAGTGGTTGGGTATTTGTATGCACCGAAGTACATCGCTGCTAATGACCGTTGATTGATATTTATGAGTTTGGAAATGACTGCTATCGCATGACGTGAGCGTCGCCGCATCGGCTTTATGCATCAATCAGCCAGCCAGCTTGGACATTACCGTCCGTGAGAATTGCGGTGACATTTTCGCGAATTTATCGTGAACACGAAGAGCCGAGGGATAATTGGCTCGGACGGATATTAATTATTTTTTGACTGATAATTACTCTTGACTGAAAGTTCTCCTCTTTCGGTCACATTGACGTATGAATGTTTTTCTGGTGAAATCTTTTTGTTAATTGTTTACTTTTTGATGCCGTTAATATCAATTTTTCTGGCGTAGGAAATACGTATTTTGAATATTATTTACAGACCAAACAAATAAAAGTATTTGTTTGTTTGTTTTTGGAAAAAAGTTTCCAGAAAAAAAACACTACATAATTAATAGAAAAGACACCAAATTAAAATAGACATCCTACAAGACACAACATATTTTTTAGTACTCTGAGGAAGTTCAACACACGACTTTTGTTGTAGAAGCAGACTTCTCAATCATTCCACCTAATTAGTCGTCTCATTAAGTCCTTTTTCTACTATATACCTACTATGAATACGAATTTATAGTTTTCAATGACCTCTAGCGTAGCGAATTCCCTATTCGTTTATTCTTAAAGGCATCTATTTTAATCTCGTCTGGGTACAATAATTAGATTTGTATACAAAATAAGCTTTTGAACTTGTTCAATTAACGAATTGCTGTTAAATTAATAGAAGGCATCGAAAATATCTTAGACATTAGACAGTGATTTGTTGCTGCTTAAGAAAGCTAATTAAAAGTAGGTTCCTTCCTGGCCTGCATATCTGTAAATGACTTAGATAATTCAGTAAGTAATTCATGAATTTTAAAAGATTTTGAGAAATGAATGAACCAATAAAACATGCAAATAAAGAATAAATTAGATCATAGATAATAAAAGTAAGAAAAAACAAGTCTATTTACTTTTTTAACATCATTGAATCTCAGAATGACTGCTCAGAGTTATCTCGTTTCGTATTTCTAACGTCGAGTACGAGGCGGTATTTATCGTAATACTTATCTATCCCTAAGAAAAATATCGCTCAATATTTTTACTTTATTATTATATAAAATAAACAGATAATAGAGTTCCAGATCAGATTTATTTCTCGAAACGAAATGAAATATCATAAAAGTGACCTAGCCCTTTACACCCGAGCTTAAACAATCGTGAGTTTTGACTTTAAAAAATTCTACACTGCACACGAAACAACTTCTGCGGACGCAACCGTCGTCGAACGATCGTGAGACTATCTGAGAACCCGCGAAAACACACTTTATTACTATAGGAACAGGTTGGGACGCGTCAGTTGCCCGGAAGACAAGAGAAAGATGGCTGCGTTTTTTGACCACGCGGCTCGAACAAGTATGTATTTAATATTTTCGTAATGCTAATGGTTTACTAACTTTTTTTATGTAAGTTTCTACTTTATTAGTTGTTTGACAATACTACATATGTTTTTTGTACATTGCTTTATTTATCGGTTTATACTATTACTCGAAAATTAAACTCGCACGATCGTGGTACCTCGGCTGTACTACGTAAACTTAATAACAAATGTTACTCTGTCTTTTGCCTTTATTTATGTGTTTTAAATGCCTTAAAATGTATGTTTATTTTTACTTTTAGAGCGTCTACTCATGGAAGAAGAAATTTGTGACCTTTTGGCGAACGGCAATATCTTGGATTTTGAGGATTTGGACGAAGATGGCACAGAATTCGATTCAGACGTCTTGTTCCGGCAAACTGAAGACGACGTCTCAGAGGAAGAGCAGGATGTTGAAGAAATACCATCTTCCTCCGTGGCCACTGTACCAAAACCACCGTCACCACCATATGAATTGCCGGACCCGCCAAATTTAAGAACGACTGCGTGAGAATCTTGATCTTCTCTACGAGAATCAAGATGTTCGCCTTCCACAAGTGACAGATCGAGATCGCCAGTAAGTAGCCGTGGAATAAGATCTTCAAGAGGGCGAGGGGCAGCATAAGTAGGTACCTAGAATTATCAGAAAGCGAATATGGAAGCAAACTTCTTTTACAGAAAAGGCTCACAACTATGCTATTTTGATTGACAAGGTAAAAGAAACATGTAACAAATTGGAAAGAGTTCCTGGATTCTACTCGATTGACGAGCAGATGACCCCATTCACAGGACGCTGTAAGCTACGGCAGGTCGTGAAAAATAAACCACAACCTGTAGGCCTGAAAAATGTTTCTAGAGTCAGGCGCTAAGTACTTCACTGCGGAACAGCTCCTAAGCCTCTACAGAGCTCAAGTTCGTCCCTGCATGGAGTATTGCTGCCATCTTTGGGATGGTTCTGCTCGATACTAGCTGGCTGCTTTGGACTCCATCGAGCGGCATGCGAAGAGGCTTATCGGTGACGATACTTGAGATACGATACGATCGAGAGCTTGCAGAGCCTCGATCATCGTAGGAGGATTGCTTGCCTCTCCGTATTTTACAGACTCCACTTTGGTGAGTGTGCTGCTCAGCTGCACGATTTGGTTCCACCAGCCCCGTTCCATTATCGAACTACTAGACTCGGTCAGGGACTCCATCCGTATACAGTGGTGATACCGCGCGTACGAACTAAGCGATTTGCTTCATCTATCTTGATACGGACTGCGTGGGAGTACTGAGAGTAAAATTCTCTGCCAGGATCTATCTTTCCTACACAAACTTGGGGCTCTTCAAGGCCAGAATTTACGGGCTTTTTCTAAGCAAGCGCGCTCCATCGTAGACCGCATAGTTGTTAAAAATCAGGCAACTTTGTGGTCAAGTGCTAGCTAATCGAAATATAAAAAAACGTTCCTATAATAACTAATAACTTCCAAAAACAACACTTCCAAAAAGACACTAGTTGTCTTAAAAAAATATTATTTTGTTAAACTTAAAATAAATATAATGTTTATAATAATTATTAATCGTTATTTTATTATTTTTCTTGTTTTATTACAATACAATAATACAGACTCACGATCGTGCGACTTACAATTATTTCCTGAAACTCACGATCGTGAGGGTCTGATTACTGGAGACCAGGTACACCAGGATTTTTTTCAACATTTTTCTCTTAATTTTTGAACACTATGGAAGTCAAGGAATAACAATTAAACACGTTATAGAAGAACTTCATCTCTCGGGTGTAAAGGGCTAGAGTAAATAAAAGTATTGAAAACGATCAGGAGAAAAGAAAACGCCTGCACAAATACAAACAGTGATGTTGCAACCTCATGATTTGTACAGTAGATATTTTCAAGGATAAGTTACGCGTAGAAACGATAACAACATTGTTACTTCTCATAATTTTCTTTTCAGGAGGAAAATTTTGAAATACTCTTAAGAAGCGATTAAAAGTTTGCCTTAACTTAAGAGGAAATATTAACACCTACGTGTTAATATTCCATCCGAAGTTTAAGCAATACGAAGAAAGTACCTATTTAGTACCTATGACTTAAATTGTAATTGTTGTAGGTACTTCAGAAATTGTAGACTTTAAAGGATAAAATAAGTATATTATGCAACTTCCCCGTTAGGACTGACGTATGCCTTGTATCCCAGAATACTAATACTCAGTTTTATTCATACTCAGTTCCAGTAACGAATCGACATGGTTTTTTTCTAATATGAGGATAGTTTGGGATATTAATGGGCTTGCCTCGAGTACCTTTAATTCAAGGGCCGGGCAAAATTTTCTTCGAATAGGTATTTAGAAAAAAAAGCTCGGTTTTGTTTTCACCTGCAGGTTGAGTACGCTTAATGATTAGGTAGGTACGCCAGTGACCCATCGGTAAACAATGACCGAGGCCTTCCCTGCATGAGACATGATTAAAATGACACTTACGTAAAATAAAAAAGTTGTTTAGATGAAATATCGCGCCAGATGTGGCACAGCAAGGTGGCTGAAGCATGTATTCAGTTACAACTTACAAGACATAAACTACTAAACACGCTTAGCGAGCCTCGCCCGACGGGCTCGTAATAAAAACGACTGTTTACGCGCCGTAAGCGGACACTCTTCGCCTGGCTCTAGTTACTAGCACAATCGCCCAAGTCGCACTAACTTGCACCGTTTGCACGTTCACTAAACTGTTTGAGAACTTTTCGTCTAAGATATTATCTTCAGTCTGAGGCGTGAGGTTTACTCCTTATTGACTCGACAACACTAGTTGGGCATGCCATGCCCCATACAACAAAATAAAACTCCCGGCACTCTGAAAAAGGCGCTGCTTCGCCCCCAGAAAAACCCGCAAGAGGCGGTAAGTGAGGCATTCCGGCGCTCCACCTAATCTGTGAACACCGGACAAATGGCTACCTAAAATTTAAGTCCCTTTAATCTTACCATATCTACAATATTTATACCTTTCATACCAACTGATACCAACATGTGTCAGGTAGTAGAGCTTTTTAATTTTGCTGCGATACAATTATTTCTTTTTACCTGATATTTAGAAAATAAAATGTATTCAACCCCTACTTTCAGCCTCACTGTCTGTGGTCAGCCTCTTTTCCTCCTAAGGTTATAATAAATGGTGTCATTAACACCTTATTTTCTTTATCAGAAAAATACATCCGAAAACATACATATCTTGTAGACCTAGTATCTAAAAGTTTGTTTATTTCTATGTTAATACTTTCAAAAGCTCATTGAGAGTCTGACGTCTGAAATTCATTTTAAAAATTTGCAATTAAGTTAGAAATATCTTGTTTATTAAGACTTTACTAGGAAGCGTCGCTCAATGTGCTGCCACACTGTAGGCTCTCCTGGGGCCTTAGACAAAGTAACATTTTGACAGCGATAGCGAAATTCGCTAACTTCAAATTGTATGGATTTGACAGGTGCCTTAGAAAAGTCACGTGGTCAATCGATATTGAAAGTACGGGTTTTGACATTCGCCATCGCAAATTGAGCGCTAACGAACGTCATAAATGCCGCTTGTCTAGGGGGGCAGATCTTGATTCCAACGATTTGAAGTGTACTGGCTCCCACAAAAATATTGCTAGAATATAGCTAGAGCTGTTATGGCTGCAGATTTCAGCTAGCCAGTCGGAATCTAAAAAAAGTCCTACCACCAACCAGACCCAAGGCGTGAATCAAACCCACGACCTCCGAGTTTCATACCCGAGCGGCTTAGCCACTGTTCCACGTAGGCGGTCAAATAAGTACATCAGTCTATCCTTGTATGTATGCAAGCTACTCGTGTGCATTCCTAGTGGCGTGACGTCAGCAACTGCAAGCCCGCGATACTCAAGGGCGCTCGGCACTGAAGGGCACTCCAGAGTGCATCCGCCACAAAGCACTATTCAGGTCAATCGATGCAGGGATGTTTGAATTTTATCTTTCCTGCTTGCTAGGTAATTTTAGGTGAGGGCTATTAAATTCTACTTTGGATTTTTTAACTATGTGTACGATAGAGGGCTTATTTTTATGTGTTCGAATAGCATTTGGTAATATCTCGATCTGCTCTGATTTTCAAGAGTCGTGGATTCTTGGATTATTCTGGCTGACACACAGAATAAACGGTCATGATGAAAATTTGTGTTTTTTATGGGTCTAGATTATTATTAGCTTTTCAAGTTTAATAAGGTGTGTATGTGTGGTGCCTTAACAGATTATTTTACCCATAACTTAAGTTCAAAAGCTACTTTGGAATAAGTCAACGAAAAGTTATAATGATGTCGTACATTTATATTCCTTTAATAACTCTACCCCGCATTTGTTTATTAAGTAGTATAAATCATTTTGGGCCATTTTTACCGTAATAAAAAAGTTTCTAGTAATTTATCGGTAGATAACGTAGGTGTTTCTATTGTTAGTTATGGTAGGAAAAACAGATTGAAGTGCAAAAGTAATTTTTATGAATCCATTTATAGAATAAATTATTTCATTTCTTTATTTTACTCAGAGCCAGTTTCACCAGCAGTGTAGTGTAAGATAAGTTCCCAATAATGTATCTGTCGGACATAAATGACTCTGAGTTCTTTCTTTACAAAAGGTTAACATTTACAAAACATTTATAAATGTAAATGTAAATTTACAAAGGTCACTGGGCAACTTAGTATGAAAACTATACCCACGGCCTACAAAAACAAAATTGGTTTGGATGTTTAGATAAACTTCCCTAGTTTACGAAGATATATGTCGCGTCAATGTAGAGTATGGGAATCTGCCCAAAAATTAAAAATAAAATATAAGTAACATCCTCTAGTGATAAGACATTTTTAGACTATTTGCATTGAATGGGTGTCTTGATTACACGCTGGAGCAACTGAACTCGTCGTGTTCGTCTGCCCCCTCTAACAATACAAGTCTGTTGGGCACCTAAATGATATCACGAAGATATATGTCGCATCAACGTAGAGTATGGGAATCTGCCCAAAAATTAAAAATAAAATATAAGTAATATCCTCTAGTGATAAGACATTTTTAGACTATTTGCATTGAAAGGGTGTCTTGATTACACGCTGGAGCAACTGAACTCGTCGTGTTCGTCTGCCCCCTCTAACAATACGAGTCTGTTGGGCACCTAAAGATAGTTGTATTTTAGATTTCTCCCGCGTTTAAAAAAAAAAGAACTCCACAAAATGAAATGTAGGCTAGCACTCACTAATTTAAAAATAATTTGATATCTGTAGGAAATATTTCGAAGATCGGGTCAGATTATGCCCAATGACCTTTACATTTACATTTATAAATCTAAGATATCTATCAGATAAAATAAACAAGAGCTTTCATGCAAGTGGTGAAACTGGCCCTATTATTATATTCATTACTAGCTGCCCCGGTGAACGGTATCACTCCATTTGACAGGTAGAACAGTTTGTATGGGAAAATAAAATTGTTGTTTTTTACTAAAAACTTTTACTCGCTTTTTTTTTCATATTTTCTCATCGTTTAAACCTTTCCACGAATATTTCAAGAATCGGTTCAGCCGTTCTCGAGTTTTAGCGAACAGCATTTTATTTTTATATAGATTTTATAATCCCCTTGTGTGTTTGCTGCTAACAGTCCAAAAATATAAATAAGCTTATTTCCTACCCTTACACAACGCCCCTGTGGCCTAATGGATAAGGCATCGGCCTCCTAAGCCGGGGACTGTGGGTTCGAGTCCCACCAGGGGTAGTACTGGATTTTTCTTTTGTAGTTTTTTTTTAGTATTTCCTGTTTTTTTTTAATATAACTATAACTGCGAATATTTTATTTTAATTTTGCTAGATTGGCATATTGATAGGAGGTATCCCATAAAGCAAATAAAGAAGAGTATAATTATAATCAATGAACGTAATTATACGTAATTCGTTTACATAAGCAGAGGCAGGCGGCAGCGGATTCAATATTGGTTCATACACTCAAGTTTATAATTATAAATCCAAAAAAAAAAATACAAAACATTTTCTTTTCTCATCTTTTTTTTTATTTGGCTATTAAAATGTTTTCTTTCTTTCTTATTTAAATTGTTTTACTCTATCCGTTTACCTTATATGTAATGCTTTGTTGTTTGAGACTGTTAGTAAAATGTTCAAGTACTGCTTTACATACGTGATGATACGTGAATTAGTATTATCCATATTGCTTAGTTTGGGGCTAGATTGCGCTGTGTGAATAATATTCAGAGATATTATTTATTTATTTATTTATTGATATTATAAAATGCTTAAGAAATTTGGTACAGATATAGACTAGACCTCGGGAAAGGATAATAATTATATAAATGATTCTTTTATCTCGCTTACCGCTCATTTTACACGGGATAACAGAAAAAAGTGATACAGCGGGGGATGTAGTAAAATCCTGGTATAAAATTGTCATGTAGGTATAATGGCGCCTAATCGACCATTGGGCACTTAAAAACTGAAAGTGTATAGTTATACATAACAGTATAACTTTGATCGTCTGTGCATAAACTCTAAATATCTGCGGTTAATGTCTCACGCACACAGGAGACTAGCCTGGTGTGAAGCGGCGTCCTAAGTTCTCAATTCTTCCACTGCCCACTTTGAGAAGACGGAAATCGACGGTAGAGTATTGTTAAAAAGTTAATATTTAAAATCCCAGGCTTCAAAAAAGATTTAACATAGGTAACTTTATTTTGATTAAAGAGGTAGAGATGAGAAAATGAGGTTTTTTTTATATTTAGACACTAAAACCTAAAACGCTATGGTTTTTATTATTAGTTAAACTACTTCATAAAAGGGAATCGGTAGCGGTAAGAAAGGTACTTCTCAAGATGTTTGGGCCAAAGGTTCGGGCTCACAAGATGCTCTGATGAAACTTGTGGAGAGTGAGGAAAAAGCCGAATTACAGCAACTCTTGGTTTACCCAAATGTCGTAAAAGAGACAAAAGGGTACAGGCTCCAATTGTTGGGCTACCTAGAGAGAATGGGTGAAGATCGTGGTGCGCCCAGAGCCTACCTTGCCAAACCTCAAGGCCAACGGCCGGTTGGCCGCCCCAGACACCGCTTGATCGACGGAGTTGAGACAGATCTCCGTGGACTTCGGATTCGGGACTGGCGAGAATCCCTGAAGAATCGGTTAAGGTGGTTGTTTATTTATTTATTTAAGCTTCATTGCACAAATCAAGCACAAAGGCGGACTTAATGCCTCATGGCATTCTCTCCCAGTCAACCTTTAGGCCAAGCAGAAAGAAAGAAAGAACGAAAGGAATTTGAGACGAAACCGGATCGGTGATAAGGAGTAGCCAAGATGGATTTGTGGGAAGAGCGGAGCTGACGAGTATGTGTCGAGCTAAGAAGACAAAGTAAACGGGAGCATGTGGATCGTTTAGGATAGAAAAAAGTGAAGTGAGTATTCTAACATTGCGACGAAGTCGGATAGGTAACCATTTAAGCTGAAGGCGGTAAGTGGAAATGTGATCAAATTTACGAAGATTAAAAATAAACCGGATGCCACAGTTCACTAAACGATCCAATTTGTTAAGAAGGGTACTATTTAAATCGGAGGTACACACATCTGCGTAGTCTATCAAGGGTAGAATAAGGGATTGTACGAGAGTTATTTTAGTGGGAATAGGTAGAAAGTTCTTGAATCTATAGAGAGCACGCAGAGTTGTGATGGTAGTGCGCTCTTATTCCGGAAGCCAAGACATACTTCGGGTTGCTGAGCCGTGGTAGTAGTACCTATGTGCAACAGTGAACTGCCACAAGCTGATTATGTTGATTCTAAAGCTGACACTTATCAAGTGGTCCCTAATTAAAATGTTGTATCAACATTCATTGGCATTCACGATAGAGTGGGATGAAGAAACTCTACTCATCGGTGCAACAGTGTTAAGTAGGCGACCTTGGCGAGGGCCGTCAACACATATGCCGCGAAGGTGATTACTAACCATCAGGTGATCCGTCCGCCCGTGCGAGAAAGCAGAATCGTAAAATAAATTTACCGTCTTCTACAGTGCAACAGTGTCTTGTAGGCGTAGTACGCTATGGGTCGTTCCACCCACGGGCACGCAGCGGGTGCAGGCCAGGTACGCGCGTGCGTGTGCGCGCCTGTGTGCGCCGTCTGCGACCTTGACGAGGGTCGTCTGAAGCCTGAAACGCTGAGTTACGAGAATCGATATTCAAATTTCGACATTGTGCGTCGGGGGATGTTAGGCACTTTTCAGTGCAGTGTTTACATGTTTTTGTGTTGGTTTGTGTACGTACTTTTGAGAGCGAGGTTAAATGTATGGAATTGGAGATGTCATATGGAGATATATTTAGTAGAATTTAATTATTTTAGGTAACGTTTGTCGTATAGTAAGAAAATTTGTTACATTTTATGCATAAAGTAAAATGCTGTTTTTTAGACATTGCAAACCTAAAGTTTAATTAATTGAAAAAATTTGATGTTAAAAGTATTGCTTGAAATAATGGTGCACTTTTTAAATGGTCTTATTTTATTTATGAGCCTCACTTATTTATAAATATATTATTGACATTAATAGAGTAAAGATAAAGTTTTGGCATTTAACAACGTTTAATAGAGTTGGCACGGAGAAAGTCGGAAGGCGAGAAATTATACTTAAACTAATAATCCTTAGTAGGTATGATTGTATATAAACATGGCTCAGATAGGGACTAGATGGCGCTGTGGCAATGTAGGGTAAACTATACTAATGTTGGCCCCCCTCCAGTTGTTGGCACTCTGGGTTTAAAACTTAAATATTAAGCTTTTCGCGGCAAAAATCCATAAACTAAAGATTTAGAATAAAAGTTCAATTATTCATTTACAACACTAAATAGTAGTTTTTAAATAATAACAACTGACAACACTAGAAAAAATTCTTTTCGGTCATGGTCCCGAGAGAAACCAGTTTGTGCGTGATTCCTTAAGAAAAATTGTGAATGCAGGGTAAGTTTAACGACTTATTACTTTTTATTTTGTAGATAATTTCTGGTCAGTGAATGTTTTTTAGTTAAATAAGATGTTAAATAGTGGGTTTTGCAGCAAATACAATCGTAAATCTTGTTGGAAAAAAACTTTTAGGGGGTGTCAATAATTGTAATTTTGTTTGTATGGAGAACTAGTTCGTTGACACCCCCTGCCAATTATTGAAATACGGTTTTGCAAAATCGCTGTTAATGTTATGATTGTGTTTTAACCAGTCTCGAAAGTTCTATTCATAATATGCCTACTTGTCTTCTTATCTATTGTGGTTTCAAATTTTAGCAGTGCCAATAATTGTACTTTTTTTACGATTGGCACTGCCAATTATTGTACCTCGAAGGGTGCCAATGATTGTATCAGCTTTTATGAAATTCTAATAGTGATGTGCCACTGTTTTGCAAAATTTATTTATTAAAGCATTATAAGTCCTACTAATAGGTAGATTTTTACACGGCGATTTAAAACGACTGTATATTTACTCAGCTAATAAAAAGTGAGCTACCTATCTACATATATCATGGGAAACCCTTGGTACCTTCGGCGCTCCCGCTAAATTCCCCCTCCCAGTCGCATTTGGGCCCTTTGGGTACCCTCTGATGAGGGTCCCGCGACGGCCTTAGGTTTCGGAGGGGGAGGCTTTAAGCCTTGGGAGCCTTTGGAGGCTCCCGAGGGTTTCAACGCTCTCCTCTTCGATTCCTTTACGCTGCTGGTGGTGGGCGGTAGATTCCCCACTTTTGGGGGTTCCGCCTCCTGGCCTCCTTTGATTTTGAAGACAACTGTCCTCACACCAAATTTGGCCTCTCCACGGTTGTTTTTGAGGGCATCCACAGACTGGTCATCGAGAGAGAAGGTCACAATAGATCCTGTCGCTTCCTCCTTCGTGTGGAGAACCCTCCAAACTTTTCTGGTTGAGATCTTTGGTTGGTCCCTGGTTTGTGCAGTCGCCAATATCCAGCCTGTCTTGTAGGCAAAACCCAAGAGTTTCGGTACCCCCCTGAGGCTAGCATCTACCACCTTGTTGAGGCCTTGATAGCCTCCTGTATCAGCCGCATTTGCTCCTCGGTCATCGGCTTCAAGTGGCTAATACCGACTATATAAGAGCCAGCAATGTCGCTGTACTTGGGGGGTTTAATTTGTCCACCTACGTCCATTCGGGATGTTTTCCTCGGTTGGACTTGAGTACCACGGCCGCCTACGGAGATACCAAATTGGATATATTTATGATCCGAAAAGGGCTCCGCGTCGGCCACCCGCCACTGGGTGACGCGGCCCGCCAAATGTGAGGTGGCCAGGGTGATGTCGACGACCTCACACAGGTCGGCGTGCTCCCCCTGTTGAGGATCACTAGTCCCAAGCTGAGTGCCCAGGACATTAGGTCCTCGCCGAACGGATTGTTCGAGGGGGAGCCCCACGTGGTGTGCTTGGCGTTCCAATTACCGCCAAGCAAGACCTACGTCTAATTCCTCTATTTTCTCACATTTTTAAATATTTTCTGGACTTTCACGAACATTTCAAAACCAAAATTAGCCAAATCGGTTCAGCCGTTCTCTAGTTTTAACGCCTATAACGAACGGCAAATTATTTGTATAGGTACTCGTAAGTATATAGATTTCACTTTTCCCATCACTATCAGGCGATCCGATTAGTTATTGGCACGGTCACGTGTACAATTATTGGCACTGCCAACAATTGTACATTTTTCTATGCCAATATTTGTACTTTAGGGTGCCAACAATAGTGACTTTCGGTGTTTTTTCATATTTTGCGGAAATTTTCGTATTTCTAACACATTTCTTAACTATCAACCCTTTTAAATCTATTCTCAAATAAATAAAGAATCATACGAAATCAAATTTAAGTCGATATTTAAATTGGCTGATTTTCTACAGGCCTTTAAAGTTGCGAAATTCCTTAAAGTGCCAATAATTGTACCTCTTACCCTATGTATTTGACAAAAATACATAAAAAAATGGTCGGCTTATTTAGAAATATGGCATTGTGATTTGTGCGTGATCCGACGTACTTCAATCAACGATATTAAGGGTATTTAAATTCGTTGACTTCAATACACAGGCGTATTGCATGTTTCCGCAATTTCGCACTTTGTAATAGGAAAACTTTCTGTTTACCATCCCCAGGCATATTTCCGATCTGACAATAGAATGAAGGTTTTGTTTACACTCGTCTGGGAATAACTTTGATATCGGTAAAAGTTTGATGACATTATTAGTTTTACAGGCTTGTTGGCCCATTTAAAACTAGCTGTATCGTTAGTTTAAATTCAAAATAATAAATCCCTTGACATTATTCTCAGCACCCCCTAATCCTAATCTTACTAGAAAATAAGCATAATTATTATGTACTGCCACTCTCTAGACTCGTCTGATCTTCAAGCCCTTAATTTCAAGTGTTCTGGCTCTCAGATTAATATTGCCGAAACACAACCAGAGCTTTAACGCTTTCAAAACTGGCGTGCACAATTGTAGACATAAGATAAAAATGGAAAAATAAATATAATACTCGCAAGCTTTCTGATTGAAAACGGTTGTCCATCGGTTTAAAAAAATAATAATTCAGGTCTAAAGGGTTAATGGCGACAGATTTAAACTGTGGCTGGAAGTTATCCAGTGGGACCCTGGAAAAGACTCTTTACTTTTCGATTAAGTCGAAAGGGACTTATTCAAAAAGTGAAAAGTTGTTGCTAGTCCTACTGCTTGTTTATCTGTTTCTGAAGCCCGAAGATGAGAGACACACAATATTATAACAAAAGCCTCTTTCAAGGTAACATTTTTAAGTTGACTGAAAATCCAAATCGCACATTTTCTGTCTCAAGTAACTCAAGATTCAGTCTGAAAAACCACCTAGTCTATAGTATAGTTACCAGACAAATTGAAAAAAAAAATTATGGCTCCGATAGAAACGTTGGCGGACCCAAATCAGCCGCTGTCACTTCAAGTTTTCAGTGCATTATTTCCACAAAGGCAGAGCGATATAATATGCGGTGAGCTTTATTTCTCTCCGTTAAGGTTCAAATTGAAATGGTAAGTGAGTCGTCTGGAGTTCGAAGTGTCGATAGTAGCGACCTCTAGGCGCGGCCAATGAACGCTGACATTGAGGGAAGGTAGGTAGGCCCCACACCACGAAATATGCCTCTAGAACTCGCCCTAACGACCTCCCTGGGGGGAGAAAGGCTGTAAAACGTACACTATTATTTTATTTGTTGTAGGTGGGAACGTATTTTGCAGTAATGAAGTTTGAGTTAAGGTTGTATGCAGTGGATAATAATAATTTGCGGTGAATAAGGTACCGTCTAAATATAATAACATGTAGTAGGTAACTCCAGTAGTAGCAGTAGTCTAGCCCTCGATCAGGGTCAAACTGAAAAGCAATTTCGTTTTTCTGTGAACTTCGGAAAAACTTTTCTCATTATTTTGATTCTTAAATTTTAGTGACCCTCCTTCAGAATAGGCAGAGTATGTTGAGCAAGTTTTAAACTTCGGTAAACATTGGTTCGGCTGTTTGGATATTATCATCCCGTCGGCACTAAGGTCGATTCTCGACTTGGCTTTTATCTGTAACAGGATTTTTTTTTTTGAAGGAAAATCGCAGGCTAGCGAAACCTGCAGTCTTGAAGTCATGGTTGAAGACGTTGTCTTACTAGCAACGAATTTAAATATCGTTGCTTACTAGTCTTACTACACACTAATCTGACAAGGTTCCCCCTTCACATACGAATGGGATTGTCTCTACCATCTGGTTCCCCGTAATACTTCTCATGACACACCGCCTTACTACAAAACTTAATTTATCAAACTTATCAAACTCTCAGATTAACGCGAGTTAAACAAAAAATATCAAAACTATCCCCAAAACATACCTAGATCGGACATCTGATCTGCAATTTTGATAGAGGTCTGATCTTGTATAACTTACAAAAAGAAATGAAATCCAACCAAAAACATTTTCATGTAAAATGTTGCCAAGGCGAGACAAGAACTATTGTATTACAGAAAAGTAATTAACGGTCAAGCCACATATTTTGACTTAGGTGAAGAGTTTGTGAAGTTAGGCCTTGTAGAGTTTGGGCGGGCTCTACATGAGATCAGGTAACTTTTGTGACAGTTCGAGTATGGTCTCGTCTTGGCAACATTTTACATGAAAATGTTTTTGGTGGGATTGTTTTATCCCGATACTTCCTTTATTTAAAAGACATACTATTTAGTTAGTAGCGCCATCTGTAAATATTTCTGGGAAGTTTTTCGTATCCGCGCAAAGAGCTCTTGAGCTCGTGAAATTAGTGCTCTTCTAACTCACTAGAGGTCTCTGTAACACAGTTTTATTTTAAACTAGCCTTCCGTCCGCGGTTTCACCCGCGCGTAATTTCATTTTTCAAATATACCCCCTTCCCCCCACTTTTCCGGGATCAAAAGTTCCCTATGTTCACCGGGGATAGTGTAGTTTTCCAAGAGTGAAAGAATTATTCAAATCGGTTCAGTATTTTTGGAGCCTATTCAATACAAACAAACAAACAATCAAATCTTTCCTCTTTATATTATTGGTATAGATAACATTCAATCTCTTCCCTTCATATTATTATTTATGTTTTAAACATTGTCTTGGTCCTGTTTCTGAATGTGTTCATAAATGTATACGTAGTGCCTTCCTTGTTTCTGATATCCACAAGACAAGTACTGAAGATGCTTATTTTTTGGTGTTAGATTAATGTATGTGTTGTTGTTCAATAATGATATTAATGATAGGTAGTATACGTTTGACCTCGACATTGATATTATTATGTCGGTCATAACGAGACATCACTTACAAATTTTATTGAACCGTGAATAAAGTCCCAAAATTACGACCTTTGTTTGTAGTTAACTAGGCGTAAAAGTAATAAGTACCTATTTACTAAAGTACGAGTATTTTATCCTTGTAGTAGCTGTTTCTTGTAGTAGCTGTTGTGGCCGCGGTTTCACCCACGCGTAATTTCTTTTATCAATTATCCCCCCTTCCTCCCACATATCCGAGATCAAAAGTACCCTATGTCACCCGCGCATAGTATATAGCTTTCCAACAGTGAAAGAAGTTTCCAAATCGGTTCAGTAGTTTTGGTGCCTATTAAACAAACAAACAATCAAATCTGTCCTCTTTTATTAGTAGTATAGATATTATGGTGCTGCTATTTACGAATAGGTACCACAGTTAACCGAAGCTGAAGACGTACACATTTATCTATGACTAAAATGCTAAAAATATTCAACCAAACTGTCCACTTACAAACGTGCATATTATTACCGTACATTGTAACACAATGAAAGACCATGAAGACAAAATGTAAACCTGAATATAGTCAATCTGTTTATCTTCATAGTTCTCTGAAGAAAACTTGTATTATGTTCACCTCAACCATTCTTCCTAATACATATTTTGTAAGTGAGCGCGATACGTATGAACGAACGAGATTGATTGTCCCACTGAAATTCTCCTCAAAGATAGATCATTATCCTCGATAACTATTCTAATTTTAGAAGAATGCTTAAACCGTTTTTTAAAGCAAAACTTGTATTAAGTTCACCTCAACCATTCTTCCTAATATTTTGTAAGGGGAGCGCGATACATACATATATGGACGAAGGAAATTGATTGTCCCACTGAAATTCTCCTCAAAGATAGATCATTATCCTCGATAACTAACTATTCTAATTTTAGAAGAATGCTTCATCACCTTAACCGCAGGCATTGTTGTATAAAAAGGACTCCTAAAGGCGTTCAACATACTACCCAAACACACAGTTTTCCCATCACATAACAATGGCAAATGTGAAAATTTTGGATTTTATGCCCTGTAGAGGTACAGAGAAAAGGGGATTCACAGGGATTAACCAAGTAAACCTGACCACATTCTTTCCCGTAACGGAAGTGATAAGAAAACTAAGAAAGACCTTGGCAGCTCCACCAAGTCAAGTGACCATTTGCATTCGTCAAATCCATTACAGGATAATGCAAGTTGGTAAACTGTTCCTAAGAACAGTTTAGTCATCGTTTGTGAATACACAGGAAAATGGTTTTTGGTATGGCAACTATGTTTGTTAAGATCGGAAGTGATAATGTTCCTTGTAAAGTACAGTCATTCAGTTTTATTGATGTTTGCAGAACATAATTTTTGTAGACCTATTGACGTTTGTAGAAGGACATCTACAGATTAGAATAGAAGTGGCATTTTGTATTTTAGGTAGGTTAAAGTATCAACCTATTAATGTCCTACTTCAGGGAAAAGGCCTTCATTATTTAAATCCATTCATCGCTACAATGATACGAGGACCGACTCCGTGGAAGTGGCTAAGCCGCTCGGGTATAAAAACACGGAGGTCATGGGTTCGATTTCCGCCTTGGGTCTGGTTGGTGGTAGAGCTTTTTCTGAGTCCGACTAGCTAGCTACCACCCCCACAGGTGAAATCTGCCGCCATAACAGCTAAGCCTGTGTTTCGGCAATATTAATGTGGCAGCCAGTATACTTGAAATCAGAGGCTCGAAGATCAGATGAGTCTACAGTCTGGCAGCACATTGAGCGACGCTTCCTGGTGAAGTGTTCCTCAATGGAATAGGCCGCAGTGGCTGCTTACCATCAGGTGGGCTGCGTGTCTGTTTGCCGACTGAACTAGTATAAAAAAAGATTAATCATCACGCTTTGAGGATGAAAAATTGATATTTTGCTCGACCCGGGAATTGAATCCAGGATCTGAAACCAATAGACCATTAAGGCGTTATATCAATCATATTATTTTTTTCGACTATATTCTAGTGCTATGTAACTCAAATACCTAATATTTTATTTTCCATCACATAAAACTATTGTGAAGAAAACCTGAGCGTCCGGAAATCAGATCAAATAGTTGACCTAGTTTCTACAGATAGAAGAGAAAAGATTCCACATTTCAGTTTCTCTATGATTGAGTTCAAGTTACCGACATAAACCTTTCTTTGATTGTAAAGAATGGGTATAAAAATATAATATTTATAAGTGTTGCCTATTGATATAAAAGTTCAACCAATAAGAAACTTTAAGAAAGTATTGTTTGCCTTGTTGGTGTTAGCGACTTTTTTAAATTAACTTACTGTGACTATGACTTAATTTATATCTTTGATATCACCTCATAAAATGTTTGCATGCTGTGTATAATGTATAGCGAAACGAGGATAATTTTATTAACCGAACCATAAGTAACCTAACTAAAAGGAAATAGTATATAATATATCTTGGGTTTGGATTCAATTTATTTAAAATTCGGGTAAAACTTTTTTGTAATTTTCAAAGCTAACTCCAATTTTACATCAACTGACTAACCCCTTTTGAGTATAAAGTGGTGAATGAGTCATCATTACCAATAGAAAATGAAACGACTTCAATGAACCTTCGACCTACATGTAATTAATACTTTACTGTCTTATACTACGAACTAGGTATACACTTTACTTAGAAATAAACTTTAAATATTACATTTAACCACATTTAAAGTAGCATTTACCAGTCGTCAGTTCTATGGTTTCGACACTAGGTATATTACCTACCGTTAAATTATTAACATTTAAGCGGATATTACAAGGTTATCAACTAGTAAAATGTACGCTTATTTATAAGCAAGCTTGTTGCTGTGGAAGTTTGAATTTTTAGTATTAATATTATGGCATAATTGGAATTTATTAATTTATTGTATTTTTTACTTGCAGGTGAAATCTGCCTTTCAACTTTCAACAGCTCTATTTGGCTGTGCTCCACCATTATTAATTTGGGAGCCAGTACTCTCGAAATCAAAGGCTCAAAAATCAGACGAGTCTACATTGTGGCAGCACATAGTATCATAGATTCCCCCGATGTAGTATTAAAAAAAAATTAAACGACGCGAGTTTAAACCACTTGAGTGGAATATCAGAATAAAAAGAATATTTTGAAACATCCATTGCAGGCAAAGTCTCGCACAGCTGAAGACGTGTAAAATAACTAATTAAGTGATTTAGAATGCGCTGTTTTTATCTCTTTTAAAGAAGAGGAAGGAGCAATACGGGTTAAGCAGGCAAAACGACTTCTTGTGCAGCAATTGAAACATACAGAAGAGAATTACTTTCAAAGCTGTTTTTAAGAGGCAAAACGTCTTTAAGGAGGGTATCGTGGCTGTCTCCACATTTTTTCCTTTTGAAGGGGTAATTCTTAAGATATTATAAAGGACGCAAGTATGCTCGTCTGCCCTCTTTATCTTAAGATTTTTTAATATTTAATATAAACATCTGCAAATTTCTCTTTTCTTAAACGCACGAAATCAAAAACCTAGCTACCAGATTAATCATCTGTGTAAGGAGAATATCAATCTGCCATAATTTGTCAAAAAGTCTCAATTCGAAACGTAAAACGATTGCAGCTTCTGATAGTTTAGGGTAGGTTTATGTGCTGCAGTACCAATTATCGTAGATGATTCAAGTCCGATGTTGTCAGATTATAGGGGTATAAATTAACACCTAGGGTAAACGCAAAAGCGACATCTGACAAAACGCAAAACCGTACGTACCCAACCGTCTCATGACATAACGCGGGCGTTTCGCAAACCGCGCGGCGCGGGTGCAAGCGCGTCTCGCCTCCTTTATGTAACGCTTTCTTTCGCCCGCCGATTAGCCTTAATTAATTCGTGTTTATTGTTTTGTGGCCTGTTTGAGTTATAGTTGATAAATTTTGCCTTGAAATAGAGCGGATCTAATCTGTCATCTTTAATTCAGCAACATGAATATTCGATTCTAGAACTTGTTCAATTGTAAACCGAAATAGATTTCTGGAAAACATATTTTTGGATTCCTCAGTTATTCAAATATGATATCATAAATAAGCATGATTTATGTTTATTTTTAATAATCTTTGTCTACATCTTTTTCTTTTTGGTCACATCTTCATCAAATTGGTCAGTCAGATTATTATTTTGAGTATTATAATATTTGGGATTGTATCACTTCTTAATAAATTTGCATTAAAATATTACAATGGGAAAACTTATTAATTCGATGATATGCTATGTTGGACTTCAAGATGATGAGATTACTTTAAAAAATTAGACGTATGAATTTTTAACCCCATGTTTTTTATTTTAAAACAATTATTCTTAATGAAAACAAAGTAGCAGAGAAACTTATAGTACAATTTGGACCTGAAACGTAGGTACAAACTGAGAACGCTGAAGATCATATAACTGCCATTGTCTTATTACCCCTCTTGTTCAATTAGGCCGAACACCACTTATGATTTCGTTTGACAGAAATTATCTTATTAAGGCCAGTCGTGACTTACAGCCGGTGCATTTCGTCTGAACTTCTTTTTGTTCATCACAAATCGGCCTTGTCTGAAATTAGCCGTAGATTTGAAAGGTTTACACGAAATGTTCTGCTGCATTGGTTTGCTAATTCTTTTAATGTAACGTTCTATACTTCAGAAACAGTCGTAAAAATAAGTCTACTCTCGTTTGGGTGGAGGCTGAAAACCAGTGTCTTTGGTGGACGCTGAACTGAGCCTTAACCTTTTTCGTAACGTCAGATCTGTGCATCGTTACTTTTGACGCGTTGGCTATACGAAGTTCTCCCGCAGGAATGTGATATTATCGCGAGGAGGACCCCGTCGCTGCTCCCCTCCGGCGTAGACGGCCAGGCCGGAGAAGGCGAGCTCACTTAGCACGCCTTCTCCGGCCTGATGGTTGACCTGAGGGCGGGGGTAGCCCCCCAACGCCCGCATTGCACAGGTCGCTCGAGCCAAGTCTGAGGGTCACCTAGTTTCTCGGGTGGCCCTCCCTAGGCGCCACCCTGACTTGAGTCCTCTCAAGTCGGGGTACCCAGGGATGGGCTGGTCAATAGCCACAAGGCTGGCACCGGCTCGTCCCAATTGGGTGTGAAGGGGAAACCGGGGGAGTTTAGTGGGTAGTGGACATTTGCATAAACGCATTCTCCTCCGAAAAAAAAACAGAATGTGATATTATTCCGGGATGAGAAGTACTCTACATATTATTATGTCACTCTGGCTCTCATATCCGTTGCCCCGTTGAAATGTGGAAAAAACACAAACCAAAACCCATGGTCATTTCCGTTATCCCATGGGAATTGAGCATTATCTTAGGATAAGATAAAAATTGTCCTTCCCCAAGGCCTTGCCTAAGTCTGTACGAAATTTCTTCAATATCGATTCATTAGTTCAGGATTAAAGAAAGACAGACAATGAATATACAAATCTTAATAGCCAAATCTTAGTAGCCAAATCTTTTACTTGGGCTACGCGCCTCTCTATGAAATTCAAGTGTTACGAGTAGCAGTGTCAAGTTTCCTTTCATCTATACACTTAACAGCAAAATTGAAATAACAATAATAATAAATATAGTCTCTAAGATCTCAACTCTTTTGTGATGTTAAACGAATTGATATGGTCCCTATTCAATACAGACGCGATTCGCAACGCAATTTCTGCCAATACAATGTCAATGATAAAATGAGTTTTTATAAAACGTGTTAAGTAACTGGCCAATAGAGTGATATGCTGGTTAAGCAGGTGGTTTTCTTTATTACATTCTTTGTTACGTAATTTCATTTGTTTATTTTTATAAGGAAAAATGAAAATTCAGATTATGTATGAAACAATTAATGCCACTTTCACTACTCTTAGATAAGGTTCCGATACCTAAATATTATTTGATCTGCTAAATACCAATGATATTATTCTTTTTTAAACAGACAAAAGAACCTGGATGTAAAATTACAGCCAGATAATGTTGGTTCAAGGTCTGGATGATTATAAATTTAACCATGACAACCATAACACAGGTACTACTTTACTTTGGAGTCAAAACAATTATTTGATAATGGAATATGTGCCTTAATAGCCGCTTCCAGGAAGTAAACACACGTGAACTCTAACAAAGTTGCAAAACACATTTATCTACTGAGATATATTGTCTCCCCAGTTCCCGGTTCCACCACCGGCCTGAGATGTGGAGATACGTCCTATCCGAACGATCGTGCAGGTAGTACCCATAAAAGGTACAACCAGCGATTCAGGATCCGATAAGGGGAGGAAGTGAAAGCAAGCTAGTCAAGGTGAGGAATAAGTATCGTGCTTAAAGAAATTGGTAGGAAATATTGCCGGCCCGGAAACGCATACGGCTTTGCGTTGACGGAAATAATATGCAACTCGTTTAATTGGAGAGAAATGGAAGTATGGTGTTCGTTATCATGGAATTACTGAGATTTTTTTTTACGGTACGCTCTATTCAGGGTAGACTTGAACTGAGATTCATGAGACAGCTAGTTTTGACTCCCAGCGCATAGGGCGGGCGGGATCTAAATAATAATGTGGTTTCTATTTATTTATTTTTTACACTTATTTATTTATTTTTTACAACACACAGTGTAACAGTCACAAGTTAACTTTTAAAAAGCACTATGTGCTTTCAATCTACTTTCTGATTATGTGTATTATCTATATTCTATGCTGTTGAAAACATTGTTGAATAAATAAAATAAAATAAATAAACAAGTCAGCTCCTTATCCGATCATATTAGTACTTCAGAACTTAATATACATAATAATACTTAATTTAATTATTTTTAAAAAGAAAGTCAACTTATTTGTTCATAACGTTAACTAGCACAATTTAATCACCTCTCATAACATAGATTGTAATAATAAGATATTATTAAATTGGCTCAACTAAGTAAAATCTTCACTTGGATATCAATCCAACATACTTTAAAGTCTGATTTTTGAGTTTCTATTATTCTAAATAATTGTAGGTACCTTTTACCTTCTTTACACATTCATATTTCTAAACCAGGAAACGAAAACTACCTTACATCACGTAATAGTATGTGAGAAGGCATTGTATCTTGCAACATTGTAGATGCACTCCCGTAATGTACTGTTGCAATTGCAACTAAACCACGCTACTTAAAGCCAGTAGATCGATTTATTGGGAACTGATACTGGTTTTATATTTTATCTATTCTACAGGTCCTCACCTTAGCATGGAAAGGAATTCGGTGGGATAATAATATGTTATCAGTTGAAATTACAGGGTGGACCTATAGGCCTCTGATGTTACAAACGTCCATAGGTTTGAGCACTATCCTCGTATTATAAAAAAGGGATGGACATTGTCAAAGATATCATCCAAAGTATTCAGACATCACCACCACCACCTCCACACACACACACACACACACACACATTTCACCAGTGTGTCCTGCCCATTCTTACTTACGGATCAGAAACATGGCCGCTCACTAAAGAGCACGTGAATAAAATAAGAGTAGCTCAGAGGGCAATGGAGCGTGCTATGTTGGGAATCCACCTGCTAGACCGCATACCAAACATGGAAATTCGACGACGAACGAAAGTTGAAGATGTAGGTATGCGGATAGCAAAACTTAAGTGGAGATGGGCGGGTCACTTGGCAAGACGGCAGGACCGAAGGTGGACAAAGGCAACAACAGAGTGGTGGCCAAGGGGTGCATTACGATCGCGAGGCAGACCACCAGCTCGTTGGTCGGATGATATAGTCAGGTTCGTCGGTGTAAACTGGATGAATCTTGCACAGGACCGGAATGCTTGGCGTGACAAAGAGGAGGCCTATACTCAACAGTGGGTGGATACGGGCTGAATAGATAGATAGATAGATTCAGACATCTGCAAATGCAGAATATAATATGAAATGTTCATTAAGTAAGACTATTTTATAACTTACCTATGAAAAACAAATAAGCCATTCCATTCGTACGACAGTAGAAGAATGCCTTGTTGGTCTTACAGAAAAAAAACTAATCACAGATCATGTACTTTTTCTCCATTTTAAAATGGGCTAATCGCGTACCTCAACCAAGCCATTACGGATTATATAAAAACTTCAAAGGCGTCGAAACAATAATAAGAAAATGTAAAAGAGAAATAAGAATAAACAATACTGATGTGGAAGATACTCTCATGATTAACATTAAGGAAATCGATGCAACAATCATGCGACCGAGAACGCTTCTGATAGTCGAATACCTTTCATTTCACGTTGTTCGAATGTAATGCACGCCATTATATGATTATTATAGTTGTGCCTGAGGCTTCGCTTTCGAGGAATTTAGGATCACTGTTGTTGATTTTTCTTACTGTAATTTTAAACTTAATAAAAAATAACTTAATATTTTACATGTTTATCGTTGAAGGGCAAATAGTCAACTAGGCAAATTAATCTTGAAATGAAGATAAATAATGGCTAGTAAAAGTCCTATAGTTACCCACAAAGAAAAAAATACACTAAAATACCGATATTTTTGACTGCTTAAAACCCGTCAGTGCAGTGCATTGGGCATGTTAAGCAAGATGTGCCCATGCATGCATAAGTATAATGTTACTGCTGACACACACAATTAATACTTGTGCTGCAGGTGCCATCTTTGGATGCTGGTCTGCCGGGACTCACAGATCCTTCAGGTTGATAGTTTTTTTAATTTACTCGAAACTGTATGACTTAGTTAAAGTATAAAAGTGGAGATTGTATAGGTGTTGATTTATTGTATTGTAACCTTATTGGCGATTGAAAGGAGTAACTGTTGAGTTTCTTGCCGGTTCTTCTCAACAGATAATTCCGAATCCTGTGATAGAGTCACTATATATTTTTTTTATTTCTGACGATTCATAAGTGCCTCTTTGAAGTCTATTTGAATAAAGCATATTTTGACTTTAATTTTCTTACTTTCAGTGGATAAATAATTACTTTTAAATTAATCTATTATCCCAGCAGGCATGCTACGCCTCATAGCGCTATAAAAGCATTAACTTTTTTTCTAAATAATTATATAAATTATTTTATAGTAACTAATGCTTTTTATTGTGAGCAATGAGCATGACTATTTCGTTTACAAGATAAATGCTCCACAGTTCCACATAATTAACTTTGCCACATCCCCTCCCGTGGCTTATGGAGTAAAAAGTAATGGTTAAAAAGCCAAGCCTAAATATAACTTAACATTAAAATTACATGCGGGAAACAGTACAAGGCACCAAAGATCTTGTAAAATATTTAGAATACAAGCATCGAATAAAATTACATAACTACATTCTTGAAAAAAAAATTTAGAGGTTGACTTCATAACCTTTAGACCAAATCGATCCTCGTCATACTATAAAAAATGCCTTTTTCTTCTCTATTTCTTGTTTTGTATGTAAATTCATACGGCAAATTAAACTAGTTTCTTCAGTATGACGTAACCTGACCACCGATAACGAAACGCAAGTTGACCGCGCCGTCGTGATGATAAAAAGATTATGACGTTTTTATTTTTATTTTAGTTTATGCAAAGTGAATATTTATTGCGTAAAGTGGAACGACAAATAATTACGTAATTCAGAAGTTAAAACCTAGCAGTGATTCGTACATTTCCTGAATCCAGCCCTGGAGGTATTGGGTTCGATCAAAGTTTAGATGGTGGCAGGACTTTTTCACAGTCTGAGTAAATTTTTACCCTATACGAGCCGCCATAATAACCGAATATTATCTATACTAATATTACAGAGGAAAGATTCGATTGTTTGTGTGTTTGTATTGTATTAAATAGGCTTCGAAACTACTGAACCGATTTAAATAATTCTTTCACTGTTGGAAAGCTACACTATCCTCGGTTGACATAGGGTACTTTTGATCACGGAAATGTGGGGGGAAGAGGGGGATATTTGGAAAAAAAATTACGCGCGGGTGAAACCACGGGCGGAAGGCTATAAACAATAAATACATATTGAAACAAACACATACATTAATTGATCTGACCGCAAAGAAATTAGTTGTTTTATTAATGAATGATTTTAAATAATTTTTTGCATTTGTCATTAAAGTCTCGGACACCGTCGAAACACATACCAATATCACCTGTATTATGGTCAGCTGATTCGTATAATGATCTTATCTACGATTTCTGTGATACCATACCCGATGACTTCAAAAACTACGCATATCATTATGTAATGTTCCTCGTGTGTGGAGTACCGACGGCTACGGCCTGGTAGTGTTTCGTCAGAACACCACAGCTCTTTACGGTGTGATGGATGACATAAACACTTGACGCAAGATATGGGAGGATATTACGGGCCGGTAAATCACCACAAGGCGGGCTCTGGCTCTTGTCTCTTGCTCGTATTTTTACGACGTAACAACTTTTTTTTTCATTTTGATTAATTGTAATGCAAAGGAGCTTAGCATGATCCTCGGCGCTTAGCAATAAAACTTAAGGAGTATAGTAAGACTCCCCTACACCTGATACCTACAGGGACGAACGTCTCCATCCACCCGGCCACAGTAGTATATAGATAACTGCAGTCTCGCGAGGCTGCGCTATACCAACTATTTGTTTTGTTTGATTGTTTGTTTGATTGATTGTTTGTTTGTTTGATTGTTTGTTTTTCTGTTTATTTGTTTGTATTGAATAGCCTCCGAAACTACTGAACCGATTTGAATAATTATTTTACTGTTGGAAAGCTGCACTATCCCACGTTGACATAGTGTACTTTTGATACCACAAATGTGGGGAGAAGGGGGGATATTTGAAAAAAGAAATTACGCGCGGGTGAAACCGCGGGCGGAAGGCTTGTAATAATTAAACGATTTCTCCTGAGAAACGTATGGAATGATAAGCAATTGAAATCGAGAAATCCTTACAATGATGGGTATCGGGTACTGGTGATTAATCACAACGCATGCCAAATGCGAATCGGTAATCAAAAACCCGATCTGTGCTCGAAGAATCCAACACGTGAGGAAAACAATAAGTTGTCACCGCGTAACCTAATTTAATAGTGTTTTATCTGGTGACGTTTACATAAGGGCCAGTCGGCGCGGTCAGCGGCGGTGACGGAAACCGAGTGAAGTGTGTCAGTGGGCCCTCGCCGACCGGCGCGTGCGCAACCGCACAGGTGGACTACAGGGCTGGTACACACAAGAAAAAGATAAAGACAGTAGAGCCCAAAGACAAAGTATCAACTGTCTAACACCGAAATGAAGCCTTTCATGATTGAAAAATCAAGCCATCGATGGTTCTATGATAGAAGCTGGCTTAATCACTAAGCTTGCGAGGTGCTGGTTGGAGATCACTGTCCCGAGCTATACTCGAAATATTCGATAAATATGTTTTTGCCTGGACACTATATTATGATCAGTTTAAAATCTATAAGTTTTGTATCATTATTTAGATAAATTATTACAGACTTAATAATCCTAAGTCATTCCGGAATAACTTTAATAGTTTGACCACCCGGAAGAACCGAAAATAAGCTGGTGGTTGCATAACTGACAACCCTACGAATGGACCACAATGGGTGTTAGATAATAACGTGACCTTTGCAATGTTTGATTTGCATTCTGGTTTGGGCACATATTGAGTACACGTGACCGCTAATTACTTAATGTATGGGGACGAATAAGGGTAGGGCTCGATTCACTATTGTTACGGGTTCGATTCTCGCGTCATTGACAATTGTGTTGATCAATATTAGTAAGTAAAATAAGTTAAAGAATGGTACTGACAGGTTGATCAACTCGTTGTAACTATTGACTGCGAGTTTTTTATTATAATTTGTGAAGAATGAATTTATTTACTGAAAAAAGAGAGTGAATCTCAAAAGTATGACTGCAGATGTTACATAATTTAGTTTAAGAACTACGTATTATAAATGTATTTTTTTGGCGGGTATAAATTATTGTTATCACCTATATCTCCATAAACACTTGCTAGGGCGTTTTTCCTGTTAGTAACCACTAAACTTCCCCGGTTTCCGCTTTTCACCCGAGAAGGGGACAAGCGATTGACTTGCTATTTAAACTTCTTTTTTATGGATATTAGTTCATACACACTTACGTGTCAAAAACGTAAAAACTTACATTTTATTAAAGTTCATTACGCGAAAGAAATTGTTAAGATTAACACCCAAGAATACAATTTAATAAAAAAAAAACATAGTACATATAAGTGCGCTTAGTAACTTTTTCGTTGCGTAAATATCTACGTGCAAACAAACATACGAATTCTTAACAATGAACGAAACATGCCTACTTTGTTGAACACATAATATTAAATTGCGTGAGTTACATTACTTACTAAATTACTATAATTCTTTCACAATCTCTTGCTAAAAAAAGGTCAGTAATGACCGCTGGCAATTGTATTACGATGTGTAACATATAAATGTGTCTTCAAGGGGATTTTTTTACATCAAGAATGAATGCCTTGTGAGTATACTGATTTAAATACATGGACTTGATATTTGTAAAGCCACGTTGGTTTCTAGCTGTGATCTCGGGGTAGAGAGATAAAATCATGCAAAAGTCCAGTAAAATTGTTGTTGTGTCGTTATTTTGGACGCAGATTCTGTTTGTAATTGATTACCAATCTTCATTTGATTAGGCCTCTACATATCATTGTAGGGATGACTTGAATTAAATTATGAAGGCGTAATAAGAGCGCGGAGGTACAATGGAAGTGAAAACTAATCAGTAATTGTAACAAACAAATTGTAAACAAACATGGCGATGAAAAAGAGTAACTGTCGAGTTTCTTGCCGGTTCTTCTCGGCAGATGACTGCATTCCGATACCGGTGGTAGAGTCACTCTGTAATTGACGATTCATAAATACTTGATACAAGTTTACATGAATAAAGAATATTTTGATTTGATTTTGATTTTGATTTGATTGGGAGCCCTGAGCCATTTCCATCCCACTTTCGCATAGAACCGTGCAATTTGCTGGTCAGTTGCGACCAGGCGGGCACCGGCTTGTCCCTTTCTCTTGACGGGTTTTGGGGCTAATCGTCCGAGCTAAGACTGATCCTCGGACGAATTGCCTCATTCGTAAAACGTATGAGGCTTTTCGTCTGAACAAGAAGTGGTCCTCGGACAAGTGGACAAAGTGATGAGGATGCGCTTACTATGAGCCAGGATTTTGATCAATTAAATCATGGCTACACACTGATGTTTTCTGCGTCCGCCGAACTAGTGATAAAACGCACATAAATAAAAAATATCAGCCATGATTCGAACCATCAACCTCACGCATAGGTATGTATATTTCGATAAGAAACCTCTCGACCTCCACAGCTCTCCCTCGACCCACTGGCCACTACGCCACAATTACAAACCAGGGGTCAAACAAACGTCTTTTCGCGTGGGCAGTGGTTTCTCCTTCAGTTATCACATCGTTTTGAGGTCTAGTTCAATGGTTATGGTTACATCACGTGAATTCCGCCGGTATATTTGGAGCGCTGGTGATGAAAGATTGACGAAACGATTAGAAAGCGAATACGAGGAATGGTTAACCAAAATAAACAAACTGACCATTGTTACTACTATTTGGTGGGGTTGAAACTGAGCTAGTACCTACGTCAGCGGACGCAGGTTTGGTCCTCACTCAATAATCTAACATAATATTTGTTTAACAGCGGAGGCATAAGCAATATTCTTAAAATTCATCATTCAAAAAGCCGCTTTGTTCTTCTAGCTTATGTTTAAGTAGCTGGCTGAGATCACTGGGTCCTGGTTTAAATTTCTGAAGCAAAATATGTTTCCAATTCTTAAAAAAACTGCTAGCTCAGTTTTGATGTCATCAACCCACATTTAAAAGCTTGGTAATTAAGCCAGTATCTATTTTTATTGTGACGGGTATTTTTCATTTCAGAAGACCTTTATCTTGTGTCCTTGGTGTAACAGCCGACTAACCATCACACCTAAAACTGGTAATATTTGAAATACCATGGAGACAAATGGGAAACAAATGTATCACGTACGTCAACATCGGGTTAAGGTTTTAAGGTCAATACAAAAAGGCAGTTTTCTTGGCCGTGCGCCACAAGGCTCTGCGTGAGACGATTACAAATCCACTTCTAATTTTAAAATACTTAATAATTGACGTATAAGTAATTTATCAAGTAAGACCTACCACAAAGCAGAGTGAATTAAGAATTAATAGAACTTAACCAAAAGTAGCACCACCTCATTTAAAGTAATTATTAATTTAAGGCTGGCACCGGCTCGTCCGAATCGGGTGTGCAGAAGAAACTGGGGATTTTAGTAGTTTGTACGCTTTAGTCTCGAGTCCCACACACTGCAGCCTGCGGTTATGGTACATTAACGCATTCTCCTCCGAAAATAATAAAAAAGTAACACTTCATTTAAAGTACTTACGTAATTTTATTAATGAGTAGGTACTTATGTTATACACAGTCTGAAAGGCAGAAGTGGTAGCAGAGTGATTCCAAACGTCGCTTTAGCTACGTTAGGGCGATAGTTCTGATCTCGCGAACCTTCAATATTTATACGTGTAATAAGGTCACCAACACCAACTAGCATCACCACAGAAAACTAAAAATAAGGCAATTGTCTTATTATTTAGATTTCTGTGAGCATCACCAATAAACCACTAGCTGGGCGGTGACGGAAAATAGCGTAAAGAAACCAGCACAGTCGAATGGCTGTGTAAACCACATCCAATCGTTATATTTGTCCGGCAGTCGGTAGCGACCCTGCTAGATCAGAACTAGACTATCGAAGAAAGAAGACAGATGCCTTGCATCTGTTAAATAACTATTTATTAACGTTATAAACTCTTTATATTATGTCCGTTTTTTTTAATACAATTTAGAACAAACGAATATATTTCATATTAAATTTAGTTGCACTAGTTTTTGAGTAGTCTTCCTAACATACATAAATATGAGATATTTCGGGATTTGACGGACCAAATAAGAGACAAGATAAATTCTCGTATAAGTTACTATCACTGACACGGACAAAGTGCTATTTGTTTTAAAACTGCAGAATTGTATAAGTCATTGATGATAATATTATAGGATGTGACAATACCGACTAATCATGATCAATTAAATGTAAAGACACGAGTTACCGAAGGAATAACAAAGATAATGGTTACTTCACAGCACACAAAGATAAGTGGATATACCTAGGCCGACTAACACGAGGCAATTATCTAACAATGACAGGATGTCACCCTTGCCCTGGATACCTCTTTAAAGTAAAAGGTAATTATAGAACTACACGAACTTTTGGTGTTTTAAACATAAAACTTTGTACTTTATTCCAATGATAATAAAGCTGGGTTGAATCCATAAGTTATCTAAATAGATGAAGTGATTAACGCACTCACTTAGGAAGTATGTGTAGTCATGGATTTTTTTAAGAAGTTACTTTAGACGTAATTATATTGTACTTAAAAAGTGTGACCTGAACTTTGATATAGCGAATGAAGGATTACAATTCGAAAGATTGTAATTGCGAAAAGTTGTGTGAAATATAATTTGTAGGATGATTCATGCTTACAAGGTGTAAATAAAAACTCTGATTCTCTAAATTCGAATCACCTAAAGTTTATAAACATAATATTATAACTTAAAGTAATTATTAAATAATTGAAATGCGCATGAAATATGTTCACGATTCCTATAAAACAAACGAAGCATCGAGTACGTATTTAATCATTTGTTTCAACAAAGATCTAACTCACTTGAATAAACAAGCCAAGTAATAATTAAGCATGATCATAATAACTTAGGCAGCGCAAATCGGAAGTTATTTTACGCCGCTATGCATACCGGATCACCTCGGTACACTTGTAGTCTTTTGCAGGTACTAGTATTTCCACGAGAAAAACAGTGAATGTATAAAGGAATGAACTTATGCATTGAATTCGACATTTATTGACCTTTTATTCTTAATTTGATTGCGTCAAAAGTTCTTCCGGAAAGAACAACGGCAATTTTATACCTGCATGTTTTTAAGGTGTCTTAAAACTTGACTTATACAAAAACGATTATTTGAATTAGCAAGATTCTTACTTAATATCACATTTTTATTTAAAGGCTGATATTAAATCATTAATTATAAAAACCTCTCAGTTGATTACAATATTCATATCTTACGCGTTTGTGTTGCCGCTTTAGAAAAAATAACACTTTTATATTTTTTTGAATAATGAAAAAGGTTACATAAAAATAATTTATTTCAATGTAATGTGTAACTTAGGATTTGTTTCATTACCAACATAACCTCAAAGTACAAAAATACTTATAACTTTTTTTTCCAAGCACCGTTTGTTAAAATTCATTTGGAAATGTTTATTTATTGCAATAGCTAGCGTGTAAGCATTTTTTAAATCATAGACGCCCCAATTTTTATCCAGGTATAACGTAGTATGGGACTTTGCCATTGTTCTATAAATACGTGACAATTATTATTAGTATTTTGGTTGGTGTTTTTATGAACTTTCTGTTCCTGGATGTCTTTATTAAATAAATATATCCTAAATATATCCTTGGACACTATTCACACAGCGCCATCTAGCCCCAAACTAAGCATTAGCTTGTGCTATGGGTGCCAGACAACGGATAAACATTACTTCTATACTTTTTTTTTGTAAATACATACATATTATACATAGAAACACCCAGACCGATACAAACAGACATGTTCATGCACACAAATGTTTGTACCGTGCGGGGATCGAACCCGCGACCTCTGGTGTACTAGCCGACTTCTCGACCATTACACCAAATGGCTCGTCAATTGGTTGTTTATATTGTTTCTTGGTATTGCACCCAAGCTTTATAGTCAACAAAGTAAGTAGCCAACAAAATCGAGATATCGAGATCGCAGTCCGTTAGTTAGACCATTTAACCGTCCAGCCGTTGAAAATTTTAACATAAGAAAATATTTTTGACTGAGATGCGGTTCGGTTCTAAGGCGCTTTTGCTATGGAAATATTTTGATACCCTTGACCTGATCATTCATTATTTTGTTTAATTAAAGAAGACTTTCTGGATCAAAACTAAAAAAAAACATAATATTTAAGGCTTTGCCCATACCTATACATGGAACCTTTTCCACACAGATGAAATTGTTATGCTCTATCAGCTATTGGTATCATTATTTAACTTAATTTGTAAAAAAAATTACCTTCACATGTAAACTTCTAAGTTCAACCAGCGAACAATAAAGGCACAAACATAACGTGTGACATTAAAACACATGTGAATATGATAACGGCAGTGGCATAAAAAAGTAACTGTGTGAATTAACAAAGAGTGTCATGTTTGAAAATATTGTTAACACGTTCTTAACATTTAACGGCTAGTTGGTCAATGTACCAGAAACTGAGACAGCAAAACAATTATTCTTTTTTTTTTTTTGCTTGCCATCCAATTTATAGTACCTTGGTTTATTTTCCGACGTAAAAGGGCTTAACAAGTTTTAATTTGTAACATCTCACCTTTGTTAACTTTAAGAGTATATGTTGAACGAAGATAGTTTCTCTGAATACGTTTCTTAAAAAAAGAAACAAATGAAAAAGATATGATACGGCTCTTAGTTTTTTGCATCTATCACCTGGAGATCATGTATTCATGGCCTCAAATAACCAGCTACATAATACATTTCCCTAGAAGATGTACCGCGGTCCCGTAAATGCATTAAAATGCAGCTAGATCTAAGTATTCTACAATACGCCATACCTTTAGTTACTATACTACCATGCATTTATTAAAGAATATCGTAGTGGAATAGTAGGTAGGTATACAATGTGGCAATATGCATCTCTGCCTACGGAAGTTGCATAAAATGCATATCCAATCGGAAACGGAGACGCTTCTACACATAAAATACTCGAATTTGACAGTTTTTTAAATCGTTGTAGTAAAATTTACTTTATATTACAGTAAAAATTTTTACGTTCCTTATGACGTAGCTACGAGTTCATTAACCTTGAAAAGTAAAATTTATTTCCGCTAACGCCGATGACATCTATTTCCTCTTGAAATCCTTTTAAATTTACTTATACAGGACGTATAAAGGGAAATACATTGTAAAATATATAACACGATCATTACATGAATGTTTGTACTGGGTGAAGTTCAAACCCACGACCCCTAGCGCAAAGGGCATGGTCACTACGAAATGCGCCATCGGGTTAGTCATTTATATACGAGTTGTTTCATGTCGTATTAAAAATAGTTTAAAAATACATATCTCTGTACGTTTTAATTGTATAATTGCGCGTTCTATCCCGCGGTAAGTTTCTATTGTAAAGATAATCGCCGATTTCAAAATGAAAATCATGCGAGTATCTCAAGAGCCGTTTCTTACGGCAGTCGGAGCATGGCAATTTACTCCAACCAGGGTGCGGTTTTCTCAATTAAACCGCGAGATTGGCGGCTGTTATAATCTACTATTTAATTATACTATCTAGTAAATTGCCACGTTGATGAATTGTGGCGGTTATAAATGTGTCGGATTAGCAAACGCTACTTGTGCCATTAACACTTTTCTTTTGCCGGAGGAGAATGTATCTTTTTAATCACCATAACCTATAGGCAGGATTAAAGGAATTTGTACACTTGAAAGTACATTTGAAATTAGAGGCTCGAAGATCAGATGAGTCTACAGTCTGGCAGCACATTGAGGGACGTTTTCCAGGTGAAGTGTCCCTCATTAGAATAGGCCGCAGTGGCTGCTTACCATCAGGTGGGCTGCGTGCCTGTCTGCCAACTGACCTAGCATTTAAAAAAAATTAATCTCACAGTTTTTCTGTAACTAACCAGCATTTTGCCACAACGAGACTAATAAAATTTTAGTCGGAGAATAGGCCATACTGTAGGCTAGCGAGACAAGAGAATGGAAAATTAGTTTCGCATTTACAAATTTTAATTAAGTTAGTATGGTATCATGAGAGATCAGATAAGTGTCCATTAGTGTTAATCTAATTCCGAATTTGAAGAAATTGCGCAACCTTATTTGAGATAAGGAGTTAAAGTTTTTCAATTTACAATTTGCACAGTTTTAGGTCTACCGTTCACTTCGACTAGTTTTTGCCTTAAAGGTCTATCACAAGGCTATCAAAACCCTATCTGAAGTTGCGATCAAAGTTTTAGTGCATTCATTCCAAGGCTGATATCATCTATCAATCGACGAGCCATTTGGTGTAATGGTAATGGTCGAGAAGTCGGCTATTACACCAGAGGTCGCGGGTTCGATCCCCGCACAGTACAAACATTTGTGTGCATGAACATGTCTGTTTGTATCGGTCTGGGTGTTTCCATGTATAATATGTATGTATTTACAAAAAAAAAGTATATAAGTAATTTATCCGTTGTCTAGCACCCATAGTACAAGCTAATGCTTAGTTTGGGGCTAGATGGCGCTGTGTGAATAATGTCCAGAGATATTATATGTCCAGAGATATCTACGTGTCGTTATGATTACTTTTCATTCGTCTATTGCATTGTTTAGGTACCAAATAGTCCCGCGTACCTTTTGTGGCATACATAAAATATCTGTGCCGCTGTTTCTGTGTTACTGTGTACGCACAATAAAATTAAAATGAAAGACTGGAACTGCAACATTGTAAAGTATTCCTTTATTGGACAACATCACATACATTGATCTGACCCCAAAGTAAGTAGCGTAAGCACTTGTGTTATGGGTGTCACAAACAACAACGGTACCACAAACATATACTTAAATACAAATAAACATCCAGACACAGAACAAACACAAATGTTCATCACATAAGTGTTCGTCCTGGGTGGGATTCGAACCCACGACCCCTGGCGCATAGGGCAGAGTCACTACCAAATGCGCCATCGGGCCAGTCAATAAGCCGCAGGGGTCGGTCGCTACTCTACTTATCAGGTGAACTGCGTGCATGTGCTTCAAAACAAATACATAAAAAATTAGTGTTCCAAGTAGACATTCCCAATAAACCTTGATGAGGATACTAAGGTGATGACATTTTCTTGTTCTGTGGGTGATGATAACTAAATCGTCTGTATTTCTGAATTCTAGCTTCAGTTGATGCGCCTGCGTGATCGTAAATAAGTTGTTATGAAAGGACTGCCGGTGCTCGAACCTTCGCGAATGTGGTTACGTCTAGACTAGACAACAACACCTGGACTAGTGATGGGAAGATCTAGACATGTGAAAATTAAAATGAAAGAAAAGTTTAAGAAAAAGTTTGGTGAGCCTTGTACTATCTTGCCTTGTACTGTGCAATCTAAGCTTATTAAATGAATCAAGCAATAATGATAACGAAAAATTAGTGCAAAATAGAACAGTCCGTCCCTTGAAACGATTTAAATTATTAATAATTATAATTTCGTCTAATAAATGGCGAAGTAAGAAATGAAACAATATAGAAAACACGAAGACCAAATTCTAAATAGGTACATAGTTATCGATTGATACTCGATCATCATATCGTAACATCGTAAATTACAGATTAGTATCAACAGCCAGCATAAATTCAAGCGATATCGGCAACACTGCGACCATCGACTCCACGTGCGCAAGAGTGGATGCGCAGAGGGGGGAGCAATTGGGCATGTCCGCCCGCTCGATCAATCCGTTTACTACGAGCAGTGAACGAACTCGAATGCGATTAGCTGAGGTACTACTGAATGTCAGGGGACGTGATACGCACCGTTTGCATCAAAAAATAAAAATTGCCGTGGTAAATAGAATAAACTACTCGTAAAACATCAATATCTCGTTTGGTGCCATGAGACACCAAACGACGAGGACCTCATCATTTTCCTTTAATTTATTAAACCCTTCCTTTTTTCCCCTCCCTCTCTATTCTTTTCTGAAAGGTTGGCAACGCCTCCAAGGCCATAATCGCAGCAGTCCATGGGCGGTATGGATCAGTGATCAAACAGTGAAGAGTCAAAACTCTACGTTTGCTTGCTTTAAAAAAAAAACATAAGATTTTGTCAAAATTACCTTGAAAACGAATGCTTCTCGATAATAATTCAATTAATTGAATTTCAGTTACAGCGGCTTTTTCCGCAACATTATTTTATATTTACAGGTGCTTTTCCGATACCTTAATTTTCTTAGCTCGGTAGGGCAACAATCTTCCAATGAAACTTAACCCAAAATAAACGATGATAAAAAAGATTTGAAATAACTTAGTTTCAAACAATACGTTTCCTGATGCACTTTTTCTAGGTCAAATGTAATTACAGACTTGGCCAGAGTACTTAAGCGGATAAAAGACAGTTGTGTCCCCTGAGACACTATTGATTGTAAGGATCCTCGGGAGACGGTTAGAGAGCGTTGGCAAAGATACATAGTGAATTTATGCAAAAACAATTTATGATGTAACTATGTATTTTATTTCAAAAAAGTAATAAAAAACATTTACAGCCTCTGTGGAATAGTGTTTTTACCCATATAACATGATTACTAAAAAAATGATATTTTTGAAAATTGAAGATTTCATTGTTGCAAGTTATAGTTAAAAATACTACCAGCTAAATATAATAAGCAGCAAAAATATGGCTGAATATAAGAGAAAGATATTAAAATATATATAAATACTAGGAAGGATACTGTTCACCAAAATGTTTACCACCAAAATGGAGAGATCTACTTGTCTAGGTTATATCGTTTTGCCATGCTATCCGTACTTACAATAAAATAACGTTAGTAGCTAAATATGGGCCGAGAATAGAGATCGTTCGAGGATCAAAATATTTTCGTCATGAAATAGTTTAGTCTACACTAATATTATAAAGAGGAAAGATTTGATTGTTTGTTTGTTTGTATTGAATAGGCTCCGAAACTACTGAACCGATTTGAATAATTCTTTCACTGTTAGAAAGCTACTACTTTTGATCCCGGAAATGTGGGGGAAAAGGGGGGGCATATTTGAAAAAAGAACTAACGCGAGGGTGAAACCGCGTGCTATAACTTATAAAAAGAGTTATCTATCATCTTTTCCGATATGAACCTAATTTGCGAATTTGACCGTTTGCACCTAAACGCTGTTTTTCTGTAATTTTTGGGGAATTATTTATAAGCAATTATTCCTCCCACCCGCGGACTATCATGCATCACTGTGCCTAATCCAAGTGCAACAGAGAAACCAATATCGTATTGTCTCGTGTGCACTGACTTTTTAATGCTATTAGTAACATACAGCACGCTTCAAAGTACTTTACAACCTATAACGTTGCGTTCGTCGATAAAAAAGATGTTACCGTGTTACGGAGTTGTGGGAAACCGTCGAATCAGCTAAACGTCGAGATGACGCAACGTTACGCACGGGCGCTAATCGGGGTTACAATACTGCATGCGAATACCGAGCCATTGAGCAGGCAACTTATTGAGATCTTCGGGGCGTTTCGGTCTTCAGCAAAATCGTACGACTTTAGGAGTGTAAATAGATATATTGGTAGAGCCATGCTGTTTTACAGTACGAATGGGTCGGCTCGTCCGGGGAAGTACCACCCTCTCACATACCTAACACCAGCGTGAAATAATAGTGACTACTATTTTGTTTCGTGTGTCACTATCACACCCCCCATACCCCCAAAGGCCGGCAACGCATCAGCGATCCCCCTGGTGTTGCAGATGTCTGGATCAGGCGACCCGCTGGCTCGTTGGCCGCCTTTACCATAAAAAAAAATAGACTCACTGTTATTTTAAGACCTTTATTATTCGAGGCGTTGAAATTTTAAGAGGTAGCATAGCGGATCTTTCATTGAATGAGTTTCTCATCTGGAGAAGTACCTCCTTACTTGTGTAGACTTGTGTCTACAGTGAGGTAGCACTTCATAACCTGTTGTGCTGTTTCTGTCAGTGAGTAAGGTCTTCAAAATTAAATTAATTGTGAGGAGGGCATGATGTAAGTTATATTTTTTTCTTCTTCAAATTACAGACACGCGAGTGATACCTCTTGCGTTACAGGCAACGGTTAACCGCTTGCCGTGGGTCGAGGCGTAAGCTATCGCCACACTCGAAGTATAAAAGAAAAGAATACTGGCTCACACATTACGATATCGGAAGATTTCACCTGTTGAGGTGAACCTACCGATGGGACTCAAGGCAGAAATTGAATAATATATTTTATGTTTTGCTATGTTGTTGTACACCAGTCCCATAGGGTAAAGACAAATCAATGACCATTGTGCACTGGGAAGATAAATGTATCATTTTACGTGACTCCTAACTATTATACTAAACTACATAACAATTATGATAGGCGATATAACAACTGTTGTATAATTGATTGTTACATAACTTGCATCGCTCCACGCGGTACGATCAACCGTGAGAACTACATACAGTGATAGGTTTTCAAACATTTCGTGGAAGAATATAATGATTCTTCTTCTAGCGTGTGACTACGATATTGTTTCTAAACAAAATTTGGCTACGGCAAATAATATTACCTAGCGTTATTTTTTATAATTTTTAAAGCATATTGCCTGCTTAATGGCGATATTAATACAAATATATTAGAAAAAATTCAATTTGTCCAGGTATCAGGCGGGACTCGAACCCACGTCCCTCGTTGTCCGGGCGAGTGCACTACCAACTATGCTACCGAGACCTTAGTGGACCCGTTGAATTTCTTCTAGTATTGATTTACGCTACGGCAGCGCCATCTCTTCAACGTTGCAGTAATTACTACTTACAACATCCGAATGGAATACTTTTACAAGTATTTACCAATCTTTAAGAAGAGATTATTTTTACATTATTTTTTATAATTTTTAAAGCATATTGCCTGCTTAATGGCGATATTAATACAAATATATTAGAAAAAATTCAATTTGTCCAGGTATCAGGCGGGACTCGAACCCACGTCCCTCGCTGTCCGGGCGAGTGCACTACCAACTATGCTACCGAGACCTTAGTGGACCCGTTGAATTTCTTCTAGTATTGATTTACGCTACGGCAGCGCCATCTCTTCAACGTTGCAGTAATTACTACTTACAACATCCGAATGGAATACTTTTACAAGTATTTACCAATCTTTAAGAAGAGATTATTTTTACATTATTTTTTATAATTTTTAAAGCATATTGCCTGCTTAATGGCGATATTAATACAAATATATTAGAAAAAATTCAATTTGTCCAGGTATCAGGCGGGACTCGAACCCACGTCCCTCGCTGTCCGGGCGAGTGCACTACTAAATAATGTAAAAATAATCTCTTCTTAAAGATTGGTAAATACTTGTAAAAGTATTCCATTCGGATGTTGTAAGTAGTAATTACTGCAACGTTGAAGAGATGGCGCTGCCGTAGCGTAAATCAATACTAGAAGAAATTCAACGGGTCCACTAAGGTCTCGGTAGCATAGTTGGTAGTGCACTCGCCCGGACAGCGAGGGACGTGGGTTCGAGTCCCGCCTGATACCTGGACAAATTGAATTTTTTCTAATATATTTGTATTAATATCGCCATTAAGCAGGCAATATGCTTTAAAAATTATAAAAAATAATGTAAAAATAATCTCTTCTTAAAGATTGGTAAATACTTGTAAAAGTATTCCATTCGGATGTTGTAAGTAGTAATTACTGCAACGTTGAAGAGATGGCGCTGCCGTAGCGTAAATCAATACTAGAAGAAATTCAACGGGTCCACTAAGGTCTCGGTAGCATAGTTGGTAGTGCACTCGCCCGGACAGCGAGGGACGTGGGTTCGAGTCCCGCCTGATACCTGGACAAATTGAAGTTTTTCTAATATATTTGTATTAATATCGCCATTAAGCAGGCAATATGCTTTAAAAATTATAAAAAATAATGTAAAAATAATCTCTTCTTAAAGATTGGTAAATACTTGTAAAAGTATTCCATTCGGATGTTGTAAGTAGTAATTACTGCAACGTTGAAGAGATGGCGCTGCCGTAGCGTAAATCAATACTAGAAGAAATTCAACGGGTCCACTAAGGTCTCGGTAGCATAGTTGGTAGTGCACTCGCCCGGACAGCGAGGGACGTGGGTTCGAGTCCCGCCTGATACCTGGACAAATTGAATTTTTTCTAATATATTTGTATTAATATCGCCATTAAGCAGGCAATATGCTTTAAAAATTATAAAAAATAATGTAAAAATAATCTCTTCTTAAAGATTGGTAAATACTTGTAAAAGTATTCCATTCGGATGTTGTAAGTAGTAATTACTGCAACGTTGAAGAGATGGCGCTGCCGTAGCGTAAATCAATACTAGAAGAAATTCAACGGGTCCACTAAGGTCTCGGTAGCATAGTTGGTAGTGCACTCGCCCGGACAGCGAGGGACGTGGGTTCGAGTCCCGCCTGATACCTGGACAAATTGAATTTTTTCTAATATATTTGTATTTATATTACCTAGCGATTTATTACAGAGCGCAAGCACAGGTGCACTGCATTGCATAACCCATTGGAACATAAATTATGCGATGCTCGCTACCTAAAAGAGCTGCCTGCCAAATAAATAAATTTACCAGGTGGTAGGTTCCTGTACTGGGCCGTCTAGGTGGGTACCACCGCCGGGCCAGATATTTTCCCGTGCAATAGAAGTGTGTCAAGCATTCTGTGTTTCGGGGAAAGGGCACTGAAGCTAGTGAAATTACTGGGTATATGAGACCTAATAACTGTTGTCTTTTAAGGCGGGCAACGCACCTGCGACCCCAAGGGGGTCTTGGGTGCTTATGGGCGGCGGTGATCACTTATCATCAGGTGACCCACTTGCCCCCCCTATAATATAAAAAAAAAAATGCTTGATCAGTTCGCAGACAGACATGCAGCCCACCTGATGGTAAGCAGCTTCTGCGGCCTCTTCTATTAGGGAAACTTCACCGTCAGGCAAGCGTCGCTCATTGTGCTGTCACACTTTAAGCTCATCGGATCATCAAACTTTTGATTTCAATTTTATTGTTGCCGAAACAAAGTAGTGCTAATAATAGTATTGCGGCAAACACAGTGGGGTTTTATCTTAGTACGATTAGATTTACCTTTGTAAAGAATCTCTTGTTATATAGTACATAGCATACATAGTTTTATTAATTAAGTTCTTTCTGCAAACGAGACATGAAGTAGGCTCGATACTGGTTCTATACTTGTGGTTCTAGTTAGCCTTGTTCCTTATTTGTGATGCCGGTGTAAAGGATTGTGGGTAATTAAGTTAATGCTTTATGCTAAGACCAGGTTTGATGTCAGTAAATTTAACTGATAATCCATCTCACATTAAAGTATGTTTGGGCAAGGCTTTAGTTTGCAGTAAACCGGAGTAAATGTTGCTCTAGTGATAATGGCTTTTTCTATTAAGGGATGCTTAACCAGTTCAATGTGTTGCTATCATTGTAGGCTCCTCAGATCTTTTAAGTTTACTGGCTCCCACATTAATAATGTCGGAACACAGCCAGACCTTTTAAGGCGGTATATTTCACCTGTGGAGGCCGTAGCTAAGCAGTCGCACTCTGAAAAAGTCCTACCACCAACTAAACGCAAGCCAGGTATTGAACTACGACCTTCTTATTCTACACTGCAATTTTATCAATGCTACATCCGATTTTCGGCTGAGTGCGCAGGATATTTGAGTGCAAAATGAGTGCGCACGCACCACGCACTCGCACTAATGTTGTGCGGACTCAATCGCTGTACTATGCGGTATGCATGCGGCAGGATACAAATTAGTTAGGTACTGGAGTTATTTTGGGTCCAATAAAAATCTAAACTGTAACTAGATCCTGGTGACAGTTTCATAAAATACGAATACCTACCTACATACAATGTCACAAATGAATTTCAATAAGTTACAAAGAAATGAATTGTATTATAACCCTCAGGTGTTATAGAGCAGCAGTATTAATGTGGGAGCAAGTAAACTTGAAATCAACTTGCGTCTGTCTGCCAACTGATTTAGTAAAAAAAGGGGTTAGTAGTCGATTCGCACGAAGATAATTCGCACTAAAGTGCGAATCGACCACTTTCAAAAATAATATTATTTTTAGTAGTCGATTCGCCCGAATGACTTTAAATCGCGTGCGAGTCGACCCCTTTAAGAATTGATAGTAGGCGATTCGCACTTTTGCAGTATGTGGATAAAAAACAATCAAAGTATAGTCGTGTCAGGAAATCTTTATAATATTTATAATATTATTAACATATTCCTTGTCTATATATCTTACAGCATACAGAATCAATTAAATTTCAAATGTTTTTTTTTTCGGACAGGAAACATGTTAAATTATAAACTAATATCATTAAGCGTTAAATTATATTTGAACACTTTAATATTAAAATGACACCAAAAATTAGAAACGTGTTAACTCTTAAACACCCGACCGAAAGCCGGGTGTCGCGTAAACAATAGATTTTCTATTGTGTCTGGTTTTCCGAGGCTTGATGGATTAAGGGCAGCGGAGACAAAATCTCAATTTATGCTTATACTAGGTTAAATTAAATTTTATTTTGTTACGTAGGATTTATTGTAAATAAGTGAAATAAATATAAATCCAATTAGTTACGCAAGAACTGTTATAGGTATTTAGCATAGAATGTGTTAGGGCCGGTATTTCAATGTAACCTTATCTTATTGCTTAAGTTAAGTATTACATTTAAGATAAGTATTAATTTTGACAGGTAAAAGTGTATTACTTTAGGTGCCACTTAACTTTAATCCTATAATGAAATACACTTGAGTCATACTTATTATCAATCCCGGATTATTTCAAGATAAGTATATATTGAAATACGAACTTTGTAAGAAGAACTTTTTACGTAGAGATAAGATTCTAATAAGAAAAATTGTTGTAATCAATATGTAAGTTATGTTTTCTAATTAGAATTAACGCGAACTTTAGAACTATGTAAGATACATGTATATTCTAATTGGAAAAATTATAGAAATAAGAAAATAATGTCAACTTGCATAGTGAAAATGCAAGCGAAATTGTGTAAGTTTAACGCGGCTCTCTTTAAGGTATTGCTCCGAGGTACTTAAGCGTGTAATGCTTTACGTAATACGTTTATACATATTCGTTTCTAATTTTTGGTGTCATTTTAATATTAAAGTTATCAAATATAATTTAACGCTTAATGATATTAGTTTATAATTTAACATGTTCCCTGTCCGAAAAAATATAACATTTGAAATTTAATTGATTCTGTATGCTGTAAGGTATATAGACAGCGAATAGGTTAATATTATTATAAAGATTTCCTGTACACGACTGTACTTTGTTCTTTTTTTATGCACATAATATTGCAAAAGTGCGAATCGCCTACTATCAATTCTTAAAGGGGTCGACTCGCACGCGATTAAAATTCATTCGGGCGAATCGACTACTAAAAATAATGTTATTTTTGAAAGTTGTCGATTCGCACTTTCGTGCGAATTATTTTCGTGCGAATCGACTACTAACCCAAAAAAAGTGGTATTTTATTTTATAATTATATTATTATTTGTTATATTTATTTTTATACCGCTCTAGAGAAAGTCTACAGGTGTAAACCGACTACGAAAATCACCACAGTGAAGATACTTTCATCTCTGTTCAAAGTTTAAACAACAGCAAAAAAGGAACTAGAAAAACAAGTCGGCTGATAGCGCTATAGAAACGTACCAATCATAACCAAGTTACAAAGCAGCCGCTCATTAAGCAGTTTCCCGAACGCGATATCGCAACGCAACGCAGATTATCTGTCGCAACTCGCAAGCGGTGAGAAACGCAGTGAAAGTCTCGAGGAAAATCCTGCAGCGTCGAAACACGACCGCTGTCCGCCTTTCTCGCGTACTGCGTTGCGTTAACCAGGATGTCTGGATGTGGCTGGTCAATAGCCACAAGGCTGGCACTGGCTCGTTCTAAACGGGTGTGAAGGGGAAACCGGGGGACGCTTTAGTCTCGCGTCCCACACACGGCCGCAGGTCTAGCTAGCCTGCGGTTATGGTGATTAAAAGCATTCTCCTCCGAAAAAAAAGGATGTCTGGATGTGAGTGTAATGGTTGAGATGTTTGCTTTTACTTTTTAGTGTCGCGGGTTCCGGGTTAATAGTAAAGGGTTTTTCAATAAGGACGGGTAGATTTTGGCGGCCTGTGGCGGCCATCCTGTCCCGGTGACATTTGTCAAATCTTCCGTCATCGTCAACGGTGAGCGCTACAGAACGATGATAACCAATTTCTTATGGCCCAAATTGAACCATATGGACCTAGACGACATGTGGTTCCAGCAGGATGGCGCCACGTGCCACACTGCCACACAGCGGATGCCACATGGGTGCAATGCACAATGTTTGCACCAACGAACACTCATTTTGATAACAAAGTTTTACCACTTGCCAAACTTGCCATGTTGATTTGGCATGGGTGGACGGAAGATTTGGCAAATGTCACCGGGACAGGATGGCTGCCACGGGCCGCCAAAATCTACTCGTCCTTATTGAAAAACCCTTTATAAGTAAACGGGTTTCAACGCGCTTTGCTGCCTTCGTTAAATCCACCGCGGCAAGGCAATCTTATTCCAATATTTTAATAAACATCTAACAAACTTGGTAAATATTAAATTATGAAAAGCTTTGAAATCCAAGGTTCAAAACTATGTCTGAATTTACTTTACCAATAGCAAACATGTACATATTTTAATTTTACTATATTAGATATAATTTGTTTATTTTGTTGGAATGTTATATATATATATATATATATAAACAAACCACTGAAATTTGCGAATGTTCTGTCAAAGATCCCAAAACAAACAACAAGATTTTTTAAATTGTTGAACCATCATCCCAATCAATACACCAACAAACCGGTCTATGGAATTACTACACCATAAACTTGTTTTACAAGTATGATAACATTTGATAGTGTTTGTTAAGACAAATATAATTTAATGTCCTGCTAACCGAGTTTTGGTTAAGGATTAGGCCACAGCATCCGCTTAGTAAGAGTAGGTATCAGGTGTGACTGTCTGTGAACTGACGAAACATAAAAAGACGAACATAAAGTAGGACAATATCAGTGACACATCAACCAAGCCTAATCTGTCAAAACCCCGCCACCAATTTTTATGGCATAGATTTTATTCGACTTTTATACTGTTTTAGGTGCGCATCTTTCCCTTAGGCCTCAGCTTCAAATTTCGCGGCAGCGGGACGGGAGCGGCAACGGCAGCAGCGAGTTATTTTGTATGGAATCCAATAGAACCGTTCTCGAACACAGCGGGGCGGGAGCGGGAGCGGCAGCGCACGCAGGCGCACTGCGGTTTACTGCGTGCGCCGCCGCGCGCCGCCGCTCCAGCGCTGCCGCGAAATTCGAGGCCGGGGCCTTAGGGTTGATGAGCTTACATTACGTCGCGCTGCTTCAACATTAAACGTGCCTCTTTGTCTTTATTTGGTCAATCGGACGCTATTTTCCAACGCTACCCTTTACTAACTGTGCCCATATAGATTTCTATTTTTCCATAGAAACCTCATTAAGACGGAATGAGACTTAAATATCTGAAACTATAATTATGATGACTTAAATTTGACCAAGGAGTGGAAAACAATGGAAAAAATAATTACACATTTCGTAAAAGTTGCGTAAAACATGCCATCAGACACGTGGGTCAAAAGAATGGTAAATTATGGGTAAAATTTTGTAATGCCGCCATCATTGAGCTCAAATGCACTATTGCTGAATGATATTACATTACCCGAAATGACTAGTGATTTGCGAATCGCACCTCTAGTGATGAAAATGTACAGTCATACTGTTTCCGTCATGGTTATATAAAAATAAGTAATCTTTTGAATCACAATTTTGCTATTCAAATGCGAATTTATTTAACAGGTGATAGGTCAGATTATTATGTAACTTGTTATAGTGAACTTTTGCAAAACTCTTGTTTATTGAATACCTAATCTATATAGAGAAATACCGCTGACTGATTAATCACGTAATATCAGAAACTATAACACCTACAAACATGAAATTTGGTTTTCTGTACAGTAGACATCCGCTAAAAACAAATTTTATGGAACTCCCCTTAAGGGGTAAAATAGGGATTGGAATATTTGGAAGTTTGTAGGAAAGCTCCACGCGTACGAAGTCGCAGGCGCCCGCTAATATAAATATAATTATTATTCGGCATTTTTTTTCTTTTGCCTCGCGCTAGACACAAACATCTGACATCTGATATGGCATGACATAATGGAGGCCTATATACCCAAAAGTGGTCAGACTGGTTATGTAGATTAGAATACAAATAAAATCGGTACGACTTTCTCAAAAATAACATAAAACAAAACATATTTCTACATAATGTTTGTTACTACATATATATACCCACATATAAATAATGTTGGTTGAATATCTTCTTTATAAAATTATTATTTTTATCTAGACACAAACTAAGCATAGATTGTAGGTACTATGGGTGCCAGACAACGAATAATCTTGTTTTATTTCCATGCATACCTATTCCATATAAAAAAAACAGATAATATATTCATGTACACAAATGTTTAATACCAAGCGGAGATAGCACCCACGGCCTCAGGGTCAATAGTCATTTTCTCAAACCATACTCCTATCCAATCCTATTCCAATCTTATCCTTACCGAATCGGTCGTCGCAAATTAGTAACTCCCGGTGATTAACTTTAAATACTCAGTTACAAGTTGAGTTACAAGTAGGTAATCACTGGGCGATATCTTTACATTATTAACGAGAAACGACTTTTATAACGTTTTCTCATAGTATAATTATATTAATGATACGACCTTGAAATTTTGTAGTATTAGTATTATACTAAGCATCATTGGTCTCTAGGGGCTTTAGTATCGCATCATGATCTCAAACGCTTTGGATCCGTGATATTTCGCGACTGTCCTCATCAATCCTTATTTCCATACGGAATTTCCATACCTATACAGGTACGTAGTGCAAAAACAAAAATAATTTGAATTTGGAGTTAACACACTTTCATAGTCCGCCAGCGGAAGCTTCATAAAAAAATAAAATAGAAAACAACATTGTATTCTTCTTCTTCTTCTTGTATTGTAGCTGGCAATACACTCCTCTTTATAAGGATTACTGCTGTCATTTTCGTGTATATTTTAACGACTCAGGTATTCTTAGAAAATTACAACTCGTTGTAAGTTGTTGACGCATTCAAAAATATCGGGAAATACATAAAGCATTCCCACCGAAACCGACGCCATCTTGGGTGATATTTCTACATTCTAGTTGATTATTAGTTCTTTGTATAAGACTTCAATCCCAACAGTGTGATGATTAGTAGATTTTTAAAATTTCTACCAACTCTTCTCGAGATGGCGATTAAATTGTCCCTGCGGGCGCATTTTTTTCATGACAACATTAGTTATACAAAAAAAAATTAGTGTGAAGTGGATGATAAGAGATTGTTAAAACTTGAAAGTTACGGCCATTAAGTTTATATCTTAAAGTCATCGCATAAAATGATATCGATCAATAAATTGTTGTATACATCTAAGTGCAGGATGTATTGGTGATCGAACACTTTCTTTTGTATAATTCTATAGTCACTTTGTCTAGAAACTTATTAAAAATAGGCCCTTTTAACAACAGCATGGACTGAAGAAGTTTTTTTAACACAGCTCAGGTTTGTGATCTGCAATTCAAGTCGGATGCAACAAAAAAGTTCACACAGGTTTCCTTGTAAAATCATGAATATTACTGATTTCCTAAATGCAATACGAGTTTTTATTATTAGTTTTTATTAGGCAGTGCCTAAGGCACATTTCAATCCTTTTAAACCATTTTATTATAATTTATGGCGTACTCATTACAAATAATTATTTGAATATATTGGCGAATTCTGGTCAAACTTGTCTTAAAATCACTTCCTACTTTTTTCGTAGCCATGTGGAAGCCGATTTTTGCTAATCTCATACATAATTTATGTTTTTTTATGTCAGAGGCGGCAAACGAGTCAGCGGGTCGCCTGATGGTCAGCAATCACCGCCACCTGTCCATGGGTGGCGGTGATTGCAACGGGTCGGGAGGCTTTTGGGACCGGGACCGCGGTATCGCTGATGCGTTGCCGGCCTTATAAGGGTGGGGGTGTGGGCCTCCGGGCACTATCACAAACCAGACCAAACAGAATAGAAGTCACTATTATTTCACGCTGGTGTTATGTGAGAGGGTGGTACCTCCCCGGACGAGCCGGCTCATTTGTACTGTAAAACAGCATGGCTCTACCACAACTAATGCTGCGTGCGGACGCCCCTCTGAGGAACAGAGGTTTGGTGCTTAGGTCACTTTTTAATCTACTTATGTCTGATTATGATATGGACGTACCGGAATCCATCTCATCTTCAACGCCAAAAGAGATATCGGTACCTAGGGATATTCGGGAACAAGAAGGAAAAGAAAACGTGCGAGTAATTAATCTTTCTCTCTAAGCGCCACGTCTGCCCCGAGACAGTTTAGTGCCAAACAGTAACTAAGCAGTTACTGCCTGGCACCGCCCTGCGCCCGCTACACCGAGACGACAGTTACTAGGTCTCCTAGACACAATTTGTACACCTTTAAAGTGAAATCAATCTCAATCTGATAACAACCATTAACATAGTTATGAATACGTTTGCGTGCGCCATATGCATTCATTTTCTCTCGCATCGCAGTAACGATTACTAGTGTTGCAGACATTAGTCCGTTCAAACACAAAACATTAAAAATGTAAACAAATGAATTTCGGAAATCACTAAATATCTCGAGAATAACACTTACCATCAGGTTTGCTTGTCGTTATAATATAAAAAAACAGATGTTAAACCTGCACTTTTACGAGCTTATTAGCCAAAGGTAATAAAAAATGATATATAATAATATTATGTATTATAAAGGGTTACTTATTAATCCGCGGACGTAGGTACGTAATCTGGGTACCTACTATTTGGCTTGGCACCGACTTCAAACATATTAGTAGGTACCTACCTAGCACGTAAAATACAATTTAATTAATAGGCTTAGACAATAAGCGCATTTGATGAATGTCTTATTAAAATTATTTTTTGCTTTTCAGTTTTTTAGGTAGTTTTTTTTTTTTTTTTTGAAGTCGGTTTAATTTTTTTTAAAAAAAGTTTGTATTATTTGTTTTTTGTCATTTTTTCTCAGCATGCCATTTACGTCGTTTGGTATTGGACACTGGTAGGTTTAAAAATTTTATGTTCAAAATAATTTAGTTAGGAATGAAATCACAAATTACATGATTTGACTTTTTATGCATGGCTAACGAACAAATACTAAGAATCATGTTTTCTATAGCGAATTATGTGAAGCCAGGAAAAGGAGTTTTAGGTAGGCGATATGCAATCCCACTGATTTATAATATGTATAGTCACTTTTTTTATTCAGAAAAGGCACCACGTAGAATGAAGATCTATTTTACATACACCAACTCTCTTACTTTGTAGGATGACTAATATACGTATATGGAATTTAACAACGGAATACAGTCTCGGTCTACTTTCTCCAGGCCATACCTGCTGTGTTTATAATTTATAAAGTCCACTGGCATATTATTAAAACACACAGAGTAGAGCATCATTTCGCGGTCATGGTTACAGAGCGTGACATTCATGCGATCAATTCGGCAAAAACATGTAGACAGTAATGATAAAATAATCATTTTTTTTATGCGACTATCTTCCACCAGCGGCTTTGCTTGAATTTTCATATATTCTGAAGTACCTGTTGAATGTACAACTGCAGGGCTAGGGCCTTCAATATTAAAGTCAAGTCATTAGACCCCGTGATCACGGCCAAGTACTGAAACATTTTTATAGTTAAACTCCCCTCTTAATTCTCTATACAAACTTACTACCCCTTGCTTTTTGCACTCTAAGGGGTGGGTAATTCAACAATATTTTCTTATTGCTCACCTACCTGACACTAACGAGGGAAAACCCCCCCCTCTGTCCCCCTGCTGCATTTAACACCCTAAGGGATGGGTATTCCAATATTATTTTCTTATAGTGCTAACCTACTACACTACAATACGAAACCAAAAGACATGGAATGCCGTTGATATGTTAGTCAGTCAATCATTCGTTGTAGAATAAATGAACCGCGCGATTTGTTTATAGTATATCGTTACATATTCACTTGTTTTATTTATCAATCACTAAAACATTACTAAAAGGTACCAAATGGTTATTAGAACAAAAGAAGAAGACCCGGAAGGCCAAAGCTTGTGTCCACAATACTAGAACAATTTATGTCCAAACCAACTCCACCAGAAATAAGATAATCGTTTAAACTATTGTCTGAATAAGGCTGAGTACCCAATGTAATAAAACAAGTATTCGTCACGGAGTATTGTATGACTGCGTCGTTGACACAGTAGTAAGTTGTATTTTAACGGGATTTTAACATTGCTTTATCTGTTAGACAATTCTCTGTTACCCGAAGTCTGTAAACACGTAAAAGCCGTTGGTTTTTCGCCTTATAACTGTTCGGTCATAATCTAATTGCTGACCGATCGGCTCAAGTATCAGCTACTAGTATTTACTCGTAGTAATATAAGTGACATACTTTTGCAATAAATCAATTAATTTTCCCTGAAAATTGTAAACACAGATAGTTTATTTGGGAAATCCAGTAGTAATGAAAAGACGTGGCCGACGCTGCCATTTTTGAGAAACTATTAAACAAATGTGACATTTTCTCTATAGTGAAAATTATGTATAATGGAATGTAGAGGCCACATGTACCGTCGAGTTCACTTGCTTGCAAATACATATTATAAAAATAATGCATATTCTGCAAAAATTATAGCTAAACGATGGTTAGTTAGAAACAACTTTTTTTACACCTAAACTGCGGGTTATCATGACCTGCAGTTGCCATGTTTATGACTCGGGATTAAAGCATCCCACAGCTACCTACTATACTCCCCCGTTGTCCCCTTCACACTCGAAGAGGGAAGTGCACGTACCCGTGTATCACGTAAGACATATAATTTCGTATCAACTTAGTAGTCGCGTGAGAGCGGTGTTTGTTTCTTTAATTAGGTATATAATGGGTCCGTATAAAATCATTTAGGTTTGAAACAGTCATTCAACTTCATAAATTATGTAAGACGCGTAAGTCATATTTAAGACAAACGGCTTTCGGACGAGGCCTTGGGGCATTGCTCAATACGATGATTGTCGCCAAGGTAAGTCAACGGGATCTACGGCAGGTTGGCTTCTAGCAAATTAAGCAGTAGAAAACTACAATATGTGTCTATAGTTTCTTTTTTTTTAATATTGGAACCAGATGTGACGATTAGGGTTCTAGTCACCACTTTAGAGATCTAAGATGCTGTTCATCACAGCTTAAGTATAATCCCTAAGCGCTTTGAGCTTTTGATGTCATTGTATTATGACGTCAAATATCATGTGATGATATCAAAATCTGTTGTACTCAAAGACGTAAATACAATAGAGAATAAAAGAAATTTCACGTAGTCAAAGTCAAAGTATTTATTTTGCAATTTGATTTACCATGAAATTCTTTTGCACGTCATAAACTTTTTTTTTTCCTACCAGCACTTCGACGTGGTCGTGAATGGCCTGTTGAGAAGAAGTGCCGCAAGAAACTCAACAGTTATGATAGCCTTTTTTAAATCATTTTGTCTTTTACAATATTAACTTAATAAATAGAAACTACTAAAGAAAATTTAATAAGACTGGGCATTCATAATTATAACGATTGGGTAATTTTATTAATTTAGATCGAAAGCAGTCCCTGCTTTAGCATAAGCAGCTGTGACATTAGACTTATGGCACTAAAAGAACTAAATGTTGTTTACTGACTTATATAATTTACCGGCATGACTTCCCGTAATACGTAATTGTATCCTACGCCTTAAAAACATATTATTAAACGTGGGTGTCCCGATTACGGAGCCGACCCTGCGCGCCGAATGTGGACGTAATGCGCCCATTACCGGCCACATTAGCACGCTCTCCCCGACGTAGCCCACGGGCCTGTCTCCGGCCATTCCACCAAGTGGGAAGGTCAGAAGTCATTGCGTATTGCAATAAAAATCTTCAGTGCACTTGTCCTCGACTTTGATGTTATCTGACAGGAAATTTCGGTTGTTACAACCGGGATGTTTGGATGTCTTGTTTTATTACTTCAGTCACAATTGGGTTCCGGGTGATTCAAAATATGTCAGAAAATTTCACTTTCTCAAAGTCGAGCTTGATTGTTACGATTACGGTTTCAAAAATGTTCTGGAAATATACATAGATCAATTCACCCCGACACTAAATAACTACTTTAAAACAAAATTTAATGTGAGTCAGCTTGGGTTTATAAGGTTAGATCGCAAGGGACTGTTAACAAAATGTAAGTTTTTATACTTCCATTTTCCATTAGACGGCATTATACTTTAAGGGTTCTTAAATTACCATGAGATATGATGAAAGTACTGCTTTGAAGTGCATCCACTCGTGAAGTTCTTGGTTTAAATATTGATCTTTATTAATCAAAAACAAAGCCAAAAAAATCTTTGTTTATTCAAGCCTAAAGATACATTTTTGATTGATTGGTCGTCAATATCAATGTTAAAGTGTGACTCTACCACGTAGCAAATCACTAAAAGATCGATATTCCGTTGTTAAGCTCTCCCTCCTTCTCTTAGGAGTTCAATGAACTTTTTTCTAACCTCGTGATATAATAGAAAGCAGGATACCACAAGATACCACCCACGCAGGAACAAAGTGAAACAAAAGGATCACGTTTCCATGGGCCGACCCTTAATCACGCCTGGACTCACTTATTTAATTATATTATACTCCCCTCCCCTACTAAATATCACGTTTATGCTCGAGGCACTTAATTTATAAAAGATTGTTAATAATTACTTCTTTCTATTGTTATATACTAGGATGCTTACCTTGTATTTCTAAGGAGCGGATCCGTCGCGTTGGAAATACCCCGCCTGATACCTGGACAAGTAGAATTTGTTCTGCTATATTTTACACTAAATATTTCACCAGTATGCAGTTATATAAGTGTATAAAGAAAATAGAATGTTACTAAAATCAGAACTTTTTGCGCCATGCATCAGTTACCAGATAGACCCATGAGCACACTGTAAGGCAAGCCCAACGCCCCACTAAAACGTAAAAGTAGATTTTCTTCCGGCCTAAATCAACTGTTCTAGAACCAAGGCCCGATGTATTGTCTTTGGTATGTCTTGTATGTATTAAAAAAACCATAGATTTAGTATATTTTTTAAAAAAAACAATTATTCGGTCGGATTTGAATATGCAATACTCTTTACTATACTTGCACGAAAGAATATTCCATACTAATTGGGAATCGTTTTTCAGAGCAAACAGTTATCAGTTTTGTGTTAACAACCAATAATTGGGTTTTTCTCCGATCGAATCCGAAACTCGGCTGAGAGGACCTAATTAGAGAAATGTTTGCATTTAGGTATTTTCCTCATGGCTTCGTAAGACATGTTGTGGTGTTGAATCTAAAAACGTTTACTTTATGGAATGTTGAGGCTTGTTTAAGAAGCCGTTGCGAATTAAAAATAACTTTAAAATAAAGGTACGTTTATGCGTAGTCATTATCTCAAAACTCGGATGAAATTCACTTAGGTACTAATTTTGATTACTTACCCGGAAGTACCCGTTCCAAAAGTTAACCTTTAAGATTTTTTACCAGCAAAGGAAATGTCGCTACCAACTTCATTCATTGCAATTTTACGTCTTGCTTTGTTGACCAAAGGGCAATGAACTGATGACAGACGAAACAAGGTATTTAATCGCCATGCAGACAATTAACGGGTGTTTTGTTTTTTATCCTCATGCATCGTTTTCTGACATGTTTACAAAAAGTACCGATGTTAACTTGATTGACTCGTGACACTCGTGTAGTCGATTACGGAACTTATTCGATGTTCATTGGAGGTTATTACACTGAAATGATTCAACTTTCAATCTTTACTAATAGTAAAAGTTATTTATTATAGGATTTGAACTAGTTTATACAGTTTAATAAAGTGTGTCTTTGCGATTGTAATGTCAAAAATGTTCAATAAATTAATTTCAAATGCTTTGTAATAAAATGAAATCTTTTTTTTTTATGTAATAGGGGGGCAAACGAGCAAGTGGGTCACCTGATGATAAATGATCACCGCCGCCCATAAGCACCCGAGACCCCCTTAGGGTCACAGGCGAGTTGCCCGCCTTTGAGGGTGGAATATGCTCGCTTCTTGAAGGTATTTATGTCGTATTGGCTTGGAAACACCGCTGCTGGAAGCTGGTTCCATAAAACAGTCGTGCGCGGCAGAAAATGTCTGCAGAAACGTACGGTAGTTGATCGCCACTCATCCAAGTGGTTTGGATGAAACTGCATTTTGTGGCGGGTTGTACGGTGGTGGAATTTAGCAGCAGGAATCAAACCAAATAATTTCTCGGAACACTCCCCATGAAATAGGCGGTAGAAGATGCACATGAAGATGCAGATTTTTTATAATTTAATTACAAAAAACTTCTCAGAAACCAAAAAAAATACAAATGTATGTCTGTTTCTTTGTCTTGTTCACTACTAATATTTATCTTAGACTGCATTAATTTCCGAAATCGAATATAATTTACCATACAGTGCATTTTGTTGAATGAAATTTTATTGTGCCCTATTTTCAATTTCGACCACATGGTATTTAATAAATACATCTTTAAATTTTCTGGAAGTAAATAGAAAGAAGTCGTATACATAGTCATACTTAAAATGCCTGCCGACAATTTTAAGTATTAATAAATGTGAGGAAACACCTTTCATTTTCACACAAAAACAATTTAAAAGGAATCTAAGTACCAATTTCTTGTCTGTGAGATCAAACAGCTGTTCAATGGCGTATGATAAATTCATATTGATTGTCAGATACATTAAAGACCAATGTATAAAAAGTTCTTCACACTATTTATGAAGGTTCTATAAAAAAAAAACTAAACCGACTTCAAAAAAAAAACAAAAAAAAAACTACCTAAAAACACTGAAAAGCAAAAAATAATTTTAATAAGACATTCATCAAATGCGCTTATTGTCTAAGCCTATTAATAACATTAAATTGTATTTACGTGCTAGGTAGGTACCTACTAATCTGTTTGAAGTCGGTGCCAAGCCAAATAGTAGGTACCCAGACTACGTACCTACGTCCGCGGATTATTTGTAACCCTGTATAATACATAAATTATTAGGTATGTATCATTTTTCATTACCTTTGGCTTGGCACCGACTTCAAACAGATTAGTAGGTACCTACCTAGCACGTAAATACAATTTAATGTTATTAATAGGCTTAGACAATAAGCGCATTTGATGAATGTCTTATTAAAATTATTTTTTGCTTTTCAGTGTTTTTAGGTAGTTTTTTTTTTGTTTTTTTTTTGAAGTCGGTTTAGTTTTTTTTTTAAAAAGTTTGTTTATTTTTCTATTTTTAGTGTGAATAATACGTAGGAGTGAGTAAAACTCTCTCATAATATTGATAACGAAAATACGAGTAAAATAGTAGAATTGTATTATTTGACAATATTAGGTATTCATTAAGTGTTCAGCACCATTCAGTAGACCAACTAAAGATGCAGCCCGCAAGAGGGACATAAGAATTAAGAAGTCGTACCCTTTAGCTTCCATCATCATAGTTGTACCTTCCATCATCAGCTTAGCTGCAAAAGTACATGAAATACAACTAACGGTCCACATATTCCTACAACACTGAAATAATTATCCCCTAACTCCTAACCGTTAAGGAGTTGTACCTTCCATCATCAGCTTAGCTGCAAAAGTACATGAAATACAAATAACGGTCCACATATTCTTACAATACTGAAAGAATTATCCCCTAACTCCTAACCGTTAAGGAGTTGTACCTTCCATCATCAGCTCATCAACATAAAGTGATGTCTATAGGACGCAAAAACTTAAATGGCTTCAGAAAAAACAAGTAACGCGTAGTGTGCGCCTATAAAATTTGAGGTTTGCCCTTGATTTTCCCGGGATCCCATCATCAGATCCTGACATGGTGACAATGGGACCACCTCGGAACTATGCTCTTTCAAATAAAAAAAGAATTATTTAAATCGGTCCACAATTGACGGAGAAATCGACGGACATACATAAAAAAAAAAAAAAAAAAAAAAAAAAATACATACAGTCGAACATAGAACCTCCTCCTTTTTTGAAGTCGGTTAAAAATGTACGAGGATATCTTTACCAGACACCGGGAATCGATCCAGATATCGCCCAATCGTGTAGTTTTTACCAACACGCTATCGACACCTTTAAAAGTCAGCTATTCAATAATTTAAAACAAAAGAATTCATCATGAAAATTAAGTGGTCGCCTAATTATGGGTATTGTTGACTTAATTACCACGCTTGCCAATGCAGGGTAGTTATTATATACGAGTGCCGGTCAATTGCCAAAAGGCGTAAAACCAATACAGTGGGGAGAGTGTAGTTAAATTTTGGCCGAACAAGAAATCGAACCTGGGTGCTCTTAGGGAAGAGTCTCCGCACACGGGCCACACGCCACAGCCACAAAACGCCGCCACCAGCATAATTTCTGTAGTTTTCAAGCAAAAAGCTTGTAGCGTGTGGCGGCCACGGGCGTCAACCGTGTGCGGCAAGTCCATACAAAATGTATGAAACCTGCAGGAGATATGCCGGTGGACCCGGTGGTGGCGCTTTTATGGCTGTGGCGTGTGGCCCGTGTGCGGCGACACTAAGATCGCGATTAAATACTTTTTAACCTCTAAACCAATAAATCAAAACATGTATAGTCGATCAGCCCCGAATATTGAACCCAGAGCCCAGAGGTCAAAGCCCGGTATTTAATCATTAGAGACAAGAGACTTAACACATTAAATATTCACATCGAAACCTATGAAATTAACCACAATTTAAATTTACCTACACCTGTCTTTTACTTTCATTTATTTAAGTATCATAATAGAGTCACTTTGTAATAGCTATCTTAGAAACCTACGCAAAAGAAGAAAAATTAATTTTCATTTTTATTTTTTTATTATCATTTAAACAATTAAACATAGGTAACCAATCTTGATTGTTTTTTTCTGATAATATCTGAGAAACTTTACATGTCTGCAAATGATCTCTTTGTAACCAGCAACGCCGTTGTGATTGGTAAAATGAAAAAAAATATACAAAATATTTGAAAGCTGCATCATGCTTATTCTTGATATTTTCATCGTCATTCCGCGTAGATAATTAAACAAAATAGAAATAAATTACACCACGACCCGATTATTCATGCTCACACGTAACGGGTCCATGGCATCAAGTAGTCAAACTTGGATTTCGAACGAACATTCCAAGGAGGAACTGAGCAACAAAAAACAAACAACTGCGACAAAGTTCATAGACTCATCTAAAGGATTAGGGTCTTGAGGCGGCCAGTGGTAGGCCTTATCTCTGGTTTCGACAGCGCTGGCGGCCGGAGTGGGGTGGTCTACGCGCATTACGCGTTCCGCCGCACAAGAGAACGCTGCTTGCCGCGCCCGCGCATTTAACTTTCAAACTCTCGCATTCGATTTTAAAAATTATAATTTTTAAAATGATCTTGAACACAGTGAGGTGAAACGACTTCGTGTGAGTGAACCGTGATCGTAGTGAATTGTGAAGGATTATAATAAAAGAAGATCAACCCTGTGTAATCCAAGGTAATTTTCGCCTATTTGTTATTTTGGCTGATCGGTAGTGTTGCAGCACCGTGAAGGCTTATTGCAAGGTGCAGTTCTGCTACCCCAGTTTCAACATACGTTGCTGGTCGGATACTTTCACGGTATAAATTGAGCTATTTTTTATTTGTTTTGAAGACGTGCGGATGTTTTTATTGAGTGCGGATAAAATAGGTAATTTAAGCTGATAAATATGTATATCTCCATCGGATTTTTTTTTAAATAATTTTTATATTTTAATAATAAAATACTAAGTTTATGAAACTTAATATTTTTTATAAGAAAACAATTTTGTTAGCATTTAGCCCACCCCGGCTTTGCACAGGTGTTTTGAAGTTATGCGCGCACATTACGTGCATTTCAGTGATACAAATTTTTTAAGGGATTACATAAGCTTTATATATTATTATTTGAACATCTTTTACGGCCGTTGATAATTGAGTGCCAGTTTTTACAACTTCACACAAACTCTCCCTTCTAGAAATCGAACTGAGATTCCATATCGATTCAACCGAAAACATTATGGCCAAAAAACCGACTTGCAAAATGCTCATATAAACGTTAGGTGCACGCAATCGCAATACTTTTCAACTGAAGTTTTCAACAATCATTTAACAGTTTTTCTTCGTTAGCTAACTTGCTTAACTAGCAAATGGGCTATGCTATTTTACCTAAGCAATAACAAATAAGCAAAGTTTATAAGTTAAGTTATTTGTCAGTATTGGTTTGTAAGAAAACGCTTCGTTAGGTCGTGGATAAGGTGAATTTCAAAGTCCTGGGTTCAATTACCGAGTCGAGTAAAATTGTTTTTCGGACACAGCTCGCGTTGGTTTTAACAATCCGCACTCGGTAAGTGTGATTAAGTGTTATTGTAACTTAATTTCTATGATAGAGTTGGGACATTAATACGTTGATCAATAAGTTTTGTTTCAGTAGAGATCTAATAAATTTGGTTCAGAACTAATTTTTTTAACAAGTAAGCAATACTTAGGGCCGGTATTTCAATATATACTTATCTTGAAATCATCCGGGATTGATAATAAGTATGACTTAAGTGTATTTCATTATAGGATTAAAGTTAAGCGGCACCTAAAGTAATACACTTTTACCTGTCAAAAGTAATACTTATCTTAAATGTAATACTTAACTTAAGCAATAAGATAAGGTTACACTGAAATACCGGCCCTTAGACTTACACTAAAACAAGCCCTTAACTTTTTAATCGTAATTAGTGTAATTACATGTACCTAGATATTTATTTATTTATAAAAACTTTATTGACCACACAAGTTGGGTACAAAAGGCGGACTTAACGCTTTACTTTACTGTACTTTGTTTAGTTGAGTTATATCTATAAAGAGACCTCCGCCCGAAGGTTGCCTAGTAGAGATCGTTTACCGCAGCATGATCACCTATATTGAATAAATCATTTCATAGCTTGTAAACAATAAATTTCCTAATCAACAAACCGTTTTTTTTTTAAACGGCGCCGTTAAGGTTAAAACTAAGCAAACTTAGTTTCAGTAGAAAAGTGTTAACGAAGAAAAGTATCAATAAATTGATGCATTCATCATAGATAGAAGTCATTGTTACAATGAATTGCCACTTTTCAAGTGTAGATTATTATTAATCACAAACCCAAGCAGTATCCAAAAAATCCTTTAAAAATTTTGCTCTACTCGGGAATGGAATCCAAGGTGTTGAGATCCAACCACTACAACAATAAGATGAAGATAAACACAAAACACATACAAAAGGTACTTCTCGTAACAATTTTGGCAGCACATTGAGGGACGCTTCCAGGTGAAGCGTTCCTCAATGGAATAGGCTGCAGTGGCCGCTTACCATTAGGTGGGCTGCGTGCCTGTCTGCCAACTGACCTAGTATAAAAAAAATATGAGTAGGTATAGTAAGCAGGACATGAACCAACCCTAAACTGTTAAATCAATCACATAGAGTTATCTCAATTGAGACTTTTTGACTATATCGATTAGGTAGTAGTTAGGTTAGGGAGTAGTTCAGTTACGATCTTGTATAAAAGATAACAGTTGCAAGGATTGCATCCTCAAGGACCTCTAACCCACAACACCCAGAAGCGAAGTAATTTAGAAATACCTATTTCGCATAATAAGCAAACCATGCCGGGTCGTTTAAAAAACGTTTTGAAATGTTATTGCAAGAAATATATTATGTAATTCTTGGGTTACATGGCAATACCAGTTGTTAGGCGGTTAGAACGCCGGTCCATACAGAAGATTCGTTCGCTTTTTGAATCTATTTTTTTAATATTTATTTGATCCACAGAGAAGACAATAAGTAGAGTTGCCATAATTTGTTTTAATATGAGACTAGAAGGGTAGGTAGAAGCCTAAATAAATAAACCTTTTTTCTTTTTTTCTTGAAATGTCGATAGCAGAAAATCCATCTAAAATGGCATCAGGTCCACACAAAAAGATGTTAGACAATATTTTATAGACTAACTCTCCCTTGTATTTTCATTGTGATCCGATCTATTAATTAAACTTTCAAAAGTGCCTATTTATGACCGATTCGCGCTTGGCCAATCTTTTTTATTAATATGGCCAATCGACAACATTAAACATACAATCGATTCCGCCATTGTAATGTGATATAATCAAATATATAAGAGGCACGTTTTCTGCACAAAAGGAGGCTGATCGGTATTCTAAGATGCAACGTCAATGGCGCATTAGATTTATAAACAAATGTCGAAGTAAATTATACCTACCCATTAACACAACCTTTATCTTTAAAATTGTTATCAGTCATTTTTTTGTGTTAAAGTTTAAAAGATAAACTAATTAATAGGGCCTTAAAAGTGTAAAGTTTGGCTGCCTGTTCCTTACAATAGTTCAAGTGATAGGAATGTAGAGACACGTAGATTTTGAGATTATGTTGTACTGTTTAAGATTTCTCTTAAGTAACCATATATTCTAACCTTATACTAAATTCATTGAATTTTGCCATTATTAAATATTTCGGAAACTATGCTCATTATTTTAATAAACTTAAATAAATAGAATCACTGTCACGGTTTGATTGAGGAGTACCAATTAATATAATAAAATTGATAATATAATAACGTAGGTGCCCACTTGTACTTCTGACGTCTAAAACTTTAGTGTATGTGAGTAACAACATGTGTTTTACATCAATTAAATACACTTGACCTTCACTTCAATATTTAAACAGATCATAATTGCTATTCAAAGCTGATCAAGAATTTCAGGTATTTAGTAATACATAATTTATATCGAGAAAGTTATTTAAAGTGTAAGGACATCACCCACTTTGTATGGAGATTTGGGATAAAAAAAAAAGTTAGCGGCCAGAAATAAATTATGTTTTGTTGGAATGGGGACAGGTGTAGAATAATTTTTTTGTATGGCGACAATACTCTATATACCTTAGATAACGATCTATAAGTGAAATAAATAACATCGTCTTACCATTTTATGTAAGATCTGGTATGATTATTACTATACAATTTTCACCTGAACTACTACTATTTTAATCGCCTCCGCAAAGCCGCTAAGTGGCTAAGCCGCTCGGGTATAAAACCCAGAGGTAGTGGGTTCGATTCCCACCTAAGGTCTGGTTGGTGGTAGGGCTTTTTCAGAGTCCGACTGGCTAGCTACCACAGGCGAAATCTGCCGCCATAATAGCTCTGGCTGTGTTCCGGCAGTATTAATGTGGGAGCCAGTACACTTGAAATCAAGGGCTCGTCAATAGCCACAAGACTGGCACCGGCTTGTCCCCTTCACACCAATTGGGTGTGAAGGGGAAAACGGGGGAGTTTAGTGGGTAGTGGGACTTAGTCTCGAGTCCCACACACGATCGCTAGCCTGCGGCTATGATGCGCAAATGCGTTCTCCTCCTCAAAAAAAAAGTACACTTGAAATCAAAGGCTCGAAGATCAGATGAGTCTACAGTCTGGCAGCACATTGAGCGACGCTTCGTGGTGAAGTGTCCCTCAATGGAATAGGCCGCAGTGGCCGCGTGTGTGTCTGTCAACTGACTTAGTATAGTACTGATTATTATAAAACAAAGATGATACCTATTAAGATTAAGGAATTGACATGACGAGCACAGAGAAAAAGGGGGCGGGGGGAGGGGGCGGAGGGCGGAGGTGACTGCTATATTAAGACAAGTTTTTACTTGAGTGAACCGCGTATTGTACAACTAAAATCCTGAAAACGGCTACTTCCCATTTTGTAAACTTCCCATTTGTTAAACCTCAATCTGTGCCTACTCAAAAGTTGCGTTTGGTAAACATTTTATTTACTTCATACATTTAGTCCTATTTCGATTGTTTACCAAATGGGACTAAATGTATGAAAAACGTATGTAGTAAATAAATGTTTACCAAACGCAACTTTTGAGTAGGCACTGATTGAGGTTTATCAAATGGGAAGTTTACCAAATGGGAAGTAGCCCTGAAAACAAATTGTTTTCGGTCTAAGGGCGGAAACTGTGTGAAGCGGGACCCGCGCGCGGTTCATACAAAAGTCTCCCGCGCGGTCGCGGCACGGGTCACTTTTGTATGAAATGAAACCGCGCGGGTGCCCGCTTTACGCAGTTTCAGCCCTTATGTCTTACTTGGTATCATATCTCCGAAACCAAATAGATTTCGACTTTGACGCCATAGTAAAAAATAATGAGGTTTATGTGTACTATACACTTTTGTAATTAAAATTGATGGCCGCTAAAAAAAAATTTTATCCCAAAATGGATGATGTCCTTTGAAACGCAATTATTATTATTGATGGTAGAGAAGACTACGACAAAGGTCAAAAACTAATATTTGTTCCAATGAACACAATTTTTTCTTATATTTCAATAATAAAAAACAAAGTCATATGGTATAAAATCATATGGTTACTTTTGTATCGTTTGTAAGGAAGGAATGTACGTGTTTATAAATTTTCATAGAGCGAAAGCAGCTGCATTCCTAGTGCATCATCGAGGTAGGCACAGGGTTGCCTGTGAACTATTGATAGGTCCGAAAAATCGATAACTTTTTTCTTTTTCTAAGGAGAATGCTTTTAAGCGTAACAGTGGGCTAATGAGACCTCATCCAATCTAAGTGCTGGGTGGGGCAGCGATGATAAGCTAGAGATGGGGAGTCCCACATATCCTCACCCCAACCACCAACGGGGTGGGTGGCAATGTGTAAGTGCATTCTCTCAGTATATAAAAAAATGCTAGTGAGATATACCTACGGCTGTGTCTTAAAGTGTTCATCCCACTATCCACTCAACCCCCTGGTTTCCCCTTCACACTCGAAAGTTCACTAGTACGATTATTCTTCCGAATATCGAATTTTACCGAAATATTAAATTCTTAAAAGCTCGAGTCAGAGGCAGAGCTCAGAACAGTTTTTATTTGTATATTTTCCCAAAGAACAATGCTAAAAAAAAACCCAGGTTGGAATCAAATGAAAAGTATCTCCAATTATTGGTAATAATATGTAATTAAATATTCCATAGGGGGCATCATCGAAATCAATGGCGGTATGTGTGAAATTGCTATTCAGATTTTTCAGGGGTATCAGTTAAAGGGAGCAGTAAACAGATACAGTTGCGGTTTAAAAGTGTATAAAATGGCAATATATAACATAATTATTTTATATAATTGTGTATAATAGAGAATGTTACTAGGTATGCGAAACAGCTTGTAACTTTGTCACAGTAAAGCCTATGTGAATATAAACACATTATTTTTTGTTCCATGCCAAAATATCAATTAGTTTAGATTTATAGACATTTAAAAATCCCGTTCGCCGCGCGTCGGCCATGCTGGCGCTGCAGTACAATGACGTCACAGGTCCTAGTACGTTGCGCGCTCCGGTAAGGTTCACTACGAAATAACCGTACCGGAGCGCGCAACGTACTGCGTGAGAGGGTGTAAAGTGACGTCACCGCAACGAGCTCCGGCCGGCCAACACTCGCGCCGTTTAAAATTCAATATCTCGGGAACTAAGTGACATATCGAAATAATTTTTAAACACACTTTTTTTATTTCATATGGACTATAAGAAAAGTTAAAAATCAAAACTAGCTAACATTCTCCATTATTATTATTTAATATAATAAAGCGAAACAGTTTTTTTGTTTTTGGAAACGCCCTTATCTCAGGAACTACAAGACCGATTCTAAAAATTCTTTCACCAATGGAAAGCTACAACTTTACTGAATAAGTGCTAAAAAAAAATTTTTTTTTTATAAAAATATAAAAAATAAATTTTTTGCACGTATTATTCAGTAACTATGTAGCTTCCCATTGGTGAAAGAATTTTTAAAATCGGTCTTGTAGTTTCTGAGATTAGCGTGTTTACAAAAACAAACAAACTGGTACGCTTTATTTTATTGAATAATAATAATAATATACAATTAAATAATATAATTATGTTAGATATAGCCATTTTATACACTCTTAAACCGCAACTGTATCTCTTTACTGCTCCCTTTAACTGATACTTTATGTGACCCCTGAAAAAGTTGAATAGCAATTTCACACATACCGCCACTGATTTCGATGATGCCCCCTATGGAATATTTAATTGCATATTATTACCAATAATTGGAGATACTTTTCATTTGATTCCAACCTGGGTTTTTTTTCATACTAGATGAGCATTGTCCTTTCCCAATAACATTTCCGACGCTAACGTATCGTTATTTACGAAAACATTATACTTATAGAGGAAGTAATTTAGAAAAGATTTTATAAAAAGAAATTGCCTGTCAAATTTTCTTCAAGCGTGGTGATATAGCCAATACCCATTATTGTGACCAACGACTTGATTTTAATAATAGAGACTTTAAGCCTATTGCAAGTCCCAACACTAAATAGGCTAATGGGTCATTCTACTTTTTACTGCAGGTTTTGGTGTCCCCCGGGAAAAAGAAACTTCAACTGCCATTTTCTTAATAAAATGAAATAAAAGGTACGCAACATGTGAAACTGCCGCATTATTCCTATTCTATGAATATTGCAATTTGAATCTTTTGGGCCTATAATTTAAGATATGTACGGTCACAAAGTAGAGGTTCACGGTAACGTAGTTGTTTTTCATAGTATCGCAACCTGTCCCCGACCTAATGCGCAGACGAACTTAACCAAAAAAAGCGTTTTTACTTCAAAGCAGCCCTATGTGAAAAAAATCTAATATGTTTAATAAATCTGTGTGCGTTTTTTATGTTTTATTATATATTTTTAAACTGTTTACTTATTTTACAAAAAAATATAATAATTTTGTCCCTAATGAACAGTATGAAAATGGCACCACTATGTTACTAGAGTTTTTTCATTAAATTGTTAGTTGTCGCTGTACCACTCGCCGTTTGGTCGATTCGTTTGGTGGTGAATGACAACTGTGGGGAAAGGAGGTATCTTTGCAAACCGCGTGACGCCCGTCAGTCACAGTCATGTTGTTAATCGAGTCGCGTATGTTTATTTCCTGTGCACTTTGTTACTCGGTAAAAAGGTAAGTATTAGAACTTTTACTTTACGTTTTTAATATTGAGACGTGGCATTTATGACACACAATAATATTCTATTGTCAGATTTGCAAATTACAAGACAATTTTGTTGCTAACAGATAACATCATGTTATTTTACAACAGTGTTACCAGACAACTTCGTTACTCCGCTGTGGTAACATAGTTGTAAATATACTTTGTCGCTGATTTATTCCAATCTTTTGCAACTTAATTTGTTCTAATCTACCTTTGTTTTTTATAGTTTTTCAATTACATGTTTATTTACTGGCTTACCCTATTAAAATATGAGTTCTTATAATAATGCGATGTCCTCATCATTTACAGAAAAAAATGCCACTAACTCTAGCCAAAAGACAACGTCGGTACCGAGACGAACGAAAATTAGACCCTGATAGAGAAGAACGTTACAACAATTAAATAAAGAGTCGAAAAGATAGAAGAATTTTAACGAAAATGTTTAAAGACCTGTCCATAGTGGCGTCCAGGAAGAAACTTGATATACTTCGAGAAGCCCTGGACAGCTGTTTTAAACAGACATTTGTTCTGAATATTATGATAACATTGTTCCTGAAGAATTTTTAGAGGGAAACGCGAAAACTACAAATTTCCTAATCCTCTGGAAGTGTTTAGACACTAATTTTGAATTATTCATTAATTTTAAAGTAACCTAGCCTGTTTAAGTACTGTTTTTTAGCAAAAACATTAAAGTAATAATAATTAAATTATTATCTTTAACCTATGTTGTAACTAAGAGACTGTTAAGCAGTGTTTTTTAAAAGAGATACTATTATGTCCCCAATTCCAGGCAGAGGTTTTTAGATTTTAGTTGTACAATTGGTTTACAAATTAGATTACAGGTGTATCAGATGCAAGAAAATATATATTTTTATCAGTGTTAAATGTTTTGCTAAGATATTTTTATGCGTATAGATGGTAAGTCAAATATTTATATAACAAAAATGCACAACAGTAACACAGTTGTCTTTAAATGTGATTTAAAAGACTTAATTAATGATAATTTCTAATTAAATTTATTAGAAAGAAAGCTTAATGTTCTTAAAATACGCTTTGTTAATTTTTTTTGTTGAAATGATTTACTAATGTTGGTCAATAAAAATATTTTGATTGGTAACAAAGTGGTATGATTTTTCTACCTTGATCGACAAAACGTTTATTTTCAGAAAAATCATTGTACAAAGTTCGCTGCTGGAGGTGTATTGCAATTGTTTAGGTATAATTACGCATACATTCAATTAAATAACTTCATTTATCTTTAACCAATAATTTTTTAAAACCTGTTAGTACTAGCGCCAAAAACCTGCAGTAAAAAGTAGAAAGACCCTAATACAATTTTTGGCCCAAACATTAGATATGTTGATACATTTTCTTTTCGTAAATGCATCAGTCCCGGCAACCCTATTGGAGCCAATCTTACGACGTAATGATGTATCATTTTGCTCCGGCGCCTATATCGCGGGGAAAGTAGGTGATACGTGCGAACCTGTGCAGGCGCAGAAATCATATAATCTTCGGCTTTCGTTAATTAATCTATAACTAAGCAACATGGAGAAATCAAACAGGTATACTGTGTGAATAGAAATGACCTTATCTGAGATTTTACTACTTAGTCCCCGTTTCAACAACAATTAAGTTAGTTTTATTTTTCCGTTGCAATCAATTTAAAAGTAATTTGAACCACTCCCTCTACCATAACTTAAATGTTATTTTCTTGACACCATTTCAAACTGTACGATAACAAACCAGCTTAACATCTTTAAATAATACTCCTTTCTCTAAGCACGTGTCATTTAAGCTACACCAAACAATGTATCTCAAAAGTGTCTGATCAAACAACGAGATAGAGTCGCGTCATACAAAGAGTTTTATCTCTAGACAGGTAGGGACGGGCACTATAGCAGGGGGTCGTAATCTTATTGATCGTATTTGATGCAGACGATACTGCATTTAAAGCTTTTGTAATGCTCTATGTTTAGAAAGCTATGGTCTTAGTAAAATACGAAATTTATGATATAATTACAGAAATAATCTGCCGAGTGGATAGCTTAGTCTCAAAATTGTGTTTATATTTTTTACTTGTGTATATTTGTAATCTGAACTTAATAAGTAAATTATAAAACGGGAACTGAACTGAACCAAAGATTATTTAGGTATGTCATAACGTAATCGTGCGATTAAACTTCAACTTTAACTGTGATTAACTCACACGGTGTCAAAGTTTTTAAGCCGCTTTTAGTGACTTTTAAGTATGTTTTAATTAATCAAAACTATTTCACGATAACATTCGATACCAACAATTTATTGTGCCTTGCTAAGAAACGAGCATCGGTGCGCAAATCTCGATCTCCATCTAGCGTAGCTTTTGCAATGGTTGCGAAGAATTCACAGGTCGACTCCGGTGTTAGAAAACTGTTTTTCACATTGTACATTACTATCTTCACAACAAACCCTTAAACTTCTTCCTGTATCGATAAGTCTCCAGTCGTAAATAATTGGCGCTTTGTCCGGCACAATGGTGGCCACGCGGTTCTGACGTCAGGTGCGCCATTGTGGACGCCATAAATCAGTTGCAGTTAAAAATTTAGTGCCGCGTGAAGTCACTCTCAATAATAGACGACTTATAGGAAGAGTGCACGTGTAAAATTTTTGTATTGCGTATAAATCGGTGTGCTCGCGGGACGGTTTGTTGTAGCATCGATTAAGCATTCGTTAGCGTTATAGAAATTAGCAACAATTGCATGCGTAGGTCTTCTTTTCTAATAATTCATCATGTACGAAATATGGCATAAAGCTCGAGTGCGCATGTTGGGCTCTGTGTGGCTTTTAAACCGGTTGGTGTCACTTGGTTTTTAGGGGTGCACATAAGATATTATTATAGTAACTAGCTGTACTGGATAGCGTTGAAAACCTTATTTCTAGTCTTAGCCAGAACAACAATGGAACATTTCATCATGATTACTTCGTGTTATGGTTTTTGCTTGCAAATAGGAAGTAAAGGAAGAAAATTGTGTTCTTTTTGTTTGCACATATATTGTGTAACATTGTTGTTATATTTCGTTTAGTCTTAAATAGCGTACTTTTGTACAGAACCCTTCAAGTGTAAATACAAATCACACATGTTTTTTGAGTTACAGTTGTTTTTTGAGGACTGCAACAAAAGTTGCGATTAAGTAATGATGTATTTTTCCAACCATAAAATGCTTATGTCAACTTCCTCGAGTACACCCCGTTCTAGTTACTCAGACTTTTATAAACAAATTTTGGTTGTGAAAACTTCCTTCCACTTGACACCAATTTCTCGGTATCGATTAAAATTACGTCAGCAGATGTGAAGTTAAGATACGTCAATACCTTCCTTAAAGTGTCTTGAGATTGAATAACGGTATGTTCTGAAAGTGTACTTTGTATTTTTTTTTTAGATATATATATAGAAAATAGGTAGTATCATTAAAACAAATTTTGAAGTCTGAAAATTTTAAATAAGTACATAAAAACATAATATTGCCTCCCAATAATACTTCCGCCAGATGCGGTCGTGAAACTCCTTCGATTCTTCATTCTTCGTAATACAATGATTAGAAAACATAAACCCATTACGCCAATCACATTATAAATTAACAAAATTTATGAGCCGTTTGATAAAAACAGACTTTTATAGTTTCCAAAAAGGAATAAATTTAATATAATCAAAGTTTTTACACCAAGTCGTAAAATCTATTAGAAATTCGCCCTTGGGGAATCCCTTTTGTGTTCCAATTGTACCTGGACACCTACCTGCCAAGGGTGCCATAGAAAATATAACACATGCCTAATAACTACTACCTGACAGGGATAATAATTTATTTCTTTTCTCAAAACTTTTTACCGGGACTAATAAAGATGTATTGGCTATAAATGTATTGAATGAACACACTTATTTTGAATTTGAAAATGGAAATATAGGGGTCGCCAGATGGTTTAAGACGATATACAATACGATACTATAATTTCTGCCATTTTTTCAATGATTGAAAAGCCACTTGTTTGTAAAAGCCAGTTTCAGCGCTGTCAAGTAAGGCACTAATAAATCTTTCTGTCAGATATTCATGAAACTGTATTTTTCATTAATTTAAAAAGGGAGACGTTAATATTAAAACTGGCCGCTAGACTTGTGAAGTTTTACTACTGCGCAAATGAATCGACTTTCAGTATTAAAAGTAGGTACTCCAAAGTCTGATTGGTAATCATTTAGACTAGTATAAGATCCTTATTTTAAATTTTAACTGTTTAATTGTTCAGAAAACAAATGCTTAAAATTGCCAGTAGCATAGCAAGTAGATGTGACTATGTGACTGCAAACAGGTGTCAAGACATCTGTAACAATTTGCCAGTTAAACCACAGTTAAGTTAAAGTCAGTAAAGCATATATTTTCCTGTGACGAGACGTCCTCTAAGTCTAAGCCCTTGTACTACTTAACATTTTTGTATTTTTTTCAATAATTTAAACAACAATTAGAATAATCCTGCGTAAATCTCCAATATAGGTAATAGTTCTAGAAAGCAAAGCTTAAAGCTTAAAATTCATAAAACCAGGTGATCCCAAGAATTTTTTTTTATACTGGTAGAATACATTTACACATTGCAACCCACCCCGTTGGTGGTTGGGGTGAGGATATGTGGGACTCTCCATATCACCCGATGCCCCACCCAGCCCTTAGGTTGGATGAGGCAGCGGCAAGGGAACTACCCACTAAACTCTCACTACTTTACCGTCGCCACGAGATCATGAGGGGCCATGGTGTTATTCATCCCATTATCCCTAAAATACCTACAACATTCAACACCAGGAAAAATGATTAAACCCATTGCATCTCCTCAGGGAAACGACCACTCAGGTCGTTTCCCTACTGTCGTCAATATTTTCAAGTCCGTATGTTGCAGTCCGCGTTAAACATAGCTATAGAACAATACGACCCAGTAGTTGACTGGCGCGGCACGTATCTTTGCATAACGCGACCTAACGCTGGCCTCTTAAGGCGTAGACCGCTGGAAAACACCCATTTTTTAAAAACTGTGGTAAACAATTTGATAGACCCTATAAGAGTATCATTCGATGGTATATCAATATTTAAAAAATCTATAAAAATATAATATTTTGACCTGTTTAAGGTCACACAGTGCACCGTATTTGCCTTAAATTAAGCAGTCTTTTTTGTTAATACTAGGTTAATGAAGCATTTTTGTTACGAGTATTTGGTCCTAAACAAGTCAGGGTACTTTTTGTACCATGAATTTTGCAAGTCCAGTTATATTATAGAAGCGACGGCGACGCCATCTGCGTCTCGTAACCTTTACCGGGGAAAATAAACCAATTGGATCATGGTTACACATCCATTCTGTGTTTCCCGTCACCGCACATAAAAAAACGTTTTCAAAGGTGTTGACAAAACAAAAAAAACGACGGGTTGCACTCCGGGAGTGCCGGCAGAAGTGAAAACCTGAATATTAACGTTGTGCATTTTTGATATGTATTTTGGAATGGTTAGGAATTTAATTGATTGGTAGAGGTATAAAAGTACTATCATTTTTGTGGTAAAATACAATATTTATTTGTTGCGCTATCGTACACAAACATGACAATTATTTATATTACATTAAAAAGTTTATCTCTCAGAATTAATGTAATCAGAAACTTTTTCAGACATATCAGAAACTCCTTGCTGTGACACTGAAACGCCATGTAATAAACGATGATAAAATGATTGACAACCGTCAATGTCATACTTTTTTGATTGACAACTATTTATTTTCTAAACAACGAAAACAAAGTTTGGAATTTACAACTAATTGCATACTGGAATCTGCGGATAAACTTTTGAATTTGGAGCAATCGGCCAAGAAATGATTCCCTTTACAGAATCCGCAGACTCCCGAATCGTTAATAACACGAGTGGTGTTACAGTAATCAACATGTCGCTTTCGAGGATGTTCACTGGGAATTTGGGGTAACAAGCCAAACTGTGTGTGAGAACGAGCCTCTTGTCGCAGGAAATCGGACAGCATTTCCAACTTCATACGACCTGATGCATGCTCCGCAGCATAGCGGATCCAAAGACTGCGGAGAAGTGGTGTTAATTTCCACAAAATACTGTTATATAATTCCGGCGAATAAAGATATTCCAAACTTTTTAAATGTTTTATTACGGCAATTAAATTTTGAATTTTGCAGGATATCAAATTAAGGTCTTTGTGGTCACTTTGTAGCATAGGAAGCATATAGGAAGCGACCGCACTGCGGCTATAATAGTAGAATATGCAAAGAAAAATATACCTTACGCTAAAGGAATAAAACTCAAGAAAACAACATCAGTTCTTATTAATACAATTCCTGATGATAATACTCTACTCCTGATGTACATAAGAAGCACTTTTCTTTGCATAATGAGCTGTCAAATTAAACAAAAAACCATTATTGTCTATAGACCGACAAACTTATCTGTTCCGGTGGCGGCGTCGCTACTGTCTATTTAAAACTGTCATTAAATATCGTTTTTGCATTGCATTTCACGTAGTTCCAATTTTGGCCACCGGAACAGATAAGTTTGTAGAAAACACGTGTCCGGACTTCAAATTTTATATGGATTTTCGATCAGGTCACGTGAAACATAAATCCTGACGCGAGTTTAACATTTTTTCCCCATACAAAAAAAGTGCACAACGCCGCTAAAGAAGTTTTCACTTCAAAAAAAATATCGATAAAGGACGAATAGTAGAGCTACATATATTTTTTGAAATATTGACTATAACTTTGCACTTATTCATTAATTATTGATAAAAATCATTACTTTATCACTTCATTTGGCTGTATCTCAAACCAGGTAGAGTTCTCCTCCCATTTCTATTAACCGTCATTACATTCACATCTTTCATGTCCATTTCATACTTCATGCTTTACCATACGTGCATTATTTCACGCACTTAAGCAATGCGATTATTTTCCAACTGATTTCACAGTTAATTAATTAGTAATTATCGTATACTCAGCATTAGTACGGCTCTTAACACCGGGCACGAACTTGTCAGATACATTTCGAAAACGGCTTTGCGATCAAGGCCGCTATTAAATTATGGAGCGAGTGCTGATTGCTTTACTTTTACTTTATTTTATTGCCTACTTATTGTAGCTTCTATAAAAAACGGACAAGTGTAAGTTTGGAGCGAAGTGAAGATTCCGTGTAGTTAGATAAGTTTTATAATGTTAAATTAAGTGTATTCAACATTTTACGATTTATTAAGTTTATATATTCAGTTACTATATTGTGTATTCAGTTTGTTAATATAAATACTGAAAGAAAAGAAAAATTGGGTCCAATTGATTGTCTTATCATAAAAAATATTATTTTCACCTGTCTGATTCTATCGCTCATAAAAACTTGTCTGTAGTTAATAAATATTTTGTATTTCCTTTTTTATTTCATAATATGATTAAATTATTAAGTACAGTCAAAAGCACGTCAGACGTAACACTTTGGACTTTGTACCGCTCTTATGTCGGGGGCATAAGTGCTATTATCGAACTGCAAGTGTTTACCGTGATGTGCTGTTGACCGTACAAATCTCGTTGAAATATTTTGTGTTAATGTTTTTTTTAAATTCTAGTACGGTCAACGGCACAGCACGGTTAACACTTGCAGTTCGATATTAGCACTTATGCCCCCGACATAAGAGTGGTCCAAAGTGTTACGTCTGACGTGCTTTTGACTGTACCACAAGGAACGAATGAGACTAAAATAAGTACGGTCAACAGCACATCACGGTTAACACTTGCAGTTCAATAATAGCACTTACGCCCCCGACATAAGAGTGGTACAAAGTCCAAAGTGTTACGTCTGACGTGCTTTTGACTGTACCAACATTAAGTTTTTCTTTTATTAACTTGGTTTAACAATTTAGGTAGGTTTTAATGCATAAAATTATTATGCAAACTATACAAGTGAACGGTGATTCCAGAATGAATTTACTATAAGCGTTTTTGATGTATTACCGCGGAACCCTCCCGTTTTCTTTTTTATTGTTTAGAGGTTTTAAGGTTACGTAGCAAATAACACGGTGCTCTAATAATTTCGTCAAGTGAACGGAAATGTCCATCCGTCTTTCATCAAACCTTCGTGTTTCTTCACATTGTACGCGACCTACCATTACTATACTATTCAGCCATGGCCAAGGCCACGGGACATGCTAAGTAAACATTGTAGTAAAATGAAAAGTAGGTATTGTGAAAATCGCGTGAAAATTTTAGTACCGTAACCTTGAATGTAGGCGAAACGATCGATTTTATGTAATACCATTGACTTATAAAATTGCCGGAAAACAGCCAGACCTATTATACAGTACAGATATCACGTGTGGGGGTGGTAGCTAGCCTACCACCAACCAGACCCAAGGCGGGAATCGAACCCACGACCTCCGGGTTTTTATACCCGAGCGGCTTAATCACTGTTCCACGGAGGCGGTCAAAATAAAATAAAATAAAAGTGACAAAAAAGGACGCAACCGGGACTACGCTAGGATGATGATGGTGATGATGACGTAATATAAATAAATCGTTGACCAAAAAAAGCTGGATAACTTAAAGCCCAAAAATTAAATATCCCTTAGTTTTTCTCTCATAGTGATGCCTAGTTGCTTTTAGATAAACACCAAATGTTATTTGATTCGTTTAAACGCAACAGATTCGTTACAGGAAACAAACTCTTAATTTTATTCTTGACTGGAGTTAACCCGTAGTTATTTGAATTTAATTACGAAATTACCGACAGTATCTAGTAAATATCAAGGTTGTTACTTAGAATTTGAAAGTGGCCAATTGAAGTTACCATGTTTTTTCATCTGGTATTTTTTGCTGTGAAATATGAATGGTTATTGAGGAACTAAATTGGGGAACTAAAGTGATATGCAATAAACTTTAAATCCTTCTATTTAGGTCCTTAGTAACATTTATCAATTTAAAATTAACAGCAACATAATGTGTCCTCCTAGCAGAGTTTTCGGCTACGGCGGCCGATCTTTTACGACCAGCCAACTACGCAGGATATATTATAGTGCACAAACTGCACTGCAAAACACACTGAGTGCGCAAGCACAGGTGCACTCCCTATTCCCTCACACCATATAACACGGTGGGACAGCAGTCTGACAACATATTATACATAACATAACGTGTGTTGAGTAACTGTCAAGAAAAAATATAATAGTTATATATCATCATCATAAACTATTCCTCCTATATGTAGTTTGATTCATCATTAAGTTATTTTGTTGTAGTCAATTTAATTACGCGTATTTTGGACACTCGAAAGTTACCAAGATCATTAGCCCTAACCTAAGTCCCTCCTCAAAATTCTAATTTTATTATAAAATTGCCTACTAGTATAAATCTTATGGTTTTGGTTGCTAATACATAATCAATTAATCACATAATATGACTATCTTTGCTGATTCTTATTTATGTACGATTGTATATATTACGAATGCTTGTGAGCATTTGGTATTATGGGATGGGGAAGTCACGTTATGGGAGCAGATTCCCTATTTTAATTATATAATAATATTATATATTTTACCACAATTTCTGACAATTTTCGTCATTATTACAAGTGTTAGTTTAGCAAGTGGCAAGTAATGTTTTGAGATATGATGTAATGTTAAGATTTAGCAACTTTGGTTACTGTATTGGAGCGACTTCATCAAGACGTTTATTGCTCATAGACATCACACATATTTACACATACATAGATGTCTGAAACCCTTCAATTCTTAAAAAAAGTACCAAACCAATCATGGTTAGGTTACTAAGCCCATGTTCATTTCTCACGACGCACAATGTTTAAATTTCGATAAAGTGGCAGATAGCATGAGATCGATATAATTAATAATTGCACGACTGCATTCATACCTCGAGCATACGAAACCACTCATCCTCATCCATCATATTAACAGTCAAGGTCATAAAATATGAAATGAAAAACCTTCAAGTGTCACTACCACTGGATTACCACACCTTATTACCATGTAAACCAAGATTAACAAACTCAGAATTATGACAATATACGTATGCTTCTTCCATTTATGGCAGCCCGAATCTTTTCCTTTTATGGGGCATACGAATGGCTGATATAAAAATTAACTTTCCTTATTATAAGTTTAATTCACATTACGTTTTCACATACCTATTTTTTGTCAGCGTTGCTCAATCTTTTTCAAGCCAAATTGTTTTTTTTTACGTTGACAAAAATAAAATCTTTGAATATTTCTATTTACTTTATTTTTTTTTGTTTACACGTGTTATAGTAAAATAGTATTTATACAACTAAAAAATATCTAAAAATAATTTGTCACCTTTGATTTTGCACTTACCCTTCACGAGCCATCCCGATCTACCTACTTATTTGTAGTGCCGGGGTCGGATGGCGTCGTATTAAGAAGACTTACTATTGACTAAATGGGGCATGGACTAACATACTAAGTAACGGGGTCTGCACCATAACAAAGCCTTTATGATTTTCCCATAGGTTCTTTGATTGGCATAATTATGACAGTTTGGAAAACACTGCATAAGTCAAGCAAGAGGATTTGAAGGCAGACGAGCCTACGTAACACCATAAACGCTACAATGTTCGCGGAAGCTACACACAGGAAGTAAATTATAATGCGTACATGATATAAATTATTTCGTCCACTGCATTATAAGGTATATAGTAGAACGATCTGTTTTCAAGGATAACAACTTTCAATTTTTCACCCAAGCCACACACCTCAATTTACATGACGTTTTTGGTTAGTTAATTACTCAGTTGAATGTTAATAAGCATGTAGTAACGCAGACTGTATCAATACTATTCATGTAGATTGTAGCCTACTTGTAATGTGATAATATAAGGTTTAAAACATTCCTGTTATTTTTTTAAAAACATTAATTGCACTAGGTACCTACTACTGTTTTAAATCGATTAGTTTTTGTTATTTGGTCGAGATATTAATAGGAATCTTCAAAAAGATTTTTTCAGTAAAAGTTATTGAATTTTGCAAATAAATTTGTATCTAGCCAAACTAGATAGAACATTGAAAATCTTACTCTTAAAATATGAGCCGAAGTAGCACCAAAGAAGCTTATTTTATTAAGAAATTTCAAGTACAGACTCCAAATATTATTTTCAATTAAGGATGTTTCCTTAATGTAATGTAATGCGTAATGAAGTGTACATGTAATGGTCGATTTATTGACAACTCAAACTACTTGAAGCCATTGACATTCGTCGGCGATTGGTAAATCCTCATCTAACCTGTAAATGGCTACAGGCCATCAAGAATTCCTGTCACGCCCTCCCTAGGTCATAAATAACGCGTCACTCACGTACTACCTACTTATTTATTAGTCACAGTACAAATTACAAATCGACGCGACGATTGCAATAGTCACTCCGAAATATATTTGCGGACAGTTGATTGAGCTAGAAATGTCCGAGCTGACGTCTTTAAGGTTTTGAATAATGTATTGATTAATAGACAAAACCTCAAAACAATTTTTTTTTCGCAAATAGGACGTGTCTAACATAAATACAATTCACTTTGGGAGTAAAAATTAAAATGACGACCATCATGCACACAAAAGTCTTTATTGTCTTTGCAAAGCTCCAAAAGAAAACAATAAGAAAAAGGGATACAAAGAATTTATAAGATGTTTTATGGTAATCTTGTCCGTCTATTGTCTTTTATTTCTAAAATTATGATGCTTTTCAAATTTTAAGATAACCAATCAAAAAGCAAATTGCTTTCCTCTCGTCAATACAAAGTTATTTGGAATAGTAAAAATTTTTATATTATTCCTAATTAGAACCAAAAAAATAAGGTTTATGACCCGTGGAACACCTAAGTGGTTCACCTAGGTGTTCCACGGTGACTTTTTTGTACCCGTGGATCACCTAGGTGTTCCACGGTTACTTTTTTGTACCCGTGGATCACCTAGGTGTTCCACAGTTAACTTTTTGTACCCGTGGATCACCTAGGTGTTCTGCTACCACTTTGGCGTTCCACGGGTCAGAAAGGAATTTTCTGTAGGTACCCCTGATCTAGTTTTACGGCAAACTTTCTGCACCTCTAAATTTTAAAATCAATTGGATTATTTCTACGGAGCGGATTATTCCCGACTGCCCCTACCAAATCTGCCCCCAGCAGGGGCAGTCGAAACTTTTTAGTCGCGTCTGCCCCTAAGGTCGAAAATAGTTTTTTTTTTGTTTGTCTATTGTTTTGAAGCACAAAAAACAGGTGCAAGCGATTTTCGACCTTGTTGACATTTAAAATTTTGTTGCTTTTTCGCAACCGCTTGTCGACTATCTTTGCTAGTTCATTAAAATCAGTTATTTTGGTAAATGTCGATAAGGTCGAAAATCGCTTGCACCTGTTTTTTTAACTTCAGATCAATAAACAATGTTTTCCCGACATTCATTTGTTTTCCCGACATTCATTTGTTTTCCCGACATTCATTTGTTTTCCGAAATTTTCACACGTTAAACAATACTTTCCCGACATTCATTTGTTTTCCCGACATTCATTTGTTTTCCGAAATTTTAAAACATTTTGTCAATTTTTTTTTGAAATACAGATGTAAATTAAATACAAAGCTCTTCAGATATTTGCATTTAATGGTAATTGGACAGCTAATCTTCAAATCGTCGCGTCGTCGCGTCTTGTCACGCAAAAAAAAAACTCCCAAAAACAAGTCCGCATTCGTACGGTTAGGCATCTACTGGGGTAGCTACCTACCTATCTAAATAAGCAGTAGGGGCAGTCGAAACTTTTTTAGTTCTGTCTGCCCCTAGTGGGGGCAGACGGAACCTAAACTAGTTCCGTCTGCCCCCAGTAGGGGCAGACGCGACTAAAAAGTTTCGACTGCCCCTACTGGGGGCAGATTTGGTAGGGGCAGTCGGGAATAATCCCAAAAATGCCGATTGAATACGTTATATTAATTTCATGACATGTCAGGTTTTCTATCTCTTTCGAATTTTTGCGAATGCTTACACTAATTGGTATTTCAAAGGTTTTTACAAATGCGCTTCTGCCCCACCACACCCCTCGCCATACCAACTGAACCGACCAATTGAAACAGACCAACTTTTTTCTTCCTCAAAGATACAACTTCTTAGTTGGTCTGATTTATGTTCTCAACCACATAAAGCGGATACTGGTATGGTACCAGGGCAACATGACCTTATTGGAGATGTATTTTATTTTTTCATGCATTTTTTCATCAAGGTTTCACACACTGCAGCTTTTAAAATCTCTTTTTTCTTCTATAGATCAACTCGTAAAAAAAGCTCGACAAAATTACATCTCCAATAAGGTCATGTTGCCCTAGTACATTTGTAAATTATTCTTAGGACAAACGGGAATGAACCAAAATTCTCTTTATCCACGGGTGGACAGTGTCACAATTTTTGAACCAGACCAACTAAAAAGTTGTACCGTTGAGAAAGAAAAATAGTTGATCCGTTTCAGTTGGTCAGATAGGAAGGACAGACAGAACACCTAGGTGTTCCACGGTTACTTTTTTGTACCCGTGGAACACCAACACCTAGGTGATCCACGGGTACAAAAAAGTCACCGTGGAACACCTAGGTGAACCACTTAGGTGTTCCACGGGTCATAAACCAAAAATAACAACGTGTATAAATATAATATAAATATTGGCTACATATTCAGAACAATGGTATCCATACAAACACGTCTCAATTTCACGGTCGCTTGGCGCACAGATCGCGATTGCCATGCGATGCCAATGTTCCACCCGATGGCAGATCTAATTTAGATATTGTTCTCGGGCCTTCCGCAAACACAATGACACACGTGAAATATCATAGAAAAATAAATAATATAACTGAATTTTGAATATAATTTGTGCGGTATAAGTTTCAGTTGTTTACAATTCAATTGAGTTTAGTTAGACGCATGCTACTGAAATCCACACCCACTCACTCATATCACATTTATGAAATTAAATTCAATTGGGTTTCTTTTAAATCTTTTACTAGTCTTCATCCTACTTCAAGTCTCTCATGTATGGACTCCATCATCTCATCGCATCCCGATTCCATCTAGTATGGGGCACAGGGTCCGCTTCGACTATTATTCTAGATTCGACAAGCCTGGTTATTTCTGTCCTCTCTTGTATTGATTAAAGTATGTCTATGGTTGCAATAATGGATATTTACTCTTCCTCGCGAAACTACTGTACGGATCTTGATGACATCGAGAACAAACCGGATTCCCGATAGCTGACAAAATTTAGTTCAGGCAGGATCAATCAAGACCTGTGATAATTTTAGATATCTGGTAGAATTTGGAATGACGACTGAAAAGGATGGTACGTTGAGTCTTAATACAATTAGCCTAGAGTAATCTTTGTGTGTGTAAATACACAGGAGCTATTCAACTCAACATGATCATTGATCGCACATACAAATTTTTGTACCTATCCAATTTGCAATAATTGCGCTAGAAAGATCGTGAAATGGTTTATTGCATGCCATGGATTCAAGAAAAGGAGGGATTTTTCCAACTGCGCCTTTTACCCATTCAAAGTACTTATAGGTAACGTGATAAAATATAATTATGTGAACTTTACAAATCTCTACTCAAATAGGTTCCACTGTAATACCATCCAATACATTCCAAAATAATTAATCTAGTCCGATGTATATTACTCGAATTTGTTGTTTATTTATTATGTTTAATTTTTTGTCTATAGGTCTATGCATTCTTTGTTACTTTTTTGTGTGGTAAATAACCTGTTTCCTCTTTGTATATCACCTAATGATCGATGCGTACTAGTGCATAAGTATTTTTTTCAACCCATCGGTAACTGTTATAGCGGAACCTACGCACCGGTGGTCATCGGCCAAGAAAGTCGGGTTAGTCCATTGACGCGCGACCTGTACCGTGTACCGATAGGTCGTGGTCTAATTGACCGCGAGGTGGAAATGCGACGCGTAGAAAGCGACCACGCACGCGAAGGTTAAATCAATATACACTAGAAACCTATTAATATGTACGTTTTGGGTTCATTTACGTTATTTTTGAAATAATAAAATAAAAAATAATGGCGCATTTGACATAGGGTACTTTTTAACTCGGAAGAAGGGGTATTTGAAAAAATATATTACACGCGCGGGTGAAACCGCGAAGGCGGCCGCTAGGTATAAATGTGATTAAATATTGATTACAATACCTCCATAAATAGTAACAATTAAAAAAATCGACGAGTCTTAAAAACAAAAATGTCTGATACAAGAATAAGTAACATGATTAAAATACAAGTTATTACTGAGTTGACAGTACTTTAATGTTACAACTAAAGATATTAATCACTGACCGTTTCCTTGCTTTCGTAAGCGTGGCCGTGGTGTAAATTGTATTTCGCAAGTTAAAAAGTACGACCGCATAAAACTATCTGATACCTGCAACATCATACACGAAGGTACAATTACTACTACAGGTACTGGCAAACTTCTTGAATATTGGGTGGGGATTGCGCAGAACACGAATTTTGACACGCCCCTGCGCGCTATTGGTCAGTAGCATACCTCTGACAAATAGCGCGCGCGGGCGGCGTTCGGGAGACTCGCGCGCGCTATAAGTCACGCGCAAGCGGCGCAAGTGCACATGCGCGAACTTTCCCCCTCTCCGTTGGCCGATGTTCAACAAGTTTGCCGGTACTTGTACTATCTATAAAATATTAAGAATGTATCGCCGAAATTTTTGTGCGCGCATAACATCAGAAAGATTGCACTGATAGGTACAGATATTTAGTTCTTGGTCGAGTTCGTTATTATCAGGACAAGGTTTGTAAATGATAACTTTCACTTGTGCACAGCCGAGGCAAGCAGCATTACCATTTTAGTGTAAATCGAGGAATATAGTTATCTACTTTAAAATCTTCGATAACGGATAAGTTTTATTTCAGGAAACAATCGTCCTACAAACATTATTTTCTAGAAGCCTTAAAACTATATGTTTAACTATATTTTTGTCAATGTTTATATTCATAAGAATAGAAATAGAACACTGGTTGAATAGTCCAATTTGGGCTGGCAACCCTGAAACAGAGTTGCCAGCTCACTTTTTTAACCTATCAAGCCAAATCTTAATTGTCCATCCAACCAGTTCCTCGAATAGTTATCTATATACATATCTATACTTAGCGCTAGGGAAATATAAGAATGAAACAAGCAGACTGCGTGATACAGACTGATTCAATCCCGACAGAAACAAAGAATATATGGGTGCTAAGTATGTTAAAATAACAATCGCCACTAAAACATTAAAGCGTAGATAGACAAACCCCACCACGAAAATGTACTCTATTACGCTTTTACTATTGAACAAGTTCGCTTGCACTAACTCTTCCATATGCAAGATTCTGTTCCCTGATTTGATTCCTATGATGAACTAATTTGCCAGTCAAGCAAAGATCGCACTAAGGAAGAGTATCTGAATACGGCTAAGAGAGCGTAAGAAAGTAAAACTGAGTGCACACTTACTTGTTTTGAACGCTAGCCTTTCTGTGGTCAGTCGCTGTCAGATAAAATTAGAACGCATTGTACGAGTACTCATTGCTTATAATAAATATGACCTGACAATAGAAAGTGCGATTAATATGATATGAAACAAAATTTTAATTTCCGGATATTAACCACGTGTCTATGTAGTAGACTTTCGATATTTTGCAAATGTCAACCCTTTGTAAATGTTTTAATAATGTCGAAAATTGACATGATTATCATCAACTACATATATTCACTTTTTAGCTCAAGTATTTTCCCTTCCTATAAATAATAGTATTTGATTGTGATGAAATTCGAGAGTAAGTAACGTGGAAGGTTTTTTATTAATGATTGTAGGTAGGTGCTTCTATTTCTAAACAAATTCAGAAAACTAATGTCTTAGTGAACTGTGTCGTTAGTACTTTGCCTATCGGACTCATGAGTCAATTGTTCGATTCGCTAGTGACCAATTTAATATTCGCGACTATTCTGGAAAGTGCAACGTGCGTGATGCAACGCAAGTTATGCGTTCACGAGACCGAATGCATGCTTTTAGACGGACTGCCGAGCCGTGTTTAACCATTGTGACATAAACAAGAATGTCATATTGCGACTAAGTGTTATGACGTCATGTGTTCATGCTTAAACAGTGTAACAAGAGGTTGATGGACTCTTTGTAACATTTGTTCTTATTTTTTGTAATGTCTCACTATGATGGTTCCACTAAGTCTGATGGTAGCTAGAGAAGCCTATATCGCCGACGTAAGAACAAAAAGTCCTAACCGTTGGCATGGCCATACTGGCCAACAAGATGCTCCTTAATTAAATTAATTTTAATAAGTTAATCTACGCCATGATAGTTTAATAATTTCTCTAATTTTATCATTTAAAGGCTATTTTGCCTCAATTAAAAAGAGAATTGGCATAAATTACATATAAAATTAGCTGCTTCCTCTCAATATCTTAACAAGAAAATCGCGTATCAGGTAGGTTATAGGTTTTACAATTCCTGCGAAAAATTTACTTTCTATATCTCTTTTTGTTGTATTAACGTTTACACACTGCCTTAGAAATCAATCCGTGTGTAGTGGCATAAACTATTCTGTCTCGTAAGAGTAAGTGATCACAGTTATAGACACCGTATGCTTATCTTAATGTGCGACCAGAGGCTCTACAAAAAATGCCATTCTATCCTATAATTATATAGTGCTGTGACATAAACTGTTCTGTCACTGTGACAAACAACTCAGTTACAATGACGCAAAGTACAATTTTGTCACTGTGACATAAACAGTTCTGTCACATCCAAGTGATCACAGCGATGTTCACCGTGTGCACGGGCCTTATCGCGCGATTAGTGGCCAGTGAGGTTACGTCACATGCCGCGCTCACTCGGACGACTTGCGACATGCCATTAAACTCCTTCGCTACCTATCTTGTAGATACTGGACTTTTTTGTAGCTTGTCCTCTTTGTTGAAGTCCAAAATCCAAAATATCGGTGATTTAGTCAGGCAGGACGAATTTCGCCTCAAGAGTGTGAGCGAGACATAAATACACCATCACATATTACATTCATCGGATCCCAAAGTACGGGTTTAAACACATTTTTTTTTCTCAGAAAGAATACAATCATAAATTAATTAAGTAGTTATGCAAATAACGAAAGCTCTTGTATTATTGGGAACAGAATCAACGAAGGTATCACAAGTATAAAATACTAATGTATTTAAGTATTTGATATTAATTATATAAGTAAATTATCCAAACACAGGACAACCATAAATATTCGTCACATGAATTTTGTTGTGTAGGATTCCAATCCACCTAAAAGTAGGGATACCGGTTACTTACAATTCTGATACAAGTATCTTTATTTTTTTTTTATGTTAGAGGCGGCAGACAAGCCAGCACGTCGCCTGATGGTAAGCCGCCCATGGTGGACATCCGCAACACATGAGGGATCGCTGAAGCGTTACCGACCTTTTAAAAGGAGATGGGCTCTTAAAATTAGAGACAATCGGATACTTTTAATATTTAGTACCCACTTTTCTCTAGAGACAATATTTGCAAAGGCAATAAACAGGGTTGTGTTTCTCGATTGTTCAAACAGCAGATTTCATTTTCCCTTACTGTTCTTAAGAAATATTACTCATATTGAACATTTACTTAATACTTAACGCAAGCTTGCAACCCACCGAGACAGTTGTGGTTCAGTGGGTTCAAAGCTAATATTGTCTGTCTGTCACCTGCAGTTTCCTTTAATAAGTCACCTGTGTTACCTGCGTAGCGGTTTTGTGTTGAATTGGCGATCAACAAAAACTGTTTGCTTGACGTTTGATAAGATACTTTAAGGCACTGAGCAGTCGAGCAGACGACCCGGGATGGGTTGGTCAATAGCCACAAGGCTGGCACTGGCTCGTCCCAATCGGGTGTGAAGGAAAAACCGGGGAAGTTTAGTGGGTAGTGGACATAGATAACAGAATTTAGATCTCTATGGTAGTGGACGTTTTAGTCTCGAGTCCCACACACGGCCGCATGTCTAGCTAGTCTGCTGTTATGTTGCATAAGAGCATTCTCCTCCGAAAAAAAAGGCACTGAGCAGACGAAAAGACTTTTTGTTGCCGACACGGCACACCATTGTAACATTGTATGAAACTCTGCGTCTGCGCAGGGAGGGCTGATACTCGTATAATATTCACTGATGGCTAGTATCCGACATAATGCACAAAAAATTTAAGTCTGCGTAACATTACACCTTATTAAAAAAGCGCGTAAACTGCTTTGTGACGTTAACGAAGGTTATGATACAAATAAAATAGCATAAGGTAAGAAATCCTTTACAGAATAAAGTTGAAGTGATTGGTAATTATTGTGCTCCTACTGTTCCAATTATGGCTCCAAAAAGGCAATCACAAACCATTAGATAAAAAACGAATCTAATAAATAAATCGTAGCTTTAAAGTTTAAGGATCCTTGTTACAAATATATTCCATAACACCAAATTGGTCGTCATGTAAAGCATCAGATCTGTTCCTATCAAATATGTCCTAATAAAAGACAAGGCACTACGAATAATGAGACTATTTCTTAACATCACGCATATTAGAGGTAATTCAAGACAAGCATATTATTTATCATTGCAAGAAGTTACAAAATCACAGCCGTAAAATAATGACAAATAACTAAGGTTAAGACGTTCCTGACACTTTAATATTTTATCACCACGTTAATATCCACACAAGGATTTTCTATTATAGATAAATATTCACAATCACAATGCAGACACAAAGCTTGTCATAGTTTTAGGGAAGTAAGACTTTTAGACTTAATTTTTGCTTGTAGTAAACTGGTGGTAGGGCGTTTTCAGAGTACGACTGGCTAGCTACCAACCCCACAGGTGAAATCTGCCGCCATAACAGCTCTCGCTGTGTTCCGGCAATATTGATGTGGGAGCCAATACACTAGAAATCAGAGGCTCGAAGATCAGATGATTCTACAGTCTGGCAGTACATTGAGGGACGTTTCTGCAGACATTTTCTGCCGCGCACGACTGTTCTATGGAACCAGCTTCCCGCAGCGGTGTTTCCAAGCCAATACGATATGAATACCTTCAAGAAGCGAGCATATTCCACCCTTAAAGGCGGGCAACGCGCCTGTGACCCTAAGGGGGTCTCAGGTGCTTATTGGCGGCGGTGATCACTTATCATCAGGTGACCCACTTGCTCGTTTGCCCCCCTATCACATAAAAAAAAAATAGCGTCCCTCAATGGAATAGGCCACATTGCAGTGGCCGCTTACCGGTAGGCTGCGTGCCTGTCTGCCAACTGACCTAGTATTTAAAAAAACTCTTTTCTCGAGAGACTGTATACTATAGGGTTCTTCAAGAGGGCGTGAAAAGATTTTTACATGGTCGGCGACGCTTGCGTGATGACTCTGGTGCTGAAAGCGTTCATAGGTGAAGGTAATCGCTTACCATCAGGCGGGCTATAGACTTGAGCAAGCTTTCATGCTATAGAAAGTAAAGGAAAATATCAGCCTAATGATGTCCCACTGCAGGGCAAAGGACTGTATCATTGATTTTTTATATTACATTGAGGGACACTTTATCAAAAAGCGTCACTCAATGTGCTGCCTGCCACACTGTTGGCTCCCCTGATCTTCGAGACTTAGATTAAAGTAATAGGAACGTTCGTGCTACGAAAACGGAATAATCTAAACAGGCAATTTCCAAAGCCTAAGCAGCTGGCAGCAGTACAAACCAGTGGTTGAGGACGGAAACCTGTCGAGTTACAAATGGCGGAAACCTGGCTGGTACCGCGATGTGCTGTAATCATCGGGTTATCGCAACATGCCCGGCACACTTAACCGACGACCGTGCGCTCGCGCATGCTAGCTGTTTGAGAATGAAGATGTCCACATTATAATAAAACTATACACAATGATAGTAGGTATATTTGCCATGTTTACCGTATTCCACAATAGATCATCGCAAATTATAAGGGCCTCTTCGTGTTGGATCTGTATCCTCACTACGCCTTCCAAAAAGACCGGCTTATGTGCCGCAATATCTCGTAGATATCTTCGTCGTCGATATCCATCACTATTTAAAAATACGCATTATTAATAAAATATCATAGGTACTAGGTTAATCGTAACTTCCATTAAATTGTCATCCTACTAATATTTTAAATGCGAAAGTCTGGATGTTTAGATGTCAAATCTATATGCTTAATAAATATCCTTCTAAATAGGTATATTCCTAACAGATAGGTATTTTAAATATCAGAAAAAAAACAAAACTAATATAAAGTTGCCTTAATATTTTTCGAACGCCTCGATGGTCTAGTGGTTTAAGTACTATATTATACTATAATATTTTTCGAGTTTCGACCAAACATACTTGTACAACAATGAATGCATGCTACGTATTACATATGGTCCGGAAGATGATTCACTATGATTGATACATCTACTTTACCAGTAAAAAGAAAGTGAAACATGGTCCATTTGTTTTAATTACTTCTATTTATCATTTTATGCTTTTTGTTCCAGGTATGGACCGTTCTATTCGATAACGTTTACAACCGCTAGCTCTTCTAATGGTAAGTTATAAGATAGCTGAGGGAGCATACTTTATAGAAAACAACTAAATTGAACATCTTATTTCCACTTCGCGTAAGATGCGCATAGGGCCGTCGAAAATGTGCGCGCATAACTTCAGAACGATAGCAAAAATTATACCTAGTCTTTGTTATGTCCTTTTAGTTGGCAGACTGGCATGCAGCCCTCCTGTTGGTATTCGTCATATTTCATTGAGGGACACTTAATCAGGAAGTATCACCCAATGTGCTGCGATACTACAGCAGACTCCTCTAATCGTGTAGCCGTGTTCCTCATTAATATTGCCAAGAATACAGAGCGGTTAACGTAGCAGATTTCCCCTAAAGCACAGCTTACCAGTCGGACTCTAAGCACTTCTTCTAAAAGTATTACCACCAACCAGAATTTCAGGGATAAAAACTCGAGTTAACTATATTAAACCACCACCAAGTGTCGTTTTCGTAAGGCTTCATGTAGACGACGCCGGAACCGGACCGGCGCCGGAGCGCATATTGTTATGAAAGCCGCGCCTGCGCCGGACTGAAACCGCGTGTTCTATTTTGATGCTGATTTTAGTTCAGAAAAGCATGGCGGCCCGATGCGCACGCGGTGTCGGTCCGGCGCCGGTCCGGCTCAGGCGCGGTTTTCATTCGTATACACAAACATCCGGTCCGGCGCCGGTCCGGTTCCGGCGTTGTCTACATGAAGCCTAATGCATCAATTGCATCGGGTCTGTCACTCGCGTGCCCGCTATCTTACTCGTATATCTCGCCACATCCGCGTTAACGTTCGCAAGAATGCTTATATCACAGATTGTTTAATTAGGTAATGCTTAATCTGTCGACGATCTTGGCCCGCTGTCGCTCTCGTTACGAATTGCACGGGAAAGTAATGCAACTCCGAAATAACTGCAGAACAATCACGTTACTTGACGAACGATTTTGGAAGGTGAGAGTCGTTTAGACTCAGACATAGACGCACGGTACAAACATTTGTGTGGTGTGCAGGACATGTTTGTTTATATTAGGTGTGTTTCCAATGCAATTCATTGTTTGACGATCGATTTGGTGTAATGGTTGAAAAGTCAGCTATTACACTAGAGGTTGCGGGATCGATTCCCGCATGGTACAAACATTTGTGTGCATAAAAAATATGTATGTATTGCTTAGGTCTGAGCTTTTCGCATTTCTATCGGTCTGGGAATTTCTAAAAAATATTTGTATGAATTTACAACAAAAATACAGTATTATGATTAATGTTTGCCCATTTTTTGGCATCGATAGATTTGAGAGAAATAGCCAATCACATTTATTTTTGAAATAATGCAAATGTCTGAAATCAACAATAATTTAAGGTCCATTGCCAAAATAAAACAATCTTGCTATTTAATCAGCAAGTAGGTACCTAACAACAAGAATTTATTAATTAAGAACTTATTGCAATAATAGTACCTACATCTTAAACACCATTAATTGCATTATGCAAAACGTTTTATTGATAAGGTATATTACTTTTTTATTCATTTCCATTTCATATTCAATACATGAATTTAGTACGATATTTACTAGTTTTGTTACCAGCTGCATGTCTCTAACCAATTTAACAAAAAGGTATGTTTTATTTAATAATATTATGTTTAATAACCAATTTATGTTTTCTGTGATGTAAATACTACAACCTGGATTCTTTCTTTGATTCAACATTACACTTTTGCTTTGTAAAGCATACATTACTTAGTATTTGCTTTGTGACTTTACTCCATTATAATGTTATTTGGAGGACTCTGAATCATTTATGGTACTGACGCGCTATTGACATTTTCTTTAGATCATTATAGGTGCATCCATTAGTCTAGTAGTATTTGATCCCCCTTTTTATCAGCCCACCTAAATGGTAAGCGGCGCTCTATATTCTGCCACACTAAAGATTCCTTCGAGTGTGCTAACTCCAAGTCCCAACACAGATTCTGTGACTCCCACATCCATATCCAGATATCAAATGATATGTATTTATCATTACTCATAATATCGATTGTAAATCTCACTGGTTAAGCTCTGAAAGAGTCTTACAAGTGGCATAAAAAAAATCGAGAAAGAATTTGTTGCACTTCCTGCAATAAAAAAGGGAATTAGCCGCTTCTAGGCGACTAGTGACGCCTTGCATTTCCACCAATTAATAAACGAACATTGGCCTCACGTCAAGGGAAAAACCACGGAGCGGCGCCCGCGCACGCATAGTCCGCTCGTAAATTGCGATTCATGCGATTTCTCCGCCCGAAGGAAACGATTCAGTTGCCGCTGCCAGACGAATCTAGTAAAATATACAATAAGACTAGTCATTTGCGCCTTAACGTAATCATTTATTAGAATTGTAATGTTTTTTACGGAGTTCTTATCCTTACTTGCTCGAAGTTTTAATGCAACTTTAAGCTTCAGTCCCAGTTGTTAAAAGCGAGATGACAAAAACAAGCCATCATTACAGAATCATGAATTTAAGTCTTAAAAATACTTTATCTACATCCATACCCTAATATGTATATTTTATAGTCAGGATTGATGAGCAAACGCCCTATATTTAGATATAAGTATCTGTGGCTGCATCTTAATGTTTACATTTTAGTATCGGTAACCGATACCTTAATTACGTTCAAATTTCGAACGTCTTCTTAAAATGTATTTTATTCAAATTGACCTACAAATTATGACATGATTTTGTACTAAGTACTAACTTTGCTCATCGATCCTGACTATAAAATAGACATATTATTATCGTATGAATGAAGATAAAGTTATGTATGTGACATATACATAATTAGGTATTAAAATACTCATGTGATTCTTTTATGAAACTCACTTCGTTCGTTTCATAAAACCACATTCGTATTTTAATGACCCTCATTATGCAACAGACACATAAATAACTATTAAATAACAACCAAAGTGAAGGAACAAATGAAAACGTTACTGTGTAAATTCTAAAAGGTTCACTAATAAACTTGAACTTTAACTTTTAAAATCCATAATAAATGCGAAAGTTGTGGTGCAATTTCACGCATAATATTTTCTATACTAAACGGGTTTTTATGAAGCTTTCGAGCACCTAATTTAAGTTATTCAATATTCTAATATTGAATAACCTAATTAGGTTAGGTTAGAATCTTTGTCATTTGTAAGGCGGGTAAATACTCGCGATCGCTTTGATCAAATGCAACGAACCACAAATAACATAGACGAAAATTCAAAACCTATTGAAGAAGTTTTACTGTTTTATAGGTCTAATGTAGCACTGCTATTCGTCTCATACTCAATCAGTCGGTAGTCCATACTAAGGCTATAATTATATTTATCACAAACAGTTTGATTGGTCGCACGCTAGGAATATCTACGGTCTCAATAGGCTGCTTCCTGCGCCGCCTAGGGCTCGGTCAGGCCTATTACATCCGATTATGTGATAGGAGTATGCTGCTGCGATAGTTTTACTATCAGACACATAAGACATAGTACTTAACACCTATTTTATCAAATACTATCCTTCCGCCCGCGGTTTCACCCGCGCGTAATCTCTTTTTTGGAATATCCCCCCCTCCCCCCGCATTTCCAGGATCAAAAGTACCCTGTGTTCACCGGGGATAGTGTAGCATTCCAACAGTGAAAGAATTATTCGAATCGTTTCAGTAGTTTCAAAATGGTTATTCCCGCGGGAATGAGACGTTTCCCGTGGGAATTTTATAGCTTATGTCCTATTCCGGGCTATCAACTATACGTGTGCCAAATTTCATCTAAATCCGTTCAGCCGTTTAGGCGTGATTGAGTAACAAACATCCAAACATCTAAACATCCAAACATCCAAACTTTCGCATTTATAATATTAGTAGGATTCCAATTCAAAGTGGGATTGAAATTAGGCGGAACAATAAAATATAGTTACATTGCAACTGTAACGAAACTTGACATCGTATTTTTAAATTTGAAATACGTATTAAAATACCTTTTTTAAGGAGAATTTGTTCATGCAACCGCAAGATCGCAGACTAGCAAGGAAGGCAAGGTCGTGTGTGGGACTCGGGACTAAGTCCTTTCAAACTCATGAAACCACATATGAAATATAGCCATGAAAAATAAAAGGAATTATCGAATTTTGTGCAAATGTGAGGAATGCATAATTCAAATGGCAAAGGCGGGTACAAAATCAAAACTATTCTAAAAAACTTTAAATAGAAATATCGTTGTCATAGTTAGGATCTATGACTACGAAAATTGTTGTGAGTGACAGTTAATAACTGAAGGATGCTAAAACAGCAAAAGAATTTTGTCGGACATTTTTACTGAGAAAGCGCCGTGTGCGCACGCACGACATATTCACTGGAACAAGAGTGAGGTAAATACAACAAATGCACAGTCAATCTAAACAGTATCAACTTTTTGACTTAGTGACAGTTTAACCAGTGGAGCTATAGAATACATAAAATAAGTAAGTAAGTAAATAATATAAATATCAAGTGTCAAAGGGCTACCGATACATCGATACACCCATATTACAAAAGTTGCATTTTTTGCGGAGGTGAGCTTTTTAAGCACCACAACTGCAGGCCAGCTATATCTGAAACTAGATCTGAAACAAGTTTACAGACGCGACTTGAAGCTAGTGTGTCAGTTATTGGAATAAGTAATTTCTTTACTGCCATGTTTTCTACCGTGGGGCGCTTGCAAGTCCGTGGGTGCATCAGTGAAGTGCTACAACGACTGCTGGCGATGCAATTAAAAATAATTACTTGCATTTCACTTAAAGCATCGTGCATAACTTATGGTTGGATTCCTTTCCAATTTACAATAGTTTGTAGATTGTAGCGCACGAAATTCTTAAAATAAGTACTCTTATTTTAAAAAGTTATTTCTTTCTCCAAGCGCTTTTTTACCGATCTTTATGTTTAAGTTTCAAATTTTTTTTTAAATCGTAATTATAAGTGATTTTTACTTATAATTTGTTCTATTTTAATTAATTAAGCGAAAGAAATTATCGGTAGTAAAGTACGTATTTTATTTCATTAAAAAAAAGGCGTTGCAATGCATGATGCTTTAGCACAATATATTATAAGTGCATTCTTAAGCTTTGATTGATTTATTTGTACAGAAACACGTACGGCATACGATTAACCATCGAAAATGGTGCCAATGGTAATTGCATTTCAATGTTGTCACGGTCATAAAATTCGTTTTATAATCCTGACAATTTAAATCCCTCTTAAAACAGCAGTAACATTGATAATAATTGTAATTTATCTTGGTATTTATTCGAATGCCTTAAAATATATAGTTAGCTTAAAATTATCTTATGAATACTTAAAACGAGCAATTTTACTTTTAAAAAATCCGAATATTTACTAGAATTCCAAGTGCGCTTAAATAGTGACGTTACATACATATAATACTTAGTTAAGTAATTTTTTTGTAGTTATTTTATTTAACAATATGTCACGATTTGTATTTTAAAATAGTCAATGGACCAAATGAATGATAAATCACCAGAAAAGGACGATCCGGTGCCCGCCCCGGACATTTTACGAGAAGTACATTTTGCTACCAGTGGACATTTTGGAATAGGGACATTCTGTGCCTGAGCCCTAATTTTTTTGTCTACGCGGAGGGAAACACCTTACGCGCCGTCACCTTGCCGGGGGACAGGGCGGTGTGTGGGACTCCCGGCGCCCTAAAAAGGGCGCTGCTCCAGCCCCAGGACAATGAAAGGGAGGCGGGGTTTACCCCACTAAAACCCTCCGCGATACTCCCTCGCTGCCATAAGTGGTGATGCCGTGGGACTCCGAAAACCATGGGCGGCCACGTAAAATCAGACCTCTAGGGATTTGATCCCGCTCTCTTCATTCCTCAAGCAAATTAAGGCGCCCATAGCCATTGCGCCAAGATGTAGTTGCGCCTGAGCCCTTCTCGATTTACACTTGGCAATGGCATCATAGTTGGTTTTCTATGTTGCGGTCCAGCGTTCACAGTCCAGCACATACTTAGTAACTCGATTAGTAAGTTCATCTTAAATGCGAAAGTCTGGATGTTTGGATGTTTAGATGTTTATAACCCGGAATAGGACATAGGCTATAAAATTCCTACGGGAAACGTCTCAGTCCTGCGGGAATAACAATTTTGAAACTACTGAACCGATTTGAATAATTCTTTTACTGTTGGAAAGCTACACTATCCCCGGTGAACATAGGGTATTTTTGATCCCGGAAATGTGGGGGGAAAGGGGGATATTTGTAAAAAGATATTAAGCGCGGGTGAAACCGCGGGCGAAAGGCTAGTAGTCTATATGTTACATCATCCTGTCCTTCTATCTGTCAGTGAACCGGGCATCGTTTAAGCAATTTGGAAATATTAATGAGTTAAAGGTATTTTTGTTAAAAGTATTTTTAGAATATATTACTTTAACGAGCTTGCTCATAAGTAACTGTCCTATCACAATGTTTGCCCTTTTTAAATGCTTTATCAAGTACTTGAGTGACTAAGACTTTTTGTAATTTACTAAAACATTAGACTCGACTTAAATTAATGTTGTTACATGTGAAACGTTTAACCCAATTGACTAATTCTAATTTAATTATATGTTTTATTTTTACATTAAAAAACTCGCTGTGCTGATAAAGTTAAGGATTAACATTACAAGAAAATAGGCGTCTATTTATCCCGGGATAATTCTCAATTCTCATATTCATACCTATATTTTGTCTCATGAATATACTCTAAGTTTCAATTTTAATTAAGACGTTTAGACTTTGGGTAAGTTGATGAGACACTGACTGAACATAAAAAGGTGTCCAATTACGATATCAACCATTTCACTACTCAGAGGTATATGATCGAAGCTACTCAATGAGTAAATTAACCTCGTTTGTTCGTGATATCTATTACTTCTCTATAAGGCAAAAGGTCACGAAAATGTTCCTAATACGCATTACAATGAGTGTCCATTAGTCAAACGGAAGAGCAGGAGGAAAGCCTGCGCCCGCGCAGCCTCGGGCCAACCTCGGCCACGTTTGCCTGTGTTTACCTACAGGCTTGCCCTTGGTTTGCCCTTGCCGATACTTCTAATACCTAATACGTATATATTTATCCACTTTTGCATAGTTGGATTTATAATCTGCATCATCTAGGCTAAAAAAACGTGAATTTACGAACATTAACATTTTTTATAATTCATTTATCTCGTATGCTATAGTCGTAGTAAATTATTAACAACTTTCTAAGCTAGAGCTATTCCAGAACTAACTCGCCAGAGAAATAAAAAAACACACATCTAGCTTAAGGAAAGAAAATTTTATAATGTAGAATAATAGAGCAGGCTTTCACTTGATGATTGATCCAGGATTTTATAAGTAAATGAACAGGTCATTAGAACGACTGTCATTTAACGTCCGTTGCCTATAACATCAGAACATAAGACCAATAGGCCCATGACTGTGCAGGTTGTGTGTGCAGATTGACCGGCACATCCCCAGGCGACCTTACCTGGTGCGGTAGGCCGGGATGGCATCTAGGGGGGACCAACCGATATACCAGGTGGTAGGTTCCTGTACTGGGCCGTCTAGGTGGGTACCACCGCAGTGCCAGATATTTTCCCGTAAATTGAAGTGTGTCAAGCATTTCTGTGTTTCGGGGAAAGGGCACTGAAGCTAGTGAAATTACTGGGTATATGAGCCCTAATAACTGTCGTCTCTTAAGGCGGGCAACGCGCCTGCGACCCCAAGGGGGTCTCGGGTGCTTATGGGCGGCGGTGATCACTTATCATCAGGTGACCCACTAGCTCGTTTGCCCCCCTATAATATAAAACCAGCACCAGCACCAGACATGGCTTGAAAGACCTAGTGCAATGCATAATTGTTATTTGCCTCTATCTACCTACCAACCTGCCCTTGGTAGTGGCCTTAGTGTACACTTCTAAAAACTACTAGGTCTGTGACTTATTGAGCAATTTTACCTGATTTTGTGTTACTCTAGACTTTTCATTGCAGTTTCTACTTGTTAAAGCAAACTTTTGTCAGTTTATTTTATTTTAATTACTTATTTACCACTACTTGATGTCAATTCTAGGCTTTATTAGGTCTTTAGCGTTTTTTTTTTCAAGTGACATTGTTCTCGTTTTTTCAAGGATTTACTTTAAGCATATTAGCTGTTTTACTTTAGCGTAAAAAGATTATGTCTGCGTGTTGACACTAATGAAGCTGTATTTATGGTAATTTGCAATGTACTTTTTTAACATGTTACAAGTCTCAACTTCAGATAAGAGTTATGGTTTGACAAGTTAAGTTAGAAAGTTAGTAGGTGATAGCTAATCAAAATGGGTAAATCACATTAGAAGTAAAAGATAACATTTCAAAACCATTTATTTGTATAGTATAGCCACATCGCATTAAAACAAACATCTGGTTTTAGATTCTGTCTGATTTCAGAGCCAATCTCAATCATAAGACCCTGTTTAGGCGAGAGACCCAGAGAGTAAACTTACGACCCCAGAGAGTCATGGCTTAAAACTTAAAACATTAATTGCTTTAGACACTAGCCAATTATTCTGAATGGCGTATGGATTTCAATTTAAGTCCAATGCTAGGAGCGATTAAAGACTCGCTTGATAGAAACTAATTCGTTTTCTTTATTTTTTATAACAAACAAAAATATTCACATTGGAAGTAAATTTTTACACAAATTCTGACATGTTTTACATGATATGTATACGTTATGATATGAGAGAATAAATTAAATTTAAAATGCGAAATAAATTTGCGATGCGTGCAACAGTGTAATATAACACCAAAATGAAATAATAAAACATGGCAAGTCAAGTTTAAACGCATAGGCATACGCCTACATTACATGACCGACCTTCCTGAGTCACGTAATGCTCATATTTTGATTTCTTTCCTGCAATATTTTTAATAACCTCGACTTTATATTTATGCGAATTTAATCTTTTGTCAAGACCGTATCATGTATGACATAGTTTTTCTACCCGGGTATCCTGGGGCAGGGTGGTGTATGGAAAACCGCAAACCGCAACCTGCGTCTTCAAAATGCAAAGCTGTTGCATTGTGCAATCTGAGCAGTAGTAGTTATGGTAGTGGTAGAGTCATACTGTTTTACAGTACGAATGGGCCGGCTCGTCGGGGGAAGTACCACCCTCTCACATAACACCAGCGTGAAATAATAGTGACTACTATTGTGTTTCGTCTGGTTTGTGAAAGTGCCAGAGGCTCACACCCTTCAAAGGCCGGCAACGTATCAGCGATCCCTTTAGTGTTGCAGATGTCCATGGGCGGCGGTGATTGCTTACCATCAGGAGACTCGTTGGCTCGTTTGCCGCCTGTGACATAAAAAAAAATCTGAGCAGGGCCGGTTAATTGCCATAAGGCAGGCACACCAGCTTGACCCTTTCAAGTGTGAAGGGGAAATCGGAAGAGTTTGGAGCATAGTGGGTTTAATCCCACACATTGCCGCAGATCTCGATAGCCCGAAAATAAAATGGTGCAATCTGAGCAATTGCATCACTCTTCTTAATAACTGTTACGTTGCATTTGTGTATAGCTACTGTGATGGCGAGCAAAAAACTTGCACATTGCAAACCTAATCAAGGCTAACCGCAAATCTGTATCAACAAGACAGCTGTCACCCTGCCTTTAAATAAAAAACACAATCTATCCTTGTATTTATAGTCATATATGAAAAATAAACCGCTTTTTACAACCTTCCGGAAATATTCAATTATTTTAACTGCCGTTTCGTTGTGCTACTAATAGAATGTTCATAAATTGCAAGGTTAAAGACTAAGACTTATCACAATGACCTATAAAGCGATATGTGTCCTTTGTTCTGTGTCTGAGCTAACCACAGCCTCCGAAGGATGGTTGAAGACACAAATACAGTTGCGACATCCCGTAGACCGCTTGAATGACTTGTGGTCACTTTACAGGCTGAAATATAACGTTACGTCACGAACAATACCTCGTTTGGTCATACAGGGCAATAAAAGGGTGTTTACTTTTATTTATGTTTTATTATCCAGGTAATTTTATTGACTCGTGTTGATGAGATTCCTTAAATGTAGTAAGTAGTCAAATTACATTATTTTATTGCCCTCTGTAACATTTGTGTGTAAGCTGTCTATACTGGGGACTTTTACGGGGATTTATAAATGTATACTATATTTATGTATGTGGATGGTTTTAATTTTTGTCTGAAAGGGTTTTGCTACTTTTTTTAGAATAAAAGTAAACGCATTTTATATAACAAAACACTCTACATGTTTTTAAAATGAATTGGAGTGGCCAAAATGTTCTGCTTATTTTTTTAAAAAAGCAAAAAATAGAATTTGTTCTAATACAAATAACATCATGATTCAAAACCAGACACCCACTTCAGACTATTACAAAAGTTTAAAGATGAAACTTTCGAAAAATTCAAACTTTCGACATCCTGGTTTATTATGTCGAAGAATACATAACTTGAACTTATTTATTATGTGTTATAGTATAGAAATGGCGCTTACACAATGCCGATTAACTTTCACATGTTCGATTGACTTTCGATGAGTAAAAGTCGGAATACATTAAAAGAAGGATATTTGCACTTGACGCCGTGGCGTTTATAACATTTCGCTATTAGTTCTAAAAGAAAACAGAAACACATAACAAATTCATGTTGATGCAACAAGGTCCAATGCTACAAAATCTGTACATAATTATATTATCTACTACCTTCATAGATGGAATAACATTGTACCACTCAGAACCAAGTTGTATTCGTTTTCTGCCAAACAATATACAAACAGACTGACTGCATTTTACAATAATGTTAAGTTGGTAAAATTCAACCCGATATTTACCCAAAATGGGAAAAAACCGGGTAAAATGCCCAACTCTATTTACTACTTTAGTTTTGATGTAGGAATGCCAGACCAAATACAAACAGACTTGACTGATTTTACAATATGAGTAAGTAGGTAAAAAAAGAAAAAATATCTTAGGACTTAATTTACACAGCGCGTCTAGACAAATCAAATTATGCTAAGCATAGCTTGTACAAGTACTATGGGTATCATATGGAGGTTACTTTTTTGTGGGTTCATTGAGTAGCCCCCTCTTTCAGGGGAACAAATGCACCGTCATCCACAAACAACCCTCGGTGGTTGATGTTGATTACCCATAAAAATTACTGCCGTAACCGAAACTCGGTTAAGCGAATATTATTGTTATACCCAGACAATACTGAGCGATGATTGCGAACCACGACACGGGCTGCGTCCGCGCAGCGTGTTCGCGTGTCTGTAATTAAAGCTACATATTAGGAACATTGGAAAACACGCCTAAAGGTCTATACATACTGGTTTAAGGTAGACACTTCATGTTCGCATTTTAGTAAAAATAAATTGCAGTTGGACTATTTTTTTTTTAGTTTTGATAACCTATGTTTATGTATTGATGTCACAGCAATGACGAAAGTAAAACCGCGTGCTTAAAAAATTATTACACGAGCGACTGATATCAATGAAGCTCCCGTGTTTTAATCAAAAAAAGAAAACAGCATTATCGATATTTGACAGATTAAATACATGGAACTTATCTGTCAGCGGAAACACTGGCCCTAATAGTGTGTGTGGCCTAAATAATTTGTAGTGGTAGAGCCATGCTGTTTTACAGTACGATTGGGCCGGCTCGTCCGGGGAAGTACTACCCTCTCACATAACACCAGCGTGAAATAATAGTGACTACTATTGTGTTTCGTCTGGTTTGTAAAAGTGCCGGAGGCACACACCCCACCTGAAAAGGACGGCAACGCATCAGCGATCCCTCTGGTATTGCAAATGGCCATGGGCGGCGCTGGCTCGTTTGCCGCCTCTGACATAAGAAAAAAACTAAACCAATATTTAACAAGTATTTACAATAATCTACCGTATCTAAGAAGGAGTCACTGTCTGTTGTAGTCTTTTCTATTAGCTTTTACATGCTGACCCTCCACTTTATTATAGCATTCTGACCTCCAACTCTGAAACGCACAATTGCATAACGTTAGAATCCATTATAAAAATGACTCGTTATTAAGCATATAATTATTACGTGTAATTCAAGCCGTTAGTGGTAATTTAAAGGTTTACTACTTCTGTGGGAGTCCGCGTTCAAAGTAGAAAAGATTTATTATACTCATTTTAAATACATAAATGTTAATGCTTCGTCTCTTAGTATATACTAGTAACTTATCTAGTATATGTATTGAAGTGACTAAACACATCAATCACACTTCAAAGCGATGGCGGCGCTTAAGCTATTGGTTTTAAAGTCTAGATTCAATCAAAAATTAAGTTTTTTAGTTCGAAAAATCTTTAGCCACAGTCTAGTGTCTGGAAGTTGGCGGTGTAAAACTCTGAAAGCATATAAATAAATACGAGACAGAAACAAAAGAAATTAAGTGCTGGGTTGATTTCTCTGCGGTCATGTCAGACTGCTGTTCCACTGCGGGAATTCGCGCAAAACTAGTACAAGATTCCGGACCCGGATTAGGACCCGCTCGAGCTGCCCGGCGCCAACAAGTGGGAAAATGCTCACAAGGGGACAAAGGATGTAGATTAAAGAACTTGTAGAAAGTCAAGAATTGCGTTGCGGTGGAGTGCAAGAGTCACGCAATATCCGCGCGCATCTCTTAAGACTCGGCCAGTAGGTATAACCGAGAGGTTGGTATGGCCATGGGTGGTGGTGGAATTTGCTGTTCCACAGTGTTATGAGTGTAAGGATATTGGGACTGCGCCAGTGCTTGAGTACACACTTAGGCTATTTTGTGAGACCTGTGTGAGGAGTCAATTAGGCAACAAGGCGTAGAATCAATATAATTAGCGATCGACCTGATTTCTGCCTATCTTTAACTTGGACAAATATTTTGATGGACTTTATTTGTTAACAACAAGGGTAGTGTAGTTATCGCTTGGTTTTCATAGTTCTGGGTGAAGATTATGGGCGCTCTAATATCCTACATACAAACTTAGCTTCTAAAATCATAGCAATGGCATTTGGCTGAACCGATTTGACTAATTTTAGCCTTTAAATATTCGTGGAAGTCCAGGGCAGGTATAAACGATGAGAAAATATGGAAAAATTGCAAGGAAAATACTAAAAACGCATATTTTATTTTCCTATACAAATTGTTCTTACCTGTCACACGTTTGATGTTCGTTAGGGTTTCATTAAACATGGTTGATATTAAGAGGTACCTACAAGTTCACCGGGTCAGTTAATATGAAATATCTGGGACTATGTTGGATTCTAGACATAAAAAGAACAATATTTTGCAAATAGACTAAACCGAAAAACAAACCCGCGTACTTTATGAGCACAACTTCAAAATTAATTACTTTCCTCTTTTTTCCAACATTTACGAGACCTTAGAGTATTAATGACCACAAAATGATCCAATTTATAACAACAAATTATATTGTGTACATTGATAAATAACTGCAGAGTACAGTAATTTAGTTTAATGGCAAAATGATCCCGAGTCACTTAACGACCGGCTTTGTAATGATGCTAACAACTAATTACAGTATCTAAGTATTGCGTATTTAGTTTACTATAGTAAATCATGCAGTTCATACCTAACCAGTGATTGGCATAGTGATATTAGTGATAAACAATCGTGATTAGTGAATCAATATTTAATTTCATTTGATGTTAAATAAAATTATATATAAAAAGAAGATGGATCGATCGGTAAGTGTCAATTTCATTTATCAAGTTGCGTTCCACGAAAATTCGCAGATGTTTAAAATATACAATTAGTAATGCAATGAGTCCCTCAATGGAATAAGCCGCAATGACCATTTACTATCAGGTAAGCTAAGTGCATGAGTCTGCTTGTCGTTTGATAATATCAATCTACCTCAAAAATTTCCGAAACGTCAAAAAAACAGGAACGAACAAAATAAAGTTTACGAATTATATCAACAAAAATCCATGCCCTTACTTATCAACAATACAACGTCCAAATTACTTTAAGGAAAATGTTTCAGTGTTCAACTATTTCAAAACAGTTCAAGTTCACCAGATACGCTATGTCAAGGTGGCTGTGTGTAATCGACTATGATTTCGGCTAATTATGAACACTAGAAAAAAAGGCAATGGTGTTTAAACTTGTTACGGCAACTCAGTTTATTCTATGCGAAGTGCGGTTCAAGGGAATGGCAAATTAAATGGCTTTGTGGCACTTAACATAAGATACTTATTTTTAATGGCCAGTTTTGGGACTCTATTTCTTTTTAAACAAAAGTTACTTCTACTTTACGGTCAGCTGAATGGAAGATAATATATCGACGGCTTGGGACATCCACGATTCTTTTAACAGTAACAGTGAAAAATAAATTGGTAAAAGGTTAAAGACTTTTTTAAGCAGACGATGTTAAATGTCCAATTATATGAGAAAGAAAATACATTCAACAACTTCTGCATTTACTCGCGTAAGTTTTTCTTGAATGCTTACTATATTACACAGTGACAGTGAACTCTATAAATAATAAAATAAAGATTTTCCTCAATGTAAGTTTGAATGAAGGCAAACCTACTTACACAGTCATTCTTATTTAAAGAAGATTGCACTTATTGATAGGATTACATACGACTGCAAAATACGAGGAAAATGGAACGTTACTAAATAAGTATGTTTGCCGGAAATTGTATGAAGAAACCTTAATTTGTTGCCATTTGGTGCAATGGCATGAGGTGGTGGCCAGTTAGTTCATGGCGCCTTCTACGATCCGATATGTTCCGATAGTACGAACGGCAGAAGATCAACCTGCCCTAATCTGTCAAAAATTCTCAACTGAAAGAGAACTCAATGTTAAGTGAATAAAGCTCAAAATTGGTTGTAAAAATATGAGAGATTGGGGTAGTCTAATGTGCTGGCGACTGAACATTCATTCTTCACTCGATGAGTGAATGTTAACAATAGATTGATCCTACTATGCTTGTCGCTCTCTTGAAAGAACTTTTTAAGAAGCAAGTTTAACGCATTTTATTTTATCGAAAGATTTTGTTACGCATAGATCAATGTCTTGCAACTCACTTATAATATAATTCAATTCATGCTAAAGACATTATATAACGAATAGAATGGTGTAAGTCTGAAATTCGACCTCTCATTTTAGGCGTTAATCTCTGTTTCATTGGCGATCGAAATGCAATGCAGTTTGTCACCTATAGGCAATGTGTTAAAGCGCAAATTAATTTGCAGTGTGTATTGCTCTCTACAATTTAAGTGGAGGATTGGCAACTAGTAATATAGGCAGATAAGTTCATAATAGTGGGTAATAAGTCACGACGACCTGATCCGTTGAGACATTTGACTAGGAAGCATTGCTCAATGTATCTTTATAACACTAGGGCTTTTCTTGATTTCTAAACGGTTCTTAAATTTACTTTAAAAGCGACAGTTTTGTCGTCTAAAGGTCTAGTAAATGCTTACAGCAAAGAAAATGCCGGGTATCCAGAAAATGGCTTTACAAGTTTAATTAAAAGGTTCAATATTTTTGTATTCCTGTTTTTATTTCTGTTTATCTTAGGAGCTTTTTATAGCAGACAGGACTCGGTTCCTAAATACACTAAATTATTTGAAATAGTATTGTAGGGTCGTGGATATTTCCATCATTCCATCTTGCTTAACCTTCAGCATCCCTTGACAAAAGGTGTAACGCATGCCTCACTAAAAGGACCTTAGTCCACATAATTTTAATAAGCGAGTCTTCGTCTTTTAGTTATCACTTTGTATGTAACATACAAATAAGCATTCCTTACTAAATAGACTAGGTAGCCTTACTCCACATTTCCTTAAACTGTCATGCAAAAGTTGACCGACCTTCCGCAAATTCTGCAATTAGCGAGCATGCCAGTACGTCACGCTGTGATGCCAGACGGTGTGGCATTGACCGCTGTTTACTTTCTACAGCTTAGTGTTATGTAAGAGCAAGGGACATCTGAACGGTATGTGCAGTGACTCATTTCGGTGCATTGTCGTGAGCCAGAAGTATCGTTTGTCTCCATAACCCAATCGTGCGATATACTCGTATGTTTTGGACTTTTAGTAACTCATTTCAATGGTCAAAATAAGTTTTGGATTTTCCTATCCGCATTAAAGGGGTATTCAACCAATTATTCTTTATTATGATCATCATTATCATCATTAGGCAAAAGAAGTCTCCTGCTGGACATAGGTCTCCTTCAAAGATCTCCAAACTGGTCGTTCGTGTTATCCGCATCGAGGGCATTTTTTTTTTGTCAAATATATCTTTCTCGGCATTGGCACGAATGTTCACCATAGAGTTCATTGTCAATAAAAAATAAATTGATGACCTTTTTAAAATAAAGAAGTCGCTTATAAAATATGGCTTTGACCTTATGTTTAAAAAAGCCAAAAGCTTCTGTTATGGCGATTTTCTGTCGTTGCATTTCTAATACTGGACTTTGGGCTAAGCACGTGCAAAATCAATTAAAAAGATAACCATAATTATGACAAATGTTCGTTGATCCTACTAATTGCCAGGCAATTAAGAAAATCAATTAACCGTTCTAAGAACGCTCCCATTGTTACAGTAGATAGTTTAATATCAATTTAAATCACTTTTCATTACTTTCACCTATTAAGTTTCTAAGGAGCACGTGAGGCGATCAGATCATATTTTTAATATTCGCTTTATTCTCAAGTAGGTAGGTATGTAATTGACTACGAGTATATAGAACGTTTTTGTCAGGCCCGATGGCGATTAGTTTGTGAGTTCAAATCCAACGAACATTTATGGCTCTATGTTCAGTACCTTAGTCGTTAAAAATATGTTTTAATATAGCTCTTTCCAATTCGTGCAGTACCTATAGGCCAGGACCCATCATTGTCACGACTTTATTACAAAAAGGATGGTTTGCAGTGAGTCATTAATAGCCTACTACGTTTACTTGAGTACTTCTTACTAAACGTGATTTATAGAGAAAGTAAACAGGCTTTAAATAAAGCCTTCGGCTTAATAAATAGGCTAAGATGGGAATGTCTTCCGTCATTGACGCTGCAGAGTTCACGATGTTATGCAAAACGCTAATTCTCCTTTCACTGAGCAGGTTGGGTTACGAATATTACGTACAAGGGGATAATGCTCACATCATTACCTGTATATACTCGTTATTAGTCACTACACACATCTACACTATTTTGAAGTAAGGTTAAAGACGGTTAGTTTGATACCGTTACTAACGAGAATAGCCTTCCGCCCGCGGTTTCAACAACGCGTAATTTCTTTTTTCAAATATCCCCACCTTCCCTCACATTTCCAGGGTCATCATACCCTATGTTAACCGGGGATAGTGTAGCTTTCCAACAGTGAAAGAATTATTCAAATCGGTTCAGTAGTTTCGGAGTCTATTCAATACTAATTCGCTGATACTGGTTATGACTATAATAAATTAATGATACCAAGACTCTTGCAAGTTTTAGTTTCTTTTAATGGTTGTATTTTCAAAAACCAGCATAGACCTTTGTTCATTGAATTTCACAGTTATACATACACCTACGACTTAACAGGTTAAAATATAGTAATTGCAATACCTATCACACACATTGATTTGACTGACCCTTAATCGCTTAAGCACTTCTACGAGTAATTTAAAAAATTAGCAAATCGGGGTACCTACTTACATGTAAAAATCACGGAATGTACGACAAGAATCAATTAGAAACACAAAACAAAATGAAATCACGACTGTGAAGCAAAAAAAAACCACGACCCCTCACTTAAAGAAGGGTCACACACAAACATGACATCGACCCATTCAAAAAAATGTAGAATAGAACAACAAGTTATGAAGAGTGGTTTCCACCTGCTTCAAATAGGCCTGTTGTGAAAGGCGAGCGGTCAAGGAGACCCGCGTTGATTCCACTGATATCGGTCTATCTCGATGTAAATGCGATTAATGGCGTTTAAGGAAAACATTAACGGTATGACATTAAACCTAATAAAATAGAAGTACCTAGTACCTACTGGTTTTACCGTTATGGTCATATTGGCCAGCTGGTAGAACTTTCGATTTCGAGGCTCTTCTAGTCGCAAAGACTGTATGTGCCAATGATTTCAACAATAGCTATGACCTAATTGGTAGTTCCCCTGTTAGGTTACGGAGGTCAGATGGCAACTGGACTTGTCAAATCCTGGAACATGGAGCAAGTGTACTCTGTCCAGATATCGGGACAAAACGATTGGAGAGAGATTTTCAACAATAGATAAGATAATATTTTTATGGATTTCAGTCGATGGTGGATTAGTGTCACAGAAATCTAAATAATTAGTGTAGTTTTTTCGATTCAATTATAGAGTTCTAATTCAATTGAGATTTTTTGACAGATTAGGGTACCTACCCTTTGTTTTGCTGTCTAATGTACAAACACTTAATTAATTTAAAAGTCGTTTAAGTCCAACTCAGCAGCATCAAAACTTTGTATGGATTCTCATTGATGCACCGACTGTAATTAAAATGCAAATTACGCGTGCAATGTTTTATTTACTTCATCATTTACGTAATAAAATAAATTGCATTGTTGCAATTCTTTATTTCTATGAATTAATTAATTGTAGGTAAACCTTTCAGGATAAATACGTTTTTTATAATCGTTATCAAAATCTTCTCACTTCAGGACATAGACTTATTCTTTCACATTCTAAAGCTTTTAATTTTAATTTTTATGAATGAACAGTGATGCTAGTCTTTACTTTACCTGAAATACAGGGTCGCCCTAGTTTAGGCTCCAGTTCGCACATTTTAGAAACGGTTCAGTCACCTGTTAGATTTTAATTACTTCACCTCAAAATTGTAACTTGTTTTTAACATGTGTGAAAAATAAAGCAATTTTTTTTAACTTTCATGTGTACTGACTTCCTCATAGATTTAAATTGGGCCAGAATATGACGAAAGACGTCAAACTGTTTTGTTTTTTGTTTAGTTAGTTAGCGAGTGATAGTACTTAGGTGATTACCACAGCCCTTGGACACTTAAGACAACTAGGATCTGAGTTGCGTTGCTTGCTTTCTTCTGTGCAGAGGGCAAAAGAAAAAAACAACTAACATAGTCTTTTTCAACTTTTTTAAATTCCTTTTGCAGGCAAAAAAATGCCGCCACTTTGTGGCGATTTACTTGATTCTCTTGAATCAACCTTGTACTTTCTAATATATTTTTTGCCCTAAATAAAGGCAATTACTCTTGATTATACGATGATAGCAGTAATAAATATTGTTACACATTACCGCTAATATTTGTGTAATTATTTTAGCACGTGTAATGTACAACTTGTTACGTGTCGGTGCTTAATGCAGGTAACTAATAATAGTAATTTGTGGTACCTGCAGATAATTATCGAGGATTCTAGCCAATCGGTTAAAATAGGCGCATGAGTGACTATAATTGCAATCTGAAATGAGTATATCTTCATTTATATTGCCTGGGTTGCATGCGAACTCGATGTAAATGACGATAATAAATTGCAATATAACATCGCCTGAATTTGATGTTAGCAGGTTGGTGTTACAATGTAGTCTTTGCGACTTTTGCAGGAGCTAAGCAATCTTAAGCTATGCCAATACTTGACTAAGCTTCTGATAAAAACTTCAGTTAATGCACACATGCACTCATTGTTTAGGCACGTAACTAACACAATCTTATGTTAAGCGATTGAAAGGTACAAAAATTCGGGAGGTGTCTGGTTCGTAGTAGAGGACTTTTTCAAAGTCCGACTGGCTACTACGACGAACACCACAGGTGAAATTGGTCATGCAGCACATAGATAGCAGGTAGCACATGGACCGAACCTGGTCAAGTGTCCCTCAAAGAAATATGTTGATGTGGCTGCTTCCCATCAGGTGGGCTGCGTGCATAGCAGAGGCCAGAGCAGATAGATTAATTATGTTATAGGGTATGCCTTCACTTCCCTAACGATAAAGAACACGACGTGATAATAGTATGTATATTGCTAATAGTTAACTTTATCGCGTGCCACACAGAGGCGTACAAGAAAAACGTGATCTATCCAAAAAAATACAAATAAGCTTGTATTGCATTATTCTATGGAATCCGAAAAATGTTCACGTTGAATTGTGTGCTCAGGATATTGGGACGTTTGCCTCAAATATTTGTCTTCAAACTAGTTTAAGTTATCACTAAGCAAATATCGGCGGGCGAGTAAACGTTTAGTTTATGTAAACGCAAATCCAATTAACAATTGATTCTTGAATTATTTAGAGATTTTCTAATGACGTGATTACTGGGTACTATTAAAAAAATACATCTACTGAAACAGATAAAAACGCCGTCAAATCTGCTTTTAACCAGAACCTCAAAATAATTGAACCTCCTCAAAGGGGGGAGAGCGTCTTAAACCTAGTCTCAGGCTTCCATGAGCGGTGGCTCTCTCTTTCAGGTGAAGGGGAAACTACCTACTAAACTCCCCCGGAGTTTAGTGGGTAATTGGACTAACATCTTTATTCCCAAACCCTGTGTGCGTGTTGTACACCTAACTACAGTTTAATGATGTTCGCAGCTTCAAAAGGGAAGTTGCATACGGCATCCGCAATCATTAAAATGCTCTCCCTCCTAGTTCATATTAAACTTTTCACAAATCCCATAAGAAAAACAATAAACAAAAATTGTATTTAATTGTTGTTTTTATCACTTTGACAATCGTTAGCGCGAATTGTCCATTGTTAACAATTGTACCTAGATAACGTAGATAGTAGATGCTTTCCAACATTTTAGTTTGATTTAAATTAAGCGTCTTACTAAAGTGCGTCGAGAAAGCGTTCTCATCAGAGAGAAAAGTGGCACATTTACTGAACAATTAAAACTTAAAATGCTATAATGCTACTTTTACTACTCGTAGTTTTCTAGATTTTAATGAAGTAGATCTACTGAATCACCTACTACTAAATGCAGTTTATTTTGAGTAATTAAGGAAACCTAAGAAAGAACTAAGTCTTAAGTAAGCTAGGTATTTATTAAAATGAATAAGTAGGTATATCACACAATTGATGTTTACTAACTCACAGTTTGTTAATTAAAAATTCGAATGTTAAAACCAATGTTCTTGTCATGTGGTAGTTATAATAATAAAATACCTACTTGTTTCTGAGAAATTCGTACGTTCTCTTTTTATTGATGGCAATCAACAAATTGGAGCAGAGCTGCTATATCGATGCCAATGTTCAGTGTTTGTTTTTTAATTATTTTGATAATTATTGATTTTTGTTACAACTGATTTAATAGACAAAAAGTATTTGTATGGCGGTAACCTATCAAATCATTTCAAAGCAAGCGTTAAATAGTAATTCATCAACGTTAAGATTTTTTGGAAATGTAAACAGAAATACACTTTCGTTTGTTTTTATACCACGAGGGCATACAGCCCACCATAGTACCTACTAAGCGATTACAGTCACTTATGGTCGCTTGTGACACAAGAAGCATCACTTGCCGACTCTGTGATTTGAAACAAAAATAAAACATTTGCAGCAAAAACAAAGGTTTTTTTTGCTGATAAGATACGACCATGCCCTCCCCGATTGAGCGTGTAGAGACGTGTGTGTCAAGATAGCAGTGACTGGAAAACATAGAGTAATACATTTTTATTACTCTATGCTGGAAAATGTTCAAGGATTTGTTAAAAAGGGCATTGAAGATTTTGGCCTTCATATTGGTCCGCCATCTTATTTTTATTTCAAAACAGCGTTCACTTAAAATTCTTTCAAAAATGGATACTTAGTATTAATACTAAACATAATCATGTGATAACACAAAAACCTGTAAAGTGTCACATTTCCTAGATTAAAGGAACCAAAGTTTTACTTTATTTTGTTTTATTTTAATATCTTTAAAACGTGACCCTTCACGGGATTTTGTCTAATGACATTTCATGTTTGTATTGATACTAAGTATCCATTATTAAAAGCATTTCAGTAAACGCTGTTTTGAAAAATAGTCAAAATGGCGGGACTACTCGTAGTAGGTAAGCCAGCCCCCATACAAAAATCTTCAAACCCCTTTATTTATCTTTTTCCTATCCTTGTTCCAGATGGGCTGCAAACTGACGTTCGTGGACGATGTCCTCAACAGATCCTTCTACAAGCTCGGCCTGATCGTGGGCCGTCAGCCAGGCTACTTCATCATCGTGCCAGTTCTGCTGACACTGCTCATGATCACCGGCTACCAGCGAGTGCACTACGAGATGGACCCAGAGTACCTGTTCTCACCCGTCAGTGGCCAGGGGAAGCTGGAGCGAAGGATCGTTGAGGAGTACTTCAAGGTCAATTATTCGCACCGGTTTAACGTCGGGAGGATTACAAGGCCAGGTTAGTAAAATAGGGTGTATGTATATACGAACTGTGATCTTACACTGGGTCATGACTTATAGTAGAGGCTTTAGGAATGTAAGAGGGACTACAAGTCAATAGGATCTTTTTTGACAAAAACAATTTAAGATTCGTTAACCGTTGAGACAGTAATAAGCTTTAAACCATAGATTTTTGTTTTCAGAGGCATAAAGAAATGAACATAGTTATACCTACTCATGAAAAATATCTAATAGCGGATACTATTTCTGGTGACCGGTTAGGTCACAATCAACGATATTAAAATTCGTTGGTCACAATTTATAAAAACAAAAAAACAAACAAAAAAATATTCCTATACTTAGCTACGTTTGCTGCCAACTGTACGTGCGCAGTGAAATTAAAACACGAGAGAATAAAGTACGTAGATAAAAATCATTTTCAACCTACTGTATCTCATCTCCATAGAATACTGACACGCAACTGATTGTAATTTGCGCTGCGGTGCGCGCATATTGATCATTCGACGCATAAGTCGCGTGCGCATAATTAGAACTGATAATCTTCGTCTTTGTCTTGCTGCTGTTAGATCATTATTAAACATAAAAAGTATTCAGTTTTCTAATATGTACAACATTTAGAAAAAAGATCGGTAGGTCTCTGGTTATGCAGATAAAAGATACTAAATATAAGAAACTTCGTGTTTCTCAGTATGGGAGGTATTGCAAATGCCAGTATGTTTGGATAAATGGCCATCATTTTTGCGCTGGCGAAGGCTTACTTATTAAAGTGTGAAACGGTTTTAATTTCACCAATCTGACCAATTTAACGTATTTTTACGACTTCGACCAGATGTCAATATAGCCCTGACGTCAATATGCTAATATGAGCTACATCTTTAGCTCATCCGAACATGACATGGCCTACTGCAATGTGGGTGGAGTCGCACCCAAGACGACAATTTGTTTAAAATATGTAATTGTAGCCATTATTCTACGTCATGATTATTTTAATTTACGCTTTAATAATCTGTGCTTACGCCTGATAGGATATGACAGTGACAGAGGTCGTGTCTTATCCAGTCATGCAACTGATCTCTGACTATTTTTTTTCTGCTACTTCTAATGCGTAAAGAGATGAAGTTATTTGAACTATTTATATCGATTCAAACACAAAAAAGTTTTGTACTTTACGGATACCTGAACGGCTATGTCTCGCGTAGTGGTCGAATCCTTATATAAAATCAGTCGAAATATGAATGCATGTGATATTTTTCCGGGACAAAAGTCGCCGATGTTACTTTTCAGCTCAGTAATTTAGGCGGGAAAGAATAACAGACAGACAGATAAACAGTTACTTGGAATTTATTGTAGGTATATGGTTTGAAAACACGAGTCATACATCGCCTTATTAAGAACTCAATCTATCGAAACTAATATTGATGAGGGAGAAAATTAAGTTGGTCAAGAAAATTTGTCTACAGTGCAACAGCCAGTAAAATAGCACAATGAACGAAGCTTCCTGGTGAAATGCCCGTTAAAGGACAGGATGTGGTTACTGCTTACCATTATCTAAGCTTCGCGGCTTTCTGCTAGTTGCAGGAAAAAATGCCCGTAGAACTAGTGGTCTGCTGCGATCTAAACGTAAACCCTTTCCTTAGTCACAAATTAAAAAAGTTAAATCATTTAAAATAAAATTTAAAAAAGTTACAGACAGGGCTCGGTTCTGGCTTGTTTTTCTTAAACGACATCATTCTTAAGTATTCACCAGTAAGAGCAAACAAATGTGGAGCTTAAGCTCCAGCTGGTAAATCTTTACAGTGCGCGCAAGTATCGAAAAATCTTAAACAATCATATTATAGCAGGAAAGGCCTCCAGCCAACAAACAGACCTTAAACCTCCATTGGGTCTTATCGAAAATGTTCTGGCAATAGCTCGTCAAAAAAAAAGTTTACGTTGGTACTGGCGTCACAAGCTTCCATAGGCTTGTGGTACATAAGTAAGATGAATAAGCAAGATTTCATTTGTTTTCCAGGAAGATTCGGTCGCGTGATCGTGGTGGCGAAGGACAACATAACCAACATGCTTCGGACGGAGGTGTGGAAGGAGCTCCGGGAGCTAGATGACCTGGTCCAGAACATCACAGTGACGCTGCCTGATGGAGAAACCTTCACCTACCGCGAGGAGTGCGCGCGCTGGGAGGGGCAGTGTTTCGTCAACGATATACTCAACCTGGACAAGATTATTGGAGAGGTAATTTTTATATAGCTTCATGCAAGCACACTGCCTGTTGACGGTGAACGCCAACTATCGTTTATTATGATTACATTGAGAGACACTATCTAGGACGTACTTAATGCGCTGTTAATGTGAGATAGACTAAAATATTAATAATAACTAATAAATTAAAATAAGATTACTACTGAGTAAAGTCAAAATATCTAAAAAATGCAGGTATTTTGTTCAGGTAATAGAATAACTAAAGGCTCTTTTACCTTTTTTTTTTTTTTTTTTATAGTGGAGAAATCCTTTATGGATACCCCAGCCGCTTGGGGGGAGCAGCTGAGGTTATGTCAGAGTTGCCCTTGTTGGGGGTACTGACTAAAACTCCACTGTGGCCTTCTCAAGCACAGGCTGGGGGGCCGGGTTGCTCTATGTCGAGATTCACACAATTGCCCCCCACCAGCTGAGCTCTGCTGCTTTAGTGCAGCGCTCCTCAGGAGAAGCGAGCGTAGCCTCCCCCGTTTCCTCATGGCACTTGGCAGTGTGAGGCCACCCCACACTGCCATCATACTCAGGGATGCTCTAAAGGTACGAAGGTTCCCCACCCTTCGCACCAACATCCCTGGGATCCCCGTCTGGGGATTCTTACCCCACGCCGGGGAGTACGGTGGAGGTACTCTAAGGCCCCCAACCACAGGGCCGGGATAGGCTCTTTTACCTAAATCTAGCCGATTTTTCACCTACTAATAATACCTATCCTCATTTGGTTTTTACTGCGAAATGATCTGTATTTTATAAAAATTGCCGCAACGGTACAGTTTAAGTGATATTAAATGTCCTTTAGTGTAAAATATAATTACTACCTTTTCTAAATGTATCGTAATTAATTTTAAATCCGTTATTTATTGGTAAAGCTTCGATGAATTAATTACTACGCCAACGAGATGATTAATCTGTTGTGTCTAAAATAAACATCTTTAATAAAACACGGTTAGCCAGGAAAGTAGGTAAGCAGGTAGAAGTTTTACATATTGTCTAGACTGGTATTTTAAAGGTCATAAAGCTAATAAAGTCATAATAAATGTGATCAATCATTTATTGTAAGTTGTTATCTACTCGTATAGTTTTTTGTGTGTAGGTATTTTAAGAGCGTGAAAATAAATGTTATATTTTATTAATTCTTGTATACTGGAATGAACAACTTACTGGAACACACATTATTTTAATACCTAATAGATATGATACGGCCAAAGTAATTTGTCACCAAATATACATGCCCAGCTCATTGACATGTTTCACTAATGAGTAGAGCAAAAGATAAGGTACAAAACAACACGCTAGAAAAAAATATGGCTGTATTGTAATGATAGGTCAAATATCATCTTCAGCATAGAATAAGAAAAAGCACTAATTGGTGAAAAAAAGAGTTCCAAGTTCAGAAATAAATATTATCGTGCGATAACTAAGAGGGAAATAGGTATATTCTGGAAAGGATAATTGAGAGACAAGTGTACCTAATAATTTTTGGAAGCAAGTCCAATGAACCTCCACAATTACCGTTACTTTCAGCAAAAGCACACGGACACACAAAAGTGCGAAAGCGGTCAAACCACACCATGCCTATATGTTCATCTCACACATTCACAATGGATACAGAACCGTACCGCACACATTATAATATTGTGACCGAACAAAGAATTTACATATTTTCTGTGTCAAGCAGAACGAGTAAACATACATATTTATTTACGACCGATTCCCTTACTTTCATTTTCTTTTTACTTTCTCTATAACGACATTCTGTTTAAAGATACATTATCAGAAGGCTCTCCTAAAATTAAGTATAGACGTATCGGTATTAAACAATTCTTGTCCTGCCCTACTATGCGCCATGAGGGCGCGAATCCCACAAAGAAAAAACATTAATGAGAATCCTTTAAAATTGCTGCGCTCGTTAACAATAGGTAGGTACTAGAATTTCGCACTTACAACCCAAATTCTAAATCTAGCGGAGAGTCCATAAGTCCTGTATAATAGCCAAAGATCCTGCAGTATACTTGCAGAAACAAGCATTGGGGAGTATTAGAAGTGCACAAGAATTGTTTTAGGAAACGAACAATTGTCAGCAGGAAATTGATGCCCTCTGATAACTCATTGCCACGTGGTACGTTGCCGCCGTAAATCCACTTGACTAATTCCGAACACATTGTTCGAGCCAAGGCGAGTAATCGCCAATCGACTGTGAATCACGGTCTTCATAAACAATAGATAATTATTACTCACGATTTACTTACCAAAACCGCAAGCCGCAATGGTTATTGCGTTGACAATTTTATTTGTTTAATGCCACCCTGTTTGAAGTGGTGGTTTATTAGAATGTGAAAGTGTCATCTTTGCGGTAGATATTTAGTATAATAGGTACAGATCAGAGTTTACAAACCTGTGATCCGGATGGATCTGGATTGTAAAATATAAAATATCGCCTATTGCTTTATCAACCATCGGCTTTTAAGGGAGAGAAAAGCTTACGCGCTTATTTTTGAACTATTTAAAATGCAGGACATTTCTAATAATACTGATTCATTGAGTCTGGTCAAGGTAACCATAATCCGTCAGAAACTGATATTACCAAAGGTTAAGAGTTGATAAATTAAAAAGTGAATTCAAACATACCAAAGGCCTATCTTTTAAGGTTTATAGGCACCTAAAGGTAAACTAAAAGTTCCTTAATAGAACGAACCAAACGTTAAACAATATCTGAACTAAATTGAACTAATAATACATAAATAATTAACTTGCTCTAAGAATTAATGTTTTAACTGATATTATTTAACATTGGCTATGTATTGTTGAGATTAAAACAATATGCGTCTAGGATATTAAACAATACAATAATTCTATCTTGCCGTTCACAGATTTCAATCTACTACAACAGATAAGCTTATAAATCTATCCTGCTCCAATCAGTCATTTGTATTCAGCGGTTACCCTTAAACATTTATAGTATACCACAGAATTGATTTATATCTGTATAACCAATGAAAGAAAATCCCATTACTAAACACATCGGCATCTAAAACAAATAAATTAGTAACAAACTATTTATAATGTGCAACCATAAGGTATGGGCACAAACATGATTACCTGTATTTGCACAATCTCGACAAGAGTCAGATAATCAGATTGATCGCTTTGACTAAGTTATTATTTTTCTTCCTAATATCATAAATTCAAGAAGTGTCCCTCGAAGTAACTGATTAATATTAAAGCAAGAGAGAATTTTCGCTGCAAATTCTAACGACAAAATACTAATTTTTATACTTCTTCCGCAGGTTGAACGAGGAGAGCTGAACCTAACATTTCCGATAATGTTCAATCCAGTGACATGGGAAGCGCACGCATTTCCCGTCTTCTTCGGCGGATCTAAAGTGGTCGACGACACCATAGTTTCAGTGCCAGCTGTCCAGCTAGTCTGGTTTGTGAGGACCGACAACAAGATTCAGCAACAGAGGTGAGATTTGGTTGACTTCAGATCAAGTAAATGACAATTAGTTTTACTTGGACTTCTAGCATAGAATACTTATTATGTAGTGCCAACGTACTTCTTAAATATGATTAAATATAAGAACTCGCAACACCTACACCTACACTTATTTATGTATGGTGTAAAGTAAACATACTCCCCTTCTAAAACAATATTTATTAATGTGATGGATGAAGATGGATTGAAAAGATAGCATACAAAAAGACCTTATTGAAAATCAATGACCCGACCAGATTACGAGTAGGTATATTAAATTTCGTCCAATAATACCCAACAATTTTACATTAGAAGACCAAAATGCTTGGCTCGCTTTCAACTCACATAAAATTAAAGCTAACGGATCATAATGCGCATCAGGTTTATGATTTTTGTTCACATGATGTGCGTCGAATACAATTACTTGTCAAAGCACATTATATTTCACAGATTCATATCAGCTATTTTTGTACAACAGGTATCAAATGTTATTTCTATTACTTCTTTATGGACTTCATTTTTATCCGAGTATAATTCGCCAATACACAAACTCGTAAGAATTGTTATGCCATGAGGTCTTGATCAAGAGTAAGACTGTGAACAAGCATAAGTCACATATTATTTGTTTGAACTCTTCCACCGCACCAAATTAAATCTCAGCCCCGGAAAATAATCGTTAATTTAATAACTGACATCCCTCACATTAGAATTGCATTTAAATTGATAATAGATTCGGCTGGGTTTTGCCCTTTACATGCAATAAGAGGAAACAATACGAAGGTGATTAGGTTTCGACGAAACTACTAGTGCATTGACAACAATTTTACAACCATTCATCCCAGTTCTACAAAAGCTTTCCCGATCATTGTTGTATTTCGACTTATAATATTTATATCTATTTATAAAATTACTTAATTATACTAAGGCTAATGGAGATAAAAAATTATCGAAGTATACGCACACAAGTTTTACAAAATGTTTAAAGATCTGTATGATTTAATTATGCACATTCATTGCCTATCGTAATTTTTACGCTTGTAGAGGATTTCATTAATGCATCATGTTGGTAAACAACTGCTAGATAAAACATAGTGGGAATCGATCTTGACACGCTTTGGGAAATCGCTCGAATACTAAGCGTGGTGTAATATTGGACCAGAATACGAATAGAAAGGTTGCTATCACAACATTGTGGGTCAAGATTTTGCAACGAGCTTCCTACAGACAATGCTGTTCGAGTGCGCAAACACTGCAATTCTAATTGCATACGTTGCATCGCTGTTTGGCATCAATTTGTTATGGTATCTTGGGTGTCATAATTGGTGAACGGCATTCTGAAATTGTCGTTGTAAATAACATCGTTGTAACAATTTTTCGGAATTTTCTTCGTCAATTTCGTCGCTTTAGACCTGGTTTGAATTCAGAAACGTGTTGTGCCTATTAGCCATGGTAATATTTTTAAGCCCCGTCGTAAATTAAATGACAGATATTAATGCTCCATCAAATACGCATGTATTTATAAAAGTAATTCTTGATTGCATGAAACCAATCTAAAAGTGATTCTTGATTGCATTAAACCAAAATAATATATGAGCATGAGCTCTCAACATTAATTCCCTAACACATTTACGTTGTAGCTAATTTAAGTTACTGTGTAGGTAGAAAAGCTTACAGTTAGGGACCGGTCTTCACTTATTTCTAATTTTATTTTATTTATATTACTTACTTGTGGAATTCACGTACAGCGAAGATTCAGATGTAATGTAATCCATTTATAACAGAACACTTTTTCCACTATAACACTTTATAAACTTTTTCGTTTAGTAAGACGCAAAACTTAATTTTAATCCTTTTTCACCAACTTTCTACTAATATTTACGAGGCTCATCAAATAAAAACTGATTAACTTGGTTTATTGAAACCCGTATTTCTTAAACACAACAGGGTGCAATCGTTATCACGCGGTGACTAAAATGTTATGCGTCAAAATGTATTTAAATTCACATTTCTAGTTCTACCCTCACATTTTCAAATTATAGGTAGTAACTGTCATCTTCGTTATCATTAAAAACGTTTCTATTCACGCAATAGATAGAAGTCTTGAAGCTGTATGTGTTTATAGGTGTGAGTTCACCATGAGTTAATTTTACTATGATGATGATTTATGATGTTAGGTCTGTCAACCACAAAGGCTCTTTGTTAATGTGTGTTTAAATTATTATGTTGTGTATTACAGGGGTGCAGCATGGGAAGACGCATTCCTCGACGCTGTAGGTGTTGCAGAAGACACCGGTCGTTTCAAGCACATCTCTGTCGCCAGATTCGGCTCAAGAACACTCGACCACGAACTAGAAAAGAACACAAGAACCGTCATCCCATTTTTCAGTTCCACCTTCATTCTCATGGGGATATTTTCCATTGTCACTTGTATGATGGCTGATTGGGTCCGCTCCAAGCCGTGGTTAGGACTTCTCGGGAACATATCTGCTGTGATGGCAACAGCGGCTGCGTTTGGATGCGCTATTTATTTGGGAATCTCCTTCATCGGAATCAATTTGGCCGCTCCCTTCTTAATGATTGGTAAGTTGAGAATAAATTTTCCTGAGATCTCTAGGCTGATAAACAGCTGTATTATCTTTTACCGGAAAGTTTTCTGTACCGATATCAGAAAATATATCCTTTTATTCTGCAACCTACTAAATAGACTTTCAAAATTAAGTGTTGTTTAACCGGTTTTAACGCCCCAGTAGTCTAGTTTTTAGAGCTTTTCCAATACCGTTTTTAATTGGCATGTGTTGCAATAAAAACATATTATTTTATATCACTTAACAAATTGATTGCAGAACTTTTTCTGCAAAGGGCATGTGTACTTCACGATCCTGTTTTAATAGAGGAACTTGATTTTCTTGATTCCAGGTATTGGTATAGACGACACATTCGTAATGTTGGCCGCGTGGAGACGGGCGTCGCACAAACTGGACGTCCCGGAACGAATGGCTGTCATGTTGTCAGAAGCGGCTGTATCCATCACTATCACCTCCGTGACAGACATGTTGTCTTTCTTCATCGGTATTTTCTCGCCATTCCCCTCCGTGCAAATCTTCTGCATGTATTCAGGTATGCCTCCGATGCAAAACTTTTGGATTTTGCATTACGACTTAATATTTAAATGGGATCATTTTCACACAAGCTTCTATCGGGATGAGAGGAGCTTAAGAAAAGCGCGTATATACTGTGTGGAATCAACTTTCTGCAGCGGTGTTTCCAAAATTAAAGAATAAACTACGACTCTTTAAATAGATGAGGGTTTTTTTAAAGACAGGCAACGTGTCTGTAATCATGGAAGGGTTGCAGGTTGCTCGTTGCTCTTTTTTTAATGTACAAAAATATATCAAAATTTTGCGAAAACCGATTTTTTTTTATGTAATAGGGGGGCAAACGACCAAGTGGGTCACCTGATGATAAGTGATCACCGCCGCCCATAAGCACCCGAGACCCCCTTAGGGTCACAGGCGCGTTGCCCGCCTTTAGACCGATATCTTTATCCAATTCAACACATGATATAATTCCATTAGTTTTACTCGTGTATTGTTTCAGGTCTAGCAGTTTGCTTCACATTCGTATGGCATTTAACATTCTTTGCTGGTTGCGTTGCCATATCAGGATACCGAGAAAAACAGAACCGTCACACCATCACCATGTTGAAAGTTCTGCCGGAATCTAGAGCTAGAAAAGGTATGTGCAAATTCTGCTGTCCACAGATAATATCTAATCGACCATCTGGTTTCGTCCGAGTGGCTTTCAGGAATCTAAATTAAAACTGCATACCCACATTTGATTTGGTTTTTATGTTAGAGTAACAAATCATATCTATTTACACAATAGCAGTCAAGATCGTTAAACAATAGAAATGAGGAACGTAATTAACGATTATACGCACTTAGTAAGGGTCGCATCTTAATGTATTTTAATTCTTCGCCGACTTTAACTAAAATATCGTTTTCCTTCTTTATAGAGAAAAAGTCAATCCTGTACCGTCTCTTCTGCAGTGGTGGGGTGGACCCAGCAGATCCCGACAATCCCCTCGACAACAAAGAACATTGCATCATGGCGTTCTTCCGAACCACCATGGCGGATCTGCTTAACAACCCTGTAGTCAAGTGTGCGGTTATCGTGGTGTTCCTAGCCTACTTAGCAGGAGCTGGGTATGGAGTCACGAATCTCAACGAAGGCCTAGAAAGAAGGAAGCTTTCCAAAGAGGATTCATACTCTGTAGAGTTCTTCGACCGCGAAGATCTTTACTACAGAGAATTCCCTTACAGGATACAGGTAGAAAGCAACTTTTTGTCTACAAAAGTAACATATTTGATATCATATAAAGGCAAATCAACTAAAAGAGGGTTAAAAGAGACATTACCAAAAATACAAATATTTTTTACCCATTTGTTAGCCCAAAATAAACTAATGACAATTGCAGACATCATCATCAGGCAGAATTTTGAAGACCAAAAACTAACCTATTTATTCTAACTCAAAATGCACTTTTTAAGTATGTATACCTATACTTTTTTTTATTGCAGGTGGTAATCAGCGGCGACTACAACTATTCGGACCCATTGATACAAGATGAAGTAGAAATTTTAACGCAAAGGCTTGAAAACACTTCGTACATATCAAATTCGTTGTACACCGAATCGTGGCTGAGGACATTCATAAATTACGTCTCACGAAACAACGATTACTTGAATGTGACAATCGATAACGAACCCGATTTTATTCAAAACCTCAAAGAAGTAAGTACCTTTCCTTTTTATCCAATTGAATCTTTCAAAGAACATTAATCTTAGTCATAAAGTGTGAATAATCCATGCCTTTCAATGTACTCGTAAGTCTCGTATTCATATATATTGAATTTGGCAAGAAAATATTTTCTAATGAATTCAGATTACCTACGGTAAACAATTTTACTCTTCTACCAACCGAGATCATCTAGCTCTAGATACAACTTTTTGTACACCACTTATTCATCTGTTTATGTTTACAGTTATGGCTCTTCCCTGCCAATCCATTCTCTTTGGACGTGAAATTCAACGAAGCTGGTAACCAAATAATCGCCTCAAGATTCCTGATACAAGCGATAAATATTAGCGGCACCAACCATGAAAAGGAGATGGTCAAAGTTCTGAGAAATATTGTTGCTGATTCGCCACTAAATGCTTCAGTTTTCCATCCATACTTCGTATTCTTTGATCAGGTAAATAAAATGAATACGATTAACGTTGCATAATGTACAATTTCTCTTGCTAAAAACACATAAAACAACTTACTATTATTTTTTAATTGACTTCTGTTATAATAGTATTTGTTTTTATTTTCAGTTCGAGCTCGTCAGACCAACGTCGATTCAGAACCTCTGCTACGGAGCCCTCATGATGATGATAACATCTTTCATTTTCATTCCCAATATTCTTTGCTCATTATGGGTTGCCTTCAGCATAATTTCAATAGAAATCGGTGTAGTTGGTTACATGGCCTTGTGGGATATTAACCTCGACTCTATTTCTATGATAAACCTTATCATGTGCATCGGCTTTTCCGTTGACTTCACTGCTCACATTTGTTACGCCTACATGGCTTCAAAAGCCAAACATCCCAATGATCGGGTAAGCGAATGTTTGTATTCTCTAGGACTGCCTATAGTACAAGGCTCATTCAGTACAATTCTCGGTGTCGTCGCCCTACTCTTAGCTGACAGTTACATTTTCTCCGTATTCTTCAAAATGGTGTTCATGGTTATTTTCTTCGGTGCCATGCATGGACTCTTCCTCTTGCCTGTCCTACTATCCTTATTTGGACCAGGATCTTGCACCAAACACGAAGAGGACATAAAAATGGCTAAAATGGAGAAAATTTACCCACACCCCTACTGTCTACCCCACCCCCAGTTAATGCTAAATGACCAAATATTCAACGGCAAGACTTTAAATCCGAATGGTGTTTACAAAATCTACGGTGACGACAAAGACCTAGGCATCGGTACTTCTGGTGAGGATACGAGTGAGAGCAGTTCAAATCAATCCCAGCGCCGGCAATTGGACGATGAAAGCGGTCGTAAGAAGTACGAAGACGGATGGAAGAGATCGAGCTATTGCCAGACTCCCAGTCAGTTCCAACCTTCTGGAGAGTTAGATTTGTACGGACACGAGATGGACCGGAATTGGCAGCGACAGCGTTACGACGACAACCGGCGCGTATTTGATAACTATAGGAAGGCTCCAATGATGCCCAGATCTAGAGATGACGAGTGGGTATCCACGCGCAAGACGAGCGACGCTGGTCCCCGACGAGAGGGAACCTATAGAGTAATGCGAGCGCATTCTCACCACAATCTCCACAGACCACGAGCACCTAGGCGGTCCAATTCCCACCACAATCTCGAACATTTAGATTACGTCGCAGAAATGCGTTTTCCTTGACAATGACTTACGGCGCCTACGAAGTTTCAATTTAAATAAAGTGCTCAATTTGTGAACCAAAGTATTTATACTTCGTAAATTGAATTATAGATGTTATTTTTAAGATACTCTAAGATCTTTAGTCAGGGAATGAATTGTCTGCTGCTTTTGTTTATAAATCTAATATTTATGTCCGGATTCGACGGGCCACTAAACATTAGATGATTGGATGAACTAAAGACGATTCTTAATTTTACAAATAGCGAGGGCGCTATGGAAAACATACGTGTAAACGATAGCGATAATATACTAGTTGTAAGCTTAGTCATGAGTTTAAGACAAGTAATATTTATTGAGGTCATATAGTTTTATACATCATGCCAACGTTTTTACCAATACCATCTATGTAATCGAAGTGAAACAGAGATATTTTTAAAATAATTTATTAAAAAGCTACTAGTTCCTACAACTATAATACTTTATGAACTAAAAACATTAATTCAGTCAGTGTTTCACTCGCTCACTATATGTTGTATTTGTATTCAGGCAGTATCGTGGTTATGCTTATGCTTAGTTTCATAATTAAATAGAGTGTGATATTAAACAATCTGGGTAGATAAGGTGTAATCTTTAGTGGAATGTGTATATATAAGTGTGTTATATGAATAGGCAATTAAAATCCCGTTGTTTGATTAATAAAAGCTTTAACATTTACCTGTGTCCAGAAAAAACATCTGTAAATATTAGTTGTGATATGTCTTGCTGCCATGTATACTATCTCAACACTACAACTCGTCTCTTGAGCAATAACAACTAATATACTTTACAGAATTACAAAATCATTCATACAAAATCTAATGTAATTGCCATTGTGTGTGGTAACAGTGATCTAAAAAGCTGAGTTTGTATGAAAGAACATTATTGTGACCACGTGGTTACACATCATGACTGAATATTGTAAATAATTTGTTTTATATTAATAAAATTAGTTTTGATAAAGCTTGTTTTTCAGTGATTATAAATCCCAACAATTCGGCCAATTGCTGTCCGTTTCTCATTTTAAATAAAATAAAAGTAACGGAAAGCAAATGTCTTCAATGACGTTACTGTAATCAAACATTCCCACAAAAATATTAACTGACGCCCGGTTCACACATGTCTCCGTTTTACTGTTCCGGTTTATCGTATACGTCTTTTTTTCGTCGATGGCGTATGTAGTTGTATGAGCGACTTCACACATGGCACAGTATTCTGTATGCAGTAATACATACGCCATCGACGAAAAAAGACGTACACGATAAACCGGAACAGTAAAACGGAGCATGTATGAACCGGGCGTAAGGGACGATTTCATCGCTGTAACTTGAATTCGTAATAATATACCTGTCATCTTTTTTTTTTTTTAAAGTCAATATAGACAGCATCTAAGTTTTCTGACAAATAAATTAGGTATCACGAATTTAGCTTACAGTGATGAAATCAGCCCTTAACATTAATTATAAGTAATTCCATCTTCAAAGTTAACGTGAACACTTACCGATTAACCGACACTTCTCATAATAACATAACTAGCATTACAGGCTATTCTATACATTCTCATAGTTGTAAGACTATTTTATCCTTAACATGTGGCACGTCAAAGTTAAAGTAATAGAGATACACTTTGAATCTATATTCGTTAACCATATCATCTAAACATTGGTTCCATTATTTCAACGCATATTTCAATTGATGGAAAATTGTGGTCAGTTTTTCACACGTCCGTTATGAACAGATTGTCTCAAAATAATAAAAAAAAATGTATGCCAGGAACATTCTTAAAAAATTGAATGATGGCGTGAATGTTTGTTCTGAGAATCGAAAACGATTCACCCAACTTACCAAATAACCAAAAAGACATAGAAAACATAACAAAAGAAATTTCCATCCAGAAACTCAAAGAGGAAATAGTGAAAAACCCCCGATGTATAACTAAAAAGCAGTATTTTTAATCTTTCATGATAAAAATGTACAAAGTCATATCATTAAGACAAACTACTCTAAGATCAATAAGACATTTTAACAGTAACATAATAACAAACACAGTAACATACAAAATTAGTTACTGAACAAACCAATGCATTAATCACAGTAAATAAACACTTCGTTTCAATACATAAAATCCTCTCTTATGTATTACTTAAACACAAAAAATTATTTCAAAGTGATACTCTTTTATAAGACACAATTTAGAAGGTAAACGAACCAATCAGATCAGATCGACCAATAGCAACCTTTTATTTTCGCATTTATTTTAAGCATTTGCGCTATTGGCTAAAACTTCCCGTCAAAATTAATTTCATTTGTCATTGCGCGCTAAAAGAATATTACTGTAACTAATTGCTTTATATATAATAATTATATCTTTTGTATATCTTATAAAAAAAACATTTCCGATTACAGGAGGGTTCTTTCCTTCGTTGTTTTAATGTAGTAGTTATCCGAGAATGATCTTAATAATGATCCATTCGATATAACTTCTAAATTGTGTCGTATTGTAAATGTAACAGGTCTAGTTGTCAAAACTATTTTCTTAATTATACTAAGACGTTGCGTACCATCCATGTCATAAATGGTTCTGTCGCAAAAACGTAAACATATATTAATATGATAAAAGGCGCACATATATTGCTTTGTATACATAATATTGTATAATACATCCGTCTTATGAACGAAATAAGTCCGAGACAAATGACGCGTAAATAGCAATCTCTGTTATTTAAGTGTATAAATAGAATAGAGATCAAAGGCCTGATTTCAAGTCGGAAAACTTACCAACCGTCGGAAACTAACATTATTTAGTACAGTCATGTATTTTGTCACTGCAAAGTGCAAAAATGATTATTTATAAACAAAAATAGGTTTGACCCCTATGACTTTTTTTTTACAAAAAATGAGAGTATTTTAAAAATGCAAATTCTACATTCTTGTCAGAGTTGTAGGTCGCAAAACATCAGTCTTGTAATAGCACAAGATAAACAAGTATAAGAAATTCCAAGTTAGGCGATTATCTATAAAGGCCTACTATGAATTTTAGATAGCAATTGACTACAGAATAAAATCAGTTCTCTATTATCAAACCTTTCACTGAGGTAATCTTGCAAGAATAACAAGTCATTTTCATTCTGTCTCTTAGTAGAATTAGATTCGTTTTGCTTCTGCAGTATTCGAGTTATTAGTCCTTTTGAGTTGGAATGTGTAACATTCTTCATAAATATATCAGTAACAGCATTTAACGGCAACTTCTCAGCAATACGCTGTTTCGATGATTCTCCTAACTGCTCGCAAAGGCTATTGACAAAATCGGGCCTCTGTAAAACAAAAAGAAAATAGTTAATAGATGTTCTTATTGTTTGTAAGATTGTTGATGTTTGAATATTTTTATAAATTATAATTATGTACCTCAGCTAAACATAAAAATATTATTTCTTTAGTTGATTTAGCACCACTTTCATTTGTTTGTACTAGAGCATCAACAGTACTCTTTTCATCCGTTTGAACACAACTAACTGAAGTAGGTATAAGTACAGTCTGCATTTCGACATCACTGGTTGAAATCCTCGTCTGAATTTCGACATCCGTCTTATTAACTATACTTATTTCTTCTGGAGAAATATCGTTATTCAAAATTTCAATTGTGTCCATTGCTACAAGTTCTTTTACGGGAACTCTCTTTGAAGCATAATCGCTCAACACCTTCTTTGCAACTTTTACTTTAGGAGCCTTTATACACAATCTATTTACTTCTAGTTCCGTCATTTTTGCCAAATCGCCGATAGTATTTATTTTACCTTCTATCTCTTTCAAAAACATTGTCTTCATCGTCGCTGACGACAATTCGGCAGCAATTTTATCTATAAGATCTTTACAGCCCACTAAATCAGGGCATATTGGATCAACATCATTTAAATCACTATTCTTTACAATTTCTAGAGCCGGTGTTTCATCCAAAGACATTGATTGTGTTATATCTGTGCTGGTTAACTCTGGTTCTGTAAAGCTATCAACCACCTTGGTAAGTACTGTGTCAAGTTTGAATACATTATCAAGTCTCTTTGGCGATTTAAGAACAGTCTGCGACCGCAAGTTTTGTCTTTCTTGGCGTTTTAATAATGAATTCTGCGGAGATCTAATTCCACCTGGTTCTATATATTTTTGCACAGCCACAGTTGTGGACACTGGTGGGTCATGGAAACTAACTCTTTTTCTCTGAAAAACAAACAAAATTGTATTAAATACTATAAAAAAATTTATAAAAAAAATTGCTTTTCATTGTCACAATGTGATACATACTTTGCTAGCTGGTGAAATCGTAGCTTCATCAGTTATTTCTGCCAACTTCCTTTTCAAGATAGGACCTGAAGGACTGCAGTCCAACGTAGGTAAAACTCTTTTGAACTTCAAGAAGTTCTCACTCTCTTCATTTTCTTCTGAATTTTCACTACTATCTCCTCCCACAGAATTATACAAAATTCTTAAGTTTCTCCTAGCTGGTGTGTTTGAAGGACTACTCTTTTTAGGCTCTTCAGGTTCAGATCTTTCTGCATTCATTATGTTTTGCAATCTATCAGGAACACAAAGGCCTAACATTTGCGCAGCTCGTCCTCCGGACCGCACTTGAGGCCTATTCTTTTTGAGTGACAAGGACGAGCTTGGACTTGTATTATTCACAACATTTTCTTCTCTAGGCGGTGAAAGATCACGTTTGTCAGGGGAAACCTTATCTTCTGTAAATATTTCAGGAGAATCGCATTTGTCGAATGGCTCGCCATTACTTTGGACTGGCGATGACAATTTAATTAGCACATAATCACTAGTAGTTTCTGGTGACGGAGACTTTTTGTCTCTAACAGGACTCATTGTTTTTATTGGCGATATCTCCAATGTGTTATCTAGGAAATCTTTTTTCCTCTGTGCTTCATCCTTGAAAGGTGAAGAGACAGTATTTTCGTCATCAGGTTTAGTAGAAACATCCATCGATTCATGCATTGTTGTTGTAATATCATCTTCAGTGTTAACAGCAAAATTACTTATTTGAAGTTCATCATCTTCATGTGCCTTCGAGTTAGTTTTACTTGGCGATCTCATTTCACTTAAATCGGCACTAGGCTGAGTATCAGCTTCGGCTAATTCTTGTGTTTCTGAACTGGGTGTAGGCTGCGTATCAGCTTCAGCAATCTCCTGTGTTTCAGAACCAATCACGATGGGCTCTTCTTCGTCATTGATAATGATAACTTCGCTAGAATTCTGATTTTCTTCTACTAATTTACTGTCTAACGGCTCAGTATCCATATTTTCTGTCGAATCAAGATCTGTATTATCCATTACAGCTGTCTTGTTTTGAGGTAATTCTGTGTCGTCTTTGTCATTCGTGTCTACTGTTTTGTTCATTGTAAGCACATCGTTATGCGATTTTGGAGATTGGACTGACGGAACTAATGGCACTTTCGCTACAAGGACTGCCAGTTTTTTAAGGGCAGGTTTTGTGGTTTTTACAGAAATGGTCGTAAATGTGGAATCTTGGGAACTCTCTATTACATCTTCTGAAAATGGAAGATCATCTGTATTTTCAGAGCACTTGTCTTGGCTATCACCTACTATGACTGATGATACACTTTCCATTTCATTAGGTGACATATGCTTGTCTTTCTTTTTTGAACAAGTTGTTTGAGTCTTAAGTGGAGTTTTAGCATCAGCCTTTGATTTGTTCAATTTATCTGACAAAATTTTTCGTCTTGAGTTATTTAATGGACTGTTTAATTTTTTTCTTGTGATTCGTTTTTCAGTCTGAATTTTTAAGAATGGATGCCCTTCAACTGTATCAATTGCTAGTTCTTTCTCAATTCTAGATTTTCTAGCACTGTTCCTTTTTGACCTTGGTTCCATAATTTCTAGTCTTTTTGTTTGTTTGGGAGTTCGGGTGCCTTTAGTATTATTACCGCCCTTATTACTTTTTGGAGTATCATCAGATTTGCTATTAGTTTTAAGAGCTTCATCAGGACAGTTGGCATAAGAAGTTTCACTCGCGGGTAAATCATCAACAACTTCAGAAATATTTTTACTTTCAGTGCTTAATTTTTCTTGAAGTTTGCTGTCCAAACTTTCATTGTCTTCCAATGGAGTCAAAATTGTTGGTTTAGGGTCTTTATCGGTACATTCAGGTTTATTTGGTTCTGTAACACAAGTTGCCGTAGGTATCTCAGACGAAAGTGAAACCGAAATGCCTGGCAATTCCGTCTCACTAACTTCAACATCTGCATGCTTACGTGGCGTCTCTTGATTTAATTTGACAGAGTGATTATCAACTTTATTATCACTTCTGGTCTCGGTATTGTTCATAAGATTTGCTTGATTTTCCGTAACTACTGGTTCTGTGTGTTTTTCTTCAGTGTTATCACTAGTTGGTTTTACTGAAGCTGTTTCAACATCTAAAGCTTTTACCTGTGAATCAGTCATCGGACTGCCATTAGTTCCTACCCATTCCATGATTACTATTTCAGATTGTGAATCATTTAAACTAGATGACCTTCTGCTCTTTTTAGGTAAAATGAACTCGTCATCAACAAACTTTTTAGGTATCCTTTTTAACCGAGCAGGTCTTTCCAGATTCGCTGGTGCGGTATTTACCAAATTAGCATTTTCAATTATTTTCGATGGTGGAGTTTTTGGTATATTTTCAACCTGAATGAGACTTCCTGACAGATCTTTCGAATCTTTTTGTACACTCGACTTTTCTAAATTCCTAACATTTCGAAGCACACGATCTTTTAATGCCAAACGTGGAGATTTAGGGTCTTTAATATTTTTACTTTGTTTCAATTTGTTTGTGGTATCATTAACAACTTTTTCTTCAGCACTTATTTCAGCGTCTTTCTTTTCAGAGAAAATATTTTCTATTATTTTAGGAACAACATCTGAACTAGGTATATTTTTAAGAATTTCGGAAACATTCTGTGAGGTTGCAGATTTGCTGTTTGAAGTAGATTTGCTATTTGTTGACGACGCGTCTTGTGAATCAGTTTTCCAAGTGGTAAGTTTAAAATCATCCTGAGACTGCGAAAGGTCCTGGTATAAAGCCGGAATGTCTTCTCGCTTCCGTTGAAATTTTTCTTTCTGGTTCTCAGTTAACTTTCTTGGATTAAATTTCCAGTTTGACTTTATAACTTCATATTCTTCGCCGTTTTCGACAACTGTATTGACTATAGCCGTTTCTTTCTTTTTCACCTTTTTTGTCATTGCTTTAGTATCAGGTGCTGCGAAATCATCCTTTGCTGACTGAATTGGTTTACCACTATCAATTTTAGATCCCAAACTCTCCACAGTTTCCTTTACCTTGCTGAATATTGAAGATTCCTTGGATTTCGATTTCGATAAGAATATCTTCATAATACTTATTACATGTGACTGTATTGTAGGATATTTGGATAGCTCAGCAGTACATTTCAACATCTCCTCAACTATTAAAGTTGTTAAAGATGTATACCACGAAAAATTGGCTTTATTTTGGAATACATCCTCTACATGTTTTAATACATTCTCATAAATATTTGTCTTCTCTTTGTCCTGCAAAAGTTGAAATAATAAAAATTACAATATGTTTTCAAACAAATCAAACAACATTTATGAATCCTGTTTTGTTTATAATACTTACATTTTTATTTGGATCTTGCAGTAAAGGAACCAAAAATTTAAATAAGTTCTTAATTATAGTCAATGTGTTAGTCAAGAGACCTGAGAAAATATCATCTTGAATTTTATTTATTATGGAAAAGACTATATCTGACAATTCTATTAATTTTATTTTCACATTTTTATGGTCCTCTACAGCATTTGTAGCTGTCATTAGCAGTTCAACATTCTTAGTGCACCCCACAACTAAAACATGAAATCATATTTTACAATGTATCGATTTGACAATAGTATATCGATTTACTTGAAATATTATAGAATGACATCATATTACTAAAGTATTCATCATACATCTATCTTAGTAGCAAACTTACCCAAATATCCACATTAAAAATTATACTGTATAACACATGGAAAATTTAAATTAAGACTTTAAAATATTAAATAATGTGATGTGTTATAAAACCATAACGAAATTATTGCATTTTTATTCCAAATAGAAATTGAAACAATAAAGATGTGAATTAAAAAAATTACAACTGTTATAATAGTAGTTTTTTTTAAAAAAAGAATGTAAAAATATATCGCGAGTTTTATCCGTTTTGGGTTGTTTTATTTAATTAAAAGAAAATGCAATAATTTCGTTTATCATGGTCCATAATGTCTCATTGATTTACAATGGAATTGTAGATTTTCCAATACCATTAAGATTACAATGAGTGGGTCATTGGGCTGAGTCAAAGCTTGTCTACCGCGATAGAAACAATTATGTATGCCTTTTCTAATCATCTGTCATTCTTTTTCGTTTATTTCAAAATAATTAACTTATCTAATTTATTACTAACCAGAATCATTATCCAACTCATATTTAAGAATGGCTAAGCATAAATGCAACTTCAACTGTGTATTTGACTGCATTATGTCAGAGCTTAAAGCCGCTCGAAGTTTATCTTTAGCATTAGCTTTCAATTTCGGATACATGGAGATAACAAATTTGGTCCAAGCTTTTGTTGTGTAGTCCATCTAGAAATACATAATAATAAAATTGTACAAAATAAAAACACTCAGAAGAGCACCTTGGTGTGTCTTAAATATAAAATTATGTAGTAGTCTCACTATTTATAAGCTTATATTGAAAATTGGAAATGGAGCTAACACAATGGAAATGAAAACCTGCTTTCCTGAATCCAAAAGGGAAAAGGAATAGCTTAGGGAAAGGGATTTAATAGGTTAGCTCGTTATAGGATGTATGCGTGTTTTTTTAGTCGTTGTTTTCCCGCAGCAGAATTCTTCACCTTCAGTAGTACTATCGATTTAAACAAGTAATTTTTTTGAATTTTTTTCTGAAAATATTTTTTTAACTTTATTGTTTTTTTTTAAAGTTAAGTTTAGGAAAAATGGAAGCCAAATGTTAGTAAATAGTAAATTATCATGTTTAAGATAAACGCGAAGGGCAATGACCCCGACCGGTGACCGTCCGCGACGCAACTAGTACTATTGGTTCGAGTTTCGTCTATCATAAATATTATATTTATAATTGAAAACTTTTGATTTGACTAAAAAAAACTTTATTAATCTATTTTACTAATAAGATCGAATCATTTTACTGCGGGAAATCAACGATTAAAAAGTCACGCTGTATATCACTTGACCGAAACCAAAATACTTGAGGCCTTAGAGGTGAAAAGGATTATATAAGGCGCTACTCTTACGCCTGTAGCACACTGCAGCGAATGCGAAACGAAACGGAACATTAACGCCTTTATGCGTTAAATGCGTTACTGTTCCGTCAACAAATTAGGCACTAACTAAATGACAAGAGACCAAAAATCTCTACAGAACACTTACATCTATGACACAGTTTGAAGACTTCAGTGGCCATAGCATAAGGTCCATCCAATCCTCAACTTCTTCATACTTTGACCCGCATATTGTTTCAGCAAGGGCAGTCACAACAAGGGAAATGTTTTGATTAGGACATTTCAGGACCACAGGAGTAACCAACCGAGAGTCCAATAAGTATTTAGCTAGTGGATTTAATTGTGTTACTATCATTGAGGTATCCGATCTGAAAAAGTTTTAAATAGATAAATAAGAAGTATTAAGAAAAGATTAAAACTTTTGGCCTATTTAATGTTGCACACACAATTACGGTCTCAAGCATTGAAAGCAAGTCATCTTCACGTTGATGTGGCTTAACAACCACTTGCCAAATACGGATTAGTGATCACAATAATCCGACACAAAATTAATCGCAAAATTAAGGCGTTCAGAATAGAGAGAGATGGAGGGAGAGAGAAAATAAGCAACTAAAAATATTTTTAAAAAGATTTTAATTGTAATAGATATTTGAAATTACATCACTAACCTTCTGTAGAACCTCTTAAGAGATGGTGACAGCAACAATGAAATGACTTTGCCTATTGTTATTCTCGAATCTCTCGCTGACAGGAGAGCTTTGATTTTTTCAACACCAAATAATGCACAAGTAAGACGAAATATAACTTTGGATAAATCATTTATTTCTGATTGCTGCAAAAAAATATAGTTTATACATATTAGCCCAAAAAAAAATAACAAGTCATAGTCTAGTAGCTATAAGCCAAAGTAAGATTTATTTATTAAAACCTAGGACTAGCTCTAACTGTCCCCAGAACTGTAATAAAAATTCTAAGTTTTAATTATTATACAATTTAGGAGTGCCAAGTATGGCAGCACAGTGAGCATTTTGTTACAGTCAAAATCAACATTATAATTACCTTCTCTAAGTTTTCCAGCATAATCAAGAATTCCGTAAATAAATCTTTCCTGATATTATTATCTGGTAATTCCGCGACAGTCATTATAAATGATTTCCATAAACATTCTATCTGTTCAATTTTTAATCCAACATCTTCATTGAATATTGTAATAGATAATTTAAGTGAATACAGCCAATCACTCCAATGGTCTACTAAAATGGTTTTAGTAATAATTCTTGTATTTAATTTTGGCACATTGACACAGCCACTGCAACTTAAATGGCCAGCTAGTTCCACAAAAGTTTGTACACATTCTTTTTTTGTATTTGCAGTCAACAATCCAGGTATACAAGTAGATTTAGGAGACATCCCCACATGTCTGCCAAAGCAAAAATGTAAAAACGATATCAGGACTTTATCAACAAACTTATCGAGTTTTGTTTGAAAACAAATTATTAAATGCCACCATGTCTTTAGTTTAGCTATAGCAGTCTCTTCCACTTTTGCATTATTTGACTTCAAAGGTATTATTAATAGCTTCAGCCTTTTATTAATATAAGCCTCATTCTCCTCCGTTCTGAAATTATTAATCAACACATTCCAGCATTGAAATGCTCGACATCTGTTAGTAACATCCATTTTAAATGCAAGTTCAACAACAGGAAGCATTGAGTTGATTGGACTTGCTGTTGAAAGTGTGGTTTTAGTGATTTGGTGTTTGAGCAGTTTGATGAAAGTTATCCACAGTCTGTGCCATTTGTTGCTGCCGTTACTCAACATTTGTTTCATTGTGTCAGGATACCTGAAGCAATATAAATATTTTAACATAATATTACAACATATTAAATAGCGACCAAAAAAAAACAATATTAATGGAAGAATAGAAAAGGTAAAGCTTGTTTGTATTGTATAAATATTAAACAAAAATGTTGTATGATTTAATATGCAATGTTTAATGTAATGAAATGCAGAAAGCAGGCTGTGCCAAGCTTATCACACAAATAAATAAATAAATAATTAAATAACTCTGGATATTATTCACACAGCGCCATCTAGCCTCAAACTAACATTAGCTTGTGCTATGGGTGCTAGGCTAGACAAAGGATAAACATTACTTACCTATATACTTTTTTTTGTAAATACATACATATCATACATAGAAACACCCAGACCGATACAAACAGACATGTTCATGCACACAAATGTTTGTACCGTGCGGGGATCGAACCCGACCATTACACCAAATGGCTCGTCAAAATGATAAATAATTATGTAATAAGCTTTACACAACCTGGCCATAGCTTTTGATGCCATATTAATTTTTTCCTATGGTGGGATTCTAGTTCATATTGGTAAAAAACGAACAGTCACCAAATATAGAAGAAGGTGAAGTGGAGGTGAACTGTAGTAAGCTAATAGGTACAGAGCCTAAGTGATACTTACTTGGAAGGAGTGTAAATGTATTCCAATAACTCAAGCCACTGAGGGTTCTCAGAATAGTCTATAGGAATTAGTTCACAAGTAAGGCTTTCCAAGGTATCTAGAGGCTTCAAGTTTGATGTTTCATTCCCAGCTAAAGCCCAAGTGCTTATACTCGAAACGGTAGTAGGTATCAATTTGGAGAACCATACTGATAAATTTTCTTTTACAAAAGCATGTTTCTTCTCAGGTGGCAGTATTTTCAGCAGTTTCAGTATCAACCCACATGGCTACAATGAATTAGTTTTAATTAGTAAAAGTTTATGCTTATAAACCAAATAAATTACACATATTTGTTTAACATATCATTAAAATAATAATGGACTACTTCACAGTAGGTATATTGAAAACTATTATTTTATATGGCCCTAACAGGGACAGAAACCTACTGTAAAAATAACATTACCGTAGGTACATACATACTTAAAGAGAAAACAGATTCTATTTATTTTTTATCTGATACTTCATTAAACCTTTATATAAATACTTATAGCCCTATTTCTACCAGATTATTGTTCTTCGTCATCTGTCCTAGATTATATGCCCTTGGAAGAGCTTTCACATGCACTATTACTATGTTATAAACCACCTTGATAAAGTGCCTTCTTTAGAGAAGAAGAAGTTCTCTTTTTTAATGCCGGCTAAGCAACTGTGTTGCAGGTGTCCATGGACAGTGTTTGCCTCCCTCTAACATAAAAAAGTATGCTAAAAACAAATACTTACCAATACTCTAATCTCAAGTGGTATTTGCTGGTGGCAGTATAAATTCAGAACTTCAATAACTTCTGATGTATGTAAAGTTGCTATTTCTATGAGAGTATCATTTGGGTATGATAGTAAAATCTCAAAACATAATGTCTGCATGGTTTCCATTTTGCTCATCAATGCTGATGTTTTGATTATATTCAACACAGCTAATATTGAGGACAGTAGATTTGGTAATGCTGAGAAGCCTCCAGCCTAGAATTTAGAGAAATTATTACAAATGGTTATCAGCTTGTTCCTTAAATTTATTCAGGCAAAATCTTTATCAATACAAATTAAGTCTACTGCTGAGCTTTCTTTTAGTAATTAAAAGATAATTTATTTATAAGGAAATTAAGGAATTTATGAATAAGTAGATAATTTATTCTGTAGCGAGTCAAAAAACTTAACATTTAAAATAAACAAATATTTCAACTCACTTACTAAGAAAATGATTTAGGTTGCAAATTCTTACCTTAATTCTCTTAAGAACAGATTGGATGATTTTGAGCACATGAATACTTGATTTCTTGTCATCTTCCAAGTCATGAACACAGACTGCTAGAAGCCTATCAACAAACACTGTGTCTAATTCGGCCCCATTGTCCAGTGCTGAAATGAATGTCTTGTAGTACTGACTCTTTGCTAATGGTTTGTTTAGCATAGGATCCTCTAAGAGGTCCAGAGTCCTCTCAAGGTCTATAGTGTCATTTTCTTCCTTCATGTCTGAAAAAGTATAATAAATCTATAATGACCATTTATTTAGCAGGTTGAATTTAACTAGCTTGCTTTCATTCTTAATTTAATACTATTTCTTTTTAGCCTATACAATGCAATATGAAAATAATATGATAAACAACAAGATGATTATAAGACCTTTATTACCCTTTAATAAAAGTGGTAGCTATAGGGCTAAGTTAACAGATTTAAAAAATTAAATAAATTTCTTACAAAACAATAGTAATGTATAAGATTAGCTGATGATAAATAATAAAAATGCTTTGTTGCAGGTAAATTGCAAGCTGTCAATCAAAATACTGCAAGTTAAGTGCTCCGTTCCATATGGACCTGTTTTAGATCAAACTGGTTGCTGCACTTCAGAGCTAAAGCTCTGATAACTATTAAGTTATTTGTTAGTAAGTGAACTAAGACCAACGGAACACACGTGAAGAAATGATAGGTAGATATTTTTGGACTTTTCTCTGAAATATTCCAACAGATTGGATCCACTTAAAACGTAAATTTTAACGACTATTCTTAAAAAATATTATGAAACCTTTCGGTAAACTTTAATTGATAATGAAACTAAATCGAATTTAACTAAAATTAGCAATAAATGTATCAGTTTGAAGGCACGCCAGGCGCCGACGTCAACCTCTTTTTATCCTCAAAAACAGATTAGAACCAGAGCTACCATCATTAATGATTATTATCACAACCTTATCCTTAATATATACCTGAAACTGGGTTGGTTTCCTGCGTATATAAACAAAATTATTTATATATTTCAACAACATTCACAATATAAAACAACGAAAACGACAAAAATGACAAATTAACATTTTTTGACATTTTACGCATTTCTGGCGCGAATATTGACGTTTTAACGTCAAAATAAGAACAGCGCAAAGAAATCATATCATTATGCTTTTGTTAAAATACAACATTACATACTATAAAAAAAAGTAATCATCCTGCTAAATTACAATTAAAATAATTATTTTGTAAGATTTCCATTTATCACAAAAAATAGCTTAAACAACTGTTACAGATTATCTGAATCGGAAATAAATTACACAAAGCGCGAATGTTTGAAAGTGTCGTCCGTCCCGTTCCCGTCCGTCGTTAACTCTTCAAACCGTTAGTTAATTATAGAATTAATGACTTACAGTCAACCTGGGTAACTTTGACAGATCATCACTATATTTTTTTAGATAATTTTTACTGTGTTAAGCAATATTATTTCCATGGTTAAGTATGAGACAGAAGAGTTTACATAATCTGTGCTCTCAAGTTGATGTCCATGCTACACTCTGTTCCACACTTAGAGTAGATGTGTTCTACAATACTCTAAGGTTCCACCATGGAAATAATATGTTAGTTATATTACGTTTATGGGTTCCACATACTGCCGTCTATAAACTAAAAGGCCGCTAAATGACAAAAACTACTTTTGAGTTATTGAGCAAATAAGCGGCAAAATTTTCAAATCGATGCTACTCCTTAATAAAAGTATGTACAAATGTGTGTCATACACCAAAAGAAAGGTCTTTTTGTCAACTTTCACATGAAATTTGTTGATTTAGACAATTGGTAATATTCTTTAAACTAAACACATATTTTCCCCTCAATTTTGTAAACTTTTAAAAATAACTTAAGGTGTACAAAATTAAATGGCGGCTAAAAGGTTTTAACTGCTTTATAGTTGTGAATTTTTCGAAAACAGCCACATTTACATAACTATAAAGCAGTTATATTGATCTTATTCATAGCAATAAAGCAGCTAACTACACATAGCCGCCTTTTAGCCAAGTTTATGTGGCTTAACTGCTTTACTTTTATTTATTTATAACTTTTATTACAGTTGTGCATAGCTAAAAAGCGGTAAATTATCAAACCCTTTCATATAACTGCTATTTAGGCTAGCAAAATCATCATTATTTTTTACAAAACCTTCAAAGTAGACGCTACCACTACTAAGTCAAATTTATAAAGTACGAGTATTCTTCCTATGAACACCAATTTAAAGAGCAAGCGGGATTTAGAAGTGGTTTCAGCACGTTAGACCACATATTCACGCTAAGGCAGCTGGTGATACAGAAAAACAGCGAGTTTAACCGACCTCTTTACCTTGCATTCTAAGACTACAAAAAAGCGTTCGACTGGGTAGAACACTGAGTTGTCTTTGATTCACTACAGCGTTGCGGTGTTGACTAAGGTTTTTACAACAAATCCTGGGCCTAAGACCGTACTCGCGTGCGGTAACCACATCTGGTCCACTCGGTGTTGACGATTGCGCTACACCAGGCGCACACGACTCATCCTCGTTCCCGCTCTCCTTTTGGACCAACACCCCTATAGATACATCTACCTGCTAAAAACCTATACCAGTCAGCGACTATGTCTGTCCAAGTCCAAGGTAGTACTATAACTATCCCTATTAAAAGTGGCGTACGCCAATGTAATATCACCAAAGCTTTGCTAATGCACTCGAAGACGTCTTCAAACTTTGAACTGGAAATATAAAGGTATAAATGTGAACCGAGTTTGAGTCACCTCCGCTTTGCGGATGACATCGTGATCCTCGCACAGTCATCTGAGCAGGTTAAGAATATGCTTAGCGACCTAAGCCAAGCTTTACTACGCGTAGGGCTGAAAATGAACTCTGAAAAGACGAAGTAAATAGGCTTGAGTGGCCCGATGGCGCATTTGGTAGTGACCCTGCCTTATGCGCCAGGGGTCGTGGGTCTGAATCCCACCCAGGACAAAGACTTATGTGATGAACATTTGTGTTTGTTCTGTGTCTGGCTGTTTATTTGTATTTAAGTATATATTTCTGATACCCATAACACAAGTGCTTACGTTACTTACTTTGGGGTCAGATCAATGTATGTGATGTTGTCCAATATTTAAAAAAGTTATTCTTCATCCTTAATATTAAAGAAAATCATTACACAACATAAGAGAATCAGTATACTCTTTCATTAACACCTTAAAATTTGTGGTCTTTCGAATTAATACTTGAATGTTGACTATCAGAAATTTCAGAATTAACTTGGTTTTGTTTCGTGTTACATAAACCACTTATAAGTTATTAATTTATTATTATATCAGATACGGTAAGTTAAGTAAGTAAATAATTTAAAAGAAATACACCAAATCACACCATTCAAAAGCAACATTCCTTAGCTACTGCCCCAATACGGCCGTTCAATTAGGTCTGTCGTTAATATGCTGTGAAATAATGTATGAATTCGAGCAAACATACCGTACTTCAACGTAAATAATGGACCTCAAAAATATCTACATCTAACATAAATAAGTAAATTAACTTTGTTAAGGTACCTAATTTATATTTAAAAATACGTCTTATCTGACTGAGGAACGAATAGTTATTTATGTGGCTGTTGCATAATGAGGGTCATTAAAATACGAATGTGGTTTTATCAATGATGTTTTATGCTATAGATATGTTACGTTCATAGTAATTACGATTTAAATCTGTTCCATTGCACACATTGACAAATATAACTGATAAGTAAGACAAAAGATACGAAATAGCACGCAAATGAAAGAGATAGGTATAATTTGACGTATGACGCAGACTGTTAAAAAACCTCACAATTGGGTGTTTTTTGAGTCTTCAAAACGCGAGCGCTTATAACATATCTGCTTTTGTTTGTATATAATATCATTGGGTTTTATGAAACGAACGAAGTGAGTTTCATAAAAGGATCACATGAGTATTTTAATGCCTAATTATGTACAGTCACATACATAACTTTATCTTCATTCATAATGATAATAAATGTCTATTTTATAGTCAGGATCGATGAGCAAACGCCCTAGTTACCAACATAATCTGTATGTAAAAGTTAGTACTGTCATAATGACTGACGTTTGTAGTTTTTAAAATCCATAAACAATCTAGACTCGAGTTGATTTCGATTCTCAAATCGATTGTTATAATTTCAGCATCGAATTAAATGTATAGGAATGGAACATAAAATTACTAATCGACTAATTCGATAATCGAAAAAACCTATTAATTTTTATTTTTTAGGAAGACGTTCAAAATTTGAACGTAATTAAGGTATCGGTTACCGATACTAAAATGTAAACATTAAGATACAGCAACAGATACTCATATCTAAATATAGGGCGTTTGCTCATCGATCCTGACTATAAAATAGACATATTAGGGTATGGATGTAGATAAATAATATATTGTTCGACTGCATTCAGTTTTCAATTCATAGTGGCTAGCTCATAGAAAAGTTTTACGGCTAGCTTGACTCAAGAACATAAGCGGCCTGCTTGTCGATCTCGCTCGATACTATTTTGCAGTAAACAATCAGAAATCCAATTATAAGCTATAATTTTTTTTAACACCTTCGTTAATTAAATAAAATACGTACCTTGGAAACCTTCCCGCCATGTCGAGTGACGATTTTAGCGGGAAACGCGACACCAGCGAACTTCCTCATCCGTGTATAGTTTATTTTTCCCTAAAAAGCCGCACCCCGCCAGCCTAGCGTGCCCGTTATAAGGGGTGCGGGGGCTTGTGAGTTTGCCGCTTTTTAGCGATGTACTGCTATTTAACGGCTTTTTTGTTAAGCAAAGCTTTGTAAAAATTATGTATTTTACTTTGCGTACTGACTAACATGGATTTTTATACTAGTTTATTTATTGTAAAAGTAGAAACAATGCAAAGCTTAAAGGCCGCTAAATGATTCTAACTGCCTTTTAGTTATTTAAAAGAGCTTTGCCGCTTTTTATTCATTTAAGCAAGGTTCTTTATACTTGAACCTTACCAAGCTAGAAAGCCGCTAAAAATACTTTGCTGCCTTTTAGCTTCTTGCAAAATTAGAACTGTTTTTTAGCTAAGCATTGATAGTAAAATTGTTCAGACGATCCAAACGTTAAAGTAATTTAGCTACCTTCTAATCTAGTAAAGCTGTTTTGCCACCTTTAAGCGATGTAAAATATATTATTTCTGTAATTAGCTGCTTTTTTAAAAAAAATATCTTGGAAACGGTGAAAGATAGAATAACCGTTCCTAGATAGATCGATAGAGAATTTTTTTTTAAATATAGTGGTATTAAAAAGTGAAAAATGGTCAAATGTCATTTAGCGGCCTTTTTTCTTATAGACGGCAGCATAAGAAGTCCTCTAGCCGCTATATTGGTACTACTGTTTTTCAATACTTTCAACCTAGCTTTCAACTCAGACTTTCAATCAAGGGCCTGACATGATTTGATAGAGTGAGATAGTCTTATTGAGATTCCTATAAGAGAAAACAAATAAGAGTGCCATGCCATGTTTTTATCTCTATCACCGACCGGACTTTTTTTCATGGTCAGGTTATAGGCCAATTGTCAAATTAAAGGCAAAACAAACAAATGGGATATGTCAAGTGCACAAGAAATTAAAGAATTTGTGGATTAATACCTAATTTATTCATAAGATTTATAAAAAACCGAATGTGTAGTGTTTGTGCCTAGCATACATAATGGGAGGGTGTTCAATATTTGGCTGCAAAAGCAACAATCAAAGAAAAGAAGCGGGTGATGTTACATTTCATACGTAAGTACACTGTTTTTTATATATTTTGATCACGTATTTCTTTCTCAAATCTCACAGGAACCCAGTTTCTGAGCTAAATCATTAGTTATATCATGAAAAACTTGAGAAATGGGAAATATCTAAGAAATATTTGTAAATATAACCTCTGAAACATTTGACATGTAAATGTCTTATGAAAAAAATTGTAATAGTACATAGTTATAATAAGTTTTCAATAAAGAAATTACCTGTTTTTAATTAAAGTTTATCATTTTATTCCAATAACCACACAATCTCATATCAAATCCTTGAGTGAAACCCTATTTGATCTGATATTGATCGACAATTAATTCGTGATTGTAAACTATATTAAATTTTTTGATAGTTTTTCGTAACTATCAAAAAATTTAATAGTTTATCACAAAAATAGTTGTCGACGACTGGCTGGTTAGGCAGCCTCTTTTCAATAAGAAAACTTATATTTATGTTTGTCATTTTCTGTCACTTCATTCTTCCCTTGACTCTGAGCGTTCTTGTGTGTTTTTTGTATATTATTCTGTAAATTTTCCTAATATATCCCTTTATCCCTTTTAAACAGCCCCTTTCATTTCCTACAGTCCACATCTGTCACTTCATTCTTCCCTTGACTCTGAGCGTTCTTGTGTGTTTTTTATATATTATTCTGAAAATTTTCCTAATATATCCCTTTATCCCTTTTAAACAGCCCCTTTCATTTCCTACAGTCCACATCTGTCACTTCATTCTTCCCTTGACTCTGAGCGTTCTTGTGTGTTTTTTATATATTATTCTGTAAATTTTCCTAATATATCCCTTTATCCCTTTTAAACAGCCCCTTTCATTTCCTACAGTCCACAATAGTGGTCGATCGGATTTTCGCGCTTTCGCTTGCGATACTTTTAGCGAGTCAAAATATTGACTTTCACTTACTACGGAATTCGAATACTGCAACGTTTCTGACTACATTTGATGGTAAAATTTTGCGTTCATGGCAGCCCCATATTTTGACGTCATAATATGTCTATCTCTTACACCCGGTCGCTTGGTGGCATATCTATAAAAAATATACTAGTAAATCTATGCTTTCAATCTGTTTTTTGACAGATTTACAAAGCGTAGGCAATGCTGCCAATATAGCGGCTAAAGGACAACTTATGTGGAACAGAGTGTATACACACAATTCATTGAATTCATCAAAAACTGGCAATTTGTTGTGTGTCAAAGTTATAACCCCTTTAACTTTGATACAGATTAAAATTGTCATAGAAATCGTATGCATTGTACATTTTATAGCGTCAGGGTAACATTGACATAATCCTAAAAAAATAACACAGTTTGGAGAGGTGTTTTTAGAAACGTTTTACCTTAAAAAATATACTAAATCTATGTTTTACCTACATTTATGTACTTTGTTTGACAGCTTCTTTTTTTTTCTAAGAGTTCATTCACGAAGTTTGATCTGCACGAAAATAATAAATGTTATGCATCAACGGCAACGTCGTAAAAACAGCGCGTAAAAATAATAAAATTCTTTGTGGCTTTTCTGTCAAAGTTACCCTGAAAATCCGTTTATTCCGACTAGTCCGATTCGTAGTTCGATCGTCGAACTGTTCGGACATTTTTTGTCCGAATAGTCCGACTGGAGGATCGAACTATTCGGAAACGCGTTTATTCCGACTAGTCCGATTCGTAAAGTTACCCAGGTTGACTGTATGTATTATGAATAAATAAATGTAGATAGACTAGTACATAATTAGGACTCAAAAGTTAAATTGTGTTAGAAGTGAGTATTTATTTAGGTGTAGAGTCATTCGGGTCAACTGTGCGCACTTTGCACTTTCAAGCCTTGTTGTGTCTAGGAACAGGAAAATATCGGAAAGAAAGACATTGTAGCGAGTAGAGTATTTATTTGGCTATCAATTGCAATAACAAAAAAAACAATCAATTTCTTATTTAATTTTATATTTAACAAAAATCACAGAAAGTCGCAATGCGTACACTTGCCCAAAATTGCGGGAAAGTGTGCGCACCCTTGTGGGGTAAGTAGACGCAGTAGGGGTAGGTGTACATAATAATTAAAATAACATGATTAATGCTATATCACGACATAATTTAAAGTAATTAAGTATTTCTTTGGAATCATTTAAGATCAAACATAAATTTTTACTTGAGATCAATCAAACTTATAATAATAAGAACTGAACACAAAATTATAACAATATTCAGACTTTAATTCAGACTTGCGATTAATTAAACTTATGACGTAGGTATAGGAAAATAATTAAAGTGTAGATGATGTACCTACATTCTTGGATGATGTATGTACTCAAATATTTTTTGTTAGTCAGCCTATTAAAATTTATGATGAAGTCTTTGATATGACATTTTTTAAACTTTTAGTATACCAACATAACTATAATATATAAATATAGATAGGAACAATCAACACCATTGATATATTTTAAACAAAACGCATTTTTACGAAACTTCTGTCACGCGCACACTTACCCGCGCACACTTTACCCGAGTAGCCAAAACTCAAACAAATGACAACTGAGTTCAAAATATTCAACATAACCTAAAATGATGTGTACAATTTTCAAGCTTAATATGTGTTTATTCAACAAAAATGAATTTACCCTTGTAAATTTACAATCTCGTATGTGACAATGTTTTCTAGGACACAGAAAATTATCGATTTTAGACCGAGAAACATTTTTTAGCATATAAATTTTAAACGAAACGTGGTGCAGCGTCCGAGTTTGTCGCGTTTGTATTCCCTCGCTGTGGCCTCTGACACTGAGCAAGTAAAAAGAGCCTCTGATTGACTGGAACTAATACCCCACCCCCCGCGCCTCGTCTAGGAGATACATAATTATGTATGTGCAATTCGCACACTTATTACCCGCTGCGTACGGTTACCCCGAATGACTCTACCTACATTTCCGTATTTTTTGATGTGCTGTTAAAACACAACCCATTTAGATTTAGCTTAGATATTTTTTTTCTTTTATCTGCTTTTTATCAATTGCGATTAATAATATTCTCACGCTGAAGTACCTATATGTACCTTACCTACCTATTGATTTTCCTTTAACATTATTCAACCAGAAGATGTTTTTTAATGTGCGCTAATAGTCGGAATCTACCGGGATCCGTAAAAAAACATTTTTAGATTCTATTCACTACTCAATTTACTAACTTTGCCGTTTCATTAAAATTCGTTATTTTGGTACAAGTCAATAAGGCCGAAAATGGCTAGCACCAATTATGTTAACTTCAGATCAATACACAATGCTTTCCTACGTTCACTTATTTACCCGACGTTCATTTGTTTCCTCGACATGCATTTGTTGCCCCGACATTCATTTGTTTTCCCGACATTCATTTGTTTTCCAGAATTTTCACATTATATCAAGAAAAGCCAGTCCTCTTGGTCACGTGTACAATTTGAGTTGGTTGGGTTTTACGGCCAAGGGTACAGCGGTAAAAATTATTTTCCACTGTTCCGCCTAGGTAACAGCCAAGGGTACACAGGAAAACGAGGGGTTACAACTATGTAGGTACCCGTTTTTTGCTTTATGCGTTTCCCGGTTGATTCGATTATTTAAAAAAAAAAGGGATGTTGAACAGACATTTATTAGATATTATTAGTAACTAGCGGTCGCCCTCGCTATTAACAAAAAATTTGATGTAAAAAAAATTATAGTTATTACCATCAAAGCCAGATGATGCAATAAGACATATCCAGTAACAAAATAATGATCTGAGCACTAAGCAGTGCGCAGTTTTTCCAAGGCAAAGCCCACGGAGATCTCATTGGTGATCATTTGTAACTGGACATGTCTTATTGCATCATCCCTTACTATGATTTGTGGCTTGCGTTTGTTACAAATATTTTTGATGTTATATTTTATAACTTTTACGTGTGTTTCTTTATCAATTTTTTCTAAGATGTTGAGGAGTCTCAGTATATTGACAGTGTTTTTATTTATCAAACGATTAATTTTTGAGTTAAAGCTTTCCACACAATTATTTGAACGATGTCGTTCCCCAAAAACGCTGATGATTTTTTTAAGTTTAATCCAATATTTGTCGATATATTTTAAAAACATTGTCATGTCTGTTCAACATCCCTTTTTTTTTTAAATAATCGAATCAACCGGGAAACGCATAAAGCAAAAAACGGGTACCTACATAGTTGTAACCCCTCGTTTTCCTGTGTACCCTTGGCTGTTACCTAGGCGGAACAGTGGAAAATAATTTTTACCGCTGTACCCTTGGCCGTAAAACCCAACCAACTCAAATTGTACACGTGACCAAGAGGACTGGCTTTTCTTGATATAATGTGAAAATTCTGGAAAACAAATGAATGTCGGGAAAACAAATGAATGTCGGGGCAACAAATGCATGTCGAGGAAACAAATGAACGTCGGGTAAATAAGTGAACGTAGGAAAGCATTGTGTATTGATCTGAAGTTAACATAATTGGTGCTAGCCATTTTCGGCCTTATTGACTTGTACCAAAATAACGAATTTTAATGAAACGGCAAAGTTAGTAAATTGAGCGTTAGGGAAAAGCAACAAAATTTCAAAGGTCAATAGGGACGAAAATCGCTTGCACCTGTTTTTTTAACTTCAGATCAATAGAAAATGCTTCCCTACCTTTACTGGTTTTCCCGACGTTCATTTGTTTCCCCGACATTCATTTGTTTTCCTGACATTCATTTGTTTTCCAGAATTTGCACCCATGTATTTGTGATCTTTTATTATTACACATATCATTTTAATAATAATATTTATTGTTTTGGTATCTCGATTAAGAATAATAATGTTAACGGATCGAACTAAGAAATCGAACTAGTGAGAATAAAGGTTTACGAGGCGCATCCTCTTTTTGGCGATGGGTCAGTTGTACCATTGAGTAGTACCATTGATGGTACAAGTGATACAAAATTTTATCAATGGTACTACTGACCCGTTGTACCTTGACCAGAAAATCAAGGATGTTGCAAAATCGGCTTCACATATTGTACGTGTATTCTTCGATTTATCTTACATTTAATAAAATTTTGGAAAACAAGTGAATGTCGGGAAAACAAGTGAATGTCGGGAAAACAAATGAATGTCGGGAAAACAAGTGAATGTCGGGAAAACAAGTGAATGTCGGGAAAACAAGTGAATGTCGGAAAAACAAATGAATGTCTGGAAATCGTTGTTATTTGATCTGCAGTTAAAAAAGCAAGCGATTTTTGACCTTAACGACATTTGCCAAAATAACTGATTATAATGAACTAGCAAAGATAGTCGACAATCGGTTACAAAAAAGCAACAAAATTTTAAATGTCAATAAGGTCGAAAATCGCTTGCACCTGTTTTTTAACTTCAGAATTTCAGATCAATAAACAATGTTTTCCCGACATTCATTTGTTTTTCCCGACATTCACTTGTTTTCCCGACATTCACTTGTTTTTCCGACATTCGCTTGTTTTCCCGACATTCACTTGTTTTCCCGACATTCACTTGTTTTTCCGACATTCACTTGTTTTCCCGACATTCACTTGTTTTCCCGACATTCACTTGTTTTCCCGTACAATATGTGAAGCCGATTTTGCAAAATCCTTGATTTTCTGGTCAATGGTACAACGACGGGTCAGTAGTACCATTGATAAAATTTTGTATCATTTGTACCATCAATGGTACTACTCAATGGTACAACTGACCCATCGCCCTCTTTTTTCCATTTACCGGGGACGATGGCACTTGGTTTGTGTCATCTGGCCAGTTAAAACATTTTTTTTTTCATGGGGCCCGGCGCCGGGCCAAGTCACCGGGCCAGATGGGAGACTGCGGCGGTTGTAACTGATATGATGAAGGCTAAACTTAGTAATTTATAAGTCAATGTTTTTTTTCTTTCGACATTGTTTTTAGGACAAGTCCATTTACAGTCTGACCAAAAAATTTAGAAATTAAAAAGTGGCAATACTGTAGTGTCATCCCTTTCAAATCATTCAAAGAAAAAAGGGAGGACAATACAGTATTGCCACTTTTTAATTTCTACATTTTTTGGTCAGACTATAATCGATAGTACAGTTAACTGAATAGAAGAAAAAATATTTATTCCGTGGTACAGTAAACAGGACATAAGAAAACCAATTTATTCTGTGGTACAGTTACAGTACCAAAAAGAAATTTATTTTTCCTAAGTCCGGTTAACCGTAATACAGTAAAAAAAATTAACGATGGTCCAGTCAACAGGACAACGCCAACTGTACGACGGGCAACTCACGAGCACGATATCAAACAAATTTTTACTTGAGATCAATCAAACTTATAATAATAAGAACTGAACACAAAATTATAACAATATTCAGACTTTAATTCAGACTTGCGATTAATTAAACTTATGACGTAGGTATAGGAAAATAATTAAAGTGTAGATGATGTACCTACATTCTTGGATGATGTATGTACTCAAATATTTTTTGTTAGTCAGCCTATTAAAATTTATGATGAAGTCTTTGATATGACATTTTTTAAACTTTTAGTATACCAACATAACTATAATATATAAATATAGATAGGAACAATCAACACCATTGATATATTTTAAACAAAACGCATTTTTACGAAACTTCTGTCACGCGCACACTTACCCGCGCACACTTTACCCGAGTAGCCAAAACTCAAACAAATGACAACTGAGTTCAAAATATTCAACATAACCTAAAATGATGTGTACAATTTTCAAGCTTAATATGTGTTTATTCAACAAAAATGAATTTACCCTTGTAAAGGAGATCATTTTTTTTGGGCCTTTTCTGAAAGTGCCGGCCAACAAAAAAAATTGTTACGTATCGATAGAACTAGCCATTTGAAGCAATAGTTAATATGGCACGAAAGTTGTAGGATCGCTCTGAACCAAGTTATACAGGTTCTAAGATTCACTATTTTCATACATTTTATTGCTTTCTGAAAGTGCCGGCCAACAAAAAATAATTGTACATATTGTTAGAACTAGCCATTTGAAGCAATAGTTAATATGGCACGGAAGTTGTAGGATCGATCTGAACCAAGTTATTTATACTAGTTCGATGATTCATCATTTTCATACATTTATTGACTTCTGAAAGTGCCGGCCAACAAAAAGTAATTGTACACATTGCTAAAACTAGCCATTTGATGCAATAGTTACTTGGCACGGAAGTTGTAGGATCGCTCTAAACCAAGTTATAGTAAACAGGAATGGGCTAAGGGTGGATCCCTAGTGGACTCCGACAGTAGTGGGAAAGGGTTTTTTGTCCCTAACAGCGGTTCGAACTGCAGAAAAGGAATCGCTGTACATATGGTAGATGACGTCAACATAAGCTTCAGGAACCCCATTGGATCGCAATGCACACCAGATTATTGCAAGAATAACACAGTCAAAGGCCTTCTCCATGTCTAGGAACAGGAGATGTAGAGGCGTATCCCTTATTCTGTATCTCTCCATGGCGATCCTTAATGCAAAAACGGGATCCATGGTTCCATAGCCGGGTGAAGCCATATTGACTCTCCGAGAACAAACACACCTGCCGTATACAAGAGTCGACTATCCGCTAAAAGAGTTCATGGTGTGGGATATGACCTTAATGCCGCGGTAGCTGCCACATTCCTGCACTGCTCACTTGCCTTTGAAGACCGAAGAGGGTGATGACACTCAGCCTCCACTGACTAGGATCCCCTCGGTGAGCATACGGTTTTAAAGGGATTCAGGAGAAGGTCAGGTGGATGTACCTATTTGTGCTGCTTTTTTAGCAGCTCATGGTAATACGAGCGACATCTCTCCTTCACCACGAGGTCCTCGCATAACAGAATATCGCGAATTGGTAGCGAATTTGGTAGTAACCTGTATCGCTTTCTCCCAAGAACTTAAAACGTTCTAGGGTAAATAAGCTTCCGCCCCTCAGACCATTCCAGCTTATCATATGGCGGTAACAAAATGGTATCGCCTAGCTCTGGCTACAGCTTTCTTCCCGGCACGCTTCCTATCCCAGTGACTCTAGACTGGTTCACTGTCAGCTCCGGTGCACAGTGGGTCCGGTTTGAGTTTAACGCAATGACAAGTGGACAGTGTTATGCAGTAAGACTGGGCCCCCAGTATGAAGTTAAATTGAAGTTGGCCACTTTTTCAATGTGGTGACATTTGATAAGATTAGTTTTAGCCATATTAAATACAATTCTATGTTTCCCAGCACTTTCAGAAGTCAATAAATGTATGAAAAACTAACCCATGAAAATGATGAATCATCGAACTAGTATAACTTGGTTCAGAGCGATCCTACAAGTTCCATGCCATATTAACTATTGCTTCAAATGGCTAGTTCTAACAATGTGTATAATTATTTTTTGTTGGCCGGCACTTTCAGAAATTGATAAAATGTATGAAAATAGTGAATCTTTGACCTTGTATAACTTGGTTCAGAGCGATGCTACAACTTTCGTGCCATATTAACTATTGCTTCAAATGGCTAGTTCTATCGATACGTACTATTATTTATTGTTGGCCGGCACTTTGAGAAAAGGCCCAAAAATGTATGGAGCCTGAATGATCTCCTTTACAATCTCGTATGTGACAATGTTTTCTAGGACACAGAAAATTATCGATTTTAGACCGAGAAACATTTTTTAGCATATAAATTTTAAACGAAACGTGGTGCAGCGTCCGAGTTTGTCGCGTTTGTATTCCCTCGCTGTGGCCTCTGACACTGAGCAAGTAAAAAGAGCCTCTGATTGACTGGAACTAATACCCCACCCCCCGCGCCTCGTCTAGGAGATACATAATTATGTATGTGCAATTCGCACACTTATTACCCGCTGCGTACGGTTACCCCGAATGACTCTACCTACATTTCCGTATTTTTTGATGTGCTGTTAAAACACAACCCATTTAGATTTAGCTTAGATATTTTTTTTCTTTTATCTGCTTTTTATCAATTGCGATTAATAATATTCTCACGCTGAAGTACCTATATGTACCTTACCTACCTATTGATTTTCCTTTAACATTATTCAACCAGAAGATGTTTTTTAATGTGCGCTAATAGTCGGAATCTACCGGGATCCGTAAAAAAACATTTTTAGATTCTATTCACTACTCAATTTACTAACTTTGCCGTTTCATTAAAATTCGTTATTTTGGTACAAGTCAATAAGGCCGAAAATGGCTAGCACCAATTATGTTAACTTCAGATCAATACACAATGCTTTCCTACGTTCACTTATTTACCCGACGTTCATTTGTTTCCTCGACATGCATTTGTTGCCCCGACATTCATTTGTTTTCCCGACATTCATTTGTTTTCCAGAATTTTCACATTATATCAAGAAAAGCCAGTCCTCTTGGTCACGTGTACAATTTGAGTTGGTTGGGTTTTACGGCCAAGGGTACAGCGGTAAAAATTATTTTCCACTGTTCCGCCTAGGTAACAGCCAAGGGTACACAGGAAAACGAGGGGTTACAACTATGTAGGTACCCGTTTTTTGCTTTATGCGTTTCCCGGTTGATTCGATTATTTAAAAAAAAAAGGGATGTTGAACAGACATTTATTAGATATTATTAGTAACTAGCGGTCGCCCTCGCTATTAACAAAAAATTTGATGTAAAAAAAATTATAGTTATTACCATCAAAGCCAGATGATGCAATAAGACATATCCAGTAACAAAATAATGATCTGAGCACTAAGCAGTGCGCAGTTTTTCCAAGGCAAAGCCCACGGAGATCTCATTGGTGATCATTTGTAACTGGACATGTCTTATTGCATCATCCCTTACTATGATTTGTGGCTTGCGTTTGTTACAAATATTTTTGATGTTATATTTTATAACTTTTACGTGTGTTTCTTTATCAATTTTTTCTAAGATGTTGAGGAGTCTCAGTATATTGACAGTGTTTTTATTTATCAAACGATTAATTTTTGAGTTAAAGCTTTCCACACAATTATTTGAACGATGTCGTTCCCCAAAAACGCTGATGATTTTTTTAAGTTTAATCCAATATTTGTCGATATATTTTAAAAACATTGTCATGTCTGTTCAACATCCCTTTTTTTTTTAAATAATCGAATCAACCGGGAAACGCATAAAGCAAAAAACGGGTACCTACATAGTTGTAACCCCTCGTTTTCCTGTGTACCCTTGGCTGTTACCTAGGCGGAACAGTGGAAAATAATTTTTACCGCTGTACCCTTGGCCGTAAAACCCAACCAACTCAAATTGTACACGTGACCAAGAGGACTGGCTTTTCTTGATATAATGTGAAAATTCTGGAAAACAAATGAATGTCGGGAAAACAAATGAATGTCGGGGCAACAAATGCATGTCGAGGAAACAAATGAACGTCGGGTAAATAAGTGAACGTAGGAAAGCATTGTGTATTGATCTGAAGTTAACATAATTGGTGCTAGCCATTTTCGGCCTTATTGACTTGTACCAAAATAACGAATTTTAATGAAACGGCAAAGTTAGTAAATTGAGCGTTAGGGAAAAGCAACAAAATTTCAAAGGTCAATAGGGACGAAAATCGCTTGCACCTGTTTTTTTAACTTCAGATCAATAGAAAATGCTTCCCTACCTTTACTGGTTTTCCCGACGTTCATTTGTTTCCCCGACATTCATTTGTTTTCCTGACATTCATTTGTTTTCCAGAATTTGCACCCATGTATTTGTGATCTTTTATTATTACACATATCATTTTAATAATAATATTTATTGTTTTGGTATCTCGATTAAGAATAATAATGTTAACGGATCGAACTAAGAAATCGAACTAGTGAGAATAAAGGTTTACGAGGCGCATCCTCTTTTTGGCGATGGGTCAGTTGTACCATTGAGTAGTACCATTGATGGTACAAGTGATACAAAATTTTATCAATGGTACTACTGACCCGTTGTACCTTGACCAGAAAATCAAGGATGTTGCAAAATCGGCTTCACATATTGTACGTGTATTCTTCGATTTATCTTACATTTAATAAAATTTTGGAAAACAAGTGAATGTCGGGAAAACAAGTGAATGTCGGGAAAACAAATGAATGTCGGGAAAACAAGTGAATGTCGGGAAAACAAGTGAATGTCGGGAAAACAAGTGAATGTCGGAAAAACAAATGAATGTCTGGAAATCGTTGTTATTTGATCTGCAGTTAAAAAAGCAAGCGATTTTTGACCTTAACGACATTTGCCAAAATAACTGATTATAATGAACTAGCAAAGATAGTCGACAATCGGTTACAAAAAAGCAACAAAATTTTAAATGTCAATAAGGTCGAAAATCGCTTGCACCTGTTTTTTAACTTCAGAATTTCAGATCAATAAACAATGTTTTCCCGACATTCATTTGTTTTTCCCGACATTCACTTGTTTTCCCGACATTCACTTGTTTTTCCGACATTCGCTTGTTTTCCCGACATTCACTTGTTTTCCCGACATTCACTTGTTTTTCCGACATTCACTTGTTTTCCCGACATTCACTTGTTTTCCCGACATTCACTTGTTTTCCCGTACAATATGTGAAGCCGATTTTGCAAAATCCTTGATTTTCTGGTCAATGGTACAACGACGGGTCAGTAGTACCATTGATAAAATTTTGTATCATTTGTACCATCAATGGTACTACTCAATGGTACAACTGACCCATCGCCCTCTTTTTTCCATTTACCGGGGACGATGGCACTTGGTTTGTGTCATCTGGCCAGTTAAAACATTTTTTTTTTCATGGGGCCCGGCGCCGGGCCAAGTCACCGGGCCAGATGGGAGACTGCGGCGGTTGTAACTGATATGATGAAGGCTAAACTTAGTAATTTATAAGTCAATGTTTTTTTTCTTTCGACATTGTTTTTAGGACAAGTCCATTTACAGTCTGACCAAAAAATTTAGAAATTAAAAAGTGGCAATACTGTAGTGTCATCCCTTTCAAATCATTCAAAGAAAAAAGGGAGGACAATACAGTATTGCCACTTTTTAATTTCTACATTTTTTGGTCAGACTATAATCGATAGTACAGTTAACTGAATAGAAGAAAAAATATTTATTCCGTGGTACAGTAAACAGGACATAAGAAAACCAATTTATTCTGTGGTACAGTTACAGTACCAAAAAGAAATTTATTTTTCCTAAGTCCGGTTAACCGTAATACAGTAAAAAAAATTAACGATGGTCCAGTCAACAGGACAACGCCAACTGTACGACGGGCAACTCACGAGCACGATATCAAACAAATTTTTACTTGAGATCAATCAAACTTATAATAATAAGAACTGAACACAAAATTATAACAATATTCAGACTTTAATTCAGACTTGCGATTAATTAAACTTATGACGTAGGTATAGGAAAATAATTAAAGTGTAGATGATGTACCTACATTCTTGGATGATGTATGTACTCAAATATTTTTTGTTAGTCAGCCTATTAAAATTTATGATGAAGTCTTTGATATGACATTTTTTAAACTTTTAGTATACCAACATAACTATAATATATAAATATAGATAGGAACAATCAACACCATTGATATATTTTAAACAAAACGCATTTTTACGAAACTTCTGTCACGCGCACACTTACCCGCGCACACTTTACCCGAGTAGCCAAAACTCAAACAAATGACAACTGAGTTCAAAATATTCAACATAACCTAAAATGATGTGTACAATTTTCAAGCTTAATATGTGTTTATTCAACAAAAATGAATTTACCCTTGTAAATTTACAATCTCGTATGTGACAATGTTTTCTAGGACACAGAAAATTATCGATTTTAGACCGAGAAACATTTTTTAGCATATAAATTTTAAACGAAACGTGGTGCAGCGTCCGAGTTTGTCGCGTTTGTATTCCCTCGCTGTGGCCTCTGACACTGAGCAAGTAAAAAGAGCCTCTGATTGACTGGAACTAATACCCCACCCCCGCGCCTCGTCTAGGAGATACATAATTATGTATGTGCAATTCGCACACTTATTACCCGCTGCGTACGGTTACCCCGAATGACTCTACCTACATTTCCGTATTTTTTGATGTGCTGTTAAAACACAACCCATTTAGATTTAGCTTAGATATTTTTTTTCTTTTATCTGCTTTTTATCAATTGCGATTAATAATATTCTCACGCTGAAGTACCTATATGTACCTTACCTACCTATTGATTTTCCTTTAACATTATTCAACCAGAAGATGTTTTTTAATGTGCGCTAATAGTCGGAATCTACCGGGATCCGTAAAAAAACATTTTTAGATTCTATTCACTACTCAATTTACTAACTTTGCCGTTTCATTAAAATTCGTTATTTTGGTACAAGTCAATAAGGCCGAAAATGGCTAGCACCAATTATGTTAACTTCAGATCAATACACAATGCTTTCCTACGTTCACTTATTTACCCGACGTTCATTTGTTTCCTCGACATGCATTTGTTGCCCCGACATTCATTTGTTTTCCCGACATTCATTTGTTTTCCAGAATTTTCACATTATATCAAGAAAAGCCAGTCCTCTTGGTCACGTGTACAATTTGAGTTGGTTGGGTTTTACGGCCAAGGGTACAGCGGTAAAAATTATTTTCCACTGTTCCGCCTAGGTAACAGCCAAGGGTACACAGGAAAACGAGGGGTTACAACTATGTAGGTACCCGTTTTTTGCTTTATGCGTTTCCCGGTTGATTCGATTATTTAAAAAAAAAAGGGATGTTGAACAGACATTTATTAGATATTATTAGTAACTAGCGGTCGCCCTCGCTATTAACAAAAAATTTGATGTAAAAAAAATTATAGTTATTACCATCAAAGCCAGATGATGCAATAAGACATATCCAGTAACAAAATAATGATCTGAGCACTAAGCAGTGCGCAGTTTTTCCAAGGCAAAGCCCACGGAGATCTCATTGGTGATCATTTGTAACTGGACATGTCTTATTGCATCATCCCTTACTATGATTTGTGGCTTGCGTTTGTTACAAATATTTTTGATGTTATATTTTATAACTTTTACGTGTGTTTCTTTATCAATTTTTTCTAAGATGTTGAGGAGTCTCAGTATATTGACAGTGTTTTTATTTATCAAACGATTAATTTTTGAGTTAAAGCTTTCCACACAATTATTTGAACGATGTCGTTCCCCAAAAACGCTGATGATTTTTTTAAGTTTAATCCAATATTTGTCGATATATTTTAAAAACATTGTCATGTCTGTTCAACATCCCTTTTTTTTTTAAATAATCGAATCAACCGGGAAACGCATAAAGCAAAAAACGGGTACCTACATAGTTGTAACCCCTCGTTTTCCTGTGTACCCTTGGCTGTTACCTAGGCGGAACAGTGGAAAATAATTTTTACCGCTGTACCCTTGGCCGTAAAACCCAACCAACTCAAATTGTACACGTGACCAAGAGGACTGGCTTTTCTTGATATAATGTGAAAATTCTGGAAAACAAATGAATGTCGGGAAAACAAATGAATGTCGGGGCAACAAATGCATGTCGAGGAAACAAATGAACGTCGGGTAAATAAGTGAACGTAGGAAAGCATTGTGTATTGATCTGAAGTTAACATAATTGGTGCTAGCCATTTTCGGCCTTATTGACTTGTACCAAAATAACGAATTTTAATGAAACGGCAAAGTTAGTAAATTGAGCGTTAGGGAAAAGCAACAAAATTTCAAAGGTCAATAGGGACGAAAATCGCTTGCACCTGTTTTTTTAACTTCAGATCAATAGAAAATGCTTCCCTACCTTTACTGGTTTTCCCGACGTTCATTTGTTTCCCCGACATTCATTTGTTTTCCTGACATTCATTTGTTTTCCAGAATTTGCACCCATGTATTTGTGATCTTTTATTATTACACATATCATTTTAATAATAATATTTATTGTTTTGGTATCTCGATTAAGAATAATAATGTTAACGGATCGAACTAAGAAATCGAACTAGTGAGAATAAAGGTTTACGAGGCGCATCCTCTTTTTGGCGATGGGTCAGTTGTACCATTGAGTAGTACCATTGATGGTACAAGTGATACAAAATTTTATCAATGGTACTACTGACCCGTTGTACCTTGACCAGAAAATCAAGGATGTTGCAAAATCGGCTTCACATATTGTACGTGTATTCTTCGATTTATCTTACATTTAATAAAATTTTGGAAAACAAGTGAATGTCGGGAAAACAAGTGAATGTCGGGAAAACAAATGAATGTCGGGAAAACAAGTGAATGTCGGGAAAACAAGTGAATGTCGGGAAAACAAGTGAATGTCGGAAAAACAAATGAATGTCTGGAAATCGTTGTTATTTGATCTGCAGTTAAAAAAGCAAGCGATTTTTGACCTTAACGACATTTGCCAAAATAACTGATTATAATGAACTAGCAAAGATAGTCGACAATCGGTTACAAAAAAGCAACAAAATTTTAAATGTCAATAAGGTCGAAAATCGCTTGCACCTGTTTTTTAACTTCAGAATTTCAGATCAATAAACAATGTTTTCCCGACATTCATTTGTTTTTCCCGACATTCACTTGTTTTCCCGACATTCACTTGTTTTTCCGACATTCGCTTGTTTTCCCGACATTCACTTGTTTTCCCGACATTCACTTGTTTTTCCGACATTCACTTGTTTTCCCGACATTCACTTGTTTTCCCGACATTCACTTGTTTTCCCGTACAATATGTGAAGCCGATTTTGCAAAATCCTTGATTTTCTGGTCAATGGTACAACGACGGGTCAGTAGTACCATTGATAAAATTTTGTATCATTTGTACCATCAATGGTACTACTCAATGGTACAACTGACCCATCGCCCTCTTTTTTCCATTTACCGGGGACGATGGCACTTGGTTTGTGTCATCTGGCCAGTTAAAACATTTTTTTTTTCATGGGGCCCGGCGCCGGGCCAAGTCACCGGGCCAGATGGGAGACTGCGGCGGTTGTAACTGATATGATGAAGGCTAAACTTAGTAATTTATAAGTCAATGTTTTTTTTCTTTCGACATTGTTTTTAGGACAAGTCCATTTACAGTCTGACCAAAAAATTTAGAAATTAAAAAGTGGCAATACTGTAGTGTCATCCCTTTCAAATCATTCAAAGAAAAAAGGGAGGACAATACAGTATTGCCACTTTTTAATTTCTACATTTTTTGGTCAGACTATAATCGATAGTACAGTTAACTGAATAGAAGAAAAAATATTTATTCCGTGGTACAGTAAACAGGACATAAGAAAACCAATTTATTCTGTGGTACAGTTACAGTACCAAAAAGAAATTTATTTTTCCTAAGTCCGGTTAACCGTAATACAGTAAAAAAAATTAACGATGGTCCAGTCAACAGGACAACGCCAACTGTACGACGGGCAACTCACGAGCACGATATCAAACAAATTTTTACTTGAGATCAATCAAACTTATAATAATAAGAACTGAACACAAAATTATAACAATATTCAGACTTTAATTCAGACTTGCGATTAATTAAACTTATGACGTAGGTATAGGAAAATAATTAAAGTGTAGATGATGTACCTACATTCTTGGATGATGTATGTACTCAAATATTTTTTGTTAGTCAGCCTATTAAAATTTATGATGAAGTCTTTGATATGACATTTTTTAAACTTTTAGTATACCAACATAACTATAATATATAAATATAGATAGGAACAATCAACACCATTGATATATTTTAAACAAAACGCATTTTTACGAAACTTCTGTCACGCGCACACTTACCCGCGCACACTTTACCCGAGTAGCCAAAACTCAAACAAATGACAACTGAGTTCAAAATATTCAACATAACCTAAAATGATGTGTACAATTTTCAAGCTTAATATGTGTTTATTCAACAAAAATGAATTTACCCTTGTAAATTTACAATCTCGTATGTGACAATGTTTTCTAGGACACAGAAAATTATCGATTTTAGACCGAGAAACATTTTTTAGCATATAAATTTTAAACGAAACGTGGTGCAGCGTCCGAGTTTGTCGCGTTTGTATTCCCTCGCTGTGGCCTCTGACACTGAGCAAGTAAAAAGAGCCTCTGATTGACTGGAACTAATACCCCACCCCCCGCGCCTCGTCTAGGAGATACATAATTATGTATGTGCAATTCGCACACTTATTACCCGCTGCGTACGGTTACCCCGAATGACTCTACCTACATTTCCGTATTTTTTGATGTGCTGTTAAAACACAACCCATTTAGATTTAGCTTAGATATTTTTTTTCTTTTATCTGCTTTTTATCAATTGCGATTAATAATATTCTCACGCTGAAGTACCTATATGTACCTTACCTACCTATTGATTTTCCTTTAACATTATTCAACCAGAAGATGTTTTTTAATGTGCGCTAATAGTCGGAATCTACCGGGATCCGTAAAAAAACATTTTTAGATTCTATTCTATTACACACAGTACCTTCATAATCCATAATGCATCTCAAATGAATTTATAAATGCAATACACACTGCAGCTACGCTACGACTAAGTAAGAGTTCGTTAGTGATAAAAAATTGCTTTCAAAGCTTGCGTGCGAATCGCGCGTTGACGAACATTTCTCATACGCAGAGAAATGTTATTGCATCTCTTTGAGTCGTTGCGCACACGCTGCTTATTTCAAGTCAGGTGCCGGGGCGTGCGGCCGCGCATTAGCTCATACGTCTTCCCCGATTGCATCGCGCTGTCGAATGTCCACGCGCTTCGTGTCGAGAATAACAATCGCAGTTTCGAACGAGGCACATAAAACACAACTCCTTATGTGGATAGGACGTGCCTTGCGGTGATGGTTATGTGTTCAAACAACCTGGACGGTTCAGTGTGCAAAATATCCTAGCGGTGTGTGGACTTCTTTTAGTGTAACTATCAGTGATGCCGGGAAACGCGGGCAGCCCCTACTGGGCCGCTGTGGACTTCGACAGTGAAGGCGATGATAATGAGTCGCTGCCCCCGAACCACAGAGTCTATCTAGACCCGTGGGATTCTGAAGCTTACGGCATGATGCAGGGGGATGCGACAGAGTCGAGCCAAGGGGACAATTTCAACTCCTTCGCTGGAGAACCTGTTAGCGCCAGTTTCTATTATGTCCCAACAAAAAATTATGACTCGTCTGAAGAAGCGCCTGTGCCGCCGCCTAGACGGATGACCCCTCCCGAGGACGCACCTGACTATGGAATATATGGAAGGAAGGTATCCAGATCAGTCATCACCGACTTGCAGCCTGATATGGGAATTTACGGGGACAGACCCATTCGTAAGTATAGATACTTATACGTACTTAGTTTACTTAAACCTTACAAATTCCATAAGAGCCTTCTGACAATTGCTTAAGGTAGGTAAGTAATGGTGATTACACCTACTGTAACTGATAATGACTTTCCTATAAGGTATATACTCATTTAAAATGTTAATGTTGCCTATTAGCCACGGCATTAGAAATGATAGTATTTTCTAATTTAACAGCTCCTCGACTCGTTGTTTATTGTGGTCATATAACACGTAGGTATTTAAAAGCCGGGCTGTAATGTTGAGTAAATGGAGTGTAAACTATTTTGGATTGAAGCTAAGTATAATAATTAGTAAAAAAAACTATAGATTATGATACAGTATATTTCCCCGCCACGCTTTTTTCCGAAAATGGTGCCCCACACAACAAGACCATTAAAAAAAAAAATCCAAAAAATTATTAGGTTATACTCAACTCATTCAGGCAAGTAAAAATACAACGTTTCTTGATCATGTTTTTTTGTCTGATATATCAGACATTGGCGTGGTGGGCACGAAAATGGTTTGTCTGATATATCAGACATTGGCGTGGAAAAGGTTAAATATAATCACTCAAAACTTCAAAAAATCAAAGATAAATAAAAAAATTCAACTTATCTTTTCGCGCATCACCCTGTACAAAGCTCATCGCATCACCTTCTACTCCTTACTACTTACCAAGGTAGGTACATTAAGTACTTCCTCTAAAAGATTTGTCGTACCGTCACAGAGATCTATTGGACTAGAGGCCGCCAGTGTAGCTACTTCGCGTGCCCAGCTTCAGTCCATCGTACTGAATGTGCCGATTCTTAGCTTTAGTCCCGCGCGACCGTTCCCCTTGTTAGACGTCAGACGAAATAGCAAAAAATGACGATTTGTGCTATTTTAAGCTGCAAAAACAATACCAAAAAGATAACTCCACAAAACAAAGATGTTTCCTTTCATCGGTAAGTCATTTTGTTATCTGAATACGCGTAATTTATTTTAAAATGAATTATTTATCAATTTTGAGAAAACAATTATGTAAATAATGCTTAAGCCGCGTGAATCGCAATTTCGTAATACATTGCGTATTTTATACTGGCCTTCCAATTGTATTGCGTGCTTTATAAGCAATGAATATCAAACAAGGCGGTACTTTCGCATATCGTTTAAGTTTCGTGGCACAGGCGTTTTTAGTCAAATACAGCGTTTAGTGATGTTCGTTCTATGCAACATACACATAATGTATTAAAATCGATTAAAGGTACCTAGTAGGGAATGCAGAACCGGTCCTGTTTTAAGGAACCGGTTCTTTCGGTTCTTGTGGTCATAAGAACCGGGAGAACCGGTTCTTTTTTCGGTTCTTTCGGTTTCCAAAATAAAAAAAAATAAATTGCCTTTTTTTATTAAAAGAACACTTTTTTTAAATCAACTACTGTTATAATCAACACCAAAATGTGTTAGTGAAATGGAATGCAACCATTTCAGTTTTTTTTTCTGCGCGCTTGGCGCCATCTTTCTCTCTTGCCGTTGTAACGTCTTGTCATTGTGATCTCTCGTGAATAAATTATCATTAATTTATTATCATTATTTACCACAACAACCTAGGAATATCCTTTATGGTAGCAGAGCGTAGTTCCGTTGTGGTACTGTTGGAAATACGGTCGGAAGTTTAGTCGAACTCAGTCCGTGAAATTGTCGTTGCGATTTTGAATCTGAAGTGACGCTAACGAAGAAAATCACGAAAAATGGGCTCAAATATGTTTAATTTGGAAAAATTAGTTGGCAGAGAAAACTTTGCTACCTGGAAATTCAGCCTAAAACATATCTGAAGCATGAAGACTTGTGGTGCCAAGCAAGGATGTTAAAGCGTAGTCAAAGCTTATTTTACGACTAGACCCACAAAGTTACGTCTATGTCCAAGAATGCAAGACAGCTAAAGAAGTATGGGATAGTTTACAGAGAGCTTTCGATGATAATGGCCTGACCAGAAGAGTCGGATTACATAAGGATTTAATCAACACCACTTTGGAGTCAAGTAACAGTGTTGAAGATTATGAAATCAAGATTATGAACACAGCTCACAAGCTGCGGAATATTGGTTTTGAGATTAATGACGAGTGGCTTGGCACTCTCATGTTGGCCGGGCTACCTGAGGAATATAAGCCCATGATCATGGGGCTAGAGAGTTCTAGAATTAAAATAAGTGCTGACTCAGTGAAAACTAAACTTATACAGGAGATTAGTCTTTCAAAGTCAACTGCCTTGTATTCAAGTACAAAGAAAACTTTCAGTAACACTCAGCAGGGGAGACAGAAAGGTCCTAGGTGTTTCAAATGCAACCGAAAGGGGCATTTTGTAAGTAACTGTAAGCAGAAACCAATGGAAAGTGAAGATGATAAAAGTGTCAGTTTTATAGCAGCTTTCTCAGCAACTGAGAAAGACAGCAGTAGTGATAAATGGTATATAGACTCGGGTGCATCCATGCACATGACAAGCAGGATTGATTGGATGTACAATGTCACAGAACCAACGTTCAAGAATATTACAGTAGCCAACAGAGAACCGTTACCTGTGAAAGGAGTTGGTTGTGTGGACATTCAAGTAAATGGAAAGGATAAAATACAAGTAAAAAATGTTTTATTTGTGCCTGGGCTAGCTGCAAATTTACTTTCAGTTCGTACAATTGTGAAGAATGGTTTTAAAGTTGCATTCAATAACCAGGGATGTATAGTACAAAATGGCATAATAGTCAACCTTCGCACCGATAATGGTAAAGAATACTGCAACTATAATTTTGAAAAGTTTTTGTCTAACCATGGTATAATTCATCAAACCTCTACTCAGAATACCAGCGACCGTCACGCGCACCTGCCGTTGCGGTCATATGCTGAGCGGAGACCATTTTGGCTCCAAAATTTTAGTTAAATATGTATTTTAAGTTTAATATTGTTATTATTTTAAGTTCATTTTGTTATATTTTATCTTGTAGTTTAAGTTCATTTTATATAATAATGTGTTGTACATAATTTTTGGTGCCAAATAAACGTTTTTCTATTTCTATTTCTATATTTCTACTCCCTATACTCCTCAGCACAACGGTTTGGCCGAAAGGATGAATAAGACTTTAGTAGAACGAGCGAGATGCATGCTGTTCTATGCTAACCTGGAGAAGCAGTATTGGGCTGAAGCATTAGCAACTGCAGCATATGTTGTAAACTGCTCTCCGACAAAGTCTTTAGAAGGTAAAACCCCCTATGAATTATGGAAAGGTAAGAAACCAGATTTGTCACATATGAAAATATTTGGCACTGTAGCAATGATGCATATCCCAAAAGAAAAACGACAAAAATGGGATAAAAATTCAACAAAAATGATATTTGTGGGTTATTGTAAAGCATCAAAGGGATATCGCCTGATGGACCCTAAAACACACAAAGTAGTAAAGAGTAGAGATGTTATTTTTATGGAAAATTATAATGAGAATATTTCGGCTACTAGAAGTTGTTTCAGAACTATTTGGTTATCCTACAAGAAGCCAAGTACTACAAATAATAATCTTGCTACTCAGGAAAAAAAATTGTGAGTGAATTCTTGTATTATTAGCAGCTCATAGTAAGCTGATTATGGAAGCTCGATTCATGCTAAATACCTTCCTATAACAATTCTTTATGATAATTGTGCAAAACCTGAAAGAATCGAAAGAACCGAAAGAACCGGTTCTTGAAGTTTCTGGAACCGGTTCTTAAGCTGACGAAAAAAACCGGTTTTTCCCGGTTCTTTCGGTTCCGGGTAGAACCGGTTGCAATCCCTAGTACCTAGTCGATTTTGGAAGCAGGAATGATAATAGGCTATTTGACAATGTGAAAAATAAAATCAAGCATAAAGTGACAATTAGGTTACATTAGGTACAGTCAACCGGCGTATAAATTAAGAAGAGTTTAAAAATGGATATTTATTAACATTATGTAGTTAAAAATAATAATTTATTTATTTATAAATTAGTAAATAAAAATCACGTCACGTGCCTCACGTCCTCGTTTACCTCCTTGCGCCTACTTGTGATTTTATGCTTTCGTATCTGTTTTAATAGCATTTTCCTATTTATCCATTGTTATTGTGATTTATTTGCAAAATTACACAAATTCGGTGAAGTACTTTTACTATGGAAAACGATTTCGTAAAAGCAAACAGCAGAAACCTGCCCCAAGTAGACGAAATCATGGTCGGCTTATTTTTCGAAAATAATTCCGATAAAAAATGTGAAAACAACAAAGTAAGTATAATAATCACTTTAGTGGTAACTTATACATCATAACAGAACTAACAGACGTTCATCTATCCTCCCCCCCCCCCCCCCCCCGGCCGGTACCGCCGCGCAACCGCTATGTCCCTGCATTTTAAATCTGTAATATCTTCGAAAATATTCATTTACATTACATGATGTAAAGGGCCATATTGATCTATATTACATGCACAATTTATTTAAGGTACGTTATTGGATAAGGATTATCCTTTCAATCCCCGCCCCGAGTCTGAGAATCTGACATTTCTAAGTGGAGCTCTATCATCCTTGAAATTGAGTTTAAAGTCCATTGGGAGAGCGCGGCACCCGGGTGCCGCTCGGGGTTTGACGGAATGGCCGCGTAAAAAATTATAAAAAGAAAAAGCGGCACTCGGGTGCCGCTTCGGGATTGAGGGGTTAATACTGTATTGCTTAAAATCACTTTTTCGTAAATAAGCTATTATTTTATCGTAATAAGTAAAGGAAAATGATTGTTGTGGGGTATCCCTAAGAGATAGACATATACCATCGCGGACTTTTTTGTAAAACTTTTTAAGGTGTACAAAACTGTAGTACATTATTTTGATCTATCTCGTAGGGTTTAGCCAGCGTTTGCAATGTAAGCGCAAAAAATGTGTTAATTTACGACCTCACATAAGAAACCTCTAAAATTATCAGTGTTTCTCTACTATATTATGCATGTTTTATACATATAAACTTTCCTCTTGAATCACTCTATCCATTAAAAAAAACCGCATCAAAATCCGTAGCGTAGTTTTAAAGATCTAAGCATACATAGGGACAGACAGACAGGAAGCGACTTTGTGTTTTATACTATGTAGTGATTTTTATAATCGAATCGAGAATCGAGACGAAGTGGGCGTGTCCCTACTTCTCATCACTAAATCGCGCTCGTTACGTCACAGTAGGTACAAAAAATATGGCACGGTCGGTTCTCATACAAATTGATGTACTTGCGGTCTCTAGTCCAATAGATCTCTGTGCGTACCGTACTACATACACACTTCGGCAGCACCTTTAAGTTTATGTTCATTATAGGCCGAGGTTATACTGAGCCCATCATTAGTTCTGGCGTTTCAAAATTTTCACATAAAAACATGGTCACTGTACGTCTGTACTATTCATTCAGTAATGGGCGATTATCTGACAGCCCGTTTTGTTAGTTCTCAATAGATGGCGCCAATCCACCTATGCACATTTTGTTTATGTCAGATGTCATTTTCATTCCCGAAAAAATTACCTACAATTAAGGGAATTGTTAATAAAAAACACAAAGAAAGCCATACATTATGAAGAATAATGAGTAAAGATTATGGCTCCTAGAGTCCTAAATACAAAACCAGAGGTAACAATAGATGTACATACTTCGTTCAACGCCATCTAGTGAAGCTAACAGAACTGTTAATCGTTTTAAATCAATTCATATCATCCGCGATATCTATAAACACGTGATTCTAACCACCACTCATTGCTAAAAAAACACTACCAGTATTTAGTTTAATTAACGCTATCATAAAAGTCGTTTTTTCGTGACTATAGGTCACTATTATTTTTATAACAAACACTGTGCGATTCTTCGCACTAATAAGAATAAGCCGTACCTAAAGTATAACATAAAAACGATTGTTCATTTAATACTTTTCTCTTATATTTCCGGCTTCGCATATAAACTTTGAAATGTTCCTTTCCAGGGAACAGAAGAAGATCCATGTATATCGAAGAGCCGATCTACGCTCCACATCCAGTTCTGTATGAACCAGTGTACGGGCACATACCACCGCCCCCTGGTTACATGGCTCCCCCTCCAAGGTCCCGCATGTCTTTACCTCACCATCCTGATTATGTCATGGCCAGCCTCGGTTACGGTGGCAAACAAAGAAGACATTCCAGGTAAGAATTCAACGTCAGGCATTAGTGATTAGAGGTGTTACCAGGGGTGGTTGTTAGGTCTGACGTAATGTTGACATAACTATGGGCACATGACGGACACCATCACGTAATTATAATGGACATTTGAAGGTACGCTCAAAAGTAAAAAAAAATCTATTGTGTGGTTAGCTGTTAAACCACACTCTTTGTAAATAGTTTCTTCAAATGTTGCGTCTATTCCAATTCTGCCTACTAATTGCTAATGTATGTCCATTCAGAGCAAAGATCATGATTGAAAAATTATAAAATAAATAATAGCTATTATAAAAAAAGTTTCAATACTTGTGTTGCCTGAAGACTCCAAACAGTAATTAAATCGAATGATAGTTAGTTATAGAACATTTTTTTTTGGCCTAAACATTAAAACATTCTTCATAGTGCTGCTAAAACATTCGCGGTATTTATGTCATTGTTACTTACTTACTTAAAATAAAAATTTTACTAGCCACAATTCAACCTTCAGGAATATCACGTGAAGGCCGATATTGCATTGTATGCAATTATAATAAACCACTATCGTAATATGGTAACGATCGTTAAGTTTTAAATGTACCGAGTCACATACTCGTTCGTGACGGTGTTACAAATAAAATTGCCTATTAACAAATCCTTATGGAGCCTGGAGTGGAAGATATGTGGATAAAAACAAACATTTCATGTCGCTCGATTGTTTTTGTACAGTAAACAGCATATAAATACCTTTAGTACTTAATATCAAAAAGTCTAAATTGAAGTAGAACTCTATGCGGTGGACAGATACTGAAAAGGGGTTGTAGAAATTTGACAGATTGGGGTAGGTTGATATGCTGCTGACGTTACATTAATCAAGCAAATAACATTATCATCAACGTATGATTATTGCGATTAAATATCAGGAAGACATCGGCTCAACATTTGCAAAAATCAAAGAAATTTACCGCGCCCTCAGTTTTAGTACCTACGCAGACGACGCAGATGCGTGTCAGAAAATAAGCCACTATTCTACTATTTTTTTTTTTTTTATTTTTTTTTAATGGACTATCCCGCGCCTGTTTGCGGCGCGATGATTCTGCCAATGTCAAGTAATTATGGAAGTTTCTTCTTGCGTTAAAACATTGGTGTTAAGATGTTTTAACGCTTCATGGAAACACTGGAGGATACTCTCAAGGTCACGGGGGAATGGACGCCATTGCGGTAAGAGCGTCTCATCTTCCGATGAGACACACTACACGCAATACCCGTCCATTCAGTCAATTTGTTTCAATTTTCTTATTTATGACACTTCGTTACACTTTACTGAATGAAAATCACACCACTTTTCAACACTAAACTGCACTAGATCACAAATAAAAAGATTTAAAACTAAAAGACGCGTGGACCCATCGCCTACCCTCCAAGTGAATCCACTATTCTACTATGTTTTTAAGTAAACTACAACGTAGCTATAAGACAGATTATCATCATAACTTATCTGTCAGTGGTCAAACTATTTTTAACGCGATTGGAATACCTCTAATTTGATAAGAAAAGAACATACCTAGTGCATCGTCGATCCCAAAAGTTATCTAGGCCAGAAAATTACATTCTCAAGTAAATGACCTTGATGATAAGATCTGATATACCTAATCACTATTACGAAGTTTAGGAAACCTCAAAAATATAAGGTACGCTGCAAATGGTCGTAATAACGAGGTTAAAACGCGTAAACCATCGTTACGCATCGTAGCCACAACACCCGTCGACGACAACATGCCGGCATTACCGCACTAATGAGACGAATAATAATAGATATCACGCACGGAAAACGCAGTGGATACGATTTCTACACCGTCATTTTGTAATAACTAGTAATCTTTTATTTCTGTGGATTACCAGCGACGATGACCCTGGGTTAATTTGGTTCCGTCACACTCCTAGGCGCTAGTCTGGTCTTAAAAGTCAGATGTATATGAAAAAATGAAGTGACCGAAACATACGTTTGTCAGGTGTAGCGTACAATAACGAGGTAATTTATTTGATTTTGGTCATTTTGGTACCAGGATTTCTTCTGAAAATGTCGTCTTACATGCGTTCCGAAACATGGAGAAAATTCGGTGTTGATTTTACGGGAATATAAACGCATGCTTGTTTTTTAATATATGCCGTAGTAGGTACATATGTTTTTTTATTACTGATATAAAATCAATCAAATTATAATGATACTTGATTGAATTGACGTTAATATAAAAGCTCATAGGATGTCCTAATAATTCCTTAAGTTCAAGATCGTCTGCCGCAGAAAATTTTAACAAGTTTGTTTTAGTAAATTCAATGGACTCAATTAATTTCACTTTTCTATTTCGCACACTAATCAACAATTTAAGTAGGTTCTTAGTTTACGTATGTGCAATTTGCCTCATGATGTGTGGCCGGCCTCACTTTTATAGTAAATAACGTTCTCGTGAAACAACAAGTTACCAAGCAAATGGAATGTTACGGTCGGGTAAAATCGGCAACCAAATTAGGAATTACCTACATCTTTATAATGCAAGTCGAATCTTTATTTTTTCAAGTCGTAGGTACGTTAGTTAGTACTTACTATTAGGTATATTTTGTGTCGAAGGCAAGTCGAATTGTACTTTGAAAACGAGCCTTTGGGAGACAATGAAAACAACGACTTAAAAATAGAAATAAGAAACCATGTCGGATTTTAAAATATGCATCAGAACGTAAAATAAAAATAAGCAACTAGCTTTTAGATACATTTTGTGTTACAAAGCCTCGGTGATTTGGCTTCAGCCTTTCCGCTCATAATTTGCTGGTAGGTATTGTTCAAACTCGCTCAATAGAGAAACTATGCGTTATGTTTCCACTTTCCATAAATGGGACACTTACTTAGGTGGTAAGTAATTGAGACGTGAGCGGTGTTATATCATTTCGCATTTTATTACAAGCAGTTTGTTTCTTTAATCTAACTATCATGAAAATGTTATTATCACACTTTTTGGTATATGTACGAGTAAAAGCATGTTATGCAAAAGTACCAAACGAGGAAATTGTAGCTATTGTGTTTTATGGTTATGTAGTTTACTTAAAAATAAAAACATTTTCTACCTAACGACCAATTAGAAGAGCTTTGGTTAGCTAATGATTTCAAATATTCAACGCAGCTTAAAACGTTTCGAATAAATTATGAAATGTCTATATAGCCTACGAAACGATGAAGGCCTTATCAGTGTCAAAGCTTTGGAACCGTTGCTCAGGAAAATTAAAAACGTAGGAACATAAGTACCTTTAATGAATGAAATATAGAACACTACTCTAACTACGGAAAGTATCAATCGTGTTATTAAGCAAGTAAAAGTAAACGATTACGGCAAAAACAACACGAAAAGAAACGACAATAGATAACCACGCTGCTACCGGTAATACGTCTTATAACTTTTCCGCCCCCATTTGTAAAGCTAAAATCACGCCTGCAAGATAATCTCGAATGTTCGTCAGACTTCACGTTTTCTTTACAAAAAGATTCTTCGCCTTAAGTGAGGAACGTTATTTGTATTATAATAACCGTCTTCGTGTGAACGTGCACCAGTTTTTTGCTTCCTATAAATGAAAGTTCCACCTGTGAGAATCCAGCCTCTGTTTAGAGAAACTCGGTAACATTGACCTCGGGGTTGACCGTTGCGTCAATGTAAGCAAACATCGCATAATCATTTGAGGTCGGCCAATCTAGAGATGGCAGTCGATGTCATATTAAATCATCATTTTCTAAATTAATTCGAATAAATTAAATACTGCTTCGATGTCGGAAGTCAATTTTTTGATAGGCTTAAAAAATGCTAAATTTCGCTGAATCATAAATGCTGAATAGATAAAAGCTTCATTAACTTCGTTTCGTGTTTGAAATAGTAATTTGCCAAAATAACACTAATTTATCAAGGCAAATTATTTCAAATCTTTGGATTGATTTATTACATAACAAATTAAATTCATGGAAAAATTTCAAGCAAATCAGAAATCTAAGAAAGCAACCAAGAACCTTCTGCATAAGAAATGCACTTCATTTAGGTACAAGAAAATAATAAATTCTTTTAATTAATGAGATAATGAGGTCTTTAACAGGGGTCGGAGTTCAAAGCAGAGACAAGTAATTTACATGCCGTAAAATTTTATCGGTCTGTGATTCGAACGAGCCTTAATTTATCAACAACATGGAACAGTTTACAACTGCATGACGTTATAAAACGGAGAAAGCTCGTGAATACGGAACTAAATTAAGAATGCAGTTTAGTGAAATGCATTGAACGGTGGTTGATTTTGTTCATTTAACAAGGAACATAAATTCACCGGTTACTATAGCACTATATACGCACTTACTCTTGACTGAATATTTTATGATAGATACCTACGTATTCAAACCCGTTGTTGCTTTACTTGTAAACCTAATTTACCCATAATGCTTGTGTACAATACAATTACTTGGTAACACGCCGCTTTCTAGGCACGAATTACGTGAACGCGACTTTGTGTAGTAAATTTAGCGAATAACTAGAAAGCCAGTCAAGCCATACACGTCGGGGCATGTTTAAAAACCGTCATAAATCTGGCATATATGAATTAGTGCGAAGCGGAGTGTATAGGAAATCAGTTGATTATCTAATCCGTACTATTCCGCCGTGATCGTCTATTGACACGGATGAAAGATTGCACAATGGTGCAAGATTTTATGGAAGATGACGAGGTATCATCAAGAAATTAAAACACTTAAGTGTTTTTGGAACAAACATTTGCAAGTCACTAAACGTAATTCGTACTATAGTAAAGTAGGACAACGGACGAATAATTAGATGTCGAGAAGATGAATAATTGAGATAGAGTTTTAATTTATGTAACCATAAATAACAAGCGGAATTATGTTTTTAATTGTTTCGCATATTTCGTCATAATATGAACACGTCATTATAGGAACTATTAGAAGTTGGGGGATAGATAAGGTTTATTAGATTAACAGTTCTGTCCTTGACCCTATTGTAATATAAGTAGTATGAGATCCCACTGCTCGATTTTGCAGGTATCTGTTTTTTTGATACAACTAATTTTAAATGAATGTTAAGGAAGTATGCAATGGATTAGGGATAGGTTGCCTATAAAAAAATTAGCCGCAAGTAAAAAAATTTTTTTTGCTATACCTAATTAATTCGCTAATAGTAACTTGTAACTATATGTTTTTTAATGAAATTTACGACATTTGAAAGATAATAATGTCACAAATTGAAAAAATAATGGTTGCCAGCTCTCAGTCAGCCGCAAGTTAGGGTTGCCAGCTGTATCAGTGTTAATTGTTTATTTCAATTTGTGACATTTTTTTTAAATTTGTGACAATATTATCTTTCAAATGTCGTAAAATTCATTAAAAATCATATACATTATCAGTTACAAGTTATACCTATTAGCGAATTAGTTATATCAATTTTTTTTTATTTGTGGCTATTTTTTATTGGCAACCTATCCCTAATCTATTGCATACTTCCTTAACATTCATTTAAAATTTGTTGTATTAAAAAAACAGATACCAGCAGAATCGAGCAGGTGGGATCTTAGACTAATTAGCAGACGATATTATTGCCTTTTTACCGATGAAGTTTTTCGCACAGTGTACAGGTTTTGCACCACCTGTCTCATCAACTCTACCTACTTATAATTTAATTCTGACATTTTTTATTGTAACTATTTGTATCAGCCTATTAATTTCCCATTAAAGACCTCTATCCAAAGGTATAATATTGTTAGGTATTGAAGTACTGTTAACTATAAATATTGTTATATTCTGTGGTATTGGATTAATCACCACACCTGCCAAATGCGGATTGGTAATCACAAACCCCTACTGCATCTGAAAAAAAACCGACACTAATTTTTGCTCAACCCGGGAACTGAATCCTGGACTCTGCGTTTACCACCAACCAAACAACGATATAGATAATAATTTCTTGCCTTTGCCTTGTGAATGAAATGTAGGTATGTATGTATATAATTTATATTGTTTTAATATTCCTTTGTTATTCTAAAGGTTGACAGACGCGTACGAGCACTTCGCGTATGAGAGCCTGTCTCCGGAATACGAAGATTGGGCGCGGCCTCTTCCTAAGGCTGCTCCTGACAACTTCCATCTCTCCAGATATGGACACCTTCAAATCGACTACTCTTGCAGTTGGAATTCTCTCGACAGACTTATTCGTAACCAATGATTGGCAGGTATTTGTAATGTTGCATTGGACAAAGGTTTTATTTTTTTCAAAATTAAAATCGGCCAGTTTTAACGCTGTTAGATAAGTTCCTCGTATGTACCTGTCGGATATCAATGATACTGCCTATTTTGATCAATTTAAAAAAGAAAATGACGCATCCTGCATCATTGATTTCTGGCAGGTATGACAAGGAACTTATCTGACGACAGCAGTGAAACTAGACCATAAAATATTTCACTTAATATCCTACTTTCCTACCTTAAACTCGTAAGTAGGCTTAACTTTTTAAATTGTTTGTTTAGGTAGTTGAAATGTCCAAATAAATCATTATAAATATAATATATTATGATAGAATGATATTATTATTGTAAATAAGATAATAGTCTGATTCTGTAAGTAACTTCTAGAACTAGAAGATATGTATAATATTGTAGCTGAACAAACTTTAATTAATCATTGTTAATTGGAGCTATCCCTCTAGCTGTCGTTAAAAATGTATATAAATGTTAGTATTAAGTGGTATCTACTTCCTTCACTGTTGTTAAATATATTAAAAGAATTAAAAGAGACCAAAGATAATAAACTACGCCTTGTTATTTCTTCGTCTTACCGTCCATCCAAAACGCATTTCCTTAGAAGCGTTTTTGTTAGGTAAAAACTTAGTAAAAATTAAAATGTATAATGGAATTTTAAAGCAGACAGGAAAATGTTAATAAAGTATGTAAAGTGTAAGAGATTGTGTAAACAAACGCATACTTTTTGCTAATTAGGTGTACGTAGCCGTACAGTAAAGTTAAAAATATGAGGTAATAATAAAGTCGTAACACTCGTAATTTCAAAGTGTTTATTAAGGCCAATGTACTAGAAGCATTTTCAATGAAAAAATACGTAATATGATTACTGAACATAAGGTCCTACAATTAAACAAGAAGTGGCATCGAAACATTTTCAAAGTCAATAGAAACCTAATTTTTATGGCCGAAATGTCTAAAGGCAACATTGATCAATTAAATATCTGTGTGTAGTTTTAAGCTTCGAACAGATTTAATTATATTTTGTTTATTAGGAAATAATAAAAAATAATAATTCAGATGGTTAATCCCGCTTGTTTTATCTAGCAATTTATTCAAGCACGAATAGCACGATGTAGGTTCAGCAGCACAATCTTCTTTCTTGGTAGAACGATCCATCGTTTTACAGTGGCTAAGATTTCTATTTATTATCTTATGGTGTGGTTAGCTTTCAACATTCCGTATTATCGAGAGTTGTTATGCTTTAAGTCATAATAATCATCTATACTTTCACTGCTACTAATATTGCTTGCGCATTTTCCTTTAAGTATAGATATTTTAACATAGGGACGTTTTACTTACATTGTGACTAAAAACCGTGTATAATGTCGTGTCGTGACTAAAAATGTAGATAGTATCAAAGAAAGTAACATAACTCCATGTTGCAATTACTGACGGTGTACTTTGTTGTATGAAACGTTTCAGTTTCTTAGATATTGTCACAAGAGCCATCCATGTAACTACTTACATTTATATGTTACAATATTTTTCATTGAAGATTAAGGAAAATGTTCATTTAGTAAATTCTTATAGAAGGACGAACTGCTGAATTTGTAGGTACATAATATTTTATTAATAGAAAAAGAAAAAAGTTAGAATACCTAAGTTTCGTAGATCAAGTTATATTTTCTTGACTTAATTAGGTACCTATAGGTATCCTATTTTATGTAATGTGATTTTCAAAACTAGCATAGCACAACGAAGAAATTTTATAAATTTGCCGAATGCAATATAAATATAGAAACAATATTTCTCACGAGCTAAATGCTACGCCATTTAGAACTTACTTTTATTTCACGAGGAAGCGGAGATGTTTCTTCGTGCATCAACAGTTTTTACACAAACGTCTGAGTGAGTTGCGGAAGAGATCTCGCATTTTAACCGTAAGTAAAACATCTGCCTGACCCTGCTGCATGCGGTCGTTAGTCTGAAGTTTTGCAGCATTTATTGCCGGCGCAACAGCTCCTACATGTTTGCGTAATGGAACACATTTTATAGACTCGTGAAATTACAGTTTGAACTGTCATAATATAAATAGGTAATGCCCAACCGCCGGAACCACCGCAAACTGTTTCAATTGTACCATGTAATGGAATCTGATTAAGAATACATCGCAAAGGCGCATTTGTTAAAGGCGTTTTCAATTAATAGAGACTAGAGAGACATAAAACAATAGGTACCTACCTACACACAGGTTTCTATTTTCTTTAAAAATACAATATTTATTCAAATGTAAGTCGTATTCAATAATGTTTACGACAAGCCTGAAAAAACTTACGAGTTTAACATTTTATTAATGATAAAATCAGAAAAAAAAATCACTCGTGATGTTCCCAATTGTAAAGAAGTGCTCGATGCTTTTTACACCAATTGCAAGCATTAAAAACTTGTTCGTGGGTATCACAACCGTTGAGCAGTTCTTTGGCATATGATGAACAGAGAGGAGATTGGACAGGTGACGACCAACCGTCAAATTTGGAGAGGTAACCAAAGAAGAAGAAAGTCGACTATTTAATAGGTACTGCATGCATAAAGTTTTAATAAAATATGGTTAGTATGTAAGTACACATTCCTTTAGCATCTAAGCTTCTAATTTATTTAGGAGCATTTTAATATTTAGGCCCTAATAGGATCATGATCCTATTAGTTCCTACATATTACTTCACCTGTAAACATTCGTGCACATAATTACACTAAATCATTAACCAAATTAATTTAATCTATTCACGCTTCAAGGGATGTACTTGCACGTTCAGACGTTCTAATCTGGGTCATAATGTAACTTATGAATAGTAATGTTATAAGTATTTTCAAAACCGCATTCTTATTCAGAAACATCATAATAATATTAGATAAAGCAGCCTTAGATAGGCCGGAAATAGATAAGAGTTAATTACTTTTTCGTATATAATGATTGTAACACTTTGTTTTCTTGCGGTAGAAAATCCTCAATTTTTTTATGTCATTGATATGTTGCCACGTTTGATTGCTATGATTTTTTTTAAATGAACTTAAAAGATAATATACAATTCGTAGCTATTTTAATACTTCTCAATTAAGGAATCGAATATAAATTTAATTATAGACACTATCGGAATCAATCACAGACACAACAAAATATAGAAATATTTTATTATTTTTAAAATAGAATGTAATCAATCATGCTACTATGAAATACCAATTATTCAAAATGGTTTTCTTGCTCTTAACATACTGTTATTGATAAGTAACTAAAAATCTTGGAAATCTTTCTCGTTATAAAGCTTCCGTTTCTTCGTTATATTGAACTGTCCTTTTTTCTCGGGTGCTTTCGATGTGTTATTGGACGTTTTATTGCCGTAATACATTACTTGCAGTGTCGGTTGTTTGGGAGTCTTTACCTGGCTGGCTGGTGTAAACTTTGCTTTTCCCTCAAAAGTGGGAACAAAGTCAGAAGAACAAGGTTCAGGAAAAGGGTCCCTATTAACAGAATACGGCCTCTCCACTTGGCTATCGTATTGAGGATAAGAACTCTGCGCCAAATATTGCTTGAATTGATTCTGCTTTAGTTTCTCTTCAAGTTCCTCTAATCGCTGCAAAACATTTTAAAGTAGAGTGAAAGTGGAATGTTTAATAATGGACTGTAATTAAAACTTGAGCAGAGATCTCATTAATGCTCTCATGTATTGTGTTTAGCCGTTCATTCTAGTAACTATAGGTTGGGAATACGTAATTGTAACATTGGGAATTCACGGTTTTTTTAGGTGAGTGCGTAATTGTGAGAAATTTCCAGTTCTTTGCATGATTAGGTGCTTAGTTCTACATCAATAGTATGTGTTTTGTCCATCGTCGCTAATGCGAGTGGAAACCTCATTTGTATATCTAGGTACTTATTCACGTTTATGCATGTTTTAGAGAGTAGTCATGCGAAAACAATAACATTTTGTAACGGTCGTCAGTATAATCCCACACGACTGGATATTTGTTTTTTACTTTATTTCAACTAAACATTGGCTATTATAAAAAGAAGGCTTGGATTTACATAATACTTCGTTGAGGTAAGTGTGCATTCACCTATGTAATTATTTCGACCTATACCTAGGTAGTTAGTAACTACTTAATTACAGGGTCCTTCACGCAGACGTGTTTTACGTATCGTTCGTTTATTTTTTTTTTACGGCCAAGGGTCTCTAGGTAGGGTAGCTAAGGTAAATGCATATCTTACGCTCTCTACTGACCATCGGATCTTTTTCTCTACTACTTCATAGTAGGTATTAACAAAGAAAATAAAGTTTTTTTTCTCGATGGGGCGTACAGCACTTTGTCCTATGATGTTATTGGTGTTGCATTAATCAACTTTACCACAGATAATTTTCTTATATGAAAAAATCATAAACAAAAAGGATATTTTTTGGAGTTCAAAACATGTACATTTCTAAATACTGGCTTTTATGACATTAGGTACCGAGTATTCGTGGATGTGCTGGATATATATATATTACCTATTCGGCACCATAACAGTAAATTTAATTATTTTACCCACGAGGAATATGAACAGAAACTAATTTTTCTCTTAAAAAAGCGGGGATCACGTACCCGTCTGTAGGCGTCTATATTGGATTCTGTCCTCGCTGCCTGTCGAGCCAGTTGTTCTTGTAATTGTGCGACCTGCGCAGCTCCTCGTTGGATCTTCTCCTCGTATTCCAAGACTACTACATTCATCTGCAGAGGGGCAAACGGTTTATATTGTGCCACTAGTAAGCCTTACTAAGTAGTATAGGGAAGTTCGTTATTGAAAATCCATTTGGGCTAACCTCTACAATGTATTGGACTTTGAGAGCTCTACCATTGACGAGTGAAATTCACCGACTCTATGATTGAATTTCACTGTATTTTAAAAAAGGACTGAAACTCAATTACAAAAGAATACTATTTTGAATCAATTGAAGAAGAACACCTACGCGAAACAAATTCTTTTTTTTTCATTCAGGGAATGCCTAAAGCGCCGTCCGTCACCCTTCTTCGAGGACGAAGGGTGGTGGACTCTTTTTAGTTCCGGCCTGTAGAAGGGTCTACGGGGTGAACGACGGAACAGGTTACGTTTAAATAATGCCAATGAAGTTTTCTAATTAATTTTATATGATTGGAAGATGATCTAAAGATTACATAAAACACGGCATATAAAAAGTACTAGTATCTAACTAAACAAGTCAATTAGGACTTGTTAGCACCCGCTAGGGTTAATTGTGTCACATAATAGACCCACCACACATGAGTTAACAAATAACACAGAAACGTAAGCATACATAATGTAGAAGCCTTTAATTTCTGTGTGTTACTACAACATGGCCTATTTAACATATAAGTATACCATTTTAGACAGGTCTGTCGCGTCTCTTACTCATTCATGCTTAAACGACACGCCTTATTAGCACATAATAGGTTACTAACTACTTAATAACTTAACTGTTAGTTGCTCAACATTGGGTGGTCTTGGAGTGTTCAAAATTAATATTAATGATAGCTACCTACATACGTGGTTAGTCACAGGAGTCTCAACTTGCGTAATCATAAACAACAATCAAATTGTTTAATGTTGAACCAACGAAGGATGAATGTATTGAAATATACTTCAAACAACTAAACCTTAACTAGGTACATAAATAGGTAAGTAGATAAAATGTATCTATGTAACAGTAAAATAAATAGTTTTGGGAACCGAATAACCAAATTGCTTAAAACCACTGCAGTAGCAAACCTCAGAGCACTTTTTGATAAGTATTAAAAGGACTCGTATATATTATATTATTGGCTAACGAAGTCAAGTCTCCACATTAGTCCACATTTAGGTATAGCACGTATGAATGACTACTTTCAAATCATCATCATCATCATCATCAGCCTATATACGTTCCCACTGCTGGGACACAGGCCTTATCTCAATTGTGAGATAGTGTGGGCCATACTCCACCACGCTGGCCTAGTGCGGGTTGGTGGGTTGGTGTACTTTCAAATATAAATTATAAACCATAATTAGTGTTTTAGTTATTACATATGTATATATTTTACCTTTTCTCTGTGCTCCGTCTCTATGTCTGTTATTTTACTCCTCAGCTCTTCTATGACGCAAGTGAATTGCGCTATTTGGGTGTCTGACTCATTTTGAACCTGTTGAACTGCACCAAGACATAAGAGTAATAAAACATAATAATAATAGTAAAAAAGAACGTACAGGAGTTACGGTCAAAGTTAGGAAGAAGAAAGCCAGTTAGTAGACCACCAATGACATCGCTTCTGTGGATTGAATAAATACCTATTCAATCCACAGGAGCAACCTTGCCGAGAGATATTCGTGATGAAATTGGAGGACACGGCGCAACACACCCTCTCGGATTGCCTCGCGAAACAAAAAAAACAAAAAATTGGCCCTTCTGATGCTTACGCGGTTACTACTAAAACTTTAAACGGATTAAACTCGCGATATCCTATTAAAGATACATTTTTAAATTTAAACCCGACGTTTCGACTAGGTACTTTACAGCAGTCGTGATCACGGAGTGACTCAGGTGTTTTGCGTCAAAATGTAGAATATATCAAGAGTTTTATCCGTTTAAAGTTGTTTTATTTAATAAACAACAACTTGTTTTTTCTATTCCGTGGATTGCCCTGTCTCCTGTCTGGGAGGACGAGGACGCGCTGTGCCCTCCGCGCGGTTGTCGGCCCGGGACCTTTCGCTCACGAGCGTGATAATAGTAAATAGCCATGTTGGACAGTAAAAGGTCCTGGGAGGCAGTCGCCTCCATCTGTGTCGGCGAGTATTCAAACGCTCCCTTCCATTAATGTGGATCTGACATAAATTTTCTTAGGTAGGTATCACATTCATTTCAAAATGATTTTTGAAGTGCTTTTCAATGAAATAAATATAGTGAAGTGGCTGGATATCTACTAAAATACTCACTCTTGTTTGACTCAGATTATGGATATTCAAAAATTTTTTTTGAGAATATTCATTCGAACATATTACTACGAACTAAAATTAGAACAAAGTTGGATGTTATGACTGACACCTCCATACAAAACCAATTAAGAAAAAGAAAAGCTTATTAAATCTGATGTACACATTTCATGCAATCGTTCCAACCCGCTAAGCACTGAGATACCAGCTAATTGCCAGTAGCTGGTATCTCAGAAAGTATACATTTCAAGTCTAGAACAATTTTATTATCTAGATTCTAGCGTCACATAGAAATCAGGCCTAGGTGATTACTATTTTTTTATAAACTGTTCACTATAGGAGAGCTTAATAAGTATCATAGACAAAATATCTCCTTCCAAAATTGAATAAATTAAATAAGATAAATATCTAATTTAATTTAACCTTACATATGTAGGTACTTTATTTTCGTTTAGAAACATTGAAAGTACTTTTCTTTCTTTCTTTCGGAATATATTTCTAATAAATTATTTATTTAAAATAGATCTAACAAACTATAGGCGAATCACAATACTTGTTTATAATAATATTAGTTAACGTCAAACTATAATAAGTAAGTAGGTATAAACGTAATATTTGTTCTTGTTAAATTATACACTTCGTACAATTTGTCAACGAATGAATGAATTATCAAGGTATGATCCCGATGATTTTATTACAGACTTAGATGTAATGATCAACAAAAAACTAATTTTGTATGAAGATGTCAATATGTATAAAATCTTTGAGTAATGCATAGGTAGTCGTACAAATATAAATAAATGGCTGTTTTTGCCCAATCCAATCATGGTCCAAGAGTTACTCGGAAAACACCGGATTAAAGCAATCATAAAATGACGGTATATTATTAACAGTAATCAAATAGCTTATTTTCTTATAAAAAAATTGTTTTGAAGCTGGTTGTAGCATGTCTAGCCCAAAACGATCTTTTTATGAGCACAAAGTGCTTCTTAGAACACTTTTGTTTAATTATATAAGCAAGGGTTTGTTTGTTTATAATGTAAGCCGCGAGTTTTTGGAATCCGTTCATTGTTTTGAATACTACAAAATAAGATACCTATAATAGTTAAGACTTTTGACAACCCAAAAAACTTAAATAGACTAAAATATCTGTAACCTACCATAATATCTGTAAGTTACATTAATAAGCCCAATCATTTACTTACATCACTTATGCTTTAAGTTATGTTTAATGATGACGAATAAATTGTCTTCATTCATATTTTGTTTTTGATATCAATGTGTGACTACGAGTAGAAGAACTGATCTGAACTCATAGCTATATTTATTTTATATTATAATTTATATTAATTATAAATAATTAGAATTCTGCTCACTAACTTACCTTTTTTGTCACAAGCCAATTGTAATTCTTCTATTTGCTTCTCGTAAGTACTTTTTAGCTCAGTAATGTTTTCGTTCCGTTGTAGAGAAATTATCTCTTTTTCCTTTGATAAAAAAGGAATTTATCGAAAATTATCTGTTAAATTGATTAGGTCCTAATATTTTTAAATCTACTTTGGTCTGAGGCGGTTTCTGCTTCAATTTTAATTTATTAACATTTAATTTATAAAGACTAGGCTTTGGCCCGCGGTTTCACCCGCGCGTAATTTCTTTTTCCAAATATTCCCCCCTTTCCTCCCACTTTTCCGGGATCAAAAGTACCCTATGTCAACCGGGGATAGTGTAGCTTTCCAACAGTGAATTATTATTCAAATCGATTCACTCCGGTAGTTTCGGAGCCTATTCAATACAAACAAACAAACAATCAAATCTTTCCTCTTTGTAATATTAGTATCGATTAACATGTTTTATATTAGTAGGAAGGACTTACAAAATTCACCTTCAAAAACCCTTTTGAAGTCGAATTTTGTAAGTCGTACCGTGTATCTAGGTAGGTACACAGAAATTGGATAGATTTACATAGGTTGCTGTACATAAGTAGATACTTCCCTAAATTATAAATGTATTTTATATGTAGGTAATGTTACAATAGGTAAGTAGGTACTTCTCTTTGTAATACAATACAATAAATACTTACTCTTTGTAATGTGGTAATGGTGGATTCTTTAGAGCACATTTCATCTTTAATTTTTTTGATATCTCTCTTTAAATACACAAGCTGAGATACGGTTTCTTGCAGATTCCCAATCATTTCACGAGACGTTTGTAAATGATATCGATGGGTTTTTTCCAACTCTTTTGCTTCTCTTACCTCAATTTCAAGCTTTGCATTAACTTCTCGAAGTTTTTTCAGCTCCTCCTTCTCATTTAACACTTCCTAAAAATATTTCGTAATTTAGATATAAATATTTAGATTTAATCGTTTTATCAAAATTTTTACTTAGATCTATATTACAATTTTACACTTTGATAAACTTTGAAGGATAGCTTGTAATCGCTCATTATATGTGTTTAAATCAGTTTGATTTGTTCCCATATCTAAACAAACTTAATCTAAAAACTTGCAAAAACATTTTAAACCTGCCCCCAAAATGGCCAAAAATGGCGCCAAAGGAAAAATGATTTTCTTTTTCTCTTTCCGCTTAATTTAGACAAAGATACAAGTATATATACAGCCAAATACATATTGCGTTAAAACCATTTAAGTACGTTTTTTAATCATTGTATTTTGCTTCTGAGATTATAACAAAAATTTGCGTTAGTTTCTTTATTCAGAGTTTTATTGTTAAAGGATTTAAATCAGTACCTACCAGATAATTTATAATCATCATTGTCATGTTGTGTCATGGCCAGAGAATAATTAAAAAAATATTTAATTACTCTATGGTTTAGTGTTACCATATGTGTTCTAAAGCAGCGTAATTGGGGTAGATTCAATTAATCGATAATTCCAAACATTTTCGAATAATCATCAACCAATTGAAAGAAGAAGTAAGAAAAATATATTTTTTACAAAATTATTAAACAAATATATGATGCGTTTATTATAGCCCATTTATTTTGCAAGCATTTGGCTTGAGCTCTTCTCTCATTAAAGGCATAAGGAATTGTTTCTACAAACAAGCCTACAAAAAGACCATAAAACAAGAGAGCAACCTTGTATGTATTGCCATTGAAACAATGCGATGACTGTTAAACTATTACATTTAACTAATTTAACTACTTAATTGTTTATTGTTGGAAGAATTCTACTACTTTTCTGGGAAGATTTTTTTTACAATGGTCACACTCCCTGCTAGTAAGTGAAGATCATAGAGTATAATACTTTTTTTGTGTGAATAATTTGTTAGTTAGTTATCTGTGGATTGATTGAAGTCTTGAAGAATTTTTGATCTGTTCTGTGTTGAAAAATTTTGATTTGATGTTATAACCTAAAAAGCAAAATTTGATAATTTGATTTATTTCTATTCCATTTGCAACCTAATTTGCTTTATTTGTATACGTGTGTGCAAGCATTTTGAAGTCATTTAACATTTTGGTCGCTTTAAACAAATACGATGACGACCGCGTACGGAATACACTTGGGAAACAATTCAGCTTGTCTCGCCTCTTTTACCAACGGCGCAGCTGTGGTGATAGCCAACGATGCCGGCGACAGAGTAACTCCGGCGATTGTCGCCCTTAACGGTTCAGAATGGGAAATAGGTCTCACTGCAAAGTCCGGAAACGCATTGTCGAAAACCATAATAAAACACAACAAGCGCCTTATGAACTGTGATTTCAACGAAGAGGATCTTTCATACGTTGAATCGTCATCTTCATGTCGCATACAAAACGAAGATAAACTGACCTACGAGTTCGAAACAAGTGAAACTACACAATACTCCAACCCTGACAATATTGCCACAAAAATTTATGCTAAATTGTTCACTATCGCTAGTCACTCTATGAGAAATGAAGGCGATTTGAAGTTGGTACTAGCAGCTCCGTTACACTGGTCCAATGCAAGTCGAGATCGGTTAGTTAAGTCTGCAGAATTAGCTGGTTTTGAGGTTTTACAAGTTATCAGCGAACCTGCAGCAGCATTACTAGCATATAACGTTGAAGAAACTGAAGAAGATTTAAATGTTCTAGTATACAGGCTGGGTGGATCATCTTGTGATGTATCAATAATGCGAGTTTCTGGTGGATTCATAAGTGTTGAAAAGAATATTTTCCGCTCAGACTTGGGTGGACATAGTCTTACTAAAGATTTAGCTAACTATATGGCAGCAGAAGTTAATCAGAAGTGGAAGCTAAACCCCCTAGAAAGTAAGAGGGCTATGGCAAAGCTGATGAATCATTCAGATAACTGCAAACACATCTTGTCCACTTTGAACTCAGCTCATGTTTTCATTGAGTCCCTAATGGATGGTGTTGACTGGAGCCAGAATGTATCTCGGGCGAGATTTGAAAACATTATCTCATCAAAAATTTCTGCTTTAACGGAACCAGCACAAAAGATAATTGAGAGTTTTGATGGAAAAATACATAAAATTGTTCTATGTGGTGGCAGTATGAAAATACCAAAACTGCAGACTGCTATTACCAGCCTCCTACCAGAAGCTGAAGTATTGTCGGGAATTAATCCTGATGAAGTTATTGCCATGGGTTGTGCCAAGGAAGCTGGCATGCTGTTTGATATTCCAGAATTTAACTTGCATGATGTTAGTACTGAAGTTGAGTTTCTGGGAAAAGATATTTACCTCAAGTATTTGGATCAAACAGTCCAATTATTTAAAGAGGGTACTCCTCCCTTTGCTCAGAATGCTTGTAGTGTGGAGGCAGCAGGTGATGTCAAAGACATAAGTTTCAGCTTACATGAAAACCCCGATGGTGATGAATTTGCAAAAGAAACATTTAATGTTGAAAGTTTGTCAAAGCCTTTTACATTAAAAGCAACATTGCAACAGTCAAAAATTCTATTGCAAGTTGAATAATGAATGTTTTATATAATCATTTTGTTTCCTTTTACCATTTCTACAATAATCCCTTGCTATCTCAACAATACCAATAACTGATTTGATGATTATGGTTCATATGGTTGTGTAGTCACTTCAGATATTTCGACCAAGGGCAAGGTCGCGGGTCGCGGGTCGCGGGATCCCCACTCAGCTTGATTTGTAGAATGTAGATTTTTGCAGTTTTGCACTGTCAAGGTGTGTGTGGATAATATATATTTTTTTGGAATTACATTGAATTGGTATTGTTTGCTTACAAATGCATGGTATAACTTGTTTAAATCTTTGATGATCTCTGCGACAGCTGTCGCAGTGACATTACTAGAGGCGTAGTCTTACCATAAACGAATGTTAAAACTTCGATTCGTAACTAATCGATTCTTCTATCGATCCACTCTGAACGATTGAGGACCTCTATAACTAAAGGACATCCTCATCTCATGGTTCGATAGCACATTTGGCATGCTCTATGACTATGACTATACGCAAAATTTTATGTGATAAAGATTTGTGTTTTTTCTGTGCTGTGTCTGAATGTTAATATGTAATTAAGTACCAATTTGTGGTAACTTCGTTATTTTTGATACTCGTAACACCATTTCATGTGCTCTTTTCACTAACTTTGGGATCAGCTCAATGTTTGTGATATAGTTTGGTTGTTTTTCGAAGATTCTCAAATTGTTATTTTCGAATTTCGGACTTCAATCATATTCAAATTGTTTTATCCAAACCGACTTACTTCTAATTAAATTAATTGGTTTTTGATTATAAAATTGTACGTTTAAAGAGATAAACAAAAAGAAAATTTTCCGATGTTTTAAAATTTCATAATCGATTATAACGTGTAAGCGAATGATAATAGCAATGAACATCTCTAAGTGGGCGGGAACCTACAATCATGAACGTTATTTCTCTTCATACATTTGTCAGTCAAAAATTGTGAAATTTAACAGCTGTCAAATCGATGACAGCTGTCGCAGAGATCATCTAAGATTTAATAATGTATAGTGGTACATAATATGCTAGGAAATAGGTAGTTACTTCAAGACTTTTATTATGAAATCTACGTAAAAAAAGAATAGGTTCTTATAATACGAACGTTGTAATAAGCAAAACGTTAAAATAATGATAATCCTGCCTGTCACTGTCAGTAGTGTGACAGTCAGTCAGTCATGTTTTGTTGGTTGAATGTTGTTGTAATGTAAATTCCAGTTTAATTTGTAAAGCAATTAAATTATTGAGTTATACCAATAATATGTAATTAAGTTATGACATAACTTGTGTGTAACACATTGTGTGCAACATGTCGTTTATTATTAAAGAAATTAATATTTACACTATTAGTATTCTAATATTTACACTTTATCTTTTGCAAAATGTTTCGGCTTTTAGCGCAAAGGATGTTCGTAATCATTTAGGTACACGTACGCCGTATAGATTTAAATTTAACAAGAATGATTCAAGAATCAAATATCCAAGTAAGTACAGCTCGCCTTTATAAGATCTTAATTTTTAATTGTATCAAGTTGGTTGTATTGTATTGGGTAAATATCGTCCACTCCATGTCACAAATGCGTAGTTTTTTATGAATATAAGAGTATTACCTGTGCAACCCTCGATATAGTAACTAGACTATCGCATCGTATGCTATGTTGGATAACTATCTAGAGTGTCCAGAGAGTGATTAAGTGCAGGTTCTTTTACAATGTTTCCTATTTTATGTACCATAGAGCTAACTATTGGAAAAACATTGAGAAAACTCATGAATTACTCACGCAAATCAGCTGTGAAACTACTCCACTACCATAAATATTAACACAGCAGCTTTTAATCAATAACATTGTTGACTTTTTACAGATTGTAAAGATTCAAAGATCTGGATGATAGTTCGGCATGGGACTAGATTACCAAGCTCAAAGGATATTATTGGGATGAACAGTACTCTTAAAGACTTAAAGTATGAACTATTACTAAAGCATAAAATGGGAAAAGGTGAGCCTGATTACTAATAAATAAAATCTTTTGGAAACTTTATGAAGACTTTATTATTCAATGTTTATCTGCATTATTTTCTAAAAAGGGGCAAGAATTTATATAATCTGATAAATGATTTCATTTGAGTTATGTAGTATTCCAGTTAAACATATTTTATTCTATGTAAAAGTCACAATTTGTTTTGAATAATTATTATTTTCAATGGTTCCAGGAATATTAAATGATGAGCAGCTAAAGAAATATGAAGAATGGTCTTCCAACATTGACATTGAAGAAGAGAAGTATCTGACGAGGGAAGGTCAGGATGAAATGATAGCTTTAGCTGAGAGAATGCAGAAGAGATTCCCTAATGCTATTAAAACTAAGTACAACAATAATACATTCCTTGTGAGTTGTTTTATAATTTATTGTAATATAATAATTAAAATGCACTCATTGTGAATTGTCAAGAGTGTATTCCTTCCTTAAAGGCCGGCAGCGCATCTGTGATTCCACATGATTTGCAGTTGTCTATGGGCGGCGGTTGTCACTTTCCATCAGGTGTGCCGCATGCTCGTCTGCCCGCTATAACATAAAAAAAAAAATTGTAAACTTTTGATATTCCTATTTAATTATGAGAAAATTGGAATATTGTGTTACCAATCTGTAGTATTGTAATAAAATATATCAAAAAATATTTTTACAGAGATTAAGTGCATAATTAACATTTCATACACTACCGCTAATTAATAGGTCATTTACCATTCAATCATACCAATTAAAATACTATTATATTGGGCACTTAACATGGTCATGTGATTACCAACAAATTGTACCTTTGCTTTGTAAACCAGATTAAGATTCGTATGGTGGCATATTAGAATAATAGGATTTTCGCTGCAGTTAGGTGTCTATTACACTAGTGCTGGTCAGTCGCTGCAATGTTTTCTTTCCCTCTTTTCATTTAAGCAATGCTTTATTGCATTACAGTTTAGGTATACAGCTACACAAAGAGCTCAACAAAGTGCAAGGTATTTCACAATTGGACTGTTCGACAAGAAGGACGCACAAAATGTAATTTTTTCCCCAGCAAATAAGGTTGATCCTGTTTTGAGAGTAAGCACAATCACTAAATACATATTTTATCTATTTATTTAATAAAAACTAGCTATGTCCTACAACAGTTTATGATAATGAAGTTTAAAAATTGAACCAGACAGAATAAGATTTTTTATCTTTATAATTTTACCTTCTATAGATCAGTTCCTTAATTAAATTGTTGCATAATATTTTCTCCCTTAGGCCGTTTTCTCACTACGCGAAACCAACACAACATAATGTTGTGACAACTCCAACCACCATACTTATGTAAGTAAGTATGCGCTGTTTTCTCACACACGAGAAGAACACAACACCAACTTAGTATGGCGGTCACAACATTATGTTGTGTTGGTTTCGCGTAGTGAGAAAATGACCTTACTCAATATTAGGTAATTGTTACTGCATATTTGTACCAACAGTAAATTTTTATAACAGCATTATTCAAAAAAACAGGAAGTTCTTATTGGTTCCAAAATAATACCTAATAAGCTTGTGCATTATGCCTTCAAGATTTTTAATGGAGTGGTCTTTCAAATACCTATAGCGGAGTACTTAAAAATTGAAGTGGGATTTGAATTCAAGACCTTCTGGTAAATGCACAACTGCTTTATAGATATGCAGATTCAATATAACATCCTTAAATAGGAGGAATTATGCTACTGTTATATATAATGGTATTTTTATGTTTTTTACTACATCTTTCTTAGCTTTCTCTATACTGAGTTGCAATTTTTCAGTTTTACAAACACTGCGACAAGTGGCAAAAGCAAGTTAAGAAAAACCCTGATACTTATGTGGAGCAAAAACTGTTTGGAAACAGTCGCGAAATGAATGAGACACTGACTGCAGTAAGCAAAGCATTGGGTCTCGATAATAACTTGAGCTTAGGTTTGTAGCGACACAGCTTGCTTTGCTATTTGCTGCAATATAACTATATTTCGTGTGACATTTTCCTGTAGGAATGCGGACATATTAACTAATTGGAGTTTTTGAGAGAAAATAAAGTAGTTAGTATAAGGGAAAAACATTTGGAAAAAATAAAACGTTTCCTCATTTGTGTTGTGTACAGTCAAAAGCACGTTAGACGTAACACTTTGGACTTTGTACCACTCTTATGTCAGAGGCATAAGTGCTATTATCGAATCGCAAGTGTTAACCGTGATGTGCTCTTGACCGTACAATGTGTAGTTGTATTAAGTATAGAAAATTGGCTTTTTTTAAGTTAAAGTACTATAAGAAATGGTTGTAATCTGATAAAATTGCTTGAATAAGTTCCATTGTCCGTTTCCATATGACTTGAATTTTTTTGCAACCTTTTTAACTACTTCATGTATGACTCAGATATTCCTTGTTGGTTAATGTATAAGATTAGGTAATAATTATGTCAAAAGTAACTATTATACTCTGACATGATTCAGGTATTTATTTACAAAAATATATTTTTCAAGTTAGTATGTATAGTGATATCACTATTAGCTAATAAATGCTAACAAATTATATAATTTGTTAGCATATTAGCTTATTACTAAATTACGTTACAGATACAGTGAATTTGATGTACAAAATATGTGGTTTTGAAACCTCTTGGAGCAAACACTACATCTCACCTTGGTGCTTTGCGTTCGACCAGAAGAGTGCTGAGGTAAATGAGATATTTGCGTAAATTCTATTTAAAATGTTATTTGATCAATTTTGACTAGCTACCACCTGTACCGGGTGGTAGGTATCCAGTCAAATAAAATTAAAAATGCCAAGATATTTTGACTACTTTGGGCGATTAGATATTATTGGAACCGACTGTTGAGACTATATACTGGTTTGTATTAAGTAAATCAATAAATAAATATCTCTGGACATTATTTACACAGCGCCATCTAGCCCCAAACTAAGCATTAGCTTGTGCTATGGGTGCCAGACAATGGATAAACTCCTTTTTTTTTGGAAATACTTACAATTATTGAAACACCAGACCGATACAAACAGACATGTTCATGCACACAAACGTTTGTACTACTCTGGTGTAATAGCCGACTTAACGACCATTAGGTACACTAAATGGTTCGTCAAACTATGTGTTGTGTACTGATATAATACAGGTTATACTTTTTTCCAGGTTTTGGAATATTATCATGATTTAAAACATTACTGGATGGACGGTTATGGACATGATCTGACTTATAGGCAGGCGTGCATGGCGATTAAAACCATGTTTGATAATTTCAGGTATAAATTATTTTGATATTTATGGTGATTACTAGAAAATATAGCAAAAATCATAATATTGGAACAATATTAGTTAATTTTGAGGCTGCCAAAATCCGCAAGTATTGTCCGATTGAATTGCTATTAGGATAGTACCTTTTGGAATCGAGCGAAAAATGACGTCAACTGCGCTTGTCCGTAACGTTAGCAACCAGTAGCAACGCATTATATTATCTGTGTGTGTGTGTAAGTCATCACTGTCGCGTACGCAATTCCAAAAGGTCGTACAGGCGCCGAACATGTGCGCGAACTTTCCCCTTCTCCGTCGACGGATGTTCAAAAAGTTTGCCGATTGCAATATCCTAAGGGCGGAAACTGTGTGAAGCGGGAACCTCGCGCGGTTTGTAATACATTGCCGGCTTAGTACAGGGTGTGCGCTCCACACAGTTTCGGCCCTAATAGCATATTTTGAATGAGATGGTACTAGTTCTCTACTTTTTTTTTTGTTTTTCTATAATTATTTTAAAATCTGAATTTCAGCAAAAAAGACGATCCTCAAGCAATGTTTCTGTTCGCACACTCCGGCACGTTGCTTAAAATCCTCACACATATGGAGATGTATAAACCGGACTCCCCACTGAGAGGGAACAAACTCAACAGAGAAAGGAAGTGGAAGGTCAGCGATATAGACTGCTTCGCTTCCAACCTGGCCTTTGTGTTATTTAAGTAAGTATAATTTATAACAGCGAGCGAAGAGCTGAATACATTTTAAGACTGTTTCTTTCTACCCTCTAATGGGCCAATTATAGGTACTACTGTCTGATCTTGTCGATTCTTTTCTCAATTTAAAAAAGACCACATTATGACAGTTACGCGGAAGTTATCCGACAGCGGTGAAACTGGTACTCGATCTCGAGATATTGGATATACCTTTTACTGGTTCTTAGTAAAGGCTGACAAGCTCAGAAAATGCTTTCAAGCACAATACCCGCACGCTAGCGAGTCTTGCGGTATGTTGTAGGACTTGGGAATGGGGATTAAAGACGTCCGTCAACGGCATTTCCAATTACCTACGAAATTGACCAGCAGATGCTCGCCATGTGGCGATCGACCATAGCAGGGGACGTTCAAAGAAAACATAATACGCTGCTACAACCTTTTATTTTTCAGGAGCTTCTATGCTGTAGAAACTCGAAATCTTTAGTGTTAATCATACACTTTTGTTGTCAGATGTAAAACTGGGGATCACGTGCTCACTCTCCACCAAGAGAGGATAGTCAAGCTGCCGATGTGTGAGAAAGAACTCTGCCCCCTCAGTCATCTTCAGGAGTATTTCCATAACTCCATATACAACTGTGATTATTCGGACATGTGCAGTCTCGATAAAGATTCTAGCTCGTGAACGAACTTGTTGATTCAATTTGTTTATGCTTGTCAATTATTAAATAAGTGTGCTTTATTTTTTTACATGCAATGTTAAAGTGTTAATGCAATAAAATATTATACAGACTTGTTTTGTTTTTAAAACTCCTAAATGTTTAACTTGAAAACAACTAGAATTATTTTACAAATACGATACTTACAATAAATCCGTCGTGAAGGTACACTTCTAGTCCCAAACTGTGTAGAGTAAAAGGCTTTTTGTGAATCATATCCAAGGAAGAAAATATTTATTTTATTTCTATTACTTAGACTTAGGTACACAATTCGTAGATGTGATGCTTCCAACGATATTCTTTTGTTGCTCCCTGTACTGTAAAATACCTAAGTACTGGCTAGGAACAATGAAACCCAAAACGGACACTTCCAGTTATTCCCCGTAATTGGAAAAAGCAACAACTGAATTTTCATCATGTCCCAAAATAAACGCACACGATTCACCTGCGTAACTAGATAAAGGCGTATGTGACAGCGAATTCTCTAAACAGAATTTACGACGGTTATAACAATAATTCGGGCCATGTATTCGGGTCATGAGCGGATTTAAATCGTTATGTAAAATCGCTTTGTAAAGCTGAGCGTCGCTTTTTACGACTCGTTAAATTAACAGTGTAGCAAATTGAGGCATTGCCTTTCATAATTTTCAATGTGCGTGTGTTCAAAGAAAGGTTTACAAGTAATTGAATCGTCGGAATGCTGCTTTGATCAAAGATTTATTTGTTGCACGAGGGAAATACCCTAAAGATATACCTACCTACATTTGAGTTTTTTTTTGAGTTCTGGCTATTGCCGCCCAGAGTACGGCAGGATTAATTTTTTTTTAAGATGCGTTCTTTGTTTCTTAAGAATAAATGAGAATTATAGCCGTTCACTAATGGTATACTTATGTTTGAGTTGAGTAAGTAAGTAAGCTAGGTACCTATCCTTGAAGCCATATAATTTATTTGTGTGTAATGCCTTTGAATTGAGCTTCTAATTAAGGGAATACTAATACTTTAAAACCATACTTACCTATTCTAATTAGTGTCAAAGAGAGTGGGAGATCAGATTAGATTAGGAAATTGTTCTGTCACCTGCCAATATCTAACTGACCGTGAACCTAAAAAGACGCAAGGCTGCAATTAATGCAACGAGTAAGTAGGTACGATCGAGGTCTCCCGCGCGTGATCACTTTTGGAAAAATATACCGTGCACGCGCATCGTGACTTCTTAGGAGCGGCGCTTGTAAACATGAAAATACTGCACAGGATTTTAGCCTTAAGGGTCATGGATCACGCGCGGGTGACTCGTACAGGAGCAGCACTTACTTAAAAGGGTTTCTTCTATCTCTCTTTAGCCAGTAATATGATTTAAATTTTACCAACCAAAAATTGCTACTTGCGAGCTTTTCCAAGGCTTTATGATAATATGTTTCATTCTACTATATTGGGAGGGATATTATAAATCAACAAGTTAGCTTGAATTCGCGAGATTAGGATGATTCATGGGGACACGTACGGGGCATTCATATTTAGCTGATAACAGGGGTCCGTCACAGATATTCTCATAGGTACTCTACAATTTACGGTCACCTTGCAAAAAATAAATTCTGTTTATTATTATTGTCTATCTATTTATGATCTAGCTTTGGACAGGGTCAAATAGAAAAGTATTGGACAGCCTATAGGCTATATTATAAAAAAAATATTGTAAATTAAACTGTAGGTGTATTATGAATTCTTTTTAAAACTCTTTCTTTAAAGCATCAACACAAGACTTTTTTAAACTTTTGGTGTGGGTAAGTACGGCATCTATATCTTATGCCTACCTACTCAGTGTGAACTTTACAGTGCCCTATTCGTGTCATAGTGACCTGTGTTATTGAGAAAAGGAACAGTCAATGTGGCAATACGTTGAGCGACGTTTGATGAAATGTGTCTCTACATATCGGTTGTGTTACATAGAATTCGTTTGTAAATCACAAGCCTGAATTTTTCAAAATCTGAAACAAAGAACACGTCTTGATTTGATGACACTGGTAAGAACATACCAACCACTAAGCCACTCAGCTAACGACAGATTACACCGATACTTAAACTTCTCAGCTATTGTTTAATACCATAGGCGGAGACTTGTTATAGGCATTGTTTCTATCTCATTGTATCTAAGCTCATTGTACTATGTAGCTGTTAGTCTTCCTAAGAATAAATAAATAAATAACTGTGCATTGTGCTAGAGCTGACCTGGCATACACACATTCGGCAGTGGCTGGCCGGGAGAGTTGGCACGGTTCGTGCCTGCCCCCTGGACGCCATGAGTTATGGCGGGCACCATGCCATGACCTAGCAATGGGGTGTGTATGCCCATTGATTTACCGGGTCTACAAATCTGATAGATACTACATAGTTAAAGTAATGGATGTTCGATTGACTACCTAATTACTTTGTTACTCATTTTCGCCGGACTCAAATCACTGAATTTCATATTTTACAACATACCACTTAGTTGACCGTTTGTGCCTTTAATTCAATCGAATTCCTAACAAACAAAATATTAATACTTAATTTGCTTTGAGACGGAAAAGACTCTATTTGACGTTAAGAAAATACAGGGTTAAAATTTAAGCTTCAATTGCTGCGCTTGTAGTTTATGCCGTTTCTTTCTTTGTTTCAACGAACGCATTCTCTAATAGTGTACCGGCATGCACTAGGCCGGCGCGGCGGCGAGACATTGTGACGTTGGTAAATTAATAAATAAAAGTTGTAAACTTGTGGAAATCGGCTAGATGCAATCTTTTAAATATACAAATTACATTTTATACACAGCTTATGCGTGATGATAGAAGCGTGAGAGAATTTTCACAGAAAGAAACAATAGACACGCAAAGTATAAAAATGGAACCCGCTGATTCAACTTTTTAAGAAGAGTTTTTATTGCGAGTAGTTTTACTCCTCGACAAATAGTTTATCCCAGGAATTACTAAATCATGGTAGCACATTAATTGGTTTTCTAGAGTCCCAACTCCCAAAAGCCGTTTGTAATAGAACATATATACAAATAGGTAAGTCTGTCATTAAATCAATAATGTCACATACTAACCAAAGTTAGCTTACAGGTCGATTCAACTTGCGGTAGGTACAAAGTTAGTCTTAGTAATAGAAACCAATTTCTCAGCTGTACAGTTCAAATACATGTTTCGAAAAGTAAGTTAAGTAGGTTAATATAAACCACACGAGCTCGGGTTTGGGACAAATATTGCTAACATGAATATCAAATGGTACCTACATCAATTCGCATGAATATACAAGTTCATCCCGCATGGTAACTGGGTTTCAAAGTTCAATCATATCTTTAGTGTCGTCTAACTATCGATAGCGATGTCGATAATTGATTTTAAAAATCTATATATATATAAAACTCAAAGGTGACTGACTGAGTGACTGACTGACTGACCGACTGACATAGATAGCTATCAACGCACAGCCCAAACTACTGGACGGATCGGGCTGAAATTTGGCATGCAGGTAGACGTTATGACGAAGGCATCCGCTAAGAAAGGATTTTGATCAATTCCCACGGGAACTGGAACCACGAGGGTTAAACCGCGGGCGGCCGTTATTTCATATACGTCTCCTAAGTGTCTCTTACCAGTTTAAGTGCGACCTAAAGTAACTTGTGTGATGATTTTTTTAGTTCTCGTATTTATAATTTGTACTCCGGTGATTGAACCTGCGACCTTACCTACACTTCTCAAGCATTAGATCTAATGGAATGTATTCGTATGTAAAATGCTTTTTAATTGAGGGATAACCTCTTTTTATTTATAATTCGTTTTTTTTTTTTAACAAAACAGGGATAGGGAAGGCAAACGAGTATGCGTGACACCTGATAATAAGTATTGGCACCACTGAGGTCCATTATAATACGGCGTGTTGTCTATGGAGATCAGTGATTGGCACCGACTAGGGTATCAGATGCGTTAAATCATTAGAAATAGGTACTCTTTGTCTTTGAAATAATTACTAATATTCGTTTCTCAAAGTTATTTCGCTCTCTATTTACGAGAATGACTCGCATAAGTAGGTACTGCCAAATAAAGTAGCTTAGGTACTCGTATGTACCTCCAGGGTTAGTAACATAAACCTTGTCTCTCATCTGCTATTGTGTTGTTTAATCACGTTGAGAAAGCTGGAATTCTTAATTTTCTCGGCATCTGTACAACTTCATCGATGCGGGTTTAGCTGGTCTAAGAATTTATTTACATAAGTAGGTGTAAAGTTACTTAGTTACGTTGTGTTTAAGTTCGGGATGGAAGGTAATAAAAAGTATGTAAAGTGTTTGAAGATGTGTTTTTATTATAGTGAAAAAGATATTCGTTGAAAGTGTTTACCAGTCTATTAAGACTATCTAGGGATAGGTTGCTTTAACAACATAATATACTTAGACAAACGTTTTTGACTTTTGTATATTTATGTAGGTTAGGTATAGTCTAAGATCCGGCCCTACATCGACCTTCACCGAGTTGATAATAGAATGAAACATATTTTATCATGAAATAAGTATATTAGAAAACATATTAAACATGGGTTTGCTAAAAAAATCCTGGACTGACTTATTTTAAAATTAGTTTTAAAAAAATATTTTAAACAGAATATTGCATTGTCAAGATAATAAAAAAAAATTGTTCTGGCTTAACGTAGAGAACGTATAGAATGTGCCGCCGTTGGGTTGCCTATCATTTACCTGGGCGGACACTGGGTTGCCAGTTCAAACACGTATGTCGATACGAGTTATTTTTACTTGATTGGATAATAGAAAAATAATTATATCATCTTAAGCGCTGTTTTATTACGAACACGTTGATATAGGGTTGTCTGCAAAAAAATCGGTCCTACTAGGGGTTTGCGAATTTTAAAGATTTTAATTTTAACGCGCGTGGAAATGTGTGACAAGGAAATCCGAGGTAAGTATACTGTTAATAGAAAAGGACCCAACATCGCAGTCGTCTGTGATGGGACCCTGAATATTAGAAAGTGCGCACGCTCGAGGTATTACTATAATAATTTAGATAACGAGGGCATCGGTCAAAACCACTTTTGCCTGATTTTTGTAGTTAAAAGTGGTTTTGACCGGCTATGAGTTTTGACTGTAGCATATATATATATACTTATAATCGTAATAATAATTATATCTTTAATAGACAAGTTTTTGTACTCGTAACTCTAAATAATATAAATAAATAAATAAATGTTGAACAACATCACATACATTGATCTGACCCCAAAGTAAGTAGCGTAAGCACTTGTGTTATGGGTGTCAGAAACAACGAGGATATCACAAATACATATATACTTAAATACAAATAAACATCCAGACACAGAACAAACACAAATGTTCATCACATAAGTGTTTGTCCTGAGTGGGATTCGAACCCACGACCCCTGGCGCATAGGGCAGGGTCACTACCAAATGCGCCATCGGGCCAGTCAAATATGATAACGTAAATAATAAAAATATCAATTACTTTCTTTGAAACTTTTTGCTCTTTCTGGAAAAAATTAAGGAGAAACAAAGTGGACAGCCGTGAATCAAATAAAAAAATAACAAAAAATAATGACTAAACATTTTTTATTACATTTAATTTTTTTATAACAGAACAGCAATAAAAATAATATTAATGAGAAATAAATTATAATACATGGCTACTTCTTGGAAGAGCATTTTCTGAGTGTCACAGACTCATTTATTATCTCCTATTAAAATAAATTATAACGATAAAAACTACTATTACAACGTTTCTTCATTTCATTTCAAGTTTTTAAATAAAGCTACAGTGGAATCCGTTTATAGTGACATCGAAGGGAATTGACAAACGCTTAATAATAAGCGGACGTCATACAATGCGTTTTGTAAAAAAAATGTTTATTTCTTTGTTTCTCATGATTTTAAAACTATTTAAAGAATTAATGCAGAAATTTCTTGTCGCGATTTTCGAATCGTTCAATTTAAATGTTTTAAAACCAAAAGGTTTCAATTGAACGATTCCTTGGTGCTGTTGTATGAGTATGATTCTCCATTTTATAATCTGCATATGCATATAATTTTGCATATTTCCCCTCAATCGTAAATGCTTTACAACGTTGAGATGACATTTTTTCACAGGATATCACTAAAAACAATGCATGACCTTCAAGTGTCAATTACTTACTGAGATTCAAAACAAAAACGAACATGACGAATCATGTCGGTCATTAAAACCGGACAATTTATTAAAAATGGGTCATAATAAGCGACATGTCACTGTAAGCGAAGTCATTATATCCGATATTTTAACAAAGATTTTGTATGTAAACCAAACTTCTTAGAGTAACTACGTCATAATAACCGGTTGGTCAATATAGGCGGAGTTATAATAAATGGACTCTACTGTATTATTTTTGCTAAATATTGTTTTAATACATTGTAGCTCTTTATACTACCCCAATTAACTAATATGACAGCTTAATTTCATATCTGTCATTGTGTTTAGCAAAATTTGATCAGCTGGGTAATTTCCGTGGCCTTTATTGTAATTTCCATGGTCCACCAATTGAAAAGAGTAACTGTCGAATTTTTGCCGGTTATTCTCGTTAGATAACGACATTACGAATCCGGTGGTAAAGTCGTTCTGTGTATTGACGATTCATAAATACTTTATACATGAATAAAGAAGATTTGATTTTGATTTTTGAATAACACGTGTTATATTCCGAGCATGCGCACTTTCTAATATTCAGGGTCCCATCACAGACGACTGCGATGTTGGGTCCTTTTCTATTAACAGTATACTTACCTCGGATTTCCTTGTCACACATTTCCACGCGCGTTAAAATTAAAATCTTTAAAATTCGCAAACCCCTAGTAGGACCGATTTTTTTGCAGACAACCCTATATCAACGTGTTCGTAATAAAACAGCGCTTAAGATGATATAATTATTTTTCTATTATCCAATCAAGTAAAAATAACTCGTATCGACATACGTGTTTGACCTGGCAACCCAGTGTCCGCCCAGGTAAATGATAGGCAACCCAACGGCGGCACATTCTATACGTTCTCTACGTTAAGCCAGAACCATTTTTTTTTTATTTGACAATGCAATATTCTGTTTAAACTATTTTTTTAAAACTAATTTTAAAATAAGTCAGTTCAGGATTTTTTTAGCAAACCCATGTTTAATATGTTTTCTAATATACTTATTTCATGATAAAATATGTTTCATTCTATTATCAACTCGGTGAAGGTCGATGTAGGGCCGGATCTTCTACTATATACTTTAAAAATATTAAAACGAAATTCTCAGACTTAAGTAAGTACCTTACTATTCAATGTCCAGAGCTCAAACATCATCATCGTGATTTGTTTCCTGATCCTAACATTTCGTCTCTCTTTTTTTTGTGGGGAATGTAAGTATTGTGTATGCTATCATTGGCGCCGTGGGTTATGCGGAATTTCCCAATTCCAAGGAAACTTATCTTAATTTTGGCAGCCTAATCTATAAAATATTGTTACTCTTGCGTGAAATATGTTCACTATGTATTGATTTGTTTTTTTATTAATTTATTTAAATCGAATTCTACCCTTAAGGTACGTTAAATTATAATACTCGTAATATAAACTTTTTAAACAATCCAGGTTGTCACTGGAGCTGCAGCAGTTGAGCTACTGAAACTAAATCCTTCCATTGAATCAGTTTAACAGCCACAATATGGGGCAAACACGAGCAGTAACTTAATTTAAAAGGAGAAAAAATTGAAATTAAACTTATTTTTTAAGTCCAGTCGGTGTTAAATAAGATTTTTTTTATGGAAAAAATGTACTTAAGTATCTTGTCAAGAAGATCTTGAGCGTGAGCAAAAATGTAAATGTTCTTTTGTTCGTGTAGGCTTCAAATATGTAATTTTACAGTGACTGTACTACTGGATTCAGAATGTTGCTATCTATCAAGAACAGAAAATTTTCTTTGTTCTGTGATCAAGAAGAATCAGCAAAAAATTCAATTGATACTCTGTTCAATTGCCATCTTTTCTTACTTTTACCAATATTCCGTTTTAAAACGTCACTCCGTTTTTTGAGTTAAGGTAGAGTTAAAAAAAGTATTTTGTAGAGCATCCAATAAAGGGTAAGTATTTTACCAAGTTACTGGTCTTTTTACTGTACTAGGTGAGTTTTACAGAGACAATAGGCGAGTAATGGAAAACTTTTCGAATTGCTCCCCTGTTTAACGGGCGTGTTGCGAGCCCACGTCATTGAATTTAATGACGACTCGGGAATTTCATTAGAGAAAAGCGACTAATGTTTATTTTGTTGATTTCTTGTACTGTTTTAACTGTTATGTGATGTTTTCTTTACTATGAACCTACTACCTACGAAAAGAGGAAAAATATGTTTAGTCAGTACCCATCATTGTAGCGATGATTTGATTACTGCTGGTATTTCTATTTTACGGTACACGTGCTATTCTTCCACGCTGGCCACACCTCCAGAGAATCCCTCTGGAAAACATTAAAGTTTACGAGTATGCCGGGTATTTGTTAATGTTGCGGATTCGCGTTTTTTGCTAATTCGTTTATAATATGTAGTGGCGTGCGGTTAGCGTCGGCGTCTGGGAAGCCTCAGCCGATGTTAGTGCGGTGAGCGATTTATTGCGGCATTGTTCGATGAGCTTGAACCAGCCTGCGTATCGCACAGTCGAACTGAAAAGGAGACGTAATTTTATTTATTTTAAATCAGGAATAAGAATTTCTACTGTTTTCTTTCACGTCCTATGCAATTTGTATAATAGTAGGAAACCTGTAATTAGCTTTACTCATAGTTATAAGTACTAGATTATAAACAAAGTATGTAACGCAGTTGGTTTTCTAAATAAATAAATAAAAAAAAAACTATCACTGTATGTATGAATGTTACTAAAAGTTTTTCTTGGGAAAATAAAACTGTGCAAGTTTTGCCAAAATAAAAATAAAATATTTTATAATATGCATGCAGGAATAGGTACATAGTACCTACATAATTATATCATCTTTACGAAGTTTGGACATTATTGTACATTACCTTACATTCAAATAAATATTAAATGTTTAATGTAATAATTAATTTTATTATAATAGTAGGTATATTATTTTATTTGCCTTCATTGCACAGCTTGCGTACTATGTGTGCAGACCACGAATTAACATTGCTTATATATACCTACTTCCCACATTGATGAAAACAGATAATGTTCTGTTCATGTACACAAAAGAGACTCTACCTACTTGCGAGTTGCGGCCGCTGCTCGAGTACCTACGAGTCGACTTTTTACTCATTTAAAACATATCTAACATCATATCAGTTGCCATTTATTTTGTACCTGCTTTTTCATTTTCATTTTCACGCTTGTTGTTTTTTTTTTCACCAAACGCAGACAAGTCTGATTTACTAGTTTAGTACTACATTACAGTCTAAACTACAGTTTATTCCATTTAGGAACACTAAGCTAGTCATATCGAGCAAAACTTAGGCACAGGAACTGTATAAAATCTGACTGTTACATCTTTGAAATGAAAATGGCTGCATACAAGCTTTCGCGATACTTCACTTTAATGATTTGTACTTGATCTCATACTCGTTTAAACATGACCGTCAAAGCATTATTTATACACATGACACTGGGCTTATTTTCGACTTTACAACCTGTGAGGTTTCAAAGTCAAAAATACTACACCAGCACACACTTCACTGATCATTTCAGTTATACTGTTAAACTTAAACAGCAATGCTTGTTTAGCCATAAGGCTGTATTAAAGGCATAAAGACTACAGAATGATTTTGTATTTCTGTATTATTCCTCATTGTTGTAACTTTCTGGCTTGTGAAACCTTTGAATAATTCGTATATGAAAAGAGTAAATTATAAATATCATTATAAAAAAGCACAAGGCGAGAATGGCACTGTTAAAGGGAGGAATATACATACACGTATTCCAAATTCCTTAATACCTACTATATAATGACGCGGAATCCCAAAGTGAGTCAATTTTATAGTAAATATTAACTACCATGCATAGTAAAATTTTAATTACTTTGTGTAAAACCAAACAAACTGGCAAACGGTATTATTGCTCTACGGTAGAGAATAGATTTATTCAATTGTGCACGAGGCTGATGTCATCCAGGTGCACAAAATGGAACAATTAGTTTCACTTGTTCACTTTGAAATGAACAATATTATTCGTGATCGTCAGAAGTTTAGGGACTTTTCTACCGTAGCTTCAAAAGTTCAACTTTGTGCGCTCGTGCCTCCGTGGTTCGAAAGTTGCTAGGAGCATTTTCTACCTCGAATATGGAAAAGACCGGAGTGGAGTAACTTTGTCTCCGAAATAGACCTGGCTGCAGTGGCATTAATTGTTCTTAAAAAAAGATTAAAATTTATTTATAAATGTAATCGCACACGCAAACTTTTAGTTAATAAAAATGTTGCAATAATTTATCTGACTCAAAAATCTGAGACAAATTGATCGTCGTTGTACCTATCCTTATACCAATCGCTGTTAATTTAATGAAATACCAGAGGTACCTTACTGTAAACAAAACAGCATCGCTCCACTGTGATTCAGCCAACTGTGTGAGGTAGAGAGTTTACGCGTTTTTAACGGTCAGTGTAAACAAGACGGGATTCATTATGCAGTGGCGATAATTCGCTCTTGCAGTCTGTTCGCGGCTGTCCGGTTGGCACGTTTGACTTAGTGTCTGTTCCTAGTCTTACGCGTATCAGTGCTTTGTTATGTACCTTTCGTATTTATGTGAGGTGGGTACTGGTTGATTTTTTAGGGGTTACGCAGGGTGCGCCGATAGCTCCGACAGGCTATATGTCGCAGGGATATGATAAAAACAGGGATTTGGTCAATTCCCTAAGGGATTTGATTAAATCACGGAGGATGTTAAAATAACAACACGATTTTATCATTTCCCTAAACAAATCTAGTGATTGAAATTCCATTAAAATTCCATCTTTTTCTACATTTTAGTATCTTTCGCTCTTCTCATCGTTGAAACATTTTAATTTACATCAGTTTTAAGCATGGCACCGTTTTGACATAAATTACTGTGGACGTTACATAATTTTTAATAGCAGTGATGTACATTACTCCTTTACTCGAGTATTTTATTTATATTTCAGAGAAAGCGATAAAATGAACTTGAAGCTGAATAACAGAATGCAGGGATCCCAACGTCTACTGGAGTTGAGAAAACAAGAGTCTTCTATAAAGGTACTTTCTAATCTATGATTTGCTTTCTTTGACTGGCCCGATGCTGCATTTCAACCATGACAAATCGCCGCTTCTCTCGAAGACTATCATACAAATCATATACAAAGTCGAAAAATTTGCGAAATCAAGTTAAATACACAGAAAAACTAAGTAGATGATTCTTGATGAGAAGCGGCGAAATGTGTTGACATTTGTGTTTGTCCAGTGTGTATGTTTAAGTTTGTACTATAATATTTGTGGTATCACAGTTGTTTCCGATATATTCATTTTTTAAATATTCTTAGCTTGATAAGTTGCAAAACATACGTATAATACTCGTAATAATACACGGGTGCAAACCTCTGGGACTGAAAGCTACGGAATCAAATACTCGTTCCTAATGACTCCGGAAAGAATGGCTAACGGAACTATTCAACCGCCCGAATAGCATTTTCTTTACCAACCTCTGCTCTGCTCTCCTATTATTCCTATGCTCTGTGATTCCAACTTTCATAATAAATGTAATTTTGACATCAATTTCCGGATTTATTTCCAGCATTATTTATATGAGTGGTTTTTAACCGGGGAGTTTGATCGGTATTTTTGGACCCCTTCTCTCGATCAGTGGTTAAGTTACTCAAGTCAGCTGGGACTCAAATTCATAAAAAAAGGTTTGCACCAGGTTTTTTAACATTTAAACCAAAAGAAGTATGTACCAATATCAAAAATACACTCAATTTCAGTAAAAAATGTCCAAAATGTTACGTTGCTCATTTGTTGTCTTCTACGGCCCTCTTGAAGAGCGCGAATATTATGTGAGTTAGATAGTTCTACCAACTCAAGCATATTATTTACCTAGAAACTTTCTAGGTAAATATTTGCTTTAGGTATGTTATTACTTGGTGTACGATCTAGGTAATTTGTCTTGTGGGCAGAGGACTGGTAAAATTTGATTTCGTTACCGAAATAACAATGCGCGAAGTAGTGTAAATAATACATAGAATTCCCTAAGGACGTAAAAACGTCCTTGGAATTCCCATATAAATTACTCAATACGAAATACTATTCTCTATTTTGATAGTGATCTATACGTTAATATTATATAAAGAGGAAAGATTTCTTTGTTTGTATTAAATAGGCTTCAAAAGTACTGATCCGATTTGAATAATTCTTTCACTGTTAGTAAGCTACGCTATCCCCAGGTGACATAGGGTAGGTACTTTTGATCCCGGAAATGTGAGGGAGGGGGGTGGAATATTTGAAAAAGAAATTACACGCGGGTGAAACCGCGGGCGGAAGGTTGGTTAGCAATATACCTATTTACTCGAGGATCATTTCAAGCATTTGCCGCTACACTTGGAATGTTGTGGTAATGCAATAGTGCATTTTTAAATGCCTTACACATAGAGAAAATATATTTTCTCAATGGCCTTACATTATAGCCTTGCATACTCATAGAGAAAATATATTTTCTTTATGGCCTTACATTACAATTTGAGTACATTGAGTTACAAGTTACGTTATTGTAGTTCAATGTTTGAGTACGAGGATGTTATTTTTATACTAAAATATTCTTTCCTTTTTTAAGTTAGAAGGACGATGACCTGGTTCTAAAAATGTCTAACTGCCATCGTGATCACTTACCATCAGGTGATCGGTTTGCTCGTTTGCCTCGTTATTTTATATAAAACAAAAAGTTTAATGTAAAAAAGAAAGAGTGGTTAAAATTTTTCCTTTGCTTATGATATCCTTGAAGAAAGTCCACAAGAAGTTAAAGTGTGGTAAAATTGTGAGGGCGCCTGTTAGTAGTTGCGTTACAGCAGTGGGCGATGAATAATACACTTAGCCCAGTCTGACAAAGTAATAGTCAGTTACCGTGTTGATTTTGTTCCGACAGACTGACAAGTTAGAGCCCGCCAAAGTGTAATAATTATAGAAGATCTAGACAACAACGTGGCGATAGAGACTGTGATGACAGGGAATAGGGTGGATCTTTGCTATGTCGGGGGTACCGGGATGCCTATTCGTATAATTAGACCGTATTTTCTATCTTTCCCCTTACGAGTCCCACATAACAATTGCCGATACAGGTGATGGCTCGGATATTTAATGAATGCAAAAAAGGTGTCTGTTATTGAATGGTGTACATGCTTTTTGTTCCATATTTGTATTATACACCTAACTAAGATAAGACTAAGCTAACGCGAAAAAAAATATCAGATCCATCATCTACCACATTCGTCGTTACAACGAAAAAGCACCGCCGATTCTTTGACTTACCCAAGAGATTAATTATTTCTTTCTTATTCTTTATTATTTCTTCCATAAGTAAGTAATTATTATATTCTTTGGTAATGCCAATTCCCTGGATACTTTAAAAACTTAAAATGACAATTTTCCTCCTATTTTTGTACAGCGGCGCCGCTGAAAATGAATTGAGTTATAATTTCATCAAATTATCCAGCGGGATGTTAATATTTGCAACGTAATAAAATGTAAACTTTCTTCATTATTTTTCTTTTTAAACTTGGTGTTTTTGTTTTCATCTATGCTGCTGTTTTTTTTTACGTCAGGGCTGACCCCAGGTCAGAGCCGAGTCGGTTTGCGCATAGGTATAAAATATAAGTGACGGAAGAAGCAGAAAAGAAAAACAAGAGTCTTTAAGACCGCCATGTTGGGAACGGAAATTGTTTTATTAAACGAATTTGATTGTTCTTTAGTCGCATCACGCCAATTTGCGTCAAGAAGTGACAGCCTTGAATGTCATATACCAGGCCATGATTTTGGGGACTTTTTTATTATTTTTTTCGGAGGAGAATGCGTTTATGCACCTTAACCGCAGGCTAGCAAGACCTGCGGCCGTGTGTGGGACTCGGGACCCAAGCGTACCACTACCCACTAAACTTCCCCGGTTCCCCTCACACCCGAAGAGGACGTGCCGGTGCCCGCTTTGTGGCGATTGACCATGATGTTGGGGCCTGGGTTCAATTCCTGGATCGGACAAAATTTGTGTCATACTTCACGAACACAGCTTGAATTTTGATCACCAAACCGCATTTGCGTAAGCGTGGTGATTTAGCTAGTAAATACCCATCATTATGACGATGATTTTATTTCAATAACATAGCCCTTTGCCCTGCAGTGGGACATTAAATAGGCTGATACTCTAGGTCACTAACACTCAGTTGCAGAAACGTCCATTAAAGTTAATGTTTCATTAAAGCTATTGCTGTCACTTTTTAATTCATGACAACGAAAAGTGACAGCATTAGATTTAATGAAGCATTAACTTTAATGGTGCTTTCTGCAACAGGGTGTAAAAGAGTTAAAAGCAAATAACTTGCAAATGAACAAAGTGATTATTTTGCCTGAGTAAACGGTAATATCCAATTTATATTGACGTCAATAGTTACTTATACTAGTGACCGTTTGGCCATCCCTAGGCAAAAGACAAACACTGGTGGCGAGCTCCCAGAATACCGGACAAATTGCCCGCGATGATTGAATCACGGGTTTGTTGATTGACTACTCGATGCGACAGACGCGCAAACAGGGAGTCGCAGAGGGATAAAATCTTTGAAGTATCAAGTTAATTACCAGTTTACTTCTCACTAAAGGATCCTTCAAATCTACAACTTACTAGTGTACTCAACTGTACAAAAATCAAAAAAATGATTTTTATTTGCGGTGTCAAATGACGAAGTCGAAAAAAGTTATTCCCGCTTGGAACCGCGATATTATTAACGGTGTCAAACGGAAAAAGAGTCCTTGTGCGTTTGACACCGCGGTGTATTCGGGACCTGGGTCAAACGACGAAGCCCCCTTAAAATCAAAGGCTCGAAGATCAGATGAGCCTACAGTCTGGCAGCACATTGAGAGACGCTTACTGGTGAATTGTCCCTCAATGGAATAGGCCGCAGTGGCCGCTTATCATCTGGTGGGCTGTGTGCCTGTCTGCCAACTGATGTTGTATAAAAAATATAATACTATATATTATATACTACATCATTATACCAGAAAAATATCAACAGGTATCTGGCGGGGATCGAATCCGAGCCTCCCGCGTTATCCGAGCGAGTGCCCTTTCAACTATGCTACCCAGACCTTAACAGACGCATTGAAATTTTTCTTGTATTGGTTTTCCCGCGATAGGCTGATGATGATGATAAGATGGGTTTTCGCTGAGCTAGCATCATAATAGGTATATTCTTAAAAAATAATATAAAAAAGAAATAAATTAATGATTAATTGCCTTAATGGCCTAGTTTTTTAAGTGTTTGATCATGATTTCGTGGTTCTATGTTCAATTCCAGGGTCTTGCGGAGTGGTAGGTAATAAAAAAATCGACCTGTGTTCAAAAAATCTGTCAATTTTTTATTAGTAAATGCTCGAGTCGATACTCTGTTACTCTTTGGCTTTGACAGAGTAGCGAGTTCCTTTGAGACGTCATTAATCCAATGACACACTAATGACGTCATAATAACATATTTGGCAAGACAAAAGCCTCTTGGGTAATAGGATATTATTATATGACGTAAGTACGACATACGTACAACTCGGCGTAAAATCTCACGCGAAGAAATAGCAATTACTTGAGCAAGCATTAAATTAAGCCCCAAAGTCGGTGTTTTTATCCTTTAAAGCTTTTGCTCTATAATATTTTTTCTTGCTTGAACTTAAATGATTAAAAAAAGCTTTCCATTGTGAGATTTTTTTAAGACAGCTGAAGTTAATTTGAACTCTCCTTTGACAGTTTTGAATTTTACTTCAAGTGTATAGATTCCTCATTTTTCTTAGTTCACAGCCAAATCTAGTATGGCGTCAGATTTATTATATTGAGTTTACTATCTAGCTAGTCGCACTGTAAAGTCCTAACACCAACTAGACTTCACAGTTCTCAATGCTTAAGCGACTAAAACTTAAACGGTTCGTCGCGATCAATATCGACGGGTCGTCAGAAAGCAACTTGCCGCCGTCAATCAGCGCTTTGGAAGACAATTAAACTTTGTTATATTTTGTATTAAAAGCCCGGGGAGCAATTTGAGACAGCGACGGCTGTCGTGGATCGCAATATCATAGTAAAAAGAGCAAACAGTAGGCCATCTCCGGCTCAATCCGAAATACAATGTTCTACTATACTGGTCTGTCTCTGGGTTGTCACTTACCTTACCACTAAGGACTTACACTACTTAGTGCCAAAGTAGCGAAAAGCCTTGACACACGTGTCTTGTGTGGTGTACTGACTCCAGACTGGCGCACTGAGGGTCGAGATTGTGACACTCGTCTTAAGGACGAGTCAAGTAATTACTTGATAATTTGATTATTGAGTATAAGACATGATTTAAGTTATCATTTTTAACAATAAATGTTTTTTTTTAATCAAGTAAGAACTACCAAAAGTAAGAATATACGGGCAAGAATGATTTTCATAGTTCTGACAGCCCGTTTATTGTATAAAAACGGTTATTAGTAATGCCGTAGACTTAAGTAATACTGTGATTCGTCTTTAAATATATCGAGATTTTGAGTGTGCGAGCACACATACAAGCGGTGTGCGTTTGTATAAAAATAAAATACTTTGTACTTTTTCTACTATGCCGTCACCCTACCGGGTAAATATGTACTCACTGGTGCGGAGTTTGATTGCAAAGTGGGCACTTTCAAGTTTAGATACGCCGGCTGACTTGTCTTAGTTACAAAGGACCGAGATAATGAATGGTAGGCATATCGAGGAGACTTGACAAGGTAATTACTCTTGCCCTATAAAACTGTTTTTTTATGCCAAAGGCGGCAAATGAGCCAGCGTGTCGCCTGATGGTAAGCAATCACCCATGGATATCTGCAACACCAGAAGGATCGCTGACGCGTTGCAGATGCGTTATTTTTTATCATGCAGTCTTTTCATTGTTAGTTTAAGTAACAATAAGTAATTAGCCTTGCTATTTTGAGTCTTTGAGAATCTTTATCGATTGAAACATAACATATGAAAAATATAAAAGTTCTTAATAATTAGTGAATAATGTAATTGACACGGACCACAAACATTGGTTGAACAAAGGAATATGATAAATATTACGTCGAAAAAAATAAATTAAATGTAATAAAATATGTTTATTTGTATATGTATTAAATTATGGCAAACTTCGAAAGTAGAAAATGAAAAAAATCTTGCTTAAGATCTAATACTAACACGTTACACCTTGTTTAATAATTAGAAAAGCTTTTAAATGCAAGTATTTCAATTATGTTGTTATCGATAGCTCGAGCTTCCACATCTCCCGACTTCGTCAATATGTACTCAGTGAAGCGAGTTTGACTACAAAATGGCCACTTATAACTTTGAATACGCTTATGGCCTGTCTATCATACAAAGAATAGTTGTGAAGTAGATAAAAGTCTATAAACTTCGAGTTAAAATATTTCGCGATAAATGAGAAACTGATCTTCTTTTTTTATTCTATATTATCATTTATCAACCATAGGGCGGAGGTGTAGTGTTGATTCCCTTTTTACATAAAAGAGGGAGACAACGGATATATTGTTTTCTCACTGACTAAATGAAGGGCAATAACAAAGCTACTATAAACCAGACCATGTCAGAAAGAAATAGACCGCAGCATGGACCCATACAAAAATTCTGATATCTATAACACACTTGTTCCAGCTACTTTCTTTGGGGTACGATCAATGTGATGTTATGTGGTTCGGTATTAAAATATATAGAGGGTTACTGGTAATGTGTACCGATCCTTCTAAGGGAATGTAGAGGAGGAGCTAAGAATTGACCCATTAGAATGCAGGTCAAAAGTGAACTAATAATGAGATATTTTTTTTCAATTTTTATTCGCAAAATTTGGGATTTACCACTTTAAAAATCTATATAAAAAAAACTACAAGATATTTTAATGTTATTATTTATTATCAAGTTAGAGCTTAGTCTAGTATATAATAAAGCTTTGTTAATTTTGAAATAAGAGCTGTAAAACTAGAAATTTTTACGACGTTTATAATGTCGTTTACAATAAAGTATAATTTTTTAAAAATATAGATATTGTTCGCTCTTGACATGTATTCTCATGGGTGAATTGTTAGCTGTCATCTCGATAATCAAAGTTAAGCGAACGCCATACATAGATACCAACGCAAATACTCAGTCGAAAGAAATATTATCGTGTAAAGTATGCAAAACTTTTTTCAATGGAAGCAACACATTATTGGCGTTATAAAGATAAGAGAACAGATGTGCTGAACATTTTATTAGGCTCCGTTAAAAGAAACACTTCAGATTTACTTTTTACTCTCGCCAGTAAACTAAACTGTTACCCTGTAAGTCACTCATGTTACTTTAAGATATTGCGTATACAATAGTGTTTCCATCTACCATGGCATCGCTGATACCCGTTGCCCCCCATTGTAAAGCGTTTAGGGCAACGCGGGGTAGAGGGTCAACCAAACCAGGGTTACTTCTTTCTTTGGCCAAGAAGCAACGCTCTTTTTAGGGCGTCGGGAGTCCCACAAATGGTCCTGTCTGCCCCCTAGGATGGGGTTATGTTGCACAACGTATTCGCCTAAAAAAAAAGAGATGCAAACTTTGTACTATGTCACAAGAGTACCATTAGATATTAACTAACATGTTTGCCTGATCATAAAACCAGAAAAATGCAGACTAATTTTACATTATAAAATACAATTCTGACATTTGGTATACTCGTACTTACCTACCTAGTACGATGATTGTGGTACTTGTCAGAAGATTTTGTTATTCTGAAAAGAAAAAATTATTTATACTATCTATACCGCTGGCACGTAAGTAAACACGTTGTCAAGTTGTATGATCAAACGAATGTTTATGCTGTGTAGTATGAGGGAAGATGCTCATGGGCATGAACAATGTAATGTTCGGCAAAGGATCCAATTGTGGGCAGTCACTTTCAGAATTTATGTTTAAGAAGGAAAAATAAACCCGCATAAATACGAGTATCATGTGTATTCTGTCAAAAGATTCTTAGATCAACAAGTCAATATTTAGAGTGTGTGATGGCCAAATAGTCCAGTCAAATTAGACTTTGAAGGTTACAAAAATTCCCATAGAGCTAAAAATTAGTATGAATGTTCAGAATACTATTATAAATGAATTGTGAAAAGTCCTCATCAATCCTCCTTGTGCAATTTTTTTTATTGATGTTGAAAGTTTGCAAAAATAGGTTTTTCGCGTTTTTCAGCTAAACGGTGAGTTTTACAGGAAAAATAGTTTAGACAAAATTGTAGATCATCCGATTCCCTACAAAAAAATGTATCCACACTTTTATTCATAAGTATTGCCATTTTCGTGATATAGCGGTTGAAAGAATTGAAAAAAAAAAATTATTCGTAATATGCACGATAATGTACTTTTATATACATTTTTGATACCTTATTATACAAGTGAAAATATGAGTCCCTATACAAATTATAAAATTCTTAGAATATAAATGAACGTCAAAAACTCCGCCCCTATTTTAATTTAACAAAGGTTGTGCATTTTACGATTTTTTTTAAAAAATGTCGCATTCTGCTATTTGTAGTCAACTTTTGACTGAAAGTGGAGTTGTTACTGTTGATCGCGGCATGAAAGCATTAATTGATGCAAGTATTGAAAGAGGTGATGAGTTTTCGGAGTACCAGACATCTGTACAAATTCATGTGCAGTGTCGAAAAAAGTATACTCGAAAAAGTAGCATTTATGCCGTAAAAGGACGACGCCAAGAAGAAGAAGCTGGTTCATTAAAAATAAGTCCTCGTACTAGAGCAAGAGTAAGTGAAACTACATTTTGCTTCAATCAGTGATGTTTATTTTGCGGCAATGAATTAAATGAAGAGTTGGAGAAAAAAAAAAGCACTGCAGTACCGTCGTAAGATTTTTAAAGTGACTACACTTTCGTTCAAAGACAGTATCCTAACTATAGCTAAAACTCGTTGTGGTGATGTAGCGAAAGCTGTTGCTGCTCGAATTGAATTTGACTATGATTTAGTTGCTGCATACTAATTGTAATGTTCTAAATTGAAGCGTTTATTTTTAAACTAACCTTCTCCAAGAAATAAGTCAGTGACTTTTTAATGTCTGTATTAATATCTTCAAACATACGACCTGGTGGAGGATAATTAGAATTATTTAACACTGCACATTGAATCACTTTAAAAATCTTAACTGCAGTGGTACTGCAGTGCTTTTTTTCGGCATCAATGCTACTTTTTCGAGTATACTTTTTTCGACACTGCACATGAATTTTACTGATGTCTGGTCTTTCAGGTACTCCGAAAACTCATCACCTCTTTCAATACTTGCATCAATAATTAATGCTTTCATGCCGCGATCAACAGTTACAACTCCACTTTCAGTCAAAGGTTGACTACAATAAAGCAGAATTGCGACATTTTTTTTTTAATCAGTAAAATGCAGAAACTTTAAAAATAAAATTTAAAATTTAAACTTTTAAAATGAAAATAGGGGCAGAGTTTTTCCTTTCGGCCGTGTTGGCAACCAAAGTTCGCAACCAGTTGCGAAAAAGAAATTTTTATTCTTTGTGTAAAGAAATTCTTTATTCGCAACTAGTTGCCGACAAAGAATAAAAATTTCTTTTTCGCAACTGGTTGCGAACTTTGGTTGCCAACACGGCCGAAAGGGAGTTTTTGACGTTCATTTATATCCTAAGAATTTCATAATTTGAATGATAAGACATAGGGACTCATATTTTTACTCGTATAACAGTTCAAAAATGTATATAAAAGTACATTAACGTGCATATTACGAATAATTTTTTTTTTCAATTCTTTCAACCGCTATATCACGAAAATGGCAATACTTATAAGAAATGTGTGAATACATTTTTGTAGAGAATTGGACGATCTACAATTTTGTCTAAACTATTTTTGCTGTAAAACTCACCGTTTAGCTGAAAAACGCGAAAAACATATTTTTGCAAACTTTCAACATCAATAAAAAAAATTGCACAAGAAGGATTGATGAGGACTTTTCACAATTCATTTACAATAGTCTTCTGAACATTCATACCAATTTTTAGCTCTATGGGAATTTTTGTAACCTTGCATCTATATCAAGACCTAATTTGACTGGACTAAAAGTGGTCGCCTACCGGTGGGTTGCGTGCCTATCTGCCAACTGTAATGAAAAAAGAAGGCTAGTAACATGATAAACTGATTTCCTTTTTGATTTTGGCTTTTACATGCACAATCCTAAGAGATTTTTGGGGTCATTCTTATAATGGGTGGCAAAGTGTAGAATAAATTACAATAAGATGATAATGTTAGCAGTTATTCAGATTTTATTTTCGCAACGGCCATTAAACAAACTAAGGTAGTAAGTAATGAGGTAGCATTGCCAGGCACACAGTACAAATGAATAGTCAATCTCACCTATTGGTTTACGAGGATGAATGGATCAATAAATTGCTAATCATTCAACTAAAAACTACTCAACAAATTTAGATGGAACTTTACGAAATTGTATTAAATAAAAACAGTTTAAAAGATGACTGCTAAGAAAGCATAAATTGTGGCCAACCTAGCGTTCAATTCAAACGTTTATTTAGCTAGTTAATTTTACTACTTACGCGCAGGTTTCAAGACTTTGTTAGTATAAAAGAAAAGTTTATTTCTTATTTCGACGATGCATGTTCTACTTGGTGATTCAAATATAAATTACGCATACTTTGTTTTTACATTGCAAATGGATTAATTGCTGATAAATAGCATGAAAAATAAATTGTCGAAGAAGTATGTATTACAAATTTTGTTTATACCATGTTTAATAACATAACTGTAGTAAATTAATCAGACCATGATAATGAATTAACTGTTATTTTTGATTAAAGGAAAATAACATTTTAAGTTATCTATATAATAAAAATATTATGACGTGTTAATAACTTTGTCCCTTCCGGGTGAGAATGGGAAAACTGGGGCAGTTAAGTGGGCAGTGGGACAAACACATTTAGTCCTACACGATCGCACACACACGACCGCAGGTCTGCTGGCCAGCTCACGGTTTCTATCGCAAAAAAAATAATTGTCAAATTAGAAAGATGCTGTCTTCTTTAGTCAATTAAAAAACAAAAAGGTAGCGTCTCACACATGTCTCACATGAGTGGTGACATAGCAACAAATTGTTGTAAAACATACGTTACGTAAAAAAATTACATCGGGTCTCGAATCGTAAAAAAATTTCAGTTACCTACTTAACTCTATGCCCGTCCACCTTATTTAATGTTACCTTATGTAAGAGAGAAGTAAAAAATATAATGAATTAGAACAATGAATTAGTCTTTAACTTTCTATGTAGCTGTTAAGTAAAAGGAAAATAAAAATCAAATAAACCTAAAGGTACAACAAAGAGGCGTAGGTACGCACTACACAATTAGATAATACATAACTCGTGTAGATTCTGTATTTAATAAAATTAGTGTGAAGTCAGTAAATGGAAAATGTTAACAAACGGCTGCCTTTAATTGGACCCTTTGTGAAGCTTGTGTTATTTCATGGTAATAAGTGAGCAAACACTTCATGCTCGCGTACACACGTTTATAGTTACAACCCTTTACCGCAAAGTAGGCAAACTTAAAGTATAAGTTGGAGCGAGTTATGTTGGGTGTTTATAGGTAAAGAATCAGCGTATTTAAAATCATATTGCAGGGTAAAAGCCTCCATAATTAAAAATTGAAATTAAGTCATCGTCATGTTAATGGGTACAGGCTGAAGTACCACGCTTTCCAAATGCAAATTGGTAAGCAGGAACTCGAGATGTGTGGTAAAACTGACCCTTATAGTGTAACGGTGTAAGTAATGCACTTGAATAAATTATAAAATAAATTCTTGGGTGAAATTGAGTATAGCGAGATGGTTTGTGTCTTTTAAAAAATATATATCATACATAAATTATGTTGATATTACGCACGAATCACGAAATGCAAATACTTACTCAAGGAAGGAAATATGATCGTTTTTATCTTGGAAAAAGTGATAATCCTACACCCTATCCTATCCTAGTATCACAATTACATAATTGGCATTAAATTTCACACGTCCCGTATGTACGGGCATCGGAATGCTGAAATAAAATAAATAAGGTGACAAAACGCTTTTCCTAGTTGTAAACCAAACTGAAAACGGCAGTTACAAAATCATCAATATGAAATATGTAGTAACAAACAAACCGACCCCCGAATTTTCAGCAAATTTAATTTAAACAGTAACAACAAATCGCTTAGAATAGTTTCCGAAAATACGACAATTAAATAATGGACGTAAAACCAGATCACGAATTCATGTTATTGTTCCTAAACAATCAGTAAAGGGTCAAAAGGTACAAGCCGGTGTCGTCAGCAAATACCATCCCTATCGATAATATACTTATCATATTGACCTTAGATGTTAAGCTTTGGTAAATAAACAACTGGCTAAATTCGATTATGTAGAGTGTTAAATCTGTTGTTAGTAGTACCTATATAAAATTAAGACAAATAAATTTATTCGGTCTATTGCAAATTCTTCCTTGAAAAACAAATAAAATTGGCTAATTTCGGACCCAAAAAACGCTATTCAGTTGCATCCTACTACCATATCAGGTCTTAATAGACACTACATTACTGCTTAATGCTTCATTCGACTGAGATTCATTGACTGTTTCCAAAACCCACGAACAATTTCTATCGTCGAGTACTGTGTTACAGGTAATAATAATGTATTATAAAGAGGAAAGATTTGATTGTTTGTTTATTTGTGTTTAATAGGCTCCAAAACTACTAAACCGATTAGGAAAATTCTTTCTTTGTTGGAAAGCTACACTATCTCCGGTTGACATAGGGTACTTTTGATCCCGGAAATGTGGGGGGAAGGGGGGGATAATTGACAAAAGAAATTACACGCGGATGAAACCGCGGACGCGACCGCGAGTATAACATAAAAAATACACTCTAACCAGAGATCGAGCTCAAATCCGCGAGATCCCTTCCCGACACGCACCTTTAGATCAGCAAATCTTTATTTATAGCTGGCTTGTAAATATTTACGTCGATATTACCAGATGTACTCTCTATTATCTAATAGCACCGCGACTTAAACCAATCAATTTAAAAGGTATTGATAGCGCCCAAACAAACAAGGGGTAGTTTCGTTTGAAAAGCCGCTTATAATAATATTATACTCGTAGTATAGATGAGTCGATAGAAAGGCGCATTAATATGCTGCCACACTATACTTCTCTGATCTTCTCTGTTATAAACAACACTGGCTGCCACATTTATATTTCCAGAACACAGCTAGAGCTAATTAGACCCAAGGTCGGAATTGAACTCCGTGTTTTATAACCAAACTGACACTGTTCCAAGGAAGCGTTATTATAACTTTTGTTTTTTTTTACATTTATAATGTTTCATTGGCTAGTCTAGTGTCTACCAGGTGTAGAAGTATGAAAATTAAACCGACTTCAAAAAAAAAGAAACAAAAAACTACCTAAAAAACTGAAAAGCAAAAAATAATTTTAATAAGACATTCATCAAATGCGCTTATTGTCTAAGCCTATTAATTAAATTGTATTTTACGTGCTAGGTAGGTACCTACTAATCTGTTTGAAGTCGGTGCCAAGCCAAATAGTAGGTACCCAGATTACGTACCTACGTCCGCGGATTAATAAGTAACCCTTTATAATACATTATTATTATATATCATTTTTGATTACCTTTGGCTTGGCACCGACTTCAAACAGATTAGTAGGTACCTACCTAGCACGTAAAATACAATTTAATTAATAGGCTTAGACAATAAGCGCATTTGATGAATGTCTTATTAAAATTATTTTTTGCTTTTCAGTTTTTTAGGTAGTTTTTTTGTTTCTTTTTTTTTGAAGTCGGTTTAATTTTTTTTAAAAAAAGTTTGTTTATTTTTCTATTTTTAGTGTGAATAACACGTAGGTAGTGAGTAAAACTCTTTCATAATAATGATAGCGAAAATACGAGTAGAATTGTATTATTTGATAATAATATTAGGTATTCATTAAGTGTTCAGCACCATGGGTAGGAGGAGAATGCGTTTATGCACCATAACCGCAGGCTAGCTAGACCCGCGGCCGTGTGTGGGACTCGAGACCGAAGCGTCCGCTACCCACTACACTCCCCCGGTTTCTCCTTCACACCCGATTAGGACGAGCCGGTGCTAACCTTATTGGCTAGTGACCAGCCCATCCCCGGGTAATCATCAGCTTAGCTGCAAAAGTACATGAAATACAACTAACGTTCCACATAATTCTACAACACTGAAAGAATTATCCCCTAACTCCTAACCGTTAAGGAGTTGTACTTTCCATCATCACCTTAGCTGCAAAAGTACATAAAATACAACTAACGGTCCACATATTCCTACAATACTGAAAGAATTATCCCCTAACTCCTAACCGTTAAGGAGTTGTACCTTCCATCATCAGCTCATCAACATAAAATGATGTCTATCGGACGCAAAAACTTGAATGGCTTCAGAAAAAACAAGTAACGCGTAGCCTATAAAATTTGAGGTTTTCCCTTGATTTTTCCGGGATCCCATCATCAGATCCTGACATGGTGACAATGGGACCACCTCTGAACTATGCACTTTCAAATAAAAAAAGAATTATTTAAATCGGTCCACAATTGACGGAGAAATCGACGGACATACATAAAAAAAAAAAATAAAATACATACAGTCGAACATATAACCTCCTCCTTTTTTGAAGTCGGTTAAAAAATCCGTCTTAATCACTTCAAAAACTTCATAATTTATTACTGGGTGGCTTTTGGTTTTGCCTACAATTACCGAAAATTTTCCGTATTACACAAACAAATAACAGCATAAAATAAGTAGGCTTGTCTGGCCAATGCTGATTATAACTAAATATGAATTTCGATTTGGGCTGTGTCAAATGAGAGACAGCTATTTAATTTCCGAATAAAGTATCTTGTATATAAAATTAAATAATAAACATCTATTCAATGATATAAATGTATATAGTTCGTTTTGACGTGATATTTTCTGCTGGCATTTTACAGATTTCTAAGCTTATCTAAATCATGTTGTATTTAAATACGAGTATAAAATGATCATTTTTCTTTTCTGAGAATCGTAAAAATTATATAAATCATGTCATTTTCTGCACATTTGTAAACCATACCAATTTTTCTCCGTATGGTTCAAGTAGAAACAGAAAAAGAGAGCTTTCTAAAATCTGGCGAAAATCTAATACACCGAGAAATTAGAGGTGAACCTTGCCTGAGTCCGGCCCATCCCAGGATACACCAGCGTACAGTTCCCCAGACTTGGCTTGTGTGACCTTATAGGTGTTACCGCCTTACGTAAGTTACCCACAGACTAGAGAACCAAGTGCAAGAATATTATTGCAGCCTGAATAACACGTTGTTTCCTATTCCAGGAGGAGAGACGCCGCACAGGTCGTTACATCGCGATCCTGGTGGGGATATGTCTGTTCCTCCTGGCCATGTACCACGCGTGGGTGCGGCGGATCCCCATCGTGGCTAGCTTGGTCGTGCCGGCGCTGATCATGTTCATATACGTCGCTTGGGTGCTGTATACTGCGGCGAGAGATAAGCAAAGGGTGAGTACTAACATCGATAACATCAGCCTGTGAATGTAATAATGCAAGGGAAAGACCAGGGATCATTAAAATCACACAGCGTGATTCAGCCATCACATACAGTGATAAAGCTTGTGAAAGAAGGGCCCTACCACCAACCAGACCCAAGGCGGCAATCGACCCCACGACCTCCGAGTTTTAGACCCGAGCGGCATAGCCACTTTTCCAGTTTGTTTGAGGCGGTCAAAAAGGTTCGAAAACAGATGATTTGAAGGATGAATCAGAAGGTTCGAAAGCAAATTTACCAAGGTTTTCTAGTTATGTATCTTTTAATAGAATACTTCGTATTACAACAGCACCCAAACTTAAAGCTAAAGCTGAATGGAATTAGTAAATTGTTAACATTGAAATGTGAGAAACTGAGAAAAATTTCTATATTTTGTCTTCACAATGTTTGGCAACAGTACTGCGTAAACTTTACATGTTATTTACGGTGACTCTGACTGATTACCTCGACGTTTAATCTTATCGGTATACAAGAGTAAACCATCTCGGCTGGCTGACATTTCTATTTTGGCTGAATGCCACACGCTCGGAGTACACAATATAGCTCCTAGCACTTCACGTTGCTAGTTTTATTTACATTTTGTTAGTGTTTTCTGACATTTACGCGTAGTAATTACCTACTCTTTTTTATGTTACTTCTGCTGGCAGTATGATCCACCTAATGATGAACAACCTCATTACTATACATATCTAGGCTGTTCAATTGGGTCAGGTGGAAAGGGGGGGGGGGTTTGTGGGTAGGATTTAATTCCGAGCCCCACTTACAGCCCCAAAGAGCAAGCTTGAGGCTACGGAGCGTCAATCAAAGCTTACCTTAAGGCAAAAAAGGGTATGAAGTACATAATATCCATACAAATAAAAGAACTAGTAATAGTGGTAATACACCTTTGTTTTACTGTAGACTCGTCTAATATTTAAAAAAAAATTTTTTGATGACACCGTAAACAGAACTCGCAATTCTTCGCTATCCGCACAATATGGCTTGCATTATTTTTTTCGATAGATAAATTAGATTGTGCCAACAATCTGTCACTCGTGAGAGGTTTCGTGAATCGTGAGGGTGAGGCATAGAGAAGTTTTATTACTCTATGGGCATAGAGAAACTCTATGGGGTGAGGCATGTGACTGGAAACCTAAATGAACTAACGCTGACTTTGCGTTCGATAGTTATTTCGTACCGCGCAATCTCTGATTGTTCTTCGGAACTTTTCCATGACGTTCTAAAAACATCCCAATTGACATGAACATTTTAACGTACTGGCTCGCCCTTGTCCCAGATAATATAATTACGAAATGCTAACGCATTATGACACAAGGCTGAACATTATAAACCTTCCCTCAGTCCCATCGTTCATATCGATAATTATATTTTTAGATGCGCATTAATTTGTCTGCTGTTGTATAAAACAACAGAGTACTTTAATGTTGTAATTACCGCTTTCTTAACACATGAGTCGTTAATTTCAATATTGGGTATTGTGCTTGAATAACATAAAGACTAGTTTAATCCTGTTTGCTGTACTGGCACAGAATATATAAAAGTACTAACGTAGTACTGGGCTGTAGATAAAGAGCCAACACCGCTTTACATTTATAACTAAATAAAATAAATACATTGCTTTACATTTATTTTATTTATTTATAAATGTAAAGCAATGTATTTATTTATTTATTGTATGTTTCGCTCTTTTTTTTTAAATTAAAGGCCTCTATCCCGCGCCTGTTTGCGGCGCGATGATTCTGAGTTGGGAGTTTCTAATTGCGTTAAAACATTGGTGTTAAGATGTTTTAACGCTTCATGGAAACACTGGAGGATACTCTCAAGGTCACGGGGGAATGGACGCCATTGCGGTAAGAGCGTCTCATCTACCGATGAGACACACTACACGCAATACCCGTCCATTCAGTCAATTTGTTTCAATTTTCTTATTTATGACACTTCGTTACACTTTACTGAATGAAAATCACACCACTTTTCAACACCAAACTGGCACTAGAGCACAAATAAAAAGATTTAAAACTAAAAGACGCGTGGACCCATCGCCTACCCTCCAGTGAATCAATCTTTCGCTCTACTGAAAAGTATTTTTTTAAACTTGTCAATGTGTGTGCGGTTTTTAGTTTGGTACAGAAATTGACACAAATGACTATGGATAAAAATTTATTTCTTAAAATCTAATTTATTTATTTAGCTCATTGAATTATACGAATAATCCTCAGCTTCAAAACACTACGCATTTCAGTCTACAAAGTAACGCAATAAACGCTTCTTATTTTCACGTCATACATCTTTTCGTGGATTTAACGTTGGTAAAACCAGAGCTTTTCCCAGAGCGGTATTACGTCAAATTGTAAGTGAGATTGGTATTGAATGTGTTATGATGTAAGAGAAAATAGACAATGTGAGTGAATCTCTCTGAGTAACCTGTGACACCAGTGCGTAAACATGTACAGTTTATAAACGACTTATTATGGATAATAATTGTACGTATTATGTTTTCATAAAAAGTACACAACATATGTATTTATTGCGAAGCAAGTACAGTAAATAAATAATACGATGGAAAGTATCAAATTAAGTACTTATCGTGCTCTCGCTTGTATTCTGGGAAACCGGGGGAGTTTAGTGGGTAGTGGTCTCTCTCTGCACACTGTGATCAGAAAAACCCAATTAAAAAAGATTATGTTAATTCAAAACTCGTGTACGGTTGCTAAGAATACAATGGAACAGTTTACAAAGTTTTAAGTTGCTCTATCGCTCCAATAAATCAGTGCTTGTCCAGTTTAACTTCCTCACACTAGCGGGTAAGAAACTTTAACTGTTTGATGTAAGTATAAATTGTGAGTTTTGTTTTAAAGTGGCGGTCGGAAAATTAATAGCCCTTCAGAAGTTAGGACATTAATTAGTAACTTTAAGTTTAAAATAACAACAAGTGGTCAAAACTTGAAGCAAACATCATATACTAGTGAATTAAAAAAATAATAGTAATACAGGTTTTCTTACCGTAAGCATTAGGTTAAGTAACAAGAAGATTTCCTTCTTATTCCTGCGCAATGTATAAATGTTTTGAATGTAATAGAGTTAAATTGCTCCTTATGTCTGATATTGTTTAATATACTCCGTGTTATATTACCCTTTTCACATTGTTGTGGCATGAGAAACCTCTCTTTCCTGGCCCTTTGTTGCTAACGTAATTTGTGAGCCAATGATGTTTCGAAGAACAAGCTATTTTTCGAAGATCCCCTGATTTTCCCGTATGTCAAGTCGATAATTCTACGCTAAGACCACGCCTTACCATTTCGCTTTGTAGCTAATTTCAAAACTAATCACATATATTCTCGTATTTCGAAATTCTTGAGTTCGCCGAAACTGTGTAGTTGTAGTTCAGTGAAATACTAATTGCTTGGGGAAATGGTTTACGGGCTTCGTATAGTGCTACTTCAAATTCTCTTTGGATTACATATTATTAGTATTTGCTAGAATATCGCTTTTTAGGTTATTATTGATTGCTTTGTCGCTTTAACGTTGACTAATATAATACCGTTCGATGTGTTCCGGCCATATTAATGTGGAAGCCAAGAAACATCAAAAGAAAGGTTGAAGATCAAAGGAACCTACAGTGTAGAACATTTTTTTTTTTATAGTAGCAAAGCAAAAGGGGAACCCAAATTACCACGACAACGGACGCAACAGCGTGGTGTTCTATCCGTTGGCATCGCAGTACTGGCTCACAAGGTGCTTCTTCACGCTTCGTTTAAAGGAACTCATGTCGTAGGAAGGGGGAAATACATGAGCCGGCAGAGAGTTCCACTTCTTTATGGTACATTTAACGGAATAGGTCCCAGTGCTTACTATTAGGTCGGCTACATGTCTGCTAGCTGCAGTAGGACAAAAATTAAGCTTACTATTGAGATTTTTTTTAAATGTCATAGGTGGCAAACGAGCCAGCGGGTCGCCTAATGGTGAGCAATTACCGCCGCTCATGGACATCTGCAACACCAGAGGGATCGCTGATGCGTTGCCGGCCTATGGGGGTATGGGGGGTGTGGGCCTCCGGCACTCTCACAAACCAGACGAAACACAATAGTAGTCACTATTGATTCACGCTGGTTTTATACGAGAGGGTGGTACTTCCCCGGACGAGCCGGCGCATTTGTACTGTAAAACAACATGGCTCTACCACTACTAGACTTTTGTTTATCATGCCGATTAACCAATATTGTTAAAATACCCATCCGTCAAGTAAGTAGTATATGACTTGTTTTACTAGAAAAGGTATTGTCATATAATTCATTTATAGCATTTGATAACGGAAAACATAATTATAAGAGTTACGGGAATGTTTCTGTCGGCATTGTATAAAGTCAAGAGTAAGGTAAGGCGAATGTTATAAAATCGACGAACATAATTAATAGCGCTCTTGACTTTGCGCATATGCTGTAATATAATTTTCGTAAACAATAGCCTCGAACTCCTCGAAGAGAAAATAAACGCTTAGAATAAACAGCTTCAGTCAGTCCAGCGTATAGGCGCTGGGATGTCTGTCAGATATTGGATAATATAAACAAAACTTGAACAGACTCTTCAGTTATTAATACCTCCTACTAATACAGCCGGAAACATTTGTGTACAACGTTCTTCGTATACACCGTATGAAAAATTCAACATCAAGTAACCGATCTCTATAAAGAGAGAATTTTGTAGACACAAACTGATGACAGAAGGTGATGACGGACTTTTCCAAATGTGTGCCATCTCCACCTGCAGCCGTTTGCGGAAATCTGGACTAACGACGTTCGTCCCACTACTTACTTTACCCGGATTTCCCCTCAAACTCGAAACGTAGCTATTGAAAAAGAATTCCCTGTCACACGACAGGGATTTAAACTCCCTTTTGGACGCCAAAGATTTGACAAGCACCTGCGGGCCCTGTGCGCCAACGACGCATACTTGAAATAAAACCCTGCCTCTAATAATATGAAACAAATATGTTTAAAACGATTACTCGCATTTCTTCCTTACATTCGACAATGAAGAATAACCCAGCTCTGTCGTACAAGACACGACCAGTGCGTTCGTAGCTTGGCGTTCAAAAGGTTAAACTTGATAACTTCTGATGCTATCATGCGATGCGACATTCTGATGAATGACCCACAATCGTGATCCTCAGCCGACGCAAATGTGTCATGTTGTGCCTTAATTACTTTATGTGTTCCATCCTCAAGAGGAGTGCTAACCGTTTATTCGTTGAAAGACACGTTAGACACATAACTAATGTAATGTGTCAACTAATGTACCTATTGCAATACCCTATTCACATAATTTGTGGGGTTTAGCGACGTGACCAGAGCAAAGATTCGTCGCGGTTGCGGAAGTCGCATAAATCACTAAAACCAGGATAAATCGATTTCTAAGTTACGCTTTGTAAGTTTTGCACGTATGGAGTGGAAGTAAATCTAATATCTAAAAATCGTCTGGTTTATTATTAATAGCCCGGCGCATCAGCGATCCCTCTGGTGTTGCAGATGTCAATGGGCGGCGGTGATTGCTTACCATCAGGGGCACCAGGCGACCCGCTGACTCGTTTGCCGCTTTTGACATAAAAAAAATTTGTTGCTGCTTTTTTCTGAGCGCACTTGAACGCAACAATCGTGGTTAGGTACAAATATACTTACACTTAAGTACTAATCAATGTTGACTCAATGTCAGAAAATTGTCAAAATAATTAATTGAAATGAATAATGTTGAATTTATGATATTTAATTGATGTTCGATATTTATATTTTACCCCTTTGTGGGTTCCGACATTTTTCGAAAGGACAACGCAAGAAGTTGTATGGGCCCTGTCGCCACCCACCAACAGACTTGGCACTAGTTTCAATATTATTATGACATTCCATATAAAGACAAATAACCATTTTTAATCCAAAAAATGACGGGGTAGTCAAAAACAATAAAATCGTGCTTATGCCGTACGCCTAAGATTCAGAATTGCGCTGTAAGTGTCTAGCTTCAAGTAGACTCGACTGTAAAATATTTTTTAAGATTACATTTCGATTGAACACTTTTATTTAGGCCAGGGGGGTTACTCTTGATCGCCTGCACATTATTTTCACAATTAATTGTGTCAAAAAATACTTGAAAAATACAACATTCAAATTCGATTTGCGTGAAATCCCCATTCCTACGGCGGATGTCGTCATACAAAAAAAAGATCAGTATGGCAAGAGGTATAAATAGAGATACGTTTGAAATCTGTTGGTGGGTGGGGACGCTACTTTGCATAGTCCTTTCTTTTTTTCTGGAAAATTTAACTTACAGAACCCAATATCTTGACTATCCGTTTCTTGTTACTCAGTCAGCTTCTTCTTTTTTCATAAAATACAACCGATTTTGCATAATAGCAACATATTAAGGCTTGTTTTGTTACATACACCTTAAAATACTATTTTTAGAACTACTATCATAAGGATTCTATGCACCGAAAATAGCGATAAACCATTTGTGGATTCTAAATTACCCGTTGAACCTAAATGGTTGTTCGTGAGGAAGCCCTGTCTGGTTGTTGCAGGCGAATGCTAGCGTTTTCTCAATGCAATAAGGTTTAAAGTTGTGTTGATGTTGTATGCAAACTTTCTACTATAAGTCTGAAGCGATTGGCCTCAGTCCAGACTAATCTGTTACAGATCGAACATGGATTTCGCACACGTGGCAGTTATTGGAGTTTCTGGTATGTCGCTGGCTAGCGGTTGGAAGTTTGTTCGGGAATTTACGTATTGATTTCTGAACATTCAACTTGAAATCTAAAATTGATTCTGGCGTTCAGAACAGTTTTTCTTTTTAAATCGTTTACTTAAATTTAATTAAAGTTCTGTAACTTTTATAAAATACTATGATAAAATACTCCTACTATTTAATTTGACACTTAGTCTGTCTAGAGACTAGACTAATGGACTGGAATTATGTAGATATTTCTGAACACAGGCTTAGAAGCCTGTTCCTTAAATATCTAATAAGGATAGGGTACATGAATATTCATGACATAAATGTATGTCCTTGGTGCAATTCGAACCCACGACCTCTAGCGCACAGGTCAGGGTTACTATTAAATGCGCCATCGGGCCAGTCAACAATGTATAAATATACAATAATGTCTAGAAGCATGAAGTATTACTTAATGTCTCGAATAACAAAGTATAAAGTTTGAAAGGCTTCGTATAATTCCCTGTTGCCAGGCAAAATGTTGCCGTGCGTAACAATAAAGATTCGGAGAACTTTCAACTTCATTAATAAAAAACAAATGTTCTGGTAATAGAGAACAAAACACAAGCGTAAGGCCTTTGGGAAAAACGAAAAACTCTTTTAAGAAGTTCGAATCGTAAATGATCCTTCTTGAAAAAGAAAATGAAACACATAAACATATTTGTAGATACTTCCTTTATAAAGAGACTTCACAAGGAAGCAACGCTTATTATGCTGGCACGTTTGATTTTGAAGCCTTTTAATCAACCTATAAGGGTTTTCACAATGTTACATTACTTAAACACGGCCAGAATTTGGTAGAAAATTGTACCTGTGCCATGGCCTTTAGAGATAGTCACAGATTAAACTCTCAGATTATAAACCACTAATAGTCACCTAGATGTAATAGATAGGTACTAGAGCTGTCACAACAGCTCCCTGTTTCACTATAACTTTATTAAAATAATGTCAAGAAGGCTTCAATAAGGATTTTGTAAACTAGTATCATAGGCACAACTTATGAATCCTATTTCTGTGGAGTTATCAAATATAACAGTTTTCATGGGGTCTATCAGAACCGATCTATACCCCGATCCATACCGATACCGATCCCGATCGACACCGATCTATAGTCAAAATAATTTAATTGGTTTGCTATGATAGTTCCTAATGTTTTTGAAATATAATCTTTTTTTAAAGAAATAAGACTCATGAGTTGTATCTATGTATGCTGTTAATACAACACTCTTGTCATTGAATAAAGTTAAATTTCCAATTTACCGAGAGCTGTCACGGCGAAGTTAAAAAAATATTTTTAACTCTCAGATCTCGACGACCAGTTAAATATTTTTTTAAGTGAAACGAAACCTCCACCTCAGGGTTTTAAGTACAACTCACATGATTGTGTCTCTTCCCGCACTAATCGGCAATGCCCCGAGGGAATTGTTCCTAGTTTCACGACACCTTCACCGACTTTCAAACTCGCTAGCAAACAAGTGTATCGTAACGAACCCAGGGTCGTGAAAACAAATGTTCGGTCTAGGGTTACCAGACGAAAACTTTTGTCTTTGTTGATAATACCTACTATTTTGTAGTGTTTGTCGGACTAGTAATATGGCGGTTTGTAGCTAAATTCTATCTTTAGATATGTACGATTCTATTCTACGTACAACACAGGATTTTTCGGTAGCGGATGAAATAAAAGTAAAGTATCAGCCTATTAATGCCCCACTGCAGGGCAAAGGCATCCATCCTTGAAATTAAGTTATCGCTACAATGATGGATAGTGGATTAATCACCACGCTTGCCAAATGCGGATTGGTGATGTTTGATGACAAAGCCGAGCTGTGTCCAAAAAAACCGACACAAAGTTAGCTCGACCTGGGAATTGACCCCAGGACCCCGAGATCTTGGCCCGGTACTTAAACCACTAGACCATCGAGGCGTTAGAAATAGGATCAGATAAGTCTTCAGTATAATAGTAAGCAGTCACTGCCACCGGCAGTTTGGGTAAAAAAAAAGATATGCTTAACCACCACTTTGTAGGCTCATCAGATCTTCAAACCTTACTTATTAAGTTTCCTTTTATATTAACAGTGTCAGAACACAACCAACGATATTTCAAATTTGGAAATGGTCGCTAGCCAGTTTGATTCAGAAAAAGTCCTAGCGTAAACCAAAAAAAAAAAAACTATCTTGGCCTCGATCCGTGAACTATGAATCTCTGGCATCTGGTACAACATAAATACCTTCTTTAGTAAGCAAATATATAGTGTAAATTGTAAAACAAACTATACAATTGGATCGTTTGTTCTGTAATTTGGAAGTTTGCGAGGGTTCCCTTATGTATTCCCGTGTCCCGGCAGTACTAATGAGGTCTGAGAGCTGTCGAAATGAATAAAGAACTGTACGTGACTGGGAAAACATTTGTGCGGCATACTCGTGTACGATCGATTCCACCCGATTGCCACAAAGAAGGCTACCGCCTCCGTGGAACAGTGCCTAAGCCGCTCGGGTATAAAAACCCGGAGGTCGTGGATTCGATTCTCGCCTTGGGTCTGGTTGGGTAGGGCTTCTTTACAGTCCGACTGGCTAGCTACCACCCCCACAGGTGAAATCTGCCGCTATAACAGCTCTGGCTGTGTTCCGTCAGTATTAATGTGAGGCCTGTACACTTGATATCAAAGGCTCGATGATCAGATGAGCCAACAGTCTGGCAGCACATTGAGCGACGCTCCTTTGTGCAGTTGTGTCCTTTTAATGGAATAGGCCGCAGTGGCCTCTTACCATCAAATGGGCTGCGTGTCTGACTGCCAACTGAAGTGGTATAAAAAATATGTTATTAAATGCAACTAAACGAACGAACTAGTAGTTTAATAAAATGTTCACTTTTCAAATTGCTTAAAACGAATTGCCTCTATATGGCATAGTTGTTGACAAGTCTGGGCCGGACAATTGCCACAAGGCGGAATCAAGCGGATGAGAAACCTGGGAGGTTACTGGGTAGTGGGGTGAACGTTTTTTGCCTCGAGTGCCACACACGGTACATAATATGTGCTTAAAAGCATTCTCATCCGAAAACAAAATCTTTGTAGTGTCAGAGAGTAGGACTAAAAGGATTATTTTCTCCGTTTATTCCTACTAGTAGGACTGAGCGGTATGACTAAACGGACTACATCTAATATTAGGGTTCCATGTTTAATCACAGAGTCAAGCAAAATGTTTCTAGGTTCTTTCAGTTAGTAGTATAACCTAGATTAAAATTAAAAACTGCTTAATATTTTAATTTAAATTACTTTTATCCAAAATTCAAAAGACTATTATCTTAAGGCTCCTTCAAAAGTTCACAGTAAATGACTCTTCAGAACTTACTAATGGCTGATTCAAATTGAGGATTTGTTTAGTTAAACACAAAGACTGTCTGGAGCTGACATTCGATTTAAAATAAGGTTTTATGCAATATGAGGGCTCATTCATTTGACATTGGCTTGAGTAATGTTGATTTGAAATCGTGGTTGAAATGGAAAATTACCAATTCAATATACTTCAAAATATGTTTATCCTCTGAGTAAATGTGTTGCTCGATTTAGATATTTATGGAACATCGGAAACAGAATTATAAACGCTAATTTCACATTTGCTTTCCTTAATCAGGAGAACGCATCCAAATGAATTCAAGATCAAGTTATATATGTTTGAATTCTTACACTTTTACTCATATGATTCTTAGACTTTGTTTAGTATACATTGTTCAAAAGCTTAGTTTGGCGTCAGATAAAGCTGAGGGGATAATGCCAAAACAATATTGCATGTAGATTCCAAACTTCCAAAGTTTTTTGAGTTAGACATAGTTATGTGAACAAATACCACAACGTACGAGTATAGCTGAGAACTCTCTCAAGTGCATCCTAACTTAAGCATAGTTGCTTTTAAGTCAAGGCATTAGGAAATTGAAATAGTTCACCTAACAATGTGCGGTGTTTGTCTTAAGACTTTCTACAATTAGTTTGCCACCACTTTGCTACACCTCAGTTTATTCTAAGTTCAACTAAAAATACATATTTTAGTTTGAAACTTCGCATCCGTTTAAGAAAGTAGGTCGAAGGGAAAGGCGCTTTAAGACAAAATCATTTCTCATTTCTACCGTTAACCTACATCGTCAAATTTATGTTTGGAAGGGGATTGTGGAAAAATAAAATTATTATCTCAAAGGAAAGGCGGAATTTTGTCAAGAATAATCTCGAGGCTGCAGACCGCCGATAGCAGAATTGATTGAGTTTTATAGGCTTGCTGATAAATTTGCGATGAGGCGTGAATTTATTGACTCGTTTTATACATTTTTAACCTCCTTTAAAAGGAAAAAAGTCCGTTCTGTACTTAAACGAAGAAAACGTTATTGATACATATTACATTCTACTAACTGCCCGCCCCAGCTTTACAAGGTTGTTGGAAAAAAGGAGATGCAAACCTTGTCTTATTACAATGCCGGGATACAATTTTAAACAATGGGTCAGTCCTCCTTATTTTATGCATAGACTAATTTCTAAAATTATTTTTTATGAATAAAAATAAGTAATAGATTATACGATTGTGAAACATTTTGCTAGGATTCATCCGCATAATTTGTTTTTCAACTATCCTCCCCTTTTCCCACATTCCCGGGATCAAAAGTACCCAATGACACCCGGGGATAGTGTCGCTTCCCAACAGTGAAAGAATTTTTTCTATTCAGTACAAACAAACAAAACATTCCTCTTTATAATATTATAGTATAGATCTAAATGAGGGTGGGTGCCTGTATAATGAAATACTACCCGAAGAGGTAAAACTACTATGGCACATTTACGGTGGTATTTCAACCTGTCGGGACACCGAAAAAGTCCTATCAACAAAATATACCCTTTTGTTGTTAGGACCTTAAATCATCCTACCTCCGGGATTTTACCTAAATACCTGAACCTTTAATACAAAACTCTTATATTCCCAAGTTGTATATCTAGGTCAGGCTAAATGCTTTTCAACTTTCATAGCTTGGGATTATGCTTAGCAACACTAAGTAAGTTGATCAAACTAGCGATCCTTTTAATGATTTATTGATAAAAATTGTAGCCTTATGTCGCAATATTTTATTTTTCAAAACAAATTTTGCCTAGAAGTTTATTTTCTCAAAGTGCGTGCGCAGTAATCCTTAGATTTTGTACGACGCAATCTTTCTTGGCCCTAATTTATAGTGCGGTGTTATTTGTGGCTCCAAACAAATGAACGCAGTTCGGGTTTACTATTTTGTGAATTCAATTTGTTGATGTTGCTATAAAATAGACTCGCTGACATCTAACTTTGTCTCGACCGCCTCTCATCAGCAGTGGAAACACATTTTGTTTTTGTTTTTTATTAGTTTACCAGAATGGTTATTTTGTCTTGTAAATTAAATTATTTGTTTAAATCCTATTTAGTCCTATATCCTAAAAACCTAAGTTGTTTTATCGCAGTTAAAATTTTATGATCATCAGTACGAATTAAGTAAGAGTTGTTAGTATCATAAGCTGAAGTTAGAGTGTATTTCTATTTTAAAGGTTAAAAATGCCGCAGGGAGTCTAGGAGAATTAGGTTTTTTTTTTTATCAGAGAGGGAGGGGAAAAATCTACCAAACGTTAGTAAAAAATATGTTTTTTTTTTGTTGCAGTTACTCCTCTTAGATGCGGAAGCAGCGCTGCACTCTGAAGCATTAGAGCTGGGAGCAGAAAACGAAGCCCAAGTTTCAGAAAATGAAGAACAAAATATCGAAATAGCCGTTATAGTAAACAACGATAGCACCAAGCCAGTCTCTATTGAAGACGTCCCAAGAGAGTTATCTGAAGTGATACCTAAAATAGAAGACAGAATAAAGACAGTAACAGAGACTCGTCTTACTATGCCAATTATTTTAATAAATGATAAGTTACCAGAAGATTTAGACCAAAAATGGATTCAAGTGGTGCAGTCATTGACGAATGGTGATAGATTTAATGTGTATCACTGTAGAAGAAAGTATAAAAGAAAATTTTGCAGAAAAAAACATGTCGTCTTCAAAAGATCGTATTCTATTGCTTAATAGGCATCGTCTTACGATATGTGTTGTAAAAGTATACGTTTGTAAAATAGAAGTTACAGGGACCACAAATGAATTCGCTCTCCTACAGTTATAAACCGAGATAGAATAGGTACTGTCATCATCGTCAGCCAAAAGACTTACACTGCTGGACATAGGCCTCTCCAAAGGATTTCCAAACTGGTCGATCTTGCGTCATCAGCATCCAGTGGATTCCCTCGATCTTTATTAAGGGGCGTCTATCACGACTGCGTCTCCAGGTACGAGACCACTCTTAGATAGGCAGTGTATTGTATTTTTAACAATTTTTATTTCTCATCACGAACAACATGGATACTATTTATTTTATACCTTTGTTGTGGAAGTTTACAGGTATGTATAATTTGTGCGTGACTAAAGTCTATGATAGGTATTTATATTGTGTCATTCTTTTATCAATATTTGTGTGTGATGATGATGAGTGTGAGAATTAGAATAAATACTTCATTGAAAAAATATCAGGGGCTGTCATGTTTTCACACTAATACTACAATCATGTTTAAAAGTCATTTCGTTTTCTAAAGAGAAATTATTATGTGATATTTTTGTGTGTACCATGCTTAATACATTTCAATTTGCATAGTATTATATTAGCCGTATTATTTTATTGTTTGGGTATTTATATTCATAATTCTATACTGTCTAGAATCTTATTTGAAGACTAAGGATTCAAAATAGAATGTCAGTATGGATTATTTGCTGTGAATGTGTCTTTGGTCTAGTCTAAAAATTCTTGCGTTGGAGTGTTTGTTTCCTTTATAATTTGTAAAACTTTGAATAAAATGTTAAAGTGTTGTCATTTTGTTATTTTTTTAAATTATTTTAAAACTGAACAAATTTATAGTTAACGTATTATATGTAAACGTAAGTAGGTACCTCAGAATGCTGGAAAAATCGACTACTGAACCATTACACCAATCGCTTATAACACAAATTCTTTTTATGAAGTTATGTTCAAAGCTGAATAATTTTGAGTAATTATTAAAATGGAAATAAAACCACGTCGGGACCACATTGTAGGAAGTTAGACTTTGAATTGACCAACTCTTCTTAGTATTTTTTATGTGGCCTATGTTAGTATTATATACGTTTTGTTTGTCTCTCTATATACATCTAATCACTATTAGAACGTAAAGTTTGTATACGGATGAAACAAATTCTACTTCCCTGATTAAATTAGTTCGCTAATTGAGGAACAAAGTGATTAATTAAATTCTCTTCCCTTATTTCCTACAGGAATGCTCTGGCAATGCGAACGCTGGTCGGGTTTCTTTGTACCGGGCCGCAATAACTCCTCATTAGCCTGAATAAAGTAAGGATTATTTTGATTGTCTAGATGGAGAGTACTTCTGTAGGTAATGTTACTGCGCGGAATAAGCATGATGATTATGATAATAGGTGAAGGTGAACAAAATAGTTTTTTTATACCACATCAGTTGGCAGACAGACACGCAGCCCACCTGATGGCAAGCGGCTACTGCGGCCTATTCCATTGAGGGACACTTCATCAGGAAGCGTCGCTCAATGTGCTGCCAGACTGTAGGCTTATCTGATCTTCGAGCCTTTAATTTCAAGTGTACTGGCAGCCAGTGTGTGCCGGCCATATAAATGTGGGAGCCGCTCCCACATTTATATGGCCGGAACACAGCCAGAGCTGTTATGGCGGCATATTTCACCAGTGGGGGTGGAAACTAAGCCAGTCGGACTCTATAATAGAAAAGTCCTACCACCAACCCCAAATGAGACGTTTCCCGAAGGAATTTTATAGCTTAAGTGCCATCCGTTCAACCGTTTAGGTGTGATTGAGTAACAAACATCCAAATACCAGACTTTCGCATTTATAATATTAGTAGGATTAGTAAGTGAACTAGTATACTCGTAGATGTAAACTAGCTTATCTTCGTGGTACGACTATCCTTACAAGCCCTTATCACTTATCCTCAAGGATCAAAACAATTATCCTAACAATATCCAAAGACAATATCCCTCGAATTATCCTGTAATCTTAGTTACATGGCCGCGTCGCGGGTTAACGCTTGGATCCAGCATTCCCGCGGGAACCTAAGGGTCAACGAGGACAAACGAACCCTGCGGTTTAACCTTTGAGGAGACTTTGTAAGCGGTAATGCGACCTTGTTGTTGCTTAATTATTTACTTGTTCGTGATCAAGTTTATTTATTATCAGACTAGTTGTGAACCCGGCTTTGCCTGGAGCTTTGAAAATGTTTCTTCATTCTTAGGCGTCAGACCTAAGTTCAGTCGTATAACGAAAAGAAATCCACACAAATAAAAAACGTACAATTATACATACATTTCCTAACTTGTAATATAAAAAGGATAGACAATAATAATCTCAATAATTTTGGATTTAATTTTTTTAAATCAAATCAGTGGTTTGGGCACGGAAGGTTTGGGTGTGAAAGTGTGGTTACTCTATGATATATCCTGTGTAGTAAATATTAACTGACGAAACCGAAACTCGTTCAAAAATCGTTCGCTGTTGCATATGTGTATATTGTCTCTATACAGCCTACAATGCATGCTTAAACAAAGCAAGTTACAACTGAATTGGATATTATGAAATTGCAAACATTTCCAGTATTATTACATAAGCCTCAGTTTAAGGAACGTAATCAGAACCAAGTAGAGTTGAAATATCATTGTTGTTTTGACAGGTGTCCTAGCGTTGCGACCCATCTGCTGTTACGTCTTATTCTACTGTAATAACTATCTAAACACTTGTGATGTCTCTTTTCTATTCCTGCTGATGTAAACAATATGTAAAAGTGACATAAATGAACATGGATGGAGGGATTTCTGTGACTATGTATTTCACGTAAAACTACTGACAGGATATACAAGGAATTACAGTAAAATAAGCTGCATAAGAATACCACAAGGCAACAATAAATAATATAACTTAATTGACCATAGTTCCACGTGCGACCATAGTGTAACTTAAGAAGTGTTTATTCTGCATTTTATATCCTGAGCGTTTTCTTTCTACTCGAGTTTTAAAATATGTAGGTAGGTACGTAGGTACTGAGTTCTGGGGTGCTTTTCCTCGTCTCTTAGTATACAGTTACAGCTCAAGTCCTAGGTTTCATAACGTTCCATAACCAATTTATCAGTTTGCGGCCACGATACAGTGGGATAAAAGTATCTACTCCACGTACCGTTAAACTAGCAAAGATTATAAAAAAGATATAAAAAGTTATCTCCACTAACACTCCTGCTTACCGAATGTTACGTTATGAACAATCGTGACCGAGCGTACCTGACTTCATAACACCGCAGTAAAACTAAAGAAATAAACACGGCCGTAGTTTCCACAAATACTTACTTTACCACTTCAACAAATGTTTTAGTGCAATCGTAAATTTCTGTTTTCATTTTGCGTTTTCTACGTGGCTGCCGGAAAGAGAGCTCATCCGTGGTTAGAATTTATGTCTATGCTTATTTGATTTGACGAATGAGTTGAGCGTAATACTTAAGGTGCTAGCTAGCTACTTTAAGGTACACCAGAAGTAAAAGATAAGGGCTTTATCTCTTAACAGTCCAATTTTAATGATTATTAACATACTATTTGTTTTATACACCTAGTATCCTACTAATAGGTATTATAATTGCGAAAGTCTGGATCATCCAGACTTTCGCATTTATAAAATAGGTAAGTAGTAGTTAGTTATTAAGCGGATGGATAGGAAATAGTCTGAGCATGCTAGGTAGAGGAGATAGAACGTGTGTTCTAATGAAGGTGCCAATCAAAAAGGGGCGCTTGTGTGGAGCTAACAACCGCTTTGTTGTCTAACGCTGTAATTACTTGCTAGACCGTCAGTATAGGGGATAGAAAAAGTACTTCAGCTGAATAATGATGTAACAAGATTATTAAAAGTAAGATTAGCTTGGTGTCGGTTTTTCGGACAGAACTTAGATTTGTGATCATCAATTTTCATTTTTCAAACGTGTTCGTTAAGCCAGTACCCACAACTTGTAACGTTAACTTGAATTCAGGGATGGATGTCTTTTTTTTCAGATATTACCGAAGAATTCGCAAACGAAAATATCCATTATAATATATGAATACGTTTGTTCGCATGTATGGATAGACAACCTCGACCTGATGATATCATGAGGAATAGGTTTATATTCACTCGTAAAATCATAGAAAGGCAGATATTTATTATTAACAATTAAATGAAAGACGCACCGTAATCAGTTAAACGTACCTACAAAAGTAAAAAATACTGCAATTACTACAAAAGCGTTAAAGCACTCCCCAGCCTTTTGTGTTGTCCAACCTTTTCCGATTTACGTTAAGAGGTTATTAATTACCACAGGGGTCTACAAACCTATAAAAGTCCTCTAATTGTCCACTAATTTCTTTTCTTTGCGCAAAAGACTGTTCAAAATCGTTTTTACTTTTCATAAAGGAATGACAAGGCGATGTCTCAAGAACTAAAATAGACTTGGCAGGTGTCTCAAGTAGTTGGAGCTAATTGATATCTTAAATGAAAGAGTATTGGAAAACTTAGTTCTAAGATATAATCAAAGAAATTCAAACCTTTTGGTGATCGAGAAGAATCCTTTCCTCGCTCTGCCTGTGTTCCGGCAAAATTAATGTGGGAGCCAGTACACTTGACATCAAAGGCTTGAAGATCAGATGAGCCTACAGTCTGGCAGCACATTGAGCGACGCTCAATGAAATAGGCGGCAGTGGCCGCTTATCATCAGGTGGGCTGCGTGCCTGTTTGCCAACTTAGTATAAAAAAATCCAACATATTCGAAGTGGAAACATCATAATCAGCCACATCAGATTAATATCGAACTTCTAAACAAATATAGATATTATACAATCCTCACATGGGACAAACAAGAATATTTACCTGAATGTTTGTCCATTTAATCCACGATCTCTTTCGGGCTTAACGGGTAAACTGGGGGAGTTTAGTGGGTAGTGAGACGAAATTTTTTAGCCCCGAGTCCCACACACGGCCAGCCTGCGGTCACAACCTCGACGTCACGTTCATTTGCTTTAACCATTTAACAAATTAAGTGATAAATATCGCATCATACTATAGTTTTATATTATACTAGCTTCTGCCCGCGACTTCGTCCGCGTGGACTACCTTTTAGTAGCCTAAGAGGTTTTACGGTTTCGTACATCAACTCGCGTACTCCTCTGCTACCCCTCTAGTGTTCTTCAGCGAATGATTGGATTTTGCACTGCGGAGCCCTAATCATAGGCTTAAGGTAGCTATTGCAGTATGCTCCTATAAACTATATTAAAAGATTTTTTTCCTTCAGCATAAACATGTAGATTTTTCGCTTTGGAAACATGGCGAGCCCAAATGTATGCCTGCTACCTTCAAGGTCTGACCCTGCGATTTGTTTATCGTCATTGAAAATGCGACTTTCAATGGGAACTGCAGGCGTTTAAAATTGAATGGCAAGTTGTTGGGTATAATTGGGATGCGCGGTATAAGAACATTGTCTCCCTTAGCTTCTCCAGTTAAAATTGTGGCTTTCACAATGTGCCTTCCTAGTTCGGTAACTCGCAACCGAGTACCGTTACATAATCTTGGCGCGTCCAGGTTACGCATTAACAAAACGGGTACACCTACCTTTAATTCCAACTTGTGTGATGGCACCCCGGACAACTTTAAAAAGTTTAGGAATTCTACGGGATAACCCCAGCCCGGTTCGCCCGCCACCGCGTATCGTGCACTCATTTGTCAACGCGTAACTATTAAAATCGTCATATTTTAGACAATTCACACAAAATCTTTGTAAATTCTAGCCTAAGCTATTTTATTGCAAAGTTTCATTAAAATCAATACAGTAGTTTTTACGTGAAAGAGTAACAAACGTTCATCAATCCGCCCCACGGCCGGTCGCGATCGGTACCGCAGCAACCGCTATGCCCATGCATTTTAAATCTGCAATATCTTCGAAAATATTCATTTAAATTACATGCTGTAAAGGGCCATTTTGATCTATATTACATGCATAATTTATTTAAGGTACTTATTTAGATAAGGATCAATACTGTATTGCTTAAAATCGCTTTTTCGTAAATAAGCCATTATTTTCTCGTTAGTAAAGGATAAAAAAGGGTTATTGTGGGTTATCCCTAAGAGATAGACATATACCATAGCGGACTTTTTTGTAAACCTTTTTAAGGTGTACAATATTGTAGTACATTATTTTAATCTATCTCGAAGGGTTCAGCCAGCGTTTGCAATGTAAGCGCAAAAAAATGTGTTTATTTTACGACCTTTAACTATTAAAATCGTCATATTTTAAAAAATTCACACAAAATCTTTATAAAATGTAGCCTATGTGTTATTCTGATGTATGAGCTATAATATTGTAAAGTTTCATTAAAATCCATCCAGTAGTTTTTGTGTGAAAGAGTAACAAACATACTCACAAACTTTCGCCTTTATAATATTAGTAAGATAAGATTTATAAGTAGCTGACCCGGTGAACTTAGTATCACTTTGTTTGACAGGTAAGAACAGTTTGTATGAGAAAATAAAATTGTCGTTTTTAGTATTTTCCTCGCAATTTTTTCCGTAATTTCTTATCGTTTAAACCTTCCATGGACTTCCACAAATATTTCAAGACTAAAATTAGTGAAATAGGTTCAGCCGTTCTCGAGTTTTAACGAGACTAACGAACAGCTATTCATTTTTATTTATATAGATAGATATTGGATCAGAATTCTTTGAAAATATTAATAAACAATGGTTGACTGGTAGAGAATGCCTTATGGCGTTAAGTCCGCCAATTTGTACCTTTGTTGTGCAATAAAGTTTAAATAAATAAATAAATAAATAAATGATGTATCTACAAACTTGAGTGGGCAGACAACGTTGGAATCATATTCATCCATTCCGTATTACTCCTACACCGTACAATTTAACTCGCACTCATTAAAAAGCATGCCTATGCTTGATTGGGCATGAAATACAAATACAAATAAAAATTTTAGAATCCTTTATTTAAAATTACTTGGAGTAAAATATTTTTACACATTTCGCTTTGATTAAATAAAAAAAGATACGAAGCCTGGGAATCGATTTCAACCCAAGATAATCATAATATTCCCACGCCTTCCCGTATTTGTGAAAATATGGTTACAAGTCAAAGTAAAATTTTAGATGCGCATTTTTAACGACGATATAGTGAAATCCTCCACCAACCCGCGCTGGTGGAGTATGGCCCACTCTATGTCCCAATTGGGAGCCAGTACACTTGAAATCAAAGGCTCGAAGATCAGATGAGTCTACAGTCTGGCAGCACATAGAGCGACGCTTCCTGGTGAAGTGTCCCTCAATGGAATAGGCCGCAGTAGCCGCTTACCATCAGGTGGGCTGCGTGTCTGTTTGCCAACTGATTGAGTATAAAAAAAAATAAGATAAGGCCTGTGTCCCAGCAGTGGTGATGATGATGATGATGATAGTGAAGTAGTCTGCGCGGATAAGTGCTAGTCACCTCCTGAAGGACTCGCGGTAGAATAAGGTGAGGAAAACAATGGCAAAGGCACCGTTAGTGCGCCTACCTGTCAATTGCTTATTTCATATTAGCACATTCTACTTACTATAGTTCAGAACTCTGCTAAAGATAATAAATAACCCTATACCTTACCAATAATTGTGGTAAAAATGCTTGAAATAAATACTATGATTTAAATATTACCTTACATGAGGGGACGGTAGTAATAATAAATTGATACTTTATTCACTAACATTCTGACGCGTACATACTGAAAATCGCATTTCTTCAAACAAAATTCTAATATCGCTATATTTTTCACGTATATTATGAAGCTATCCGCTCGTGTGCAGTATGGAAGATAGAATGCTTTGGTCTAATGAAGATGCCAATCACTGCGGGAACGCTGTGTGGAGCGCAAACAACCGCTTTGCTATTCTCCTTTATAAGCATGGAGGAAGGCGTATAATAAATACTGAGTAAGTTTATATGTTGATATAACAGTATACAAACAGTTGGTCAATTTGAAAGAATATAGGTACTTAGATCTTATCTTAATTTTAGTGGAGGTGAAAGCTTTGAAAACATAATGGACATTCTTTATGTGGGACTCAAGACTACTCACTAAACTTCAAACCTTTTAAATGTGATTTATCGGAATCTGAGTCGGATGCAGAGGCAGAAGTAGTGGCAAATTTTATTGAAAGAAGAAAAAACATTATTTAGTATTTTTTTTTTCATTTTAATTATAACAACAAATTAATAAAGACCATGAAAAAACCAACATGTTTCTTACTAAAGTAGTCTATTTGCTATGCTTCGACCTCCGATTTAAACCTTTAAAAGTTTCGGAGCAGAAATCGAAACCGAAAGTGTAATAATAAAATAATCGGAAGTTCCGATTCTATGTAAGTAACCTAATCTAATCCTTGCCTTTTCAATTGAGATACTAATGATTCAGTATTGCTTAATTTGTAGCTATGTTGTACTTGTTATCTTGCTAAAGAAGTCAAAAGTCACCTAAAATCAATAGAAGAAGGTATTGGCCCTACATAAATAATTTAATACAGTATTCGTAATTTTTATGAACAAACTTCGTCTTATCCCAAATAAAATTGGCATAAAAGGGATAGACATCCAAAACTTTTGACCACAATCAGATTATTAGGAAAGTGTACGCCGGAGGCTGAAAAAGTCGGACAAGGGCCTAAACAAACATACGAATGACCGTAAATCAGTGTTTTATTACCCGTGTGTGCCTTCACCTGTTGCTCGTGTGTTTCGAACAGATTACATTCAACTCGTTGGAGTCGTAGCCTAATCTTTAAATTATTTTATTATTGAGTTCGTTAGATTTTTTGTGACAGAAGGAGGAAAATGTGCAAGTGTGAGAATTACGGTAAGTTACTACTATCACTTATGGACATCTGCGACTGTTTTCAAGTGCGACATTTTTGCTGAGGGTGTACAATATCTGTTTACCCGTCCTTAAGAATTTACTTGTCTATTAAAGAATGCCAAAAAAAAAAATACTGCCTCTGTGATGTAGACTAGTTCGCACAAACTGACGGCGTCTAGGTCGCTCAATCCGAGTTGGACAGAAAATTCGTGATTGTTTTTTTTTTACTTACAGTCCGGAATCTGAAAGATCTCTTTGCCGTCAAGCAACTATGTTTGGTAACTTGTGCACTAAGTATATAATACAAGTACATACGAGTTGGTAATTATTCCCTTCGTATTGAATTGACCTCGAAATTCGGTGAGCAGATAAAATATTCAACCGCGAGTTGCCAGAATCAGAACATCTAACCCATGTAACCAATATTATATCTAAGCGTCGACCACGAGACATTTCAAATGTCGAAAGAAGCTAACCCGAAATTTGTCCGATTGCGTAAGGGGAAAGGGTTATTAACGACCCTCTTACTTTCCCGAACCCTTGGGCCCTCGACTCAACAGGCTGACGGCGACGCTCTTTCTCTCGAGAGCCTCTAGTCTCAACGTTTGTCGAATTGCGATTAATTTTTCAGGAAATAGGTTATGTACTCGTGGAATAAACGTGTTTGAAAACTAAACTTATAAAGACTAATACTAATATTATAAAGAGGAAAGATGTTTTTGTTTGTTTGCATTGAATAGGCTCCGAAATTACTGAATCGATTTGTAAAATTCTGTCACTGTTGGAAAACTACACTATCCTCGGGTGACATAGGGTACTTTTGATCCCGGAATTGTGGTGGGAAGAGTGGGATAATTAAAAAAAGAAATCACGCGCAGGTAAAACCGCGGAGGCTACCGCTAGTTTTTTTATAAAAGAGGGAGACAAATGAACTGGTGATACACTCGATGGTAATACCTGCGATTGGTGCCTGCGACTACAGTGCCGCCAAACTGTGGGAATAGAATGTGAAATTAAAATATAACAAACTAGATTTAGCCAGCGGCTTCAACTTCTGCAGTTTCATCTTAGCCCGTTGAGTTGTTTTCGTTAAGGGTAAACATCCATTTATCCATCCGTTATCAAAATCTTTAGCATTTGAGAAAATATCACTATTCCAATACCTTAATGGCCTTTGCATCTTAAAATGTCTGTGTTTGAGGCAATCCATTTTCTATACATAATAATATGTGTGTTCACGGTCACCCTCGGTACGATCCCTAGCCGAGCTGTTTTTAATATTATGAACGAGAACGCTAGACTCTGGTAAACCTAGGTATAATGTCTAAATCACGTTTCTTAGTACCAGAGACGAATGCACACTTTTGGGTCTACCAGATGCAGTCCGTTTTTTCGTTTGCTGGCGGTTCAGCGGCCGGAACGCGATCGAATAATGTATGGACCCCCTGCTCCAACTGCTAGACAAAGTAACATTTTGCCAGCGATAGCGAAATTCGCTAACTTCAAATTGTATGGATTTGACAGGTGCCTTAGAAAAGTCACGTCATGGTCAATCGATATTGAAAGTATGGGTTTTGACATTCGCAATCGCAAATTGAGCGATAACGAACGTCATAAATGCCGCTTGTCTAGGGGGGCAGGTGATTTCCGAGGCACGGAGTTGTTCCTATCGATCAAATTGAATATTGCGAAATGTAACCGAGATTTTCTGAACAATTAACAAACAATTACATATTGCTATTCGCATTAAAGTGCAAACTAATGTCACCGGCTGCGCAGCTCAGGCGGTCAATGTACAAATAAAAATATTAAATATAAAAACCACGTCATAGTCACAAAACAAAGGATGTTTTGTAGAATAACGGCATTTTAGAGAGCAACAAAACAGGGAATTTAATTCCAAAGACCGGCTTTGAAACAAACGAATTAGCTAAGAAAGGCCTTCTCCACGTAATGAGAAAATAATTATGCAAACGATTACGTCTGGGAAAAACTTGTCTGGTAAAATAATGACGAAGACGACTTAAAATCCTTTGCAAAAGTTTATTTTTATTTTTTTAGGCGGCAAATGAAACGAGCCAGCTGTTCGCCTGATGGTAAGTAATCACCGCCGCCCATGGACATAAGCAAGACCAGAGGGATCGCTGATGCGTTGCCGGCTTATGGGGGTATGGGGCCTATGCTTAATGCTTATGTGGGCACTCTCACAAACCAAACGAAACACAAGTTTTATTGTGCTAGTCGCAAATAATGATAGAAAGGTAAGGTATCAGCCTAGCTAGTGTCCCACTGCAGTGCAAAGGTTTTCATCATTGAAATTAAATCGTCGTCGCTGCTGGCTTATTCACCACGCTTGCCAAATGGTGATCATACACCGTGTTTGAAAAAAAGGTAAAGGTGTCCACCTACTAATGTTCCACTGCAGGGCAAGGGCCTCCAGTTATCGTTACAATTATGGGTAGTGGCTTAATCACCACGCTTGCCTAATGCAGATTGGTGATCACAAACCCGATCTGTGTCCGAAAAAACCGACACAAAGTTAGTTCGACTCGGGAATTGAACCCAGGACCCCGAGATCATGGCATAGTACTTAAACCACTAAACCATCGTGGTGTTAATTAAAGTAGGCGCTTACGCAAATGCGCAGTTCTGCTGAATATTCAATCGCGGTTAATTCGCGACACCTTGCCTGAGTTTACGTTAACGGTTCCTTGTCAACGCAATTCTGATTAAACACTCTTTACATAATTATTTGCCTCCTGAATATTTAAAATAGAACAAATGCGTTTGAGATTTTAATTTGAAGAAGCAATAGTCTAAGTCCAACTTCTTATCAGCAAAAGCGGAAGCCATCTTCAAATCAAGTTCATGATTTCCCGAGCGCAGAAATGAAATGAAATGATTTATTTCTGAAATTGGATTTACATAAATATTTTTGCACCCCAAAATTGTTTATCCTATCGTGAATAGCCTGCAGTTAAGAACGAAAGTAAAACGGTGTAAATGTGAAAAACCAGACTGATTTATGCATTTGAATAATATTTAATACGGTGTAGAGTAATATGTCAAATACAAATATGGGGTGTTTAATGTGAATGTCCATTATCCCACCCAGAACAAATATTGTAATGACAATTGGGACATTGACTTAAATTTCAGGTATTTGTGTTTCCTTCTTTGATTTTTCCCTACATACCTCAAGTAATAAATAATGTAAGGCTTCTTTGGGCTACGTCAATTGTGACTTTTAGACGTATTTTACTTAGTTTGTAGATTATAAAACTAAGTGTCGAAAGCAAAAAAACGTAAAAACTATTTTTAGCTTAAACTATAATATAAAATAGTATACAGTGTAGAACATTTTAGATAATAACTCACAGTTGTCTGACCATTAATCTAAAAAACAGCAGCCACCGAAATGTTTTGTGCAAACAAACCGCTTCCAACTAGTTTTATCATTTTGTTCAGCTTGTTTTTGCTATAAACATCATTTACAAACTTCACAAACTTACATTAATAAGAAAGATGAAAAACTCGACTCTTCATCATTACAATAATGGTGTACTGAAAGATCATTCTTATTTCCCGGGGATGGGCTGGTCAATTGCACTGACTCGTCCATGGAACTCCACGAGAATAAAATCGCGGGAAAGCTTGTTCAAAACATAACGATAGATCCTACTCAGGTTGGCATTTATAAAGCAGGTCACGTATGTGTCGTTAATAAGGTGTTTATATCATTCTAACCCTAGACTAACCGACAGTTGAAATTGTATATCGTGATAGTGACACAGGTTTACAAGCATAGTATTTGACAACGGTCCGTCCAAGCAAAATGGAATCCGTAACCATAGTAAAAAGAGTATACACAGTACATAACCTTCATACAAACGCACCACGCGCGGCTTGTATGCGTGCGCCAGACTATCTATGACGTCTATGCGCGTCGCCGCACGGAGACTTAAACAAAATCAAAGAGAATTTGTTTGTGCCGTAGGATTTGTAGCGTCAGCTTAGATTTTGTATAGGACGTTGCGGTGTAGGAAGATAGCGTACTGTGTACTGTTTATACTGTGCCGTTACTATGAGGCATTTCACCCTTTGCTTTGAAACTGCTGGTATGAAAATTGAACGTGGCAAGTATTTACGCTCAATTTTCATACCTTCTGACGATGAGATGGGTCTCTAACAGGACCCGTGATTGCACACACTATTATGTGTCGGGTCATTTACATTCCTTCTGATATAGTTGAGTGAAGTGATGGTTGACACATACGTTATTTGTGAACAGGTGCCACCGCGCATAAAAGGTATAAGGAAAAAAATATAATATATCACGAAAGACAAAAATTGGAAATGTTATGTGTGTGTTGTGTTTGTGTTAAGGCCAATCAGGTACTGTCCTCAACATTAGATGCCATTCCAGAGGAAATGTTTTTTCCTAGTCTGGCACTCTTTATTTATTTATTCTTTGTTTGGGTCTGGACGGCGCGGCGCTATATGAAAAGTGTCTAGGGATATTTATTATTGTTATTTGATATTTTCCGGGATAAAAATTTACCTACATTACTCTCAAACTCCCAGGAGTTGCAAAACAGCTCTAATATTCTATAATAACTGTGTCGTAAAAATCTACGACACTTTTAAAGTTTCGTCCTGAAGTAAAATCACTTGTGTTGAAAGTTTTCCCAAGTTGATTAAGAATAACTTTATGACAGCCGTGCTAAGCCAAAGTAGGCTCAGGATTTTTCGTGTAATCTTAAAACAGTTGTTTTGTGTTTTCAACTTGTTAGTATCAGTGAATGGTATTCTTGTCAGAAATTAACCGGTTACTCTTAAGTTTTGAGTTTATTATCAGGCGCTCAGATCCCGAGATTACAGGTTAGTACGTAAAAAAATTAAATATAACCGATTTTGTGTTCAACAGACGTTAGATATCGGTACAGATGCAAATGTTTATGCGAACATTTGTGATCATAAATACATCTGTTATTTTATTTTATAAAATGTTTTGTCGGTTTTTCTAGACATAGCTCGGAGTTGTGATCTTCTATCCGCATATGGCAAGCGTTGTGATTAAGCCAGTACCCACCATTGTAATAACTTGATTTCAAAAAGGCCTTTGCTCTACAGTAAGACGTTAAAAGCCCATGTTTTAATAATCGATAACACACAATATAAGAAAATTTGAAAATACACAACTCCGTCAAAGTTTTCATAATTTCCTGACGACGCCATTTTTGTACGAGATACACGGAACGTGAATTCTAATAACACAAATTAAGATTATGATAAAAATGTCATCCATATTGCAGCTTACGAATTTCCTTCAATTTGACAGATGGCGAGATGTGTATTGTAAATTCAGCAGGATTACGCCCGAGGGATCCTCTAAAGCCTACTTAAGTGAGAAAGAATTTAAATATTCCGATTAAGCGAAAAAAACTCATCTGAATTGCCGCAAGATTGAAGGAAATCAAAACGGGATTACTTTTCCCTATAGCTTTCATTCCCTCTGCGCAGGTCGCAGGTACGGTCACGGCGAAAAGCGTGTTGACAGTATCAATAAAATTTAATCAGCTGTCGTTACTAACGTGCGTAATTTTTTGTTTTGTTTGCAGTAAAAATAAACATTTCTTTTTACTTTGTCTTCGTTATAACAAGGCGCTGTGTTTATGGAAAAAGGAGTTTTAAACTATTATTGTTTCATCTTTGAAGCCTATAAGAAAAAATAATATTTTGACTTTGAATACAAATAGGGACAGTTACAAATATCCGCTATACAGCGTTATTGACAAATAAATAAATATATTCTAAAGTGAGTGAGTTAAGTTACTAAAATATCACGTAAAACGATTTTTTTTTTGTTGGCCAATTTGATTCCTCTGCTAAGCAAAAACCTCCCCTTCTGTCCGCCACATCTCCCTACATTGTGCCAGCTGCTGTCAGTCGGGCATAAAGACGCTTAAGTCATCTTTGCCTTTCATGATTGTCTTTGGCGGTAACGAACTATAAGAATATTAAGAAAAAAATTACAATTATATAATTTATGCAGCTGTGCTCATCTGTACAGGTGACGATTCGTGAAAAACATACTCGTACGTAATGCGGTATTGACTACACAGCGTATGAGCCAAAATACTCAGCAGGCTGTTGGAAATATCACGACTACATTAAGTAAAGGTTATCCAGGACCGGCGTCAAACAGGTACCCGGGGCTTTGAAATTACTTGTTTTGAAAGCCCTAAGGTTTGGAGACCCTTTCTTAAATTTATGTACTAGCCTTCCGTTCGCGGGTTCGTCCGCTTAAACTATACGACTTTATCCCGTAAGAATATGATATTATTTAAAAAAAACTCCCAAACTATCCCCATAAAAATCATCAAGTCAATTTGTTGCTCCATTGCGACGAGAAAGAAAGACAAACAACAATAAGTCTAAACCTTTAATTGTTTTATCCCATGGGAACTGAGAACTATCTCAAGATAAAACTTGTTATTGCCTATGCCTATGTTTGAATGAAGAAAATGATCTTTCCTAAGAACTAGAACTAAGTCTGTGCTAGATTTTACTAAATTCGGTTTAGAGGTTTAGGCGTGAAAGCGTAACTGACAGACAGAGTTAGTTACTTTTGCATTTAAGTTATTAGTATTGATTTTCTTTGATTATAGGAGTATTTTAAATCAAAGTGGATTTGTATTAAACTCCCCCACAATAAGCATACTCGGGTTGGTAGTAAATAAAGCCACCCACACGTTGATAAAATTTATTACATTTAATTTTGGCGGCTATTTAAATGCTCGACGGATCGCGAGGTAGACCCGCTTCGAATTATCCACCGCCATTTATCGCCTACAGGCGAAAAACAAGTTATAAATAAATCTAGTATTATTCATTATGAAACAATACTGGACTGATACGTACAGTAACAATAAAACTGAAATACAACCAAGCTATGAGAAACTTTAATATAGAATAACAAAGGTAAAGAAAGGTTAGTAAGCTTATCATAGTCAAACGACAACAGCTCGGGTATAAAACCCGGAGGTCGTGGGTTCGATTCCCACCTGGGTCTGGTTGGTGGTAGGACTTTTTCTAGGTCCGACTGGTTAGTTGGCGATAGCGAGTAGCGGTTGGTGATGACCTAAATTAATGATGTTATTGACGGAGACCCCCAGATCTACCCCCCTAAATTCGGCCCTGAGGCTATATTAAGAAGGCGAAATTCAACAGGTCAGCTAGGGGAAGTTTTGATGGTAAACTTTGACTAAAGGCCAGCTTGGTAAAGCAAAATAGGTCTTATGTTGGCAATATATTTGGCGTGAATAGATGAATGATAGTCAATGACATGTAAATGCGATACCATGACACTTCGACTTAGTCGTCAACTGGCGAGCGCGAAACTCGCGAGCGCGCGCGATTTGGCACTTTTCGATTTTACCAATTTTTTTTTTGTCGTCAACTCGCGAGTCTATATAAAGTACAGTCAAATAAAAACAGTTAACAGGTTGAAACCAAAAACTATAAATAATTTTTTACTGACCGCGAGTTCTACAGTTCCTAAGATTGAATTTATTAATGAGTATAATAAGTCACTTTTTTATTACTATTTCTAGCTTTGCTATTTATCAGATATCAGAATTTTAAGAGAATAATTTACAAATGTACTAGGGCAACATGACCTTATTAGAGATGTATTAATTTGTCAAGCATTTTTTTTCGAGTTGATTATTATGACGAACTAAGCGTATAGAAGAAAAAAGATATTAAAAGCTGCAGTGTGTATATTATAATATAAAACCTTGATGAAAAAATGCCTGACAAAACGTTTGGTTGATTTTATTATGATGCTTAGTTCGTCGTAATAATCAAATCGTAAAAAAATCTTGACAAATTAATAAATCTCCAATAAGGTCATGTTGCACTAGTACATTTGTAAATTATTATTCTCTTAAAATTTTCTGTATCCACCCTGGTTTTTGCAATTTAGGGGGCAGAGCTGGGGGTGGACAGCAGGGATGAACCATTTATAGTAGGTAAGTAAATTCAATAACTAACTAAATTAAATTTGTTGTACCGTTTTTGTAGCTCACTATACATTAATACGTTAGATTTCATGATCGAGCGAGTTGACGACAAAAAAAAAAGGAAAAATCGAAAAGTGCCAACTCGCGCGTGCTCGCGAGTTTCGCGAGTCATGCTAATCCACGCCCACTTAAACTTGTTTCACTAATTTTCTTTAAACAAATACAGATAAACCACAAGGCGAGTTTCACTAAAGTTGACTTTCACAAGTGGGCTGCCACAATTGCATGCTTTTTTAATCTTTATGCCTAATTTCAAGTTTACTAGCACTCATCGAATTTGTAAAAAGTTCGTCCACCAACCAGCCCCAAGGCGAAAATCAGTCCTACAATTTTAACCAGAATAACAAAACCATTGTTCCACAGAAGCGGTGCTTACAAACTCTCGAAGCTCATAAAAATGAGGCATCTATATCCTAAGTAGGGAAGGGGACACTCAACAGGTCCAACCAAATTGAATAACCTCGAGAAAATGAGACGGGCCTTTCGCTACTTACCTACGGGTTCTAGATGTTTACGGCTGAGGATAGTTGTGCTATATCTATTTTCATCAGGCCACGTCACTTACATTGATTTGAGTAGTAACTGGACTTGTGTTTATTGTGGAGTAATAGCGAACACAGTTTGGAATCTGTTTTCAATAATAAATAAATAAATGTTCTCCTTCAAAAAAGTTACCAAACGTTTTAAGTAAATTGTGGTTGTATTTAATTAAAATATTTATAAAATTAAAGTGGCGCATAATTTGTTTCGAATTTATTAAATTATGGACTTTTTCGCTACGCGGCGCGGGCTGTTTGGCCGATTTGAAATACATTGTTGACCCGGGATTTTAATACAAAAGGAGACGTTACAACGGAACATACATACAGCATTTAGTTTTCTTTACTATTTAATTTACATTGCGGAAACGGCACATCGACCTACCCTAATCTATCAAATTCCAAAAACCAATTTTATAAAAATTATATTAGAAATTGAACTAAATAGAAATAGTCTTTATTAGACTTTTAAACGTTGGTTGATGTTTTGCTTGACATCATCGTGTAAGGTTAAAACATGGGCTGACCGCCATCAAAGCATAAAGATTCTGACACAGAATTGTTAATCAAAGGCGTGCTGTTCGAAACAAGCCATCGACTGACGAACAAGGGAAATATTAAAGGTGGCGGGTTAATTCCGCCTGTGGGGGGTAGGGGGGAGCAGATGTGCTCAAGTAATCAGCGACGGATTCGGTAACAGGATTATGGGGCGTGGTGATTTCGAATTCAACCAAAGCTCACTGAATTCTGGAGTTTCAATTAATCCTGAACAGATTTACCGTTAATCAAATTGTGGTAGCGTTAATTATAGCATGTCGATTGGTTATAGACGTTTTGTTTTGTTTCATTAGTTGTTGCAATGGGTAAAATTACATCACAGAAGTTTTTTGCCACTTTAGTTCGCATTTCGTGGCTTTACACAGGCGGTCATAATGTGCCTGGATTCCTCTGTTTAAACATAAAGAATTCAAGACTATTCATGAGTACAAAAGGCTACGTTGAAATCAAGTCAAAGATTGTTACTCAACATATTCACTCAACCATCATGCTTGCGAAAAACAGATTAGTGATTACAAGTTAAAATATGTATATCTGAGAAATCTTTTGCATAACTCAGGAATAGAACCAAAGACTCTAAACGCTACAGATCATGGTCAAGTGCTTAAACAACTGTGATAACGAGGATACGAATCGGCCGGCTCGTCCGGGGAAGTAACACCCTCTCACATAACAGCATTGTGAAAATATAAAAGTGACTACTAGTTTGTTTCTTCTGGTTTGTGAGAGTGCCGGAGGCACCGCACCAACCCTTAAAAGGCCGGCAAAGCATCAGCGATCCCTCTGGTGTTGCAGATGTCCACGGGCGGCGGGGATTGCTTACCATCAGGCGACCCGCTGGCTCGTTTGCCGCCTCTGACATAAAAACAGATAACGAGCCTTTGTGAATGTATTCTGAGTAAATTTTATGATTGTTGAAAGAACCTCGCTAGGAAATATTTAGCTAAGCCGACATTTTCAGCGAACGAAATTTGGACGTCTAAATTAGAGTGGCCTTATTTTATGAGCTGGATAATTTAAATTATGTTTTATACTTCAAAAAGCTATTTTGTATTTTCGTTATTTATCATATTCAATCCTCCAAAATTTTGCAAACCATTCCGTCTTTTGATAACTTCTGTGATAAAAATACAGTTCTACATAATATTATAAGTTGACGAATTCATTAAACATGTGAATTGTGAAAGTTTGTTTGCATCTATTACGTTCTTATATCTCTTGTAGTAACTTTCTTGTTGTATACAAAATAATATATGGATGATGCATTCTCTAAAACTTAGCATACGAAAAATAAATGTATTACGTAAGTTGCAAATTCGTAAATACCACATTACGTGTTCTCGAAACTCACAACTTGCAGAGCGAAGATTAATCTTATGAACGTTGGACGAAGCGCCTGTTACGGAAAAGATTAACTTAGCAAAACAAAAGTTAATAATTCGCGTCTCCGAAGCTCTTAATTAAGGATGATTTATCACGACGCTTCTAATATTCTTGTTTTAATGCGTCTTTTTCAACTTTCTTTTACTGTTGACCTTGGAGGCAATGAAAACGATCTCTACAATGCCCTAAAATATACTCACTGCGAAATTAATTGACTGATCCGAAGACGCATTTGGTAATGATCGTTGCATCTGCCTGTGCGCCAGGGGTCGTAAGAACAAATATTAATGTGATGATTGTCCAGTGGCTGGATGTTTATTTATATTTAAGTTTTTATTTGTGGTACCGTCTAGGGAATGCAATACCGGGATACCGGGATCCCGAAATACCTGGATCCCGCACCATTTTTGCGGGACCAGTCCCGCGCCTAAATCGTGCGGGATTTGCGGGACTGCGCAGCGACATACATTTGATTGATTGATGATTGACAGAAATAGATTTTATATAGTTAGGTGTTGTGCTCGGTGGACTGGTCAATAGCGACAGATTGACGGTTCGTTCCAATCGGGTGTGAAGGGGAATCCGGGGGAGTTTAGTGGGAAGTGGGACGAACGGCTTTAGTCCCGAGCCTCAACTCACAGACGGCCGCAGGCGTCGCTAGCTTACGGCTATGGTGAGTAGAAGAAACGTTCTCCTCCGCAAAAAAGATGTTGTGTTCGGTACCTGATGATCAAACAAAGTGGCGAGCATTGGGAGACCTGTGTCCAGCGGTGGACTGTAACAGGCTGATGATAAGGTGCTGTTATAGTGTCCTGTTTGTTCCCAAGTTTTAAAAGTTCCAGAAAAGAGTATCTATGAAATATAATCGTACGGAAACATGATGTAGTATCACGACATAATTGGATTTGTTCCTTTCAGCTGGAACATTGGAAATTTTTAGTTTGTTTAATTGATGATTTGATCACTTAATAAATAGTTTCATTCAATAATATTTTTTAGTATCATTTTAAGTTCTATAGACTCGTTTATGATACAGGATTCCTCTCTTTTCTCAATGACTTTCAAAAAACTTGCGGGATCCCGCAAATACCTGGATCCCGCGGGATTGAACCTCTCAATCCCGCGGGATCCAGCAATTGAAATTTTGGTGCGGGATTGCATTCCCTAGTACCGTCGTTGTACACAAGTGCTCTTGCTACTTACTTTAGGGTCAGATCGATGTACATAATAATACGTAACCACAGATCACTATAATTCAGTATGTAACAATGTCCAATATTTATTTATTTCTAAGACGTTTTGAGAAAAAGATTTTAAAAAGGTTTTAGGCGAAGTTTTCTGGCCCTAAAGTAAACTAAGTAAAAGTATATGAATATTTTTTTCTGTTTAGTTATCATAAGGTATTAAAAATAAAGTCTTTAAAAATTATGTCGATTCGTAGTCAAAATACAACAACAAACTTAAGCGGGAGAAATTAACCCAAGTCTTTTAACCTCGGTTAATTTCTCTCTCATAAGTTTTCGTAGCAAGTCTACAGTATTTTAGTCATCTGTTTGATAACTTATGACTACCGATACCACACATCACCAAGTTGTGCAAAGTTTGAGTTAATGATCCATGTGTACATATCGCTCTTGCAAATGTTAGATTAGACAGCAAATTATTAAAGTAACACTACCAAACTTGATCATCTTCTGGCTGCTTGCCATAGATTAGTGTTGTTTCGGTAAAATGTCATGTAATATTAGCTATATACTGTATACTGTCTACAATGCAATATTTTCATAATAACCTAACTGTTTCAAATAAATTACTAATTATATTGTGGTTAACAATTAATTATTCGTTTACCGTGTACCGATTTCGGTAGGTGGCGTGGAAAACCGCTAATTGACGTAGGTTGTTTTATTGAAATAATTTGTTCCTGGTAATGGGCTGGTTAAATCCACAAATTGTTTTGAATAACAAAAAATGTTTACTGCGAATCGATAAGAGTAAAAGGACTAGATAATGAATTTTCAAATAAACGATATACTCACTGCTTCATCTGTAATAGTATTAAATGTAAGGACAAAATAATCATGAGAAAAGAGATCAATAAGGATACGGAGGAGGAAGGAGCAAAACTAAGGATAAGTTCTCAGTTCTCTTGTGATATTCGCACGAAAACACCTGTAAGAAACCGGCCAAGTGCGAGTCGGACTCGCCCATAAAGGGTTCCGTAGCAGCAAGTATCATCATAATATAAAAGTTTTTGTAGTTCTTTGTAAGTTTGATCGACGTTTTCATATTTAAGTTGATTGAATGAGAGGAAAATTGCGGTTTACGATTTATGACGTTTAAAAAAAACTAATTACTTGATCTCGTTCAAACCAATTTTCAATGGAAGTTTGCATGGTAATGTACATCATAAATTTTTTTTAGTTTTATCGTTCTCTTATTTTAGAAGTTAGAGGGGGGGGACCAACATTTTACCACTTTGGAAGTGTCTCTCGCGCAAACTATTCCGTTTAGAAAAAAATGATCTAAGAAACCTTATTATCATTTTTAAAGACCTATCTATAGATACCCCACACGTAAGGGTTTGAAGAAAAAAAATTTTTTGAGTTTCAGTTCTAAGTATAGGAAGCCCTAAAAATTTATAAACTAATTACTTAATCTCGTTCAAACCAATTTTCAATGGAAGTTTGCATAATAATGTACATCATATATTTTTTTTAGATTTATCGTTCTCTTATTTTAGAAGTTACAGGGGGGGGGACCAACATTTTACCACTTTGGAAGTGTCTCTCGCGCAAACTATTCAGTTTAGAAAAAAATGATATAAGAAACCTTATAATCATTTTTAAAGACCTATCCATAGATACCCCACACGTAAGGGTTGGATAAAAAAAAATTTTGAGTTTCAGTTCTAAGTATGGAGAGCTCCCAAAATTTATTACTATTTTTCTATTTTTGTATGAAAATCTTAATGCGGTTCACAGAATACATCTACTTACTAATTTTCAACAGTATAGCTCTTATAGTTTCGGTAAAAAGTGGCTGTGACATACGGACGGACAGACAGACAGACAGACAGACATGACGAATCCATAAGGGTTCCGTTTTTTGCCATTTGGCTACGGAACCCTAAAAACTCGTTCGCTTGGCCTTATCATTATAAAACGTTGCGCTTTTGATGCAATAAAAAATGATAGGCAAAAGATGAACAAAAGGGCATTCTAATATTTTGCATCATTAAAAATATTCTTCATTGCGTTACTTTATAAAGGCAACCGATATTTATCGCAACTCCCGTCACGCGATATCGTCACAGGTCCTCAGACAACTCAATTACAGAACTTGTCTGAGGCTCCGCAGTGCCGTCAAATTGTCGCGTATAAGACGCGCGTGACCTCAAGACAACAACTTTTCTAATAAAAACATAATTTATTTCCATAGCCGCATTGCAAGATGAGATATTTCATAAAACGATTTTCGTCTTAGTTAATTTTACTTCATTCTTATTTTGTAAACGTTCAGATGGTCCACCTGACAGTTCCAACTAAGAAATTAGAATTACAACTAAGAAATTATATAAAAAATATAATTGTCCTGTCAAGGACTAGACTAGTAGCGATCGGTTTTTTGTGTGAAATAAATAGTAAATACGTTTGAAGATAGGTAAATTATCATAAATTCAAAGGAAAAAAGTATTGCAACGAAATATAAGGAAAAGGACGAACTAGGTCAGACAGATAACATAGAGGATACAATATTGCAAATGATGACAGCATTGCAAAGAAAATAGTCGGCAGACGGCAGGAAATATACTATTTTCTTTTTTGTGGCGTACATATAGAAAAAGCTATGTCGGTGCGAAATCGAAACGCATAAATCTTTACAGATGAGGCGGAAGGAGATGGAGCTATATTTATAAGGCATGCATGGGTGGTTACTTGATTTTTATCAGCATTCACCGCTGCACGAAGGAACAATCACCTTAAATCTAGTTGCAATGCAGAGGATTTACTCGTACTAGCAAATGTTTTTGTTTCCAATGTTTTATGTTCGATTCAAAGTGATGAACACAGAAGACGTGGTAAAACTATAGTAGTAGTATCAGCTAAGTCAAGCTAAAAGCAAGATGCAACAGGTTTTGTTGAACAGAAAAATGAAGTCACTGGATTATTAAGGTTAGTTTCACCGTTTATAAAGAAAATTATCAAGAACTTACCTATTTGTCGATGATGAACTGGTTCTAAATCTTACAAGTAATCAACAACAAGTAAATGCACTTTTCTACATCTTGATAAACGCTATAAATATTCTGGACAGTTTATTTTTTTTCTTTTAAGGTTACACAAATATCTTTCTATACTGTTAGAAAATAAAAATAAAAATGTATTTCACTTAAAACTATAAACTATTATCGGTGTATTACAATATTTCATACGGTGTATTACAGGCTCTCATCGCCAGTCGTCATAGCCAAAAGGGGCTTATGTAGATGATAAATGTTTTCCAAGCCTCCCTTCAAGGAAAAAGGTCAGTGCGGTCTGAAGAACGAACGGTTCGCGGGATTTAATCAATTTGTTGATAAAAGTCCGGGGCAGGGAATCGAATCAAAAGATTTATTACTACCTCAGCCGCTCCGGGATTACTTGCGTGGTTTCCTGGAGTTTACATATTAGACCGAGTAATTACTTTTAATTGCTTTCCGTTTTGGGGGAAAGACTCTTGAGGATTGTAAGTGTAGGGTGAGGTTTCTTAATAATTCTGTAAGTTGGCACTAATCGTTGATATTAAATTGAAAACGAAGCGAACATGAATGTGATCTATGCGCGTTTTGGACACGAAAAAGTGTAAATTATTATTATTTGCTTGTTTAACTATATCATTCGAGATAATATGTAAATAATTATTTATGTATATTTTGCATTATGTGTAGTATCTTTGGATCTATTTATACTGATTATTAACATGTTAGCATGTGTGCAGTAAGGACGTGCATACGACAACATTGGTTTTACTGAATTTTTTGAAATCTGTATAAAAAATAAATCACAGTAAAATATTTTAAATTAATACGTAGAAAGAAAAATTTATACAACACAAACAGAGTTTCGATGGAAAGCGTAACATGAATTCAAGAAAGAAATTGAATTGGAATGGCGTACTAGAATTGCTGATATTTTTGGATGGTTGGCGCGTTTGTCTCGACTTGAATGAAAATGTACCTGAGGAGACGTACTATACGTCTATCGTGAAAATACGCTGTGGGAATATAAATCGACACGGCTCTCAGAAGAAACAAATAAGTTTGTCTGTCGCGGTTCACCAGTCGCAACGGCTGTGAAAATAAAATGTTATTTATTTGATCTTGCTGACGTAAAGATATTCAATTTTTCAACCAGTGGAAACAAATGAAACGTACTGGATTGTACTTATGTATTTAATTCCTCTTAATACTAATTGTAACGCACGCTATATAGGGACTCGAGACCTGGCGCGACTCCTCGACCAATCGCAGCGTGCCACGCTCGCACCGTGCCGCGTCGGCCAATCGCAGCGCGTTAATACCATAGACTGCGGCAGCGCTCTGCAGCACTGCCACGCGATTGGCCGACGCGAGAAAAAGGGGTTGACGTTTGATTTTAGATGAAGAAAGTCGTTGGAAAAATCTAAGAAAATATAAAATTGTATCATCATTATTTATTATTAAAATTCTATTACATAATTCTTTTGAAAACAATTATTCTACCATTTTATTATTAGAAACGGCAGAATTTATTTAGTTTTGATACACTCCAATGACAAAAACAATGGATTAAAGTGTGCTACAACTGCTTGTGCCCGTGAATTTCAATTCACGCGTGAAACAAACGTTGCGCTCAAAGATCAAAAACGCTCATTGAGCAGAAAAATAACTCACAACGCGTTATAGTCACAGTAAAACATCCAACGTACTGACACAAAGAGGAGACTATATTTTGAGAGATATTAAATTAAACAAAAACAACGTCAGAGGCGAAAATCGAATCGGCTTTTTTTTAAACCAGAAAAAACTACAACGCGTTGTGAGCTATTTTTCCGCTCAATGAGCGTTTTCGATCTTTGAGCGTAACACAAACATTTATTTGCATTTTTTTACTCGAGGCGTTAGTTTTCCGTTTCGCATCGCGTCCGCTTTGCATTTGCTGCTTTGTGCCACAGGCGCTAGGATCTTTGACGCTTCAATTGTTTAATTCGAGTAAAAACAGGAGATGACAAACTGTGCACGATACACAGTTAGGCCGGCATCTTCGCGCGGATCTTTAATTACATGTATTGGCGCTCCGTCGCGAAAGATCCGCGACGTCTTCGCCAAACTTGACGGAAATCATTCCGTCAAGTTTGGCGAAGGCCTTATAATGCAGTGATGGACGCGCCTACGTCTTTGCAACAATGGTGCACTGATGCACACGTCCGCTAGTGTACGCACAATAAGCAACGATATAGGATTACATGCTGGATTACGTCTTGATTAACATCGTGCGTACTAAACGTACAGGCAATAATAGCATAGATAGACCTCAAGCGAAAATAATTGATTTCAAGTAAATCGCGTTTGAAGTTTCACGTTTTGTTAGAGGATGTATAACGCCTTGTCTCGGCTCACAAAAAAATTCATAAAAAAAAACTATGATGCCTAAAAATATTCTGGTTAGACCAAAACAAAGCTTAAAGACCACAGATTTAAAAATTCAAAAAAAAAAATAGTTTCCAATCCCTCCGGGTCCCTTTTTGTCAACCACTCACATATATGTAATTCCAAATGCAAGCGATGGTAAGTAGCTGAAGCGGGCCTTAATTTTCGGGTCTTGGATTCACAAATGGTGTAAAATGGTCATCTGCATTTAGCAAGCTTGGTGAACAAGCTTCGTTAAATCATTGTATCATATTTGTAGAATTTATCGTTTCATTCTTATATCAAAAAAGTTCTTAAGCGCCTTACTTCAGGATCAAATAAATGTACAGGTACGTCTGCGTCAAATATTATACTTTAATTCCAGAGCTCAACTTATTTACATCACTTACAAGAATGCCTTACGGTAATTTAAAGCCCTAAGTTTAGTCCAAATCTTCTCAAAGCCTAGCCTCAAGTATTTCAAGATATGCCTCCATTAGCGATCCCTTTCAGGGTTGAATGACGCTTCTGCCTCATTCTAAGCAGGTATTACCGTAATTATATGCACCATGACACGGAAAACCTCTTCGTTCGAATTGCTTGGAACATTGGTTCTCAACGACATCGTTCATTTTGCTTCAAAAATGAAATCTATACTAATATTATAAAGAGGAAAGATTTGATTGTTTGTTTGTTTGTATTGAATAGGCTCTGAAAATACTAAACCGATTTAAATAATTCTTTCACTGTTCGAAAGCTACACTATCCCCGGTGAACATGGGGTACTTTTTATCCCGGAAATGTGTAGGGAAGAGGAGATATTTGAAAAAAGAAATTACTTGATAACTATATAGACTACGTAAATAGATAGTCAAGATGAATGAAGAAACGTATAGCAACGACCTTTTCAAAGAATACCTAGCCGGCAGTGTCACAGAAAACACTAGGAAAAAACCTTCAGAAAAATTCGAAACGCTAAGTACATAATATGTAAAAGAAAAACAAACATTTAAATTTACTTTTTATTACTGTCAAACATTTGTGGCACTATTGCCAGTGCTACTTTAAATAAAATAACAAAATAACCACGGAGGTTACATAAAATTAATAACCAAGCAGGTTAATTATAAGTTTTTTTAAAATTTAATGCTGTCTAAATTATTCAGAAAAAATCTATACGCCATTAAAGAAAAAAATATGTATTTAATTTACTTTTTATTGCTGTCAAATTTCAGAAGCATTGTTGCCAGTGCCTCTTTAAAATAAAGAAGGTCAACGTCTTTTCAAAACTTTTTTATATTCCTTTTAAAAAAAGATTTGCTTTTTATTGCTGTCAAATTAATCGTAACTCTGATGCCAGTTACATTGAAAAAATCAAGCAGGTTATTAATTATGCTTTCATTTGATGCTGTCTAGATTCTTCAGAAAGAAAATCTAAACGCCTTTAAAGGAAAAAGAAACAATTATTTTCTTTTTATTACTGTCAAAATGGAAATTATGCTGCTAGCGTTTTTAATAATCCAAAAAAGGTTGCATGTTATTTGAAAAGAATGATAATGAGATACCAAAAAATTATAATCGACTACTAAAATATTAGTATGTATTTTAATAGTCGAAACAGAATAAATATTTGGTCATCGAAACTACTGAACCGATATGAAAAATTCTTTCATTGTTGGAAAGCTATCTATTCTCCGGCGACATAGGGTACTTTTTATCCTGGAAATGTGAGGGGCAGGGAAGGGACATTTAAAAAAAGAAATTACGCGCGGTTGAAACCGCGGAGGCGGCCGCTAGTGAAATGAAATAAATCTCCAAAGGTGATAGTAACCGGGCCAATAACTAAAGACTTTTTCTATGATTTGTTTTGTATTGACGAGCCGATTATTTCAGTTTACTGCACGTATACATATCTATAAACATATGGGTTTATTTCTACAGAGGTTCAATTTAGCGTTAATTCATGCACCACTAAGCTCCGCTCTGTTTTGCTCCGCTTCAGTAAAAATTAACGTACCCCAATATAACGTTTTTCAACAAATATAATAGCCATGATAATAGTAGCAGTATATAAAATAAAATATTATTTGGTCAAACAAACCAATTTGATCAATCTTTTTAAACGCCTCCGTGGAACAGTAGCTAAGCCGCTCGGGTATAAAACCCGGAGGTCGTGGGTTCGATTCCCACCTAGGGTCTGGTTGATGGTAGGGCTTTTTCAGAGCCCGACTGGCTAGCTACCACCCCCACTGGTGAAATCTGCCGCCATAATAGCTCTGGATATGTTCCGGCAGTATTAATGTGGGAGCCAGTAAACTTGAAATCAAAGGCTTGAAGATCACATGAGTCTACAGTCTGGCAGTACATTGGGTGACGCTTCCAGGTGAATTGTCCTTCAATGGAATAGGCCACAGTGGCCGCTTATCATCAGGTAGGCTGCATGTCTGTCTGGCAAATAACTTTGTATCAAAATACTGGTAGTGCTTTCCTTTGGGTGATGTTGCGCATTTGAGCTCAAGTCATCAGTAAAATTTGACATTTGTGCAGTTTTATACTTGTATAAAAATTAGAAAAACAGATTTTGATGCTGGAAAAAAATAACATTCTCAAACATAATCAAAAGAAAGAAACCTAATTACTCTTTTGTCGATTTTTTTAAAAAAATCTAAGAATATTTATAAGTGAGTACTTCGTACCCTTCCTTGCAATATGTGCCAGTTAGTTCGCACGTGTGAACCTGTTTACCGACTTTCAGGAACAAGTAGCACAGGAAAAAAGTTTTATGAACGCGGAACTCCTTTGAACACATGATAAAAAAAGAAACGCCTCTCGCGAAACGTTTGAAACTCGTATTTAAAAATGTGCTGAGAACTTAGATTGTTTTAATCTAAGGCTGAGAAGGAATATCATACAATCATCTAATTGTAATAAAAGAGGTTGGTCTAGAATAAATAGCACTACCGAGGTATCTAAACCGATGACGTGGTAGCTTAAGCTGTCTTTTTTTATGTCAGAGACGGCAAACGAGCCAGCGAGTCGCCTGATGATTAGCAATCACCGCCGCCCGTGGACATCTGCAACACCAGAGGGATCGCTGATGCGTTGCCGGCCTTTTAAGGGGGGGCTCCGGCACTCTCACAAACCAGACGATCTCTATTATTTTCACGCTGGTGTTATGTGGTACTTCCCCGGATGAGCCGGCCCATACTGTAAAACAGCATGGCTCTATCACTACAAAAGACTCTCTGGACTCTCTCTTCTTATTTGTGTTAGAGAGCGCATAGTGTTGGCAGTAAGAATAACTTTTTTTTTGCTGCCACCTTCAAATTACGCGGCGAAGCGCGAGTAATGCCTTTGGTGTTACAATTTTCCATTGGCCATTAAGATTGGTCACCGTTTATCATTAGGCAGGCTTCAAAAAAAAATGCAGCAAGTGAACTTCATTTCACATGCAAATATAGATGCGGCTTTTCACAAACTTGGCATAATAGTGTTACATTCAAACCGCAATTTTATTATCTTCGCAACCTCAACCTAAACAGTCTCACAGTTTTGTACATACAGCGCCAACCTGAGGCGCCGGCTTACATTCAAAACCTCTCCGCTTAACGTCTTTTCAGATTTGAATTGCCGCTAACTTTACTTGACATACGGCACGTAATACGAAACACGCTGCTTAATATCTTTAGACACTTTTTTAATCCTTACATAGACAAGAACAACGTGAGGTCTTTGAAATTAAGAAATATAACTTCGTCATAGACAGGGGGGTTGGTATAAAAAATATACTAAATCTATGGGTTGGTATGACCCACCAATTTTTTTTTATCAAAGAGGCCGGCAAACTGGCATGTGTCACCTGAAGATGAGTTATCACCTTATTGTTCTGAGGTTATCACTACCGCCCATAGACATCTGCGACTAGGGCTATGGACTAGGGTCTCAGATTCGTTGCTTGTCTTTGAGAAAATAAAATATAGTAAGGGTAAAGGAATGGGGTTATGGACGTGATAGGATAGGATAGGAATGAATTATACTGAATTAATTACGTCGCATATACATAAGGAGATACTGGCAGATATCTCTTTAAGTAAAAGAAGATTCATTAAAAGCGTCACAAATTGCGTCTTTGTGAAATGCAAGTGTGAAAATCCGATTTAAATATACATTACTTCCAAATGAATGTAATGTGAATAATTTAAGGACGCGTTTGCAACTTCGCTCCCGAGTGACTGTTCTTCCACGGTCTCTTCCGAGGCTTGTACGTTTGTGAGTTGTAAGCGGATACAAAGGAGTTTCCGTTCCAACAGGAAACTACCTCACTTTTCAAAATATCTAGAATTTTATTTTTCTTTTTGGTATTTTTTATTTGCTTGTATAATAGAATGACGTTTAGGTGCGTCATTATTAAAGATGAGAAGCTGGGATGACACGATGCGTCGTCAAAGTAGTGGAGTATCGACACGTAGAGGAGCTATGGGTCGTCTTCAAACAAACGCAGATCTCCACAAAAAGTCTTTATTTGCAATATGGAGCGTTATTACAAATATAATAAGATAGCAAGTCCCACGCAACAGTTCCCCGGAAGGACGCTGAGGGCGGATGCAAGCTTATCTTGTTCTTGGCCTCTTGCTCAAAAATACAAAGTTATGGCCCGAGGGTCATTGTACGGAAAAAAATCTCATCACCGCGGAATACACTAATACAATAATATGAATTTGCTAACTCCATCTATGTTCTTTTTTAGGAACTATTACAAATGACACAATGTTTGGCTTGCTTTAGCCGGTAAGGATTTATGGTACTATAATCTATAACATTTCTTATTGCTTAGTTAATACATTACAATTACGAAAGAGGGCGCTAATACATTAATAATTAAATACATTGAAATTTTTATAGATGGCGCTAAGTCATGTTATTACATCCTCCCCCTCAGATCTAGAAGTCGTCCCGACGATAAGATCTGGATAGTGTTTCTTAAGATTATATCAATCAGTGTTCTATCAACATTTCTAGGCCGTCCTCTCTTCCGCAAGGCTTGACTGACAAGGGTGTGGGTCTCTCTACACTCCCAGCATAATGGAGTCAAGTTTGAGGAATAGTAAACGCCAATGGGTTGTAGACTGTCGTGATACTTCGAAGGATGCAAGTCCATGTCGCCTTATTGTTTCCGAAACTATCTGTCGAAAGTCTACTTCATTGTTAGCTGTGGTCTTCAAATCTTTTCTTAAAGTTAGATATGCTGTAGTAAAGCCAGTTGTTGTACTCGTATTCATTAAACGAGTTGCGTGTTCTACGAGGTGTTCATCACCTCCCTCCCCCTGCACACGAGCTGCATCTAAAGCAAATTCTCTTGCATCAGTGTTGAGTATGTACGGGAGTTCACAATCCGCTTGTCGCAGGATTATTGTTGTGCTCTGACATCGTCTTAATGCCAAGTCAACATTCTCTTGTGTTTCATCTTTCAAAAAAACAGGCAGGCTTACAAAGGCGTCTTCCTCGAAGATCCTCACTAAGCGTTCCAATACGCTTACCGCTGCCAAGAGATATTTCACCACTTCTGCCTCCTTTGTTCCTCCATAGGACGCGGAGCATGTAGTAAATGTACCTCTTCGGTGACCGATGATTAACAAAAGCTGCGTGAACTGCTCGGCACACATCGCCTCCATGCTTTGAACTGCTAGATTTGTCGATATGGTTGAGGGTAGTTTGGGTTTCTTTAGTTTCTTGTATTTTCTTTATTCTTGAAAGACTTTCAGTCTTATAATTTTCAACAGAGACTTCTTTAGATAGCAAGTCCCACACAACAGTTCCCCGTAAGGACGCTGAGGGTGGATGCATGCGCATCTATATGTATATTCAACTAGAAGTCCTGTAGCACTATTCCCCTGAAGGAAGTAATGCACAGATGCAACTAGTGAATACTGAATTGCTCTATGTAGTTGTGTTGTGTTCTGTAGTAGGGTTGTTGGGTTTCTTCAGTTTCCTGGGTTTGTTGATCCTGAAGGACGGTCCAGACGACGACATTCTTTGTAGTTGGTGAAGTCGCAGTCTGACATTTCCGGTCTTCAAAATAGGTACTTCCGGTACTTCCGAAGGCCGCGAGTTGGGCGCCAATATAATAGAATGACGTTTAGGTGCGTCATTATTAAAGATGAGAAGCTGGGATGACACGATGCGTCGTCAAAGTAGTGGAGTATCGACACGTAGAGGAGTTATGGGTCGTCTTCAAACAAACGCAGATCTCCACAAAAAGTCTTTATTTGCAATATGGAGCGTTATTACAAATATAATAAGATAGCAAGTCCCACGCAACAGTTCCCCGGAAGGACGCTGAGGGCGGATGCAAGCTTATCTTGTTCTTGGCCTCTTGCTCAAAAATACAAAGTTATGGCCCGAGGGTCATTGTACGGAAAAAAATCTCATCACCGCGGAATACACTAATACAATAATATGAATTTGCTAACTCCATCTATGTTCTTTTTTAGGAACTATTACAAATGACACAATGTTTGGCTTGCTTTAGCCGGTAAGGATTTATGGTACTATAATCTATAACATTTCTTATTGCTTAGTTAATACATTACAATTACGAAAGAGGGCGCTAATACATTAATAATTAAATACATTGAAATTTTTATAGATGGCGCTAAGTCATGTTATTACACTTGTTATATTTTTTTTTTGAATTAAAGTAGCACATTAGGAGATTCAAAGGAAATTCGTTACAGTAATAGAAACCACAAAGTAAGGCTTTCTTTCTTCACCATTTTTTGATTTATGTGTATTATTTAGTTCAAGCTTGGTTTTATTATATACGCTAATAGTTTGTAAATAATTTTTTGACTTAGTTAATTTATATCAGACTAGTCTTCCGCCCGCGGTTTCACCCGCGCGTAATCTCTTTTTTCAAATATCCCCCTTCCCCCCATATTTCCAGGATCAAAAGTATCCTATGTTCACCGGGGATAGTGCATCATTTCAACAGTGAAAGAATTATTCAAATCGGTTCAGTAGATTTAAAAAAAAAAAAAAAAAAATTGTTATTCCCGCGGGAATGAGACGTTTCCCGCAGGAATTTTATAGCCTATGTCCTATTCCGGGTTATAAACTATACGTGTGCCAAAATCTAAATCCGTTCAGCTGTTTAGGCGTGATTGAGTAATAAACATCCAAACATCTAAACATCCAAACATCTAAACATCCAAACATCCAGACTTTCGCATTTATAATATTAGTAGGATTGCGTTGTCATGTGACATTTTTTGATTTTAGGTTTTGTTGTAAGCACAAACACTTTTCATCTTGCTACCATCGCCAACGCTGACACTCCAAATGATAAATTGTCTTCGTGATCAAGATCACTTAAAAAAAGAAGAAGTTATCGACGTTGTCGGAGCAACTGCTGTCTGACTTTTAAAACCTGAATAAGTGTAACCGAGGTTCTCAATTTCACATGTGGCTTATGAGTTTTAGGTCCACCGCCAATTTGCGCACATAGAAAAATCCATAGACATCTTCCGATTTTTTTTACGAACTCAGCATCTCAGCAGGCCTTCAGGGCGAGGTTGACTGGCTCAATGGGTACTATGTTCTATTGAGCCAGTCAACCTTATATTTGGACCTCACATCCGCTTACCATCAGGTGGAGTAAGGTCATCCTGACTGCTTCCTTATAAAAAAAACTTCGTTTCTTAGGAATTTTTAGAATAAAAAATAGTCCTGTATATTAGAGGTTACTACTTTTCGCCGTATATCTAAGGAACGTTACTCGTGTACATTTTAAAGTCTGTTACTCGGAAGGCACAAACTGTGTTCTCGGAAGTTGAAACTACAGCATTAAGCAAAATGAGTGTTCAGTGCGAAGTTAGAAAGATCTCTAAGTTTTTCCGTTTGTTTTCCTCCAAGCTGAAAGCTGACAATGTTGAGATCGCTCGTTCTTTCCTTGTTCAAAATAGGCTTTGATTACATTCTCGACCGCGGGCAAATATTTACGCGCATCAACGTCGAATAAAGCTGTCGATACAAGAAAGACTTATTACCTAGTTTATCAAAGTGCCGGTAGTAACAATGGCGGATAGTGTTGTGAGAGATTCGAGTCTTGTTGACTTATCGTTCAAGTTTAATATAGTCTCGCCGCAGTCTTTAGCTACAGTTAAAACATTTAAAAATATGGTTTTTATTTGAAACAAAATACAATGTGCATGTATAAGTGACAATGCAGATCACAAAGTGTGGGCAGTAACTAGTGTTGTGAAAGGTTCGAATCATTCCTAAGGATAGTTATATTATCTCAAAATGAAGATAGTGGCAAGAAAAACCAATAAAAAAATATAGTCTTTATTTCACACATAATAAAATTAGATGTAAACGTATAGACGTAAACACAAAACAATATCAAAAACATACATGAACATGTGTCTTAAAGGCGCCAGGTCAATTTTAATCAAAAACATCGGCTTGAATACATTTTGATTACCTACATTAAATTACGGGTTAAGATTAGAAAAGTTAAAGTAGTTCAAATTTTATTTTAAAATGATAATGTTGCCGGTAACAGTAAGTTTAAAAATTTGAATTGAATTTATTAATATGGCTTGAATCCGTCACATCACTAGCTGTGGCTTGCGATGATCGCTCTCTTCTCGTGTTTCTAGTATACAGTATACAATCGAGTTTGATAGATCGAGGCTTGAGGTACTTTAAAATAGGAAGATTTTACAATATTTTTTTCTATGTCGAAGAAAAACTTATACCTACATCACGTGCGAGGAGTGTCTAGTGTGTGTGTGTATTAACCCCTGGAAAAATGAATGAACATCAAATGGGCTGGCTTGATCGGGAAAGGACCCCAGTCTCTCACAAAAGACCGGCCGCCGTACGAATATCAAATATTGCGTTTTTATTGGTCTTTCGTATAAAAAAAGCTAGCCTAATCACATTTAACGCTAAGTGAAACTAACCTGTCTAATTATATCCTACCGAAAAACATGTCCTTTACTGAAATATAAGTACGTAGCGTCTTAAAATATTTTTAATTTAAAAATGCATAAGAAAATCATTAAAATAACTTTTATAAATACTTATATTTCCTTAATCACCAAAATCATTTTCTTGAGCTGTACTAACATTCATTAATTTTTTATAATGAGACTTTCTTTGATGTATTCCAGAGACTGGCAGACGGGGCAATTACGAATTAATGAAACTGGGACAAATATTAATTTTAACTGTAAGCATTAAGTTGATCCTTACAAAAAGGAATTGTAAAATATATTAAATAGAATTTCCTTTAAATAAATTGATTTTCACTAAGAAATGTTCAACATCAATAAATAATTCGGAAAGAGCTTCAACTCCGTTTATTTCATTTCTTGTTAGACTATCTACATACATAATATTGGTATTTTTTTTAATTACTTAGGGGTTTATTTATCGCCCTTTCTTCTGCAAGAGAATTACCGTCACTCATAGAAATAATAGTAGCTCAATGCCCTCACTTTCTTAAATAGAACGTGCTGAAATGCGTAGTCACGCTCTACTGGAGAGAATGTTTTCTCACGCACCAAAAGTTCGGTAACTTTCTTCTTGGTCAGGCTATTAAAAAGTGAAATTAATTGTGGGTACATGCCTTCAACGTTTCCTTTGATTAAAGTTCTTTAAGCGACGCGTGAAATTGGAGAGCAAAAGCTCTAAAATATATGTTTCATTAAAATTATTATAAGCAGCTGGTCTTGTCTGTCAGTACTTAAGTTTACCACCACTGGTTCTCTTTGCGCCCGATTAGAAAGAATCATTCACAATGCGTTCATTAATGACGTATCTGCTTCTTTTAATATACCATTGATCAATCAAAATTGAGCACGGTATCATTATTTATGTTGCGAAGAAGGCTCATTATTCATAAGCAGAAGTTCACGACACATTACAACGAGAACTCGAAAACAAAAGTAATTTCTGTCTTCTGCGTCTGTTTGTGACTCAGAAGTTTACGGTTACCGTTAGCATAAGTTGATCCACTGAAACGTAACTACACGTTCTTTGTACTTGCCAGTTTCTTTTGTATTGAATAAATGAATATGGTAACTTATTCAACTTGAAACATTTGTCTACTGTTTTATTCCTACTTATTTCGCAGACTTAAACTTTTAAAAAAGTACCTACTTACGGTCGGGACTGTAGTTTGGGGGCTTTGAAATGTTGTTCTTTTTTTGTGATATTGTCCGCCTCCGTGGAACAGTGGCTAAGCCGCTCGGGTATGAAACCCGGAGGTTTACTTAGTTCTCTATAAAAATATCGGTCATAATTATATATTTAAATAAGATCGATTTGGTCTTGACTGATTTTTTCTGAGTAGATACTTTTCAAAGATCTATTCCGAATTAGTTTTACATAGTGCGAAGATAGATTTTCTCTTGCAGACATTCTTAGGTACACACTCTCGTAAAACTTTTTATTAGCATGTAAGAAGTAAAAGCTTCACTGATTTAATACCATCAATAACATAACTTTCCCCAAGTATTCAGCGGTTTTATTCGACATTTCCAATTAAAGAGTTTCGCAAATAAATATTAAGACGCAAAGCCGTGCTCAAGTTTATAACTTTTAAAAGCAATATCGATTTCATCGAAAAACGTGCGTGTTTTATGCCGTAATCAAACGCAAAACACTCAAGTAGTCTCTCGAGTATAACATTTTCATTTCAAGGGCTTTGCCAAAAGCAATATTGGAACGTCGGGTATAGGGAGACTAATTTGAATGATAAGGATTCGAAGCCCAATTCTAGAAACAAATAATAAAAGAAAGGTGGAAAATATTATTATGTGAGACTTTAATTATTTGTGTCAGGACCAACGAAACTGCCACAAGTACTTGAACAATAAGGTCTCGGCTTCGAATTTCGCGGGCAGCGGGGCGGCAGCGGCAGCGGCGAGATGTTTTGTATAGAATCCCATAGACCCGTTCTCGAATACAGCGGGGCGGGAGCGGGAGCGGCAGCGTACGCAGGCGCACTGCGGATCACCGCTTGACAGCATCGTACCGCTCTTGACGGCCCAAGTCAAACAGTGATCAGCAGTGCGCCTGCGTGCGCCGCCACTCCCGCTGCCGCCCCGCTGCCGCGATTCCGATTCTGTATCAGAATGTTTTTAGGCCGAGGCCTAAAAACATTCAGATACAGAAAAAACACAAATGTTCATCGCATTAATGTTTGTTTGTCTTTTGCGGGATTCAATCGGACGTATAGCGGATCTAGGGCCTGCTCATTTTGAAATGCGTAATCGAGTTGAAATATTATACATATTTATTATAGTAAATTTTTTAGACTCGCACTTTACAAATACAGATTATGTAACGTATGTATACCTACTTAAATGAAGCAGGGCTTTGTCCTGTAGTGTGGAATTCATCGGCTGTTACTTTTATCACTAGACTAAGTGTGGTTATTAAAAACCGGCCAAGTGCGAGTCGGACTCGCCCATGAAGGGTTCCGTAGCAGCAAGTATCATCATAATATAAAAGTTCTTGTAGTTCTTTGTAAGTTTGATCGATGTTTTTATATTTGAGTCGATTGAATGAGAGGAAAATTGCGATTTACGATTTATGACGTATTAAAAAAAACTAATTACTTGACCTCGTTCCAATCAATTTTCAATGAAAGTTTGCATGGTAATGTACATCATATATTTTTTTTAGTTTTATCGTTCTCTTATTTTAGAAGTTACAGGGGGGGGACCATCATTTTACCACTTTGAAAGTGTCTCTCGCGCAAACTATTTAGTTTAGAATAAAATGATATAAGAAACCTTATTATCATTTTTAAAGACCTATCTATAGATACCCCACACGTAAGGGTTTGATAAAAAAAATTTTTTTGAGTTTCAGTTCTAAGTATGGGGGCCCCCAAAATTTATTATTATATTTCTATATTTGTATCAAAATCTTAATGCGGTTCACATAACACATCTACTTACTAATTTTCAACAGTATAGCTCTTATAGTTTCGGTAAAAAGTGGCTGTGACATACGGACGGACAGACAGACAGACAGACAGACAGACATGACGAATCTATAAGGGTTCCGTTTTTTGCCATTTGGCTACGGAACCCTAAAAATGTAATTATTGAAAAGACAGGTTATTTATAAGACTTCATTTATTCAGATTCTAACAGCACCAGGATTGATAGCATTTAATCAAAAGGTTAGTTCATTTTCTAATAATATTGGGAGCTTACCTGCTACAGTTTCTAAACTAATAATTCAACCCAAGAGGTCACAGCTCCTTCCAGGAACTTCATTTGTATGGCTCGAGTGTCCTGCGCTCATTACGCCAGTATTAGGTTGCACGGTCAAAGACAAATTGTTCTAACTTCGGAACAAAGAACACGGCTCGAAGATTAAAGATTGTTCTCCATCCGGAGTTTTAATTGATAAAAGATTCTTTGTCCGATTTTCTTTGGAGTTGTTGAAACAATTGAGTGCTGTTTTTTGAGCGAATACTTTTTTGTTTCGATTAATCAGTTCAGACGTTATTTGCAGCCAATAGCTGGAAGTAAAAAAGATGCAAGTAATAAAGAAGTATTTTTAAGAGTTAGATTTACATCTGTATTTATTTGTGTCTACGCGATGAATATTTTTATGTTTTTTTCGTTGAAGTAGTTTTTTCTATAAGAGTGCAAAAATGTGGTAAGTATCCCAGTAACCTTCCACGTGGGATCTTAACCAAATTAAAGTTTTTTTTCCTGTATTTTATTATTGTAAACCTTAATCAAGTCTGTTCCATTGTGTTCTTTTTTCTGTATTTCTTTGCTATTTGATGTTTTTTCTCTTTCTTTCATTGAGGTAAGGAAATCAGGAGTTACAATTCGGAGTTGAAAAGTTGACCATGTTAATGCTCTTGCCTCGAAAAGTTCGTAAACGGTTTTGCGCCTGATTTCTATCTGATTGTTCTAGTTTGCTGACCTACTTACTTTTGTACCTTACAAGAGTAAGAGAATTTAAATGCACTACTACATGAGCTACAGATATACAAAGCCCGCCTGATGAACACTTAATCAGGAAGCGTCGGTAAATGTAAGTTCCTCTGAAGAACCAAAGGCTCAAGCCTTTGGTTTCAAATACAATGCTGTATATCAGAACAAAAATAGACCTGCTGTGGCGATAGATTTTACCTGTAAGTAGGGTGAAGCTATTTGAAAGAAAGTAATAAAGAAAAAACATTTATTGACGATACACAAAATATAAAATAAAGAAAATTACAAAATTAAAGAAAAATACAGAGAATAATTACGTGAACAAAAGATAAAGCAAAAAATAAAAAACACAAATGGATGTATGGCCAATAGGGTTCATACAACAGCGCTGGTTTTCTGGCAAAACCCTAAGAGTGGCGTAAATACTAAATAACAATACATGACAAAATATTTAGTTGAATTCTGAAAAATGCTACCACACGCCAGACCTAAGGCAGGAATCGCCCACCGGGACTCCATTCAAAATTGACAAGGAACTAATGAGAATAAAAAGTATCACTAGTTCCGCCGGGACTAAGTGTCAAAATTGACAAGGAACTAATGAGAATAAAAAGTATCACTAGCACCGCCGAGACTAAGAGTCAAAATTAAAAAGGGACTAATGAGAATAAACAGTATCACTAGTTCCGCCGGGACTAAGTGTCAAAGTGACAAGGAAATAATAAAAAGTATCACTAGTTCCGCTGGACTTTTTTGACTGGAACTAGTGAGAATAATCAGGATATTTTACCCGAGCGGCTTAACTACTGTTGCATGCTTAAGTCTGGACTAAGATAATATATCTCTATAACCTTAATTCTTAAACCAGTCCAAGACGAGGGTCGTAACCCATGTCACATCTAGCCCGGGTTTGCATATTTTGTCACTGACATTTTTAGTAACTTCATTTTGTTTATTTCTTGTCGTTAGTAAGATATTTTGATCAGGCTTCTTGATTTCAAAAGGAACAACGTAAACTTTGGTTTAGAGATAGTCTGGTAGCTGAAGAGAGACATACCTAAGTTACTTGAAGGTGCAAATGTTGAATTTTTTTGGGTTGAAATACCCAAAAAATTTCATTTGTATCTTCGTGTTGTATTTTCCGTGCAGGTATCGAACCCGCAAACCCGCATTAATCTTACACTTGTGTATAAAAAAATAAAACCGAATGAATCAATGGAACGATTGCTGTATAAAGTAGAAAGTACTTGTACCTACGATACACTATTTATTTTACTACGTGATATTTTAACACCAGAAAAGTAAGCAGTATCGTTCAAAGAAATCACAGATAAAGAAATAAATCACTCCAGTATGAGGTATTCCGACAAGTTGTTAGGGATGCGACGTCCGCATTCCACGTCGTCGCGAGCAATGCGAGAATAATAATCAGAATAGCGTTGGTCCTGAGACGGGAATCCAGTGATATCTTATTTTAAAGCTCTTTTTCCGAACGTTTTATCCTACTCAAAGGGGTGGGGGTTACGCTTTTTTGTGCCAAAGATGCATTTATGTAACCTCACCGCATGCTAGGGATACCTTATTTATTTTTTTCGGAGGAGAATGCGTTATGCACCATAACCGCAGGCTAGCTACACCTGCGGCCGTGTGTGGGACTCGGGACTAAAGCGTCCAGTTCCCCTTTACACCCGATTGGGACGAGCCGGTGCCGGCCTTAAGGCTATTGACCAGCCCATACCCGGGATGCTAGGGATACCTGCGGCCGTGTATAAAAATAAGGAGTCCCACTACGCACTAAAATCCCCTGTTTGTCCTGTGTCTCAATTTAATAAGATACAATTTATATTACTTTCTATGTTTGACACATAGAATCCGGCAATTCTACTATTTTATTAATTTAAACTATTTTTTTAGACGAGCCACTTGGTGTAATGGTCGAAAAGTTGGCTATTTTACCATAGGTCGCGAGTTCGATCCTCTCATAATACAATCATTTGTGTGCATGAACATAGACATGTTCATGCACACAAATCAACCATCAACAAACAGACGTTTGTATCGGTCTGGGTGTTTCTATGTACAATATGTATGTAAAAAAAAGTAAGTACCCATAGCACAATTTTATTTTAACATCCCACATTTGAAATGAGTACTTAAAAAATATTCTACTTTAAAATCACGAACTGTGGAAATAAATCAGTGTGGGATAAGGAGTGCTAGCAAGTTTGCGGGGAACTCCGACATTGCAAACGAGCCATAGCTTGCTGTTAGCCAAGCGAACAAATTTTTACATTAAGATACTCAAGAAACTTTAAGCATTTGAAAAATTTGTACGGGGGGATATTCGGAGAAGATAATGTCGGTGGCCAACACTTACAACTTTGGGTTGCTAAGGCATCTAAGCTAAATGAGTAGTTGGTTGTATTATTTTACTAAAACATGTTCGTTGATGGTCTAGTGGATTAAGTATTCTGACACTACCATGATTTCCCGGGTCTGATCAAATGCCGGACACAGCTCGGGTTAGTGATCACTCATCCGCATTTTGCAAGCGTGGTGATTTAGCCAGTATTTACCAGTGGCCGCTTCCGCGGTTTCACCCGCGCGTAATTTCTTTTGCCAATTATCCCCGCCTTCACCCCACATTTCCGGAAGAAAAAGTACCTTAAGACACCCGGGGATAGTGTAGTTTTAGAGCCTATTCAATCCAAAAAAAAATTCCTCTTGATAACATTCGTATAGATATAGATTATGACGATGACGTGATTTCAATTATGAACGTCTGTGTCCTTCAGTAATATCAATATAATTGAGAGTTTATTTTTAGTTCCAATCATACGATTAAAGAAAAAGTCCCATGCGTGCGGACTATCCTTGAATTTCAAAGATTTGCATTTTTATACCCGTCGCTTTAGTAAATACCGTAGAAGATTTGTTACAGTCGCTTTAACCGTGCTTTATTTTGTAACCAATCGCAGAGTATATTCAATGTAAGCGTAAATGTGGAAGCAATAATATTATTTTATATCCGATAATATTTTGTATACGAGGCTTTATCTAGGGACGAAGATAAGCGTTGAATTTATAGCAGATTCGCTCAATGCTCACGTGCGGTTATAATATTCGAAGCGTATTTTATTGCAGAAACATTATTTTAGGGTTTCAGCGTGACTTTTATCGAGGGATAAGTCTACGTGTTTGAATGAGCAATCTGATTGAGTTTACCTACATGAAAATAACTTTTTTAATACCTCCACATTAATTCAAAAGGTAGAATAAGATTTATCGAATAATAAATAATAAGTGCAAAAAGGAGAAAATAATATTATGTGCATTTATGTGCAAAAAACAAAATGCGAGTTAAAATTTGATAAGCCAGCGCTCATTAAAGAAGCATTCACGAAACATTTTTCTTTAATAAAAAGTTCGTGTCAATACTCGTTTCCTCAGCTTTTTCTTCCAGCCAGCGTTCCAAGCCGATTGTTTCCAAAGGTAACTCAAAAGAAAACAAAAGTTTCTTAATTACCGATATTGTTTTGAGTTTAAAAATGCGATAAAATAAAGTTGTTCGCGATATTCATGCCGGGAGCGGTCTGACAATGCTTTGCTAGTTGAAGGCATGCCGTCTTTTGTCCGATGGTTCCGTACGTTTAGGGCTCCTCAGACTCAGATTTTATCTCTAGAAATTTAAGCTGTATTAAATAAGAACATCGTATGTTGTAGGTACATTATATATTGGGGCAATTGTTCACATTCATAATATTATTTCTTAAAATAAATATATGAGCAAGTAACAAGGCTCATTTCTTCCCCAAAAAGAGTGTTAGAGGTCTAGTGTACCCATGCCTCCTTTCATAACAAACCTAACACGCCATGCCATGTGTACCTATTTTAGCAGTAAAACGGGAAAATAGATATTCTCTCTCTGTAACCAAATACAGTGGAATCCGTTTTAATGACATCGAAGGGAATTGATAAACGCGTCATAATAAGCGGACGTCATACAAAGCGTTTTGTAAAAAAAATGTTTATTTCTTTGTTTCTCATGAATTTAAAACACTGAACTAATGCGTTAATTTCTTGTTGCGATTTTCGAATCGTTCAATTTAAATGTTTTAAAACCAAAAGGTTTCAATTGAACGATTCCTTGATGCGGTTGTATGAGTATGATTCTCCATTTTTTAATCTGCATATGCACTTAATCTTGCATCTTTCCCCTCAATTGTAAATGCTTTACAGCGTCTAGATAACATTTTTTCACAGGTTATCACTAAAAACAATGCATGACCTTCAAGTGTCAATTACTTACTGATATTCAAAACAAAAACGAGCCGCTTAGTAGTTGGACCATTTCCTAGGGAACCCCAATCGGTCCGGCTCTGTACGAGAGTCGTTAGGGGTAATTTATACACATCAGTCTGGCAGGCGGCGATGCTCTCACTTTATTATTCCAATTCTCGTGGACGAATCCTTCATTCTCGTTTATCTGTCGCTTAGAATTGAACCTTTGCCGGCTTTTATTTAACTTGAGGATTTCGGGTCTCTTCTTTTTTTCGGGTCGCCGCTTCCTGATTTATTTAATATAACCCAAATAAATATATGAAACCATTGAATGAAGAGGCCTAATTACAAAACAAGTATAAAAATATGATAGAGTGTTTATCTCTTTTGTAAAGTTCCACAAAATATAAGGGAATAGGAACCCAGGACCCTGAGATCTCGGCCCGATACTTAAACCACTAGACCATCGAGGCGTTTGAATTTTTACTAATTAGTTACTAAACTAGCTTTGTAGACTATCTTTATCCCCCTTATTCGCAATCCCAGGATACTTAGCCATGTCCCGCTTTCCTCCTGGCTAATTTCATCAAGTTCTTCCCATACCCTCAAATGTTTTGAACTTTGGCAATTTATTGTTTTTCGGTATTCTAATGAGATTTTGTGAGTTAAGATTAAACTTCAACCAAATTATTTATAGGTATTCTTATTATCTTCTGAGGTACCGTAGAAATGATGGCAAAATTCCCTATTGTCATGAAATTGTGGCTATAATACACTCATAGAATAAATGACCAATTTACCAGGTGGTAGATTCCTGTACTGGGCCGTCTAGGTGGGTACCACCGCAGTGCCAGATATTAGTTTCGGGGAAAGGGCACTGAAGCTAGTGAAAATATTGGGTACCTATATGAGACCTAATAACTGTCGTCTCGGTGTAGCAGGTGCAGGGCGGTGCCATACAGTAACTGCTTAGTTACTGTTTGGCACTGAACTGTCTAAGGGCAGACGTGGCGCTTACCATAAGTTTAAGTGTAGCACGATTTGCTCGTCCTGTTACAAATGGCAATAAAAAAAATGAATGATTAAACTAGAAGCCCGTTCATTCTTGGAATTCCTGCAGGAATGTGATATTTTCCAGGATAAACATTTGCCTTTGTCACTTTCCAAATCCCAAACAATCGCCACGCAAAAAATCACGTTCGATGAACTAGTGTCAACGACCCAGAATTTCCAGGATAAAAAAAAAGTATATTTTTCTTATTCTGTAGGTACCTTTAACAAAGATTGAAGATAGATAGAGTTATATTCACATTTATAAATGTATAGTGGAGTGATTTTAATAGGTCAGATTTGACAGTTCATTTATGCAAAGAAAAATATCCCTTACGCTAAAAGAATAAAACTCAAGAAAACAACATCAGTTTTCTTAATACAATTATTTATTTAGAAAATTAGACTCTACTCCTTATGTACATAAGTAGCACTTTGCTTTGCATAAATGAACTGTCAAATGTGACTTATTAAAATGACTCCACTTTTATGATTGTCAACATCTTCAGGCACAGTATTCGATTACTTACTCAATGCACCAAATAACTGATAAATGTACTGAATGACATTTTTTTTCTTTTGTTTCTAACTAATGTGGTACCGAGAATAAACTCCATACAATATGAGCAAAAAAAAAACAATTACAAATGAGTCTCACGTGAGCCGGATAAAACACTCATATGAACCCGTTGAGCAATCGGACAAAGAGATTAAAATACAAAACGGTATTAGCTCTAGCCTTTACGTTTGAATATCGAATCACGTATTCCGTTTTTATTTTTTCATTTCAGAAATAGCATGTACGGAATATAATTAGCCAGTTACAAATTGGAACGACCGAGGCGACAAAAATTCTAACAAATGAAATACAACCTTTTTGCGTCTCATAAATATTTTATTAGGATGAGGGGGAAGATAGGCGAGCGCCGAATCGTTCATGAGCGTGGTTAGAATGTATTCAATGAAAAATTATTAGTCGTGAATTGAAATCTTAAATGTATTATTGTTATGTAGGTGGTATGTTGCTGTGTATGCTTTTTATTATACTATGAAGGTGGCAATCAAGCATGTTCTGTCAGATGGTAAGCAGAAAGTTTTTTTTTTTAATTTATTATTAGGACCACAAACAAGTATACAATAAGTGTTACATTAAACGCTTTTTTAGTACAATTTGATCATTGCAAACTCAACACTGATGGTCTCACTGTATAACTAAACAAAATATTAAGTGCAAGACACTAGCAGGATTACAGAAGAATAAGTTTAATTTTACTTTAGGTGTACTGAGATGTGTGCTTAACATAATAAACCTGTCCGTACATACACATTAGCATGTTATGCATATATATATATATAAATCATTTAGAAGAATCTAAATGTTTATTATTATAATAAAGTTACAACTGGCTTTCGTCATGGTATTTGAATGCATGATAAGTATGATTACGACATATTCCATCAAAAAACACAACACTGGCAAGTTTAACTACATGGGTTCACAGTTTGTGGATGGTCTTATGATCTTCCAGTTTCTAGTAAGTTTAAAGGCCTGTTATCACCCGAACACAATGTCATATCTATTAGCTTCATATTTATGTGAGGATATTACAATTGTCACGTCCGCATTGCTATAGTGTGAAGCGGTCGATGCAAATGGAAAATCGCTACATAACGCTTTCATACGACAATACTGAAAGGGAAACCGATTATACTCCCACTAACCTCTGCCCTTTACAAAGAGTCAGTTATATACCTACTCGAGGACTTGCCTCAAACGGCCTCTGAACAGAAACGGGTAAGGGTAAATGCTGGCTCCAGCGAAAACTGATCAAACTCGAGTTATATCGGTTTTGATTGTATTGGCTTTTATGTGAGCCATTAGGTTTTTAGGGCAATTTACTAGCTTTACGCTCGTTAGTTACTTGTTATCTCGCAATATATAAATTCCAATTGGTAGTTTTAAGGAAGTGCTATTTTTCTTTTGGAGTGGGAATGCTTTTATGCACCATAACCGCAGGCTAGCTAGACCTGTGGCCGTCTATGGGGCTCGAGACTAAAGCGTCCACTACCCACTAAATTCCCCGGTTCCCCTTCACACCCGATTGGGACGAGCCGGTGCCAGCCTTGCGGATATTTACCAGCCCAAGGAAGTGCTATTAATGTTTTCATGTACTTCAGTAATCATTTACATTTTGAATTCATTTATTATTATTATTTAACTCGCGATTTAATAAAAAAACCTTTTAAACACTAAAATTTCAAGAATGTAGATCAAAATATATATTTTTTTACTTATATCTGTATTCGTTAAAGGCATTATATAAGTAGGTTCCCGGCTATCCACTCAGGTAAATGCTTAAGCTGAGGTGCGAGGGTGAGGAAGCGCTCCGCAAACATTTCAAAGAAACCTGAAGAATATAAGGCAAAGGCGTTTTTACTATATGCGCAAAAATAGGCACACATATCTAACGTTTTGTACTAAATAGGGTGAAAAGCCGACCTTACAACTTTTTCTACAAATCTTCTGCCTTTTTTTTCGGTGGCTCTACAAACTTTTTATGCATAAATAATAAATATGATTAATGGTTATAAATCCGTGAATTTTACTCCATAACTTTTTTAAATGAAACACTTTTTAAAAGACAAATATTATTCATTTGGAATAAATTAATTTTATACGTTTAATTTAACTTTAATTAATAACCTTTTTCATGATTGTTTCCAAGTCATTGAACGTTGGGTAAAATGTTAAACTGGTGAGTTTTGACACAGATTATTAAATTGGTTTTGAACAGAGGTTTATACTTTATTCGTTTATCAACCTTCTATTTCTATAAAGCTCTGTTCGAAGTTGGTTCGAAGTCTTTCAGATACGAGATGAATTTTTTTTCTGTTAGTACAATAAAAAGTTATTTCATTTATTTTTGTCATTTCTTTTCGGCCAAATGTTTATGTGCTACTCAATTAAACCTTATCTATTTGTAAAAGCCGCAAAGACTGATAGTTGTGAAGCCCAAGGCAACAGGGTAGCAATCACTTTAGCTTATTCTATTCCATACATGAAAGTTTGAAAACCATTATTCGAAAATAAAGTCTTCAAGTGTCGTCTTACCTTGAAATTAATTTTACTACAATAATAAAACGAAATAACATTCTAAGATGCGTCCAAAGGATTATTGTAATTGAAATTCTGTTGACATCGTTCGCGATCTCAAGATACTAAGCATTAATGAATTCAGAATAATGACTTAAACAAGCAACTTCATCTGGTTGGTGCCGATAACATTGACATACGTATCTATGTATACCAAATTTTATACCAGCTTAGCGTATGACGAAAAGTGAGTGTTGTCTACTATGATATATAAAAATTTTAAATTTTAAGTTTTCTACTTATAACTATTGTATTTACACAAAAAGAAGTATAAAAATAAAACGTTGGTGCGCTTTGAGGAATAGTTTAGTTGCGCTTAATTTGTTGCGCTTAAAAATGGTTGCGCTTCGAGGAATACCTCATATTATTATTAAATTATTTGGATGATTGGAGCTTCCTTTACTCAATTTACGCGATTTTATATTAGGTACACTTATTATTTGTTATTAAGCCACGCAGCCCACTTGATGGTAAGCGGCCACTGCGGCCTATTCCATTGGGGGATACCTACTTTACCAAGAAGCGTCGCTCAATGTGCTGCCAGACTGTAGGCTCATCTGATCTTCGAGCCTTTAGTTTCAAGCGTACTGGTTCCCACATTAATACTGCCGGAACACAGCCAGAGCTGTTATGGCGGCAGATTTCACCTGGTAAAAGTCCGACTTCCAACCGAACCCAAGACTGGAATTGAACCCTCCTCGGCTTAGCCACTGTTCTGTGAGTAATAAAAATAAAAAGAGAATTATTCCTACGGACAACGATGCCCAGTGCGCATATAAATAATGTAACGGAAAATTCTGGACTCATTAATTGCGAAGTCAACCGCAACACATCAATTAACACGTCCCTGGGGAACCATTACGACGACGTGCTGTCATGCAAATCTTTACCTCTGCTACTGATGAACGGACTTGCTATTTTTTATATATTTCTCTTGATATCTGGTGAGTGAGAATACAGTATTTACATTGCACTTTTATATTTTATTTGTGTAATGTATGTGAGTATATGAGTGATGTATGTGCGCTATTAAAATTAATTTCATGATATGCAACTTACGGTATATGACTGTAATTATGTTTAGTAAAATGAAGAAACTACAGGGGTGAAATTACTTTAAGCGGTCAGGTCTTTCACTCTACTACTATATAACTCTGTCTCTAGAAATCTCAAGTGACCCATTCAGTTCTATCTCCAAACGCTTTGCAGCAAACTAGTCAGGGTACCACAATTTGGGAAGTTCAAATATTAAATTTTAACAACGCCAACTGCCCTCCGTAGCCCTTAACAGGGAAACCAGACCAATTGGATCTACATGGCCTGCGCAGGTTGGCTCACGGTGTTTTCTGTAACCCATTCAATTATAATAAATATTCTATTATATTATAGTTAATATAAGTGAGTATAAAGTGCTCTTGTCATTCAGGCCACAATATAACATTCCTGAGACAGGTGGTCAGCGATCGCGTCAAACTGCGGTATGTCAAATATTGTAAGTGCCTTTTGCCGCATACTGTTGGCGGCAATTTGCCGGCCGGTGATATTAATCACGCTGACCGCAGTCCACTAGTTATCACCACCCAGAGCATAAATTTAATATTGACGACACGATGGCAAGCGGCAATATGGCACTTTACAGGAAAGGTTCCGGTTTGATTCCTGAGCTTTATTCTATTGTAGGCAACGATAATTCGTTGATTGTAGGCCTAAAACTCAAATCACTAATGAAGGGGTTGCTACGGCTAAATTAAAGTGAAACTTAGATGGCCACGTTTGCCGCATGGATCCAGACAGATGGGCAAAAATTGCTACTGAATGGATTTAAGCGATGGGCACAGAAGACATGGAAGGCCCAGACGAAGATGGCGAGATGACATCAACGCCTTTAAACTCGAGTGGCCACAGATGGCGCAGAGCAGGGAGCTGTGGCAGACAGAAGGCGAGGCCTTTACTCACTGCCGCCTAGCTATTGCTATAGATCGAAACGGATCTAATCTACAAAATAAACTGTAAGCCTCAAACGAATAAACTTTACTTATTTTGTAAAGAGATTCTGAGTATAATAATACAATGAGACACCCAGACTCATAAGAACATGTTCATGATAACCGTTCATTCAAATAGGTCGTTAAATTATTAAAGTATAACCTACCTTCCTAATAATATCTACAGGTGATGCAAACCCACTCAGTCGTCATTAAGACTACCCCACTAATTAGCGAGCATCACACGCGAAAACCACAGCCCCTAGGGGTAATTAGACGAGGATTGCCAGACACGCACAGAAATATCAACGTCCGATCCTAATTGTGTAATTAGCCATGTACGATTCATTTAATTGTTTTCAGTTATAGGAAATCGAGAACATTATACTCGATGATGGGTACCAGATAAGGATTGGTCATGGCCGTTTTTTGATGTATTCATTTTTATTAGAGGCGCTCGTGGCGCAGCTGTGACAGTGGTTCGTTAGCGATAACGAAAGTCAAGCTACCTACGCCGCGGTCGGTTAATGGATGGGTGACCATTCTGATCATATTTAGTGACATTAATTTCGAGCGTCTCCGTGCTTCGGAAGGCACGTTAAGCTGTTGGTCCCGGCTGATACTTACTATAATGTAAATATTAGTCGTCAAGCCTAGTCAGAGGCCATTGGCGGCTTGATAATATCTGACATTAAGGTTGGTCACTTGCCTTACGCACCCCTCCACCAACCTGCACTAGGCCAGCGTGGTGGAGTATGGCCCACACTATCTCACAATTGAGATAAGGCCTGTGTCCCAGCAGTGGGAACGTATATAGGCTGATGATGATATAGGAAATCGAGAACATTATACTCGATGATGGGTACCAGATAAGGATTGGTCATGGCCGTTTTTGGAATTACTATGATGTATTCATTTTTATATATTTTTATTACTCTCAAGGCAAACGTTTCGATGAAGTGAGAAGCCATCATCCTATGAGTCTACTTATCCTTAAAAGAGCAACTATCAAGTTTTTTGCCGGTTCTTCTCGATAGCTATATGTATAAGATAACAACAATCGGAATCCGGTGGAAGAGATACTCGTACTATATTTATTATTGACGATTCATAATTATTGCATCTCTGTGGCCATGGTGAATCTATACTAATATTATAAAGAGGAAAGATTTGATTGTTTGTTTGTTTGTATGTTTGTTTGTTTGTTTGAATCGAATAGGCTCCGAAACTACTGAACCGATTTGAATAATTCTTTCACTGTTGGATAGCTACACTATCCCCGATGAACATAGGGTACTTTTAATCCCGGAAATGTAGGGGGAAAGGGGGGAATATTTGAAAAAAGAAGTTACGCGCGGGTGAAACCGCGGGCGGAAGGCTAGTAAATACTATTTTGAATATGATTTTCATTTTATTACGGTTTACGAGTGTAGTGATTAGATTGCATTCGCTCCCATGTAGTAACTTTTATTGTTATACATTTTAAGAAGTTTTCTGTATGGTAGAGCCATGCTGCAAACCTTATCCGTTAATCGAGATGGACACGCCTGAATGGATGAGCAACTCTTTTTATTTTTATTGCGCTTCATTTGGTGAGTCAGAATACCTTTACTCTTGGGCTGGTCAATAGCTAACGCTGGCACCAGCTCGTCCCAATTGGGTGTGAAGGGGAACCGGGGGAGTTTATTGGGTAGTGGACGCTTTAGTCTCGAGTCCCACACACGGCCGCAGGTTTAGCTACCCCGTGGTTAAGGTGCATAAACGCATTCTCCTCCGAAAAAAAAAACCTTTACTCTCACCTCTCCATCCTAATCCCCTATAGCCCATACATATTATTTTCTCAAAGGCGAGCAAATCATCCGAGACCATAGTCGCAGGTGTCGATGAGTAGTAGTAATTTACAATCCATTATTTGCCTTGCTCGTTTGTCTACCCCTGTCTTCCAAAAAAGAACATCTAAATAACAGAAATATTTTACATGAAAATGTAATAAAAACCATTTTGCTAGCCACTTCAAAGGCAAAGTTAAGAGAGAAATTTAGTATCATAAAAATGCAAGGGAAAATATTATGTAAAAATAAAATTAATTTGAAATCTGTTGGCACCAAAATTTCCATTACCCCAGAGAGAGCTATGGCCGTACCTTTTATGATGGGTGTGCCGTAATTATGACTTCATAGTCCATTTGATGGCTAAACTAGAACGTGACATAAAAACAGCTGGGTGTTGCGGCAGGCACCCTTGATAGTGTGCAATTTATTGGACACCACTTAACAACGGTCCGGTTTATGAACAAACCAACAGTATTTTTGATTTTAATAGTTGATTATGTTGAAGGCTGGTGAAATGGTTTAGAAGCCGATTTGGTATAATACTATGAAATCGCGGGTTCGATCCTTGCATGGTACAAACATTTTTGTTCATAAACATGACGTATATTTGTACCGGTCTGGTGTTTCCTGTCCTCTAAAATAACTTTTAAAATTGTTTGTGGATAGGATCCCAACAAAAAAAGCATAAATATAAAATAGCACCAAAACTATACGTCTTATTTCGTGAAAAGAGCCTTTTTATGATAAATAATTATACCTATACAAAAACTATTTAACAACGGTCCCGAAGTCCTCTTAAATCAACGAAATAGTATCCCACGTTAAAACAACAAGTAATTATTTAAAACGGGGACCAAAACAAAATGTTTTCGAGTGTATCCGTGCCCCTCCGCGACCGGGCGACCCAAGAGCGAGCCATTCGCTCCGCAGGCGGCGTCACAGTCACACGCCACGCGCTCGTGTATCGCGGTTGTGGAACAAAGCATGTGCTAAGTGATCAACATGAAGGGCCGACACCAATTCCGTCGCCGGTTCAGCCTGCAGCCGTCGTTTATGAAAGAGGATCATGAGGAAGAAAGGCGACCTCACAGGTATCTCAGACTACTAATTTCTCCGCCCAATTTAGAAATACGAGTAAAATTTTCAATTTAAAAAGTTGAAGTCACTAATTCTTAAAAAGTTGAAGTCACTGATTCTTAAAAAGTAGAAGTCACTTGTTTGGGAAGACGTATTTCGTAGCGCCGTAGTCTTAATATCCGTAGTCACGTAGCACCGTAGTCTGTTTGGGTCGTAGTAGACACTTGTTGTGTAAACACTTTGGATTGTAATTGCGTATCGTGTTTCTTTATCTGGATGTTTTTTTAAATTGTTATTTGTTATGTGTATACTGTAAAAATACGAGTATGTACATTGTTTCAAAAAAGAAGAAATTATAATAGATTTGGCATTCAAGTATCGTAACGAATTTGTTTATTTTTATTAAATTGAATTGTTGAATAGACGTCCTTTTCTTCTTGTTTTTTTCTTGTTCTCAATTGTAGTATTAGAAAATAGAAGATTAAATTTGCTAAAGTTATATAATATATTAAAATAGATAGATATATACATTGATAGAAACTGGCCTGTTGCGAGACGCTAAAAATTCCATTAGTATAAATTGTGTTTTTATAACATTAAGCGATGAATACTTTTATGTTTTCACGTTAACATAAAGTAGCATAGCAGAAAATTAGTAGGGATATTCAGCAATCCTGAAGATATTCAAGACGTTGTTAAGTAAAGTTAAATATCGTATCCCCAATGAAAGCATTGAAACGTAAAACGAACTCACTGAGTGCCCATAAAGTGTTCTTTACTTTAATTAAATATTTATTTGAGTGGTATATCCCTTTGCATTTCTCAGAATTGAACAATTGTATTAAATACTTTCTGTTAGGCACAAGAATATGTATTATTTAATTCTGCAAAATGAAACCTTAGCATAAAGTACGTTGTTTGTTGATCTTAATGATTTGCCAGCAAGGGTTAGCATACTACTATTACTGTTACACAAAATTACCAATGTTAAGTTTTTACAAATAAATTGTTCTGTTCGATAATAAAATATAACCACTACCTCACATTATTAAAATTATCGTAAAAGATAATAATTACTGCCTTTTTTATTTGTTCATTAACGTAGGTATAAAAATATGCCTCGGCAAGCGTGATAATGGAGCTACACATTCATGGAATTCCGAATCTGTATTTAAAATACAAAAATAGACCAATGTAAATTATTATTGGTAGGTGCTTGGTAGGTGATTATTTATTATTTTATGTCTATAGCCCCAAGTCCAACACACGGCTGCAGGTTTCTTTAGCCTGTGGTTATAGTGCTCAAACGCATTCTCTTCCATGTGAAAGGCTATGATGATGTCCTCCACGTATTCGTTGACGGCGAAACTTGCAGGAATCATGGAATTTCAAAAGTTTCAAAATTTCAAAAGCTGATGGGAGCGAATATGACTAGCTAGCCCTGTCCTGTTACTGGACACACAGAACAGCTTGCCCGACGAGTTGTAGGTAAGGTCGTTTTTGGTTTTGTTGATAGGGCACACCCTATATAATGACATTAAATGGCTATAACGGTTACGTTTTGTATTGAAACTGCAATTATTAAACATATTCATATTACGTTAGTAACGTTCAATCAATAGTGATAGCCGAATTTCACCGGTCAAAGCAGTTGTCTTTTATGTTTCTTTCTCATATCGAGTAAACACATTGTCTATAATACAGCTTAGCTCTCACTATATGAAACTTGAAAGTACTACCAATGTTGGTGATCGATCGACCAAAAGCGATCGCTCATTTTCGCACCACTTACAAGCCGTTTAAGCTATTGGATCTAGAAAATCCCGTGGCATTTTGTACTTATTTATTAGGGTTACTAGTATTCTACACTTGAAATAGAGGAATATTGCACTTGTTTCTATATCGTAATATATAAGAGCTATGGTAGCGAAGTGATATTATTCACCGCTTCACATACGTGAACCTCAGCACGTACCCACGAATTTTGCTAAGTTTGCGAAAAAGTTCATGCTACACTATCAAAGGCCTGCCTTGGTATGATACATTAGAATAGTTCCTCTGTCAATGATTACGCAGGTCAAAAGACAGTTGCTCTAATGTTATGTTAACGCCAAGCTAGTGCTAATAGCATCTTAAAAATGACATTAAATAATTGGGAAAACATCGTTAATATATTATGGCAAGGAGACTTGTTTTATGTGTTCTTGCACAAAAATAAAACCAGTATTCTTTCACAATAATAATAAAATAAAGTGACGAGAACACTCTTATTTTCATTTCATTATTTTGCTCCTAAATATCAAAACACATAATATGAACTAAAGGACTGTCGCACTCAAATTTGTGGGTAACCTGTTAAACCCCTACACAGGAAGACAATTTTCTGCAACTTAACGTTGAAAAGAAATAGGTGGATTACAGAAAGATGTTTACAACCCTTGAACCACCTTTACTCAGTTTTCGTAAAGCAGACATTTTTTTAGACAAAGAAATCTAAAGGCAGGCATTCGCAGACAAAGAAACTAAACACCCGTGTAATGTCAGCTATTTGCCTTTTTAAAGGAATCTTTTCAAGGGTCTGGTAAAAAGATAATTTAGGTAAAAAAATTGCGTTGTTAAAATTCAGCAGTACAAACCTCGGATTATTTTATATTTCATTTTACGATTTAAAGCGTATGAAACAAGGGTCTTCTAAGTTACTAGGGGCACTTACGAATAGCTACTACAACTTAACCGCAGTAATTCGTATCGAGTCATATGTTTTTGCTTTTAAGCATATAATTCTATTTCTCTTTCACCAACACGCATTTTAGAATCTGTGATTAAACCAGGTCCACATAATGAATGACATGATTTATATTCTTTTGTTTTAATGGAAGAGGGAGGCAAACCGAGGTATACCTTATGGTAAATCATCACTAGCGTAAATGGACACATTTGAATTGAATATGTACTACTGTGCCTTGGTACCTATTTGTATCTGTTTATGATTGCAATTTAATATTATTGTCGTCGATTCTCGTCGTAAGTGTATCAGTGTAAGCTGCTAAAGTACTTTGAGGTCAGATCAATATACACTGAATGGTCGCCTCATGTAGGGTTAAAGGGTATTGCACACAATTAATACAGTCGTCACAATGATGGATGGCTTTGGCAAGAAAATGGCTTATTACCACGCTCTTTAAACACAGACGATACTGGCTCTGTCAATTTCTATTTGATTAAAATGAAAATTTCATGCCTCAACACATTGATGGACACTTCATCAGGAAGCGCCGCTCAATATGATGGCACGCTGTAGGCTCATATGTTCTTCGAGCCTTGATTTCAAGTGTATTGGTTACGTTAATATTGGCGGAACACAGCCACAGCTGTAATGGTGGCAAATATTGAAATTATATATTTTTAAATCTCAAATCGCTCAAATGGATCCCTCAAATGTGCAAATGGAGGCGCTCGTAGCGCGGCTGTGACAGTGGTTCGTTAGAGATAACGAAAGTGAAGCTACCCACGCCGGGGTCGGTTAATGGATGGGTGACTATTCTGACCACATTTAGTGACATTTATTTCGAGCGTCTCCGTGCTTCGGAAGGCACGTTTAGCTGTTGGTCCCGGCTAATATTTACTATATGTAGATATCAGTTGTCAAGCCTAGTCAGAGGCCATTTGGCGGCATGATAACATCTGTCATTAAGGTTGGTCACTTGCCTTTCCCACCCCTCCACCTACCCGCACTAGGCCAGCGTGGTGGAGTATGGCTCACACTATCTTACAATTGAGATAAAGCATGTGTCCCAGCAGTGGGAACGTATTTAGGCTGATGATGATGAATCTCAAATCATTAAAATTTGGAGTAAACAACTATTACTCGTGTCAAAGCCGATGTATCACTTGCTTTCACTTCTAAATTAATTAAACAGCCTACCTAACATAGGCTATGAAACCCGTAAATGGTTAACACAATTAATCATTTTAGCATTCCAATGAAGGCTTTGATCAAACACAGACGGCTTACAAGTACAGAATCAATTATAAAGGATTTAATATGGATTTCTAACTCGCAACAGAGTTAAGTTAGAGCAGCCAATTAAGATTAAGTTATTGTGTTTAAGTTATTTCTGGCAGCGGCACTTCTCGCCGAAGATAGTAACTAAGTTGAGCTTTAAAATCGAAGTTTGAAGTGGTCTGTTTCTACCTGAATTTAAAACAAACTTCAAACCAGTTTCTGTGTCAACTTCGGCCGTTATTTATTTAGTTAAGAGTCGCCAAGTTATCGATAGCTAACCTCGATAAGTATGTAGGTACAAATAGTAACAATATCGATAGTGTTAGCGATAATATTAATAGCACGAATGAACAAATACTATTATTATCTCAAAATACCATGATCCCTACGACAGATGTCTTCGAATTGACAGGATCACAGGATTATTGTTTCACAATTTTTGACTGTCAAAATGTATGCAGAGAAATAGCGTTCATAATTGCCGGCACTGCCAACTTACAGCGCTTTCACACGGGCAGTCCAGTTTTTTGCAGGATCCCGTTTTTTGCAGGATCCCGTTTGATGGCGAATGTGTTTATATGATAGCGTTCACACGAGCATCCCGCATGCGGGATACTGCAAAAATCCGATCCGGCATTCGGTTTTGTCACAAGAAACTGGATCCGTCGTCCAGTAAAAAGCGGGATCCCGTTTAGTCGCACAAATATTTATATAGCAGTGTTCACACGGCAGTCCAGTTTTGCAGGACCGGCTTTTTACTGTATCCTGCAAAACAGGACGGTGTGTTCACATGGCAGTTCAGTTTTGCGGGATCCAGTAAAAACTGTGGACTAAACGGTCCTGCAAAACTGGACTGCCGTGTGAAAGGGCAACAATTAAACATTTCGTTTATCACTTTAACCGTAAAATCATATAATAAAAAATCATCAATCTGATTAAAAGTATAAAACCTTGGATAAAAAATCTAAATGTGAATGCGATTCGAAAATAAAAATAATTATTATTGATTCTTTCTATCATATCATTTGTTTTAAAGTAACACTATTGACATTTATGGTTTAGCGATAGTTGACTATCGATAGGTAACTTTATTTAGTTTCCGGCTTTATCCTGGGGACAGGGTATAAAATGTGTAAGTTACTGTGTTGTGGTTTCAGACTTGTTTACAGTATCTAACACACCTAATGGCTTGCTCAGGCATTATCTTTTTACGCTTGAGTAAATGCAGGTTAAACTCACGTACGAAATTTATCGACTTTTGTCTTTATACGTCGAGAAGTTAATCTGTTGTCTTGTACGATTATTATGATTTAATCCATACTAATATTATTAATGTGGAAGTAAAATCTGTTTGTGTGACTGCTACTCTCACGCCTTATCTAATGAATATTTTTTGTTGAAATTTGGTAAAAATTATAGACTTAGACCTTGGGAAAGTCTGTACTTTTTACTGCGAGCTAATCCTCAGTTCCCATGGGATATCAGAAGTAAAAGAGTTTTTTCTCAGTTTGTTACTATTATAAATCCAAAACGTTCGATTACATGACAGCAATCGAGATCAATATGTAAGATCCTATAAGGATATTTGTGTGTAGGTACTTCATATACATTCTACAATAGCGTAACCTTTAGGTGCTGCCAATCTCCACATTCACCTACAAGGTTTCAGTAAATATTCCTAGTAAAAGAGTCAAAAACTGACGGGGGCCGTTTTGTTCTGAATGGCCTTTGATCTGAGTTTAGATCGAGTCCACCAATAATCTCAGAATTTCACGTCTGACACGGATTAATATTGTTTGAAGTAACTGAAAAATTTCAGCTTGCTTATTTATAACTGGCTATGTCCGTTGTTTCGTCCATGTGCAATCGGTTCTCTTTCTAAATTGATTCCTTGAGCCCTATTCAGCTCAAAAAATAACTTAAATTCAATAAAACTATTTTTTTGAGGGGTGTAGGCTTCCAATGCGACTAGCGTGTTTATTAAATTAATGAATATTTTAGTACCCAATTCCAAAGAAATCCCTTTCAATCAGCATTGTTGATATACAATGAGGTTCTATAAATTAAAATTTTTGTTTACATTAAAGAATTGAAACGAATTGTTATTTTTCAATGGATCTTAGCAAATCTATTCATAATTTGTTGTGCATTTATTTTACAATGATCTATTATTTGATACTTTTACTAAAATGTGCTACAAAACATTTTTTGGGGTGTCTATTCAAATGTAATTTTAAACTAGCACCACCGTCATTAGTTTCTAAAATAGAGATAAAAATGTATTGTAAACTTGCTTCTGCATGCAATATGATTAAACAAATAGTCTGATATTTACTTATCAATATTGTGATATTTTTTTATGCGCCCTGAAATAGCGATCCCATAACATTTAATATAATCTTTCTTGCATTAGTATGCGACAGAATAACACAAACCACATTTTTTGAAAATTAAATAGTTAATTGACATCATAATTATAAGACCAGTTTATAGAGATACGTAGCCTTCGAGATCTTGAGTTACTTGTAGAGCTCATTTCATATTCGTTTAGAGGTTTTTTTTAAATATTATTTCAGTTTGCAGACAGGCACAGAGCCCACCTGACGGTAAGCGGCTACTGCGGCCTATTCCATTGAGGGACACTTTATCTGATCTTCGAGCCTCTGATTTCAAGTGTACTTGATTTACAAGATTGATTGATCGACCAATGATTTACCAAAAAACCCTTGCTCGATGACCTTTTTAAGCATTGAAGATGTTGTACAGAATTCAGTTTAGCTTAGTTTTTAATAACACAGACATAACTCCCAGTATTAAATTTGTTAATAGGCAGGCATGTCCATGTTTCATCATTTTCGCTAATTTTTGCGGAGTTTCCAAACAAAATTTGAATAGATGGAAACTCAATTTCAACTTCGTTGAAACAAACCAACATTATTGGTAGAGTGTATGTTTTGGGAGTAGTTCAAAAGTGTTTTGAATTGTGGTTTGTGGAACAAATCCTTCTGAGGCATAAATTAAACCGTACGAAAAACTTACTGAAATACGAGTAGAAATTCTTAAATGATATAAATATATGTTGATAGAAAGCATAATAATAAATGGATCGGTACAATCTAACATTATTTTTTTAGAGAGAAATTATTTTGATCATTTATTACTACCTAATTATCGTTTTCTCGAGTTTAAAGCCAAGTGTGTGTTCTCCAGCCAAATGTGCAAAGTCGTTGGAAAACATCTTGAAGAAACCTGCTCATGAATGTCTGTGTAGCCATGATACAATTATTATTCTACATCCCATGTTTAAGGTTACAGAGTTCAGATAGCAGTCCTTCAATGTAATAATAAATAACTGAACATGACAAATCTATATATATAAAACTCAAAGGTGACTGACTGACTGACTGACTGACATAGCTATCTATCAACGCACAGCCCAAACCACTGGACGGATCGGGCTGAAATTTGGCATGCAGGTAGATGTTATGACGTAGGCATCCGCTAAGAAAGGATTTTGATCAATTCCCACGGGAACGGGAACCGCGGGCGGCCGCTTGTCCTGTATATGGTGCAAGCGTACCTTGACTAGATAGATGAGGATAAAAGGCTTGGAGAAAGATATTCATAAATGGATCTAAGCTATAGGGGTATTTACATTATTTAACTATTGTGTCTAACACAAAAACACTTACACACTAATCGTTGTTCAAGATAAATGTGCGATGTAAAAGGTACTTAGCGGGACTGCTTTGTGATTAATGATTCATTGTCACGTTAAATTTTACGGGTTTGTCCTGAGGCATTTGTGAAATTAATTTTGCTACAACATGTGATGCCCGAGAGAGCAAATTCACACGGTTATTTTCTTAGAGGTCGTTTATCCCTACTCATATTACAATTGCGAAAGTAACTTTGTTGACTGATGATTGCTATACTTTTTTGCATAAACTACATAACCTTACATACATTTTGTGTTTTAAAATGAAATTATCTATATGCTTTTTAGTGAATAAATGAAAATAATATGTATTTATGAAGACATTAATATAATGGACGTATTGTCAAATCTAGGATCATAGTCGAAGCGGACCCTGAGCTCCATACTGGATGGGATCGGTAATACGCTGAGATGATGATGATGATGTCATGTGTACACCTTCATAAACATATTAGCTAAACATAAAGTCAATAAACAATTACCTAACAGATGAAATTGCCTTAATTGCAATGTTCTAGACAATGTGTAACGTTTGCTGTCGAATTGTGTTCAGAATAGGAATGAGCGAGACGAATAACTCAGGTTTAAAGATCTATATTCTCATACGAAATTACATTTTCATTTACAATGAGATATACAATAATTTAACAAAATATTAGCCGGTACTAGGTACAATCTTAACTTATTTTTTAATATATTTATGTTTTCACACTCTTTTATATCGTTTGGTAACTTATTAAATAGCTGTGTTCCCTCAAACATACTCAAGGCATTTAATTTAAGCCCGCTAGATGTTGGTTCTGTACAAACAGTTCTCACGAGCCCAGATCAAAGGCTACTAAAAAGCCGTGTCAGTAAATATACCTAACCGTACTTCAGCGGTGATTTCGGGAAATAAGGAGGAGGAAATTCCAAATGAAAGTATTAATTAAGTAGTACTTGAGAGCCTTAAATTGTTGGGTACTACTACACATTTATTATAATTAGAGCGTTTTACAAAACGCCAATCAGTTTTTGTCAGACATACGAGTAGAGCATGTTTTAAACCTATGGCTTCAAATCTTAGCAATTTTTATATGTAACCAAATTATAAAGTGATCTTGTTCTTAGTCTTGCTGAATTGCCAGATCATTATTTGCAAAAAATTATGTGTGAGCCAAAGATATTCTATCGTTGTGTATTAAAGCTAATGATCTGCAGTGAAATGCTATGCTCCGTTAACAAGTACTATCCGACGAACCTTCTGTGTCGGCACAGTGAGCCTATGCCTGAACGTATCTCTGCATTTGTCCCATTCACTATCACGCGGCGTCCCATCGCGCGAGTTAACAATTGGCTATTATCAGCGTGTCACGTTAGGTGCTACTGTTATTTTAGAAGTAAAATATATCCACCGAATAAAAAAATAATTACGTAATTTACAATATTTATGTAATAACAGTTGTCGCGAACTTTACTTACCTAAATTAAATCTTTACTGTTGACTAGACTACGTCATTGTGTAGTTATATAAACGCAACAGGTGTCATGTAAAATAAACTACAGTATTCTTTTATATGCATTGGGCCATGCTTACGTGTTGTTCTTGACAAAGGAGCTTTATTTACCTGCAGCATTTATCTTCTTTAATTCGGTTTCAGGTCCAGCATTCAATGTCAAAAGAAACTAAACAGTATTTGTTAAACATTTTAAATAAAAACATTACTTAGTGGCAATAAGTACTATGTATAGCACCCCTTTGTGTTGACAAAGTAGGACTATACCTAAACAAGGTAACTCTGCATTCGCCTCATTCACTGTCACGCAGCGTCCCAGCGCCACTAGTTAACAATCAACCATTATCAGCACGTCCTGCGCCGTGTCACGTAAGGTATTACAATAGATGTGAATAGAAACTCAGTTCACGCAGGGATGTCCTTTACCGGTCAGTTGCTGCGAAATCAAAGGGTGATTTCCATTTAAAAAATAGAATAAAATTAATAGACTACTTACAAGACCACGTTCAGATTCGCATTAATACATTGTACCTAACCTTACGTAACGGGTCCATTATAAAGTCAATTTAATAAAAAAAAAATCATGATCAAATCATTCTCTTCTGTGTAATTTTTGCTTACAAAAATAAAACATATTCTGAACACAAACGTATTTTATTAATTTACTACGTATTCCCAATTTTATTGTAAATTTTAGTTATACGTAAGGGTTCTTGGTACCATAATAATTTATTCCCTTAAAAGATGACATTATGACATATCAGATAAGAAAAAGGATCTCCGCAGCCTTTTATTAGGATTGGATTATTACATTTAAATGTCATAGGCAACCGGTCTCTTTGCGTCGGAGGGATAGATGCCTCGGGGTAGAAAAACCCAATGTACTTGTTTATTTAAGTCCACCGCTTTTGCTTGTATCTCGTTAATAGTACTTGTAAAGTCAGGTATGGAATAGTTTGCATCCGTTTTATATAATAATGATGCGTAGGATTTCGTTACTGTTTATCTTCGACGACTTGGTGTACATATTATACTCACGTACAAAAATTATTGTATACAAAAATCATCTGTGGATTTAAACTTTAAACATGGTTCACGCAATGTCTTGCCTCAAACAAGTATACCTTGTAATTTCTATGAATGCCAGGCAGTATCTATACATATATTGATCTGACCCCAAAGTAAGTAAGTAAGCTTGAGTATTTGTGTTATGGCAACTCGAAACAAAGAAAGTACCAAAAATATATTATATAATAAGTACAAAAAGCAGGGTCACTATGAACTATAGTATATACTAACGGACGATTTAAAGAATGCTATATATTAACCATTTGCAGTTATTTCATCCACTTATTTTACTCTCAGGAAACTCCACTTGTTTCGTTTTGTACGAATTGATGTTTCACCTAGTTGGAAAGGACATTTATAATATTCATTCCTTTTAAAAGGCAGTGTGTGTCCAGTGTTTACATGGACATGTCAATAGCGTTATCTGATACGAAGATAATGTCGATTACTCAGGCTGACCGAAACACTATGTCGAAATACTAGGTATGTACATACATGTACACATAGGTATGTACTTGTTATTCTCTCTCCGATATTGAACTGTGCTCATGAAAAATGTATTGTAAAACAAGTCTTTGTTTACTTGCTTCTAAATGTGTTGTTCTAAAAAAAGTAGTTCAATTGAATTTAAGGCTCAATGATGTTATTTTGTAAGCTCATTGTTAAGGCTATGTTTTTATCTACATCATCATTCGTCATTTTGCCTCCAATACTTAGTGTACGAGTATTATGTATTAAACATCCAACCTAAACCAATCCAACATACATCATCATCGAATAAATCAATTCTGAACATTGATTGAGTAGTTTACTTTGTTTGATTTTGGATGTACATACTTTTTCATTAGTAAGTTTGTATGGAGTGTTTTTATTTGTACCTATTTTGTTGTTTGTGTGTTTGTTTGTACCTATGTTGCATTAGCACTCATCATCATCATCATGTTGATTCCATTATACTCTGCAGTCGGCTCATTAGCCATACGCTAAGCTAAGAGTACTCACTTATTCGTCAATAAAAAAAAAGAGTTAATAAATATACAAAATATACAGCCAAAAGCGGGAGTTTGAAGCACAATAAGAACAATGCTTTTAAAGGATTGAAATGTTGTAATATTTAATCACGTTGTTATTTAATGTGCTTATACAACCAAATAAAACAACAGAAAAACTTCAAGAACGCAAATTGTACTTTAAATAAACATCTTTTATTTATGTTTTTCTTCATAAGCTGTTATGTAAATCAAAATATGCATTTATTAAATATAGAATGCAATCACAAACAATATAACTTAAATATGGTAAGGATATGAAACAATGCTTATTAAAATAAAAGTAACTGATCGTGTGAATCCATTCTACACCCAATTATGAGGTAAGCCACACTATTTTTTAAACTTTTGATTGGTAGTCTTATCACACGCGATATTTGTAAGAAACAAATCCAATTATGATTGATTCAACCATTTTTCTTAATCCGAGCTCATCCGGCTTGCAATTAGATAACAGACACGGTTTATACCTTTTATGTAACAAGTATGCATTCATTTTGGTAGAAATAGAAATCATTTATTCGCTAGTAGCTAGCGTATAGTACTAAGGATGTGCTATTCTCATAAAAGCATTAAACGAGACAAACGTAAAATTTAAAGTCGGATAAAATATCATTAAATTTAGGTGCACGGCTTGTCACGCGTACGTTTACCGAGATAATAATAATCAGAAATGTGAGCATATACAGTATGACAGGAAATGCGAGGGACATATTTAAACCCCAAACAGTTCATGCCTCCATATGACAAAATAAGTATAAATCAATAAAAACTCTGGTAAATATCTGTCAATAACCTTAGTCGAAACCTGAAAATCCGCGTAACGTGCGGGCACTCTTTCCTTCACAGTACCTATTTCGTGCACTCGTTCAAGTACGACTCAAATTGTAATCGCGTACAATTTGAGTTTGGGGCAGTGTGACCAGATTAAATTTTACGAAAATACCGAGGCACCTCAAAAAAATACTGAAATATACCGACTTACATAGGACAGATATACTAATAAAAATACTGATTTTATTAACACGTTTTTTTTTAACCTTGGTTTAAAAAAAATAGTGCTTAAACCCCTATCCGTGGAAAGTGGTGGAATTCACAGATTACCTTTTTTTCATATTTTGATATTTCACACAGATGATATGTGAAATTCCCGAATTATCGAAAGAAAGTCCTCAAAGATTAAGTCGAGTACAGAAGAGACAGTCATTTCACTTGAACCGTGTTAGACGATTTGATACTAGTAATAAAGTATTTTTTAAGTTTAACTATATTATTCATGGAACTGAAAACTTAAAAACCAGACGTTGTTTTCAAAATTATAGATAAACTAGCGGTCCGACCCGAATTCGTCCGGGTTGACTGATATTCATGAAACACAATTACACAACGAATTGGAATGTATGCAATCTGAAAATTACGCTCTATCTAATGGTACAAACGGCAAACCGCATTTAAATCGCTCCATCAGTTGTAAAGTTTTAGGCGAACATTTCTGCAACTCTGATTTAATTTTATACTAATGTATTGATTGATAATTTGACGAGCCATTTGGTGTAATGGTCGAGAAGTCGGCTATTACACCAGAGGTAGCGGGTTCGATCCCCGCACGGTACAAACATTTGTGTGCATGAACATGTCTGTTTGTATCGGGCTGGGTGTTTCTATGTATAATATGTATGTATTTACAAAAAAAAAGTATTTAAGTAATGTTTATCCGTTGTCTGGCACCCATAGCACAAGCTAATGCTTAGTTTGGGGTCAGATGGCGCTGTTCGAATAATGTCCAGAGATATTTATTTATTATTTATAATTGTGTATGTAGTATTACAATACTACAATTACTTTCTTGTCATATCTGTAACTTACTCATCTTTGCTTATAGATAACATGTTTAGACTCAATCCGAGAAAGTCCCCAATGTTCGCGTTCCGTTGAATTCCGCAAACATTGTCGCAAAGACGATCACTCACTAGCTCACTACGGTATTGCCCAAAAGTCAACCAAAATATACCCAAAAATACCGACTTCGAGCAATATACCTGAAAATATACTGATGTTCGGAAAAATCGATGAAATATACTGAAAAAGTATTAAAATACTGAATTCGGTCACACTGGTTTGGGGCGTAAACGGCCGCTCAGCACACGGGATTTTTAGGTATTTCATGCATACATAAATTATTAGGATAATTATAAAAAAAATTAAGGATATATTTTTTATAGCGAATTAGACTCTAAATCGGATTCTGAACACTCTCCTTAAATATGTCCCTCGGGTTACCTAACACCCTGTATAACAATACCTCCTCATTGCCGAGTTTCAGCAACGGCGATCAATTGTTACAATACTTACAATCTACCAACTACGCAGGATATTAATATTTATTATTCAAAAGTGAGTACGCAAGCACAAGTGCACTCCCTATTCCCTCTTGCATTGCATGGTGGCTTTTAGTGCTTTCCGGGACACGAAATTGTTTCCAGACTTAACTGATGTTTTTTCTGAATAGAAAAATCCAATAACTTTTGGTCCTACCAAAGAGAAAGTGGCACCAGCTAGCCTATTTAGACTATACAATGGGAGTGTGTCCATAATACATAATATAGTGTACCTAAAGGGTTTAAAAGGAGTTCTTGGAGGAATATAGACCCTGTTCACTGACATCGCAATTTATAGTGCTTGCTAAAATCTTACACGGTATAGTTTGTCGTAAGCTTTTCTTTTTAATTTTCTTTTTAATATAAATTAATCGTTGGCCATGACAATGAAAGACTATGTAAATATAGCAGACTGGATGTACGAACCATTGTTAATATTGTGAAAGGAAGATAGGCGTCTTGATTGATGGTATGTTCTTCAATAAACTAAGGAAACAGCTGTTTCATCGTACAATTGTGTTCTATGGAGGCATTGGATAGCGTACTTCAAAAAATGTTCTTGGAAATTAAAAATGTTAACCAGGACTTTAAGGAGTTTTTTTTAGTAAAAAGTACATTTGTTAACTAATCTTAAATAAAAAAAAACACCCAAAAACCGAAAAATAAGATGATTCTTTGTTATTTTTTTGAAAATCCACGTTCAAAATGTTGTTGTTCAATATTGAAACTTGTGTTATAGCTTACATCATCTCAAAGTACTATCTGGTTCAAATGCTATTAGGATACGACTTTTTGTAGTTGCGTGGCGCGACAGTGAGACTTACACACACACAGATAAATAATGCGTTGCTATTGGTTGCTAACGTTACGGACAAGCGTAGTTGACGTAATTTTTCGTTCAATTCCAAAAGGTATTATCCTAATAGCATTTGCTTTGGGATTAAATAATTGTACAATGGTTTAAACTGTGAATTAATTTATTATTAAATATCTCATTAATTATTTATATCTCTGCAAACAGACTAGAATATTTTCCAAACTTATTTAAATAGATAAATAAAATATCTCTGGAAAATATTCCCACAGCGCCGTCTAGCCCCAAACTAAGCATTAGCTTGTGCTATGGGTGCCAGACAACGGATTAACATAACAATTTTTTTTTGTAAATACATACATATTATACATAGAAAGAAACACTTAGACCTATACTAAGTACCACAAACAACCAACAACATACATAATATTTCCTTTAATTTGGTTAAGTTTTTGTTTCTACAATATATATAATAGTAAAACGAAAGTAATTATTGTAAAAAGAACGAATTACATTCGTTCAAAAAGAATAATAGAATGAACTCTCATAATAATACCGAATTCACGAATGGGAGCAATTTTTCTCCTAAATTATACGTAGACAGAAACCGTTATTTACATGTTCTTACTTTTCTTTGTACTCTGACGTGAGCGTTTTGATTTCGTTTGCACCATTACACTCTTTACAGGTAGAGTTCTACGTAATGTTCTGAAATAAAGGTTAAAAAACTGGGTAACTTTTTGTCGACTTGAGGGCTGTCATTAATAAGTGCTAACATGAATGTAAGGGTAGGAAAATTCTTGGCTTTTCATACATGGTCTAAATGTAGATTGTTGTGAATATAAACAAAAGTGACTACGTATTCTATTAGAAGTGCTTCATTCTAATAGAATACGCCAATAGCAAACTTTGTTAAAGAAGGGAATTAGAAATTTTAGACAAAAAAAAAGTGATTTTTTGCCAACAATTATTATCACATTATTTTGTATTAAAATGGATGATATGATAATATACCGTGCGGAGAGCGAAACCGCGATCTCTGGTTTAATAGCAGACCTCTTAATCAATACACCAATCTGTCGTGATATCCTTCAACAATAAAGTGATGTTACTATTGTACGAACCAAAACGTAAGTTATTAAATTCAGTTACAGTAAGCGGCTTATTTCTCTCCGGACTCCGATTGAGACGACTGCAGTGAAAGCTGTAAGACCTGTAAGTGGTAATAGAGGAAAGTGCTAGTAAACCCCTTGGCCGTATAAAGTCTGAAAATAACTTTTATACCACCGTAAGAATTAAAGGCTTGACAGAAGAGAAATCGTTGGAATGAATCTGTTGAGTCGGGTTTGATGAAGGCAATATAGAGAAAACGTTTGTTATTTTAAAGACTGAGTCAAATTTTATTATAGGCTGACCTATTAAATTCGATTGATAGCGTCTGTTGCGATATTTTTTTATGCTAGAGGCGGCAAACGAGCCAGCGGGTCGCCTGATGGTGAGCAATTACCGCCACCCATGGACATCGGCAACACCAGAGGGATGAGTTGCCGGCCTTTTAACAGAGAGTACGCGTACGATAAAAGAATAAACTACTCCCGATATAAATGGCTGCGATAAAATAATCACAAAATGTTTTATCATCAAGTTATCGTCTTACCCGCATTGGGTTCACTAGCAGATTTCTTACCGATTAGACCAAGTCGGTAGTCGAATAAATTGTCTTAATATATTTTGGCAGTAAAGTATGCGGAAGTAGGTAGATCTAAGTAAATTAAATGCCTCGTAGATCAGAGAAGCCATTTATATATGGCAATAATTCGAGTCATGGAATAAGCCATGACGGCTGCTTATCACGTGATGGGGCATGTAGGTCAGAGGTAATAGTGAATATAATATTAATGAAGACCGATTTAATGCAATAGTTAAGATGCTAATTAGATGCAATAGATAATAGCTGATATTACACAAGAGGTTGCGGGTCCGATCTCCGCACGGGGTAGACGGCTATGTGAATTATGTCCCATATTTATTTATTAAAAATTGCTTATTAATTTACTTAATCGTAATTTGTCGACGGGTATACGATTTAGTTGATCAGGGGTTCAACTTAAGAAAACCCAAAATGCTTAAGAATAAGCATCGTTCTTTTTTTGAACTGGTAACATGAGCAAAAATCTTCATCGGAAGTATTTAGAGAAGGTAAAATTACCACCGCCATTGTCAGAATTCAACCAGACCAACAGTTATAGCGGAATCGCGGCGTGAATCAAAGCACTTTTCATTAAAAATGCCGGTCACAAAGACCGGACAATTTGGTAATTTTTGATTGTTCACTGAAATAGAATTATCGCTTTTCGATCAGCCTTTTGGACAAGCCTTTTTTCGCACCAGTTCACCGTTAAAAGGCTTTCATGCCATGTAGGCCTTTCTAAAAACTTTTACGCATTCTGTTTCATGCTTCAATTGCGCTAGGTAGAAAAGGAGGATTATTCTCACTAGTTCCAGTTGTGTGAAAGATGTTTTAACTGAACCTTACAAAAACTTACTACATATATGCTATTTTTATTTATAATACATACATAGTTTGACTGTGTATATTTCATGTTAAAATTAAATATAATAGGATCATCGAAATAAGCATCAAGATCATTTCGGGCGTGATCTTAGTTTAAACATGGTGACCTCACTGGTATTAAGATACTTATGATAAAATTAATAATTTTGAAATGTAATAAAAAACACTGTTTCAAAATATTTATCCTATAGGTACATAACAGTCAACATTCATCCAAGTTTAGTTCAAGCTACTTCTTTAAAACCTTTTTCACATAATGAAAATGAATTAATAGACTAGGTACAGGATCAACTATTTACGTGCTTTCCAATAGTGTGAGTGTTACCACTGCCTACTTCTAGACTCTACATGAATGAGAATAAATATAAATTTCCCTGGACTTCCTGATATTCATCGCCCCTCTATCTATATAAGGAACACGTTCAACAGGAAAGTGTAACTTTTTCTTTTGGCTTCTTAGTTGGCACAACCAAAGTTTTAAAACTATTACGCAAGTCAATGACACAAATACTTTGTGCGTGCGTTCTAGTACAAACTCTTTAATGACAGTGCAAAAGTTCCAGATATTTGGCAACGATGCACGTTCGATAACGCCCAGAAGTCGTTGACCCCATAAAAATTTAAAGGATTACTTTACAGATGAAACTGGCACTAGTTCAAAACGGATTTCGTATTCGAATGCTTTGTGCAACTTGTCAGTCCGTATGAACATGTAAATCGGTTCGGAGATATGGACGAACTGCAAACAACGGAAATTCATGTACATATTTGCCCGAAATGGGATTTATTCATGATAAAATCCATATGGTTGAAAAACAAAGTTTTAAAAAGGATTTAGAATAAATAAACTCTCCTTGTATTAGGGCTTTTATATTAAAATAGGTATAAGTGTATATTTTATAAATTAGTAGACTTTCTATGTTATCCTATACTGATGAATACCAACATTTAACCAATCATTGACATTATAGCTTTTCTTCCTTTTTTATAAATTAAATGAATATTTATAAAAACATGTAGGTATATTTTTTGTAATGTTTATTCATTGTCTGGCACCCATAGAACAAGCTATGTTTAGCTTGGGGCTAGACGGTGCTTTATTGATAATGTTTAAGAATTTTATTTACTAGCTGCTTGACCGAGATTCGCTCTAATAGATATAATCATACATCTACAGCGCAACTACTTTTTCTGGAGTTACACTTGGTAATATGTTAAGATTCAGGTAACATAATAACTACGTGTTACATCTTTGTCGGTAACATACTTCAACAAACCCATAAGTTTCTTTTGTCGATGAACGTTTCCCATCCACATGGGATGGGAAACGTAATAATAACAAACACAACAAAATATAATTATCTAATACAGAGATGTCGTCCTGAAGTTACACGCGCACAAACATTAAGGCGATCCATTTTTATTAATATAGATATTAGCCTTCCACCCGCGGTTTCACCTGCGCGTCATTTCTTTTGTCAATTATCCCCCTTCCCCCTACATTTCCGGGATCAAAAGTCACTTGGGGATAGTGTAGCTTTCCAACACTGAAAGAATTTTCCAAATCGGTTCAGTAGTTGTGGAGCCTATTCAATACAAACAAACAAACAATCAAATCTTTCCTCTTTATAATATTAGGTATATTAGTATTAGTATAGATATATTATTATCTTCACGCGCTACCGTAGAAAAAGTCATTTACTGGCGGAGCGAGCTTTCAGCATCGAAAAGAAAACAAGACGGATTTTAAATGGGAGGCTAAACTTTCTAAGATATTCACCTTTTTTCACCTTAAAGTCCTCTTAATCCGTTGCTTAACTGAAAAATGGCTGCGTGTCTCGGCTTATGCGAATTGCGTTTTATGAAACACGTACACAACAAACGTATACTCTTAGACATGGGGTAACTTAACGATATTCTTTTCGTTAACTCAAAAAACTCTAGTGCAATGTTCTTCTGTGCCTGTTCATTGTGTTAACTCAAAATATTGAGCATTACGTAATCAAAGGGTGGTGCCACACGAGCGTTGCGGCTGTACAGCGTTGAGTCGACTGAGTGGAGACGAATAGAATTTAGTACCTACTGCGCACATAAAATATTAAATATTTACAAGGAAATAAACTATATCTAAAAAGCCAGTTTATATAATTGACTAGATTTTAATGAAGGCATTTGCCCTTTTCTTTTTATCCGTTGTCGTTACTCATAGTGACTCACCTTATATTATTTTAGGGTTAGATATTTAATTTGAATGAGTGAGACAGTAAATTGAGTTGGCGCAAATATAATTGTCGGCGCAGCGCAGTGTTACACATGTCTAGTTTCTGTTCATTACTGCCTTTGTCCGTTCTCCTAACAGTTTTTCTCTGTTCGAGCTTATCGTATCGTCATTGAATAATGAAAGTTTTTGTTCGCGAACCTTCCTTCTATTCACACTGAAATGGATAAATGATGTAGGTTTCCTCTATATACGATGTGCTACTTTATCATTAATGATAAAAACAGTATTTGGTCAAACAAACAAATAACAGTTCTATCTGAACTTTGAATTTTATCTACATTCTATTTGAAACTTTTTTTTTACGATTTCGTCTATTGGTAATCATTTGCACGTAATATGAAATCGAAAGTCATTAATAAAGAAACGTAATCATTTACATTTATTTATAGTATAATTTGCTTAGTTCGGGTGTGAAGGGGAAACCGGGGGAGTTTAGTGGGTAGGTAGTGGACGCTTTAGTCTCGAGTCCCACACACAGCCGCAGCTCTAGCTAGCCTGCGGTTATACTACTCGTAATGATATCACTACATAGTATAAAACAAAGTCGCTTTCTCTGTCCCTATGTCCCTTTGTATGCTTAAATCTTTGAAACTACGCAACGGATTTTAATGCGTTTTTTTTTATTATATAGACTGATTCAAGAGGAAGGTTTATATGTATAATACATGCATAATATAGTAGAGGAACACTGATAATTTTAGAGGTTTTTAATTTAAGGTCGTAAATAATCACATTTTTTTGCGCTTACATTGCAAACGCTGGCTGAACCCTACGAGATAGATCAAAATAATGTACTACAATATTGTACACCTTAAAAAGTTTTACAAAAAAGTCCGCGATGGTATATGTCTATCTCTTAGGGATAACCCACAATAACCATTTTCCTTTACTTATTACGATAAAATAATGGCTTATTTACGAAAAAGTGGTTTTAAGCAAAACAGTATTAATTCTTATCCAATAAAGTACCATAAATAAATTGTGCATGTAATATAGATCAATATGGCCCTTTACATCATGTAATTTAAATGAATAGTTTCGAAGATATTACAGATTTAAAATGCAGGGACATAGCGGTAGCGGCGGTACCGGCCGGGGAGCGGATGGATGAACGTTTGTTATTCTTTCACGTAAAAACTACTGAATTGATTTTAATGAAACTTTACAATAATATAGCTTATACATTAGAATAACACATAGGCTACAATTTACAAGATATTCCCGCGGGATAACGTCCTATAGTTCACGCGGGCGAAGCCGCGGGCGAAAGGCTAGTTACCTATAAAGAGGAAAGATTAGATTGTTTCTTTGTATTAAATAGGCTCCGAAACTATTGAACTGATTTGAATAATTCTTTGATTGTTGGAAAGGTACATAATCCCTGGGTGACATAGGCTATTTTTGATCCCGGAAATGTGGGGTGAAGGGGGGTATATTGGAAAAAAGAAATTACGCGCGGGTGAAACCGCGGGCGGAAGGCTAGTGGTGCATAAACAAATTCTCCTCCGTAAAAAAAAAGTATATTCTGCTTAATAGGTTAATAGTAAGAATGGCCACTGTAGCCGAAACACTGCTAGGAGGATATTATTATAAAAGGTTTTTCTTCGTATTTAACTGCGGGTCGCCAAATTGGAAGAATCAGTTCAGTGAGAGTGCAGTCAGGCGTGCTAACGATCTCCTGAGTAAATACGGCCCTTAACTTTTATTGCGCACCTACAATAAGCCTAATTCCACTTCTCCCCCGTCTCCCTGATTTGCAAAGGTCGTAGTATTACCGTAAAGAAGGCCGCATAACATTTAAATAAAACGACTCTAATTTTTAAGTCTGTGTTTAAAAATTCGTTATTAATATAAATCTTTGAAATGTAGCTTTTACGAAATGGTTTCTATGACAACGTAATTGAAGAGCTTACACTTGACTTATTTCACTGTTGATTACAATTTGATTATTTGATTATTTGTGTACAAAGACCTCCCTTTTATCAAGGTCACCCAATAAAATATTAATTAATTTGTCACAATATATGAAATGAAACATAAAATTATTTCTTTGACTGCCTCGATGGGGCCTATGGTAGTGACGCTACCCTGTGCGGCAGTAGTCTTGGGTTTGAGTCCCACCCATGACAAAAAATGACAAAGGCATAATTAAGCTAATTCCTTTGGAGTCAAATCAGTGTACCTATGTGATATTGTCTGATAAATCAACCGACCAACTAATACAAATCAATATTCAAACACAGAACAAACACAAATGATCAACAAATGAATGTTTGTCACAGGTGGGATTCGAATACAAGACCCCTGGCGTATATACTAGACTTTTAACACTGAGTTATTTTCTAATTAATTCAGTTCTCAGGTATTTCATAAACAAAAATGGAGAATTTTATGTGACAGGTCCGAAATTGACAGGACCTAAGTACTTTATTACGCGTTGGTATTTTTAGCAAACTTCCAGAAGCTTGATATTACGAGCCAGAAAAAATATTAAATAACCTTCTGTACCGTTCCCGAAATAATTCAGGTAACTTCGTTTACGTCGGATCGAAGCTCAAAAACTTAATTACCTACCTACTCGTTTTTGCAATAATCCGTTTACGTACGAAATTATCTTGCTAAGGACGATTTATAGTGATAAATCGTCCTTAGCAAGATAATTTTAGCAGGCAGTGGCCTGCATTAAATTATAGTACACATGATTTTTTGTTCATTTATGCATTTTAGTACTTTTGCCCTCCGCTTTAATTAACAAGTTGTATGACTAAAACTGTTTAATCCATTTTGACCCTTATTTGTGAAAATCTATACTTGAAAATGGAACAACTTGAAGTATTAAATAAAACTTAGCCCTTTCAAACGTCACTTTACAGTTAATGAATTCTTTATGAGATTTATTCAAATTAGAACACGTTTTTCCTTTTCTTGGTGCAGAATACTAAATTCCAATAGGATTAACCATAATATTGCCACACTCTACGTTCTATAAAAATGCTACGTCTTTTGTAAATTGAGGTTTTGCAGTGGTTGTTAATAATATCATTGGGCTGTTATATCTATATTTTTTTTATACTAGGTCAGTTGGCAGACTGTTCGCAGCCCACCTGATGGTACCTAAGCGGCCACTGCGGCCTATTCCATTTAGGGACGCTTCACCTGGAAGCGTCCATTAATGTGCTGCCAGACTGTAGACTCATCTGATCTTCGAGTATTTGATTTCAAGTGTCCTGGCTCCCACTAATATTGCCGGAACACAGCCAGAGCTGTTATGGCGGCAGATTTCACCTGTGGGGGTGGTTGCTAGCCAGTCGGAACCCACGACCTCCATGTTTTTATACCCGAGCGGCTTAGCCACTGTTCCACGGAGGCGGTAAAACTTTAATGGGTTAGAAGTAAGCATAATTGAAAGAGCAGCACAGTACGTTATCTTCATACACCGCACCATGCGTGGCTTGTACGATGTACGGGTGCACCATAGGGTGGTGCCACACGGGCGTTGCGGCTGCGCTGCGTCGACTGATCGGTGACGTTCCGTTGTTTTTCATATACATCTGATCGACATGCCGAAATGTCGGACGGTAACGCAACGCAAAGGAGAGGAGAGAGACGAGGTAGGGAAGAGCTGCGGTAAAACGATGAGTGGCAGCGCGGTATTTAATAGCTTATTATGTAGCTGCGTTGACGCAGCGCCTATGCAGCGCTCATGTGGCATTCACTGCGTTGAAATAATTACGTTGCGACGACGAAACGCAGCCGCAACGCCCGTGTGGCACCACTCATAGTATTTATTATTTATTATAAAATATTAAAAATTCAAGTTTTTCGTGCATGAAATTTTCTTAAAATGCTAGCTTTAAAACAATTGCAAAGTTATTTTGAATTCAAACTAAAGATTATTGTAATGAAATAAAACTTATATAATTTTTTGCTCAAAAACCAGTGACTATCACTGCGAGCACAAAGGTCTGGCCTGCAAACGTTGCAGCTGAAATAACTTTTGATGACCCGGAAAAAGAATAAATTAAAAACTGGCGACTATTCCAGGACAGCTGTAGGTCCCGATAATCCCCGTCTACTCAGCGATGCGAAAAGCAAAAGCGCCCTCGACGAGATCACTGAGGTTCTTAAGAGGAGATTATTGGAATTGTGGACTGTGTTAAATCTTTCAGACAAAGCGATTTTAAACGGAATTCAATAGATAAAGGAAACTTTTTAAAACACCTAACTTAAAATGCAGTAACTAAAAACATTTCTGGTTTCTGTGCCAAAAGTAGTTTCAATAGCAAATGGAAGTAGGTAATATATATTCAACCGACACATCTTTTTCCGAGCGTTTTGCCCCAAACTATTTGGGGCACGCCTGGACCGCGATTCGGAATTTGATAGATACAGTTATTTTATTGAAGCATCTGCCAAAAGGTGTTTATAATCTTCGGGGTTGATATATCTACTCATACTTTAATAATCACGCACAAATAAAATTTATAGCTGCTAACACTAGAACATAGAATATTTCCTATATGAAATGTAAATCTGCGTGCGGTTTAACTAAATCTGAATTAATTAGAGCTAATTGTGTTTTTTCATCTCAGCAATTTTCGTTCAGGATTGACATTCGTCTTCCTTCCATAAATAACATTACTTTAATCAAAATTTTGATACTTTGTCAATCGTATATCTATTTCGCAGACGCCATCCATGACTTATGCTGATTCCCTAGTAAACTTACGAACTTATTCCAACCCTTCCACAGTATTGTATCGTTGTTTGACCCGTCAAACGCTGACACGGTCACCTACAAAACTGCCGAACAAAAGATCTGACACAAAGGCAAGACGACAGTCCACTTCGATTACTCTTACAATGGGCCAATAAAATTAATATGACACCACCCGCTGGTAAATAAAGCGGTTGGCTCGTAAACCGATAACGGAGCCTTGCCTTATGGTCTCTTGAGTTAACTTACTTGCCCACTTCCATTTATTTTATACGTCAGCTTGCTATGTAGACGTTGAACTGAGGGGAAAATGTTGTTGTACAGAAACTCACTTGTTCAGACGTACATATAATGTAGTTGAAAATTTTATCGAAAACTTGTATAAACAGTTCAAGCTCAAGATCTACGAGTAAGAGTTTTGGGTGTATTATGTGCGGTATTAGGAAGTAGAAAAACTACTACGGTGAATCATCAGATAAAATTTAAATACCAGATTATTATAACATAGCCAACAAAACCGCGTTACTACCTCAGATTAATTAAGTGAAAATGTTCATAATTTGCTTCAGAAAAACTTGATTCTCCGAATGAATAGTGTTACAAATGTTAATTAAATTATTCCTGACACAAATTTAGAATAATTACAAGTTAATTAAATTCAAAAACAATGGAAGTATCACACGTGCGCTTTCAATTTACTGCTGGGATGGGGAAAAGTTAGATCATTGTAAACAACCGAAGAGCTCACGTGCTCCCAATTAATTGGGGAGTGTCATGGAATAAATTAATTTACCGCATGTTTATAACATTCATACACATTATATAAATATTATTTTGATGTTGCAAAGGTCAAAAGCTAACGTGTATATAAAAGTTATCGATAAAACTAAATTAGGCATAATCTAAACAGCGGGCCAAAGGTATATTATTTCAGCACTTGAAATGAACAATTACAAGAAAAATCGTAAACAGTAAACAGCATCATGACTTCTGAAAGTACGAGTAGAGCCAATTGAATAAAATTGAGCCTGTGATAATATTGTTACAGCAAGTCCTTAAAAACCCGGAGCCTTTTTACTACCATTTTCATCCCAATCATTACGTCGGATCCCAATCAGACTATAAGAGGGTCTGGAGTTATTTTTTCACAACTTAAGCCGAGAGGGTTAAAGGTCACTATGTAAATTTGGGTACATTGAACGTAATAGTTACAGGTAACTGCCTCCGTGGTACAGTAGGTAGAGCGTTGGGCTCTAAAACCCGGAGGTCGTGGGTTCGAATCCCGCGGGCAGCATCACTTTGTGTGATTGCTTCCAGTTTGGTTAGGACATTGCAGGCTTGAATTACCTGAATGTCTGAAAATAATGATGATTCCGTGCTTCGGAAGGCACGTTAAGCCGTTGGTCCCGACTATGTTCCAAGTAGGTCTGATTTCCCTTGTAAGGGTTAAGGAGTTCAGTTAGAAGTCGCTTCATTGTAAAAACCAGGCTTGTCAAATCTAGCATCATAGTCGAATCGGGCCCTGAGCTCCATACTGTATGCAATCGGGAATACGCTGAAACGATGATGATGAGTTACAACTACAGGTAAAGCTTAACTCAGTAGGTCCCTGTTGTAAGGTATGTTTTCGTTACGTTTAATTCCCCGTAATTTCATTTAGGTATTCCAGTATTGCTATACTGGAATACCTAAATGAAATTACGGGGAATTAAACGTATGTTATCAGGGTATGTTATCAGGTTACCAGGAGCAGGTTGTTATTGGATATACCACCCATCCGCTCCCGTCCCACAAAACGCTGTATCAATAGCATGTATCATCCTGCCTGCAGAGGTATTTCTAGACCACTATGTCTTTGAAAAGCTTTAAGTCTAGAGTGAATAGGCTATATTTGGGTAAGCAAGTATTACACTAGGCCACATCACACTTACCTTCAGGCGAAATTGAGGCCAAATGCTTACTCGTTTGGTATTAAAAAAGTTACGATATTTTAATTGAATCAGACTAACGTGCAGATTTCCTCGCAATATGTTTCTTCGCTTCCGAACCGATACGTTTACGCGCCTAATTTATCTAAAATTCAAAAATATCTAAAATAATGTAACATAGTTTTTGAAATCACTAGATAATATAAACAACTAAAATTATTTGTTATGCATCACGAAAGTCCGACTTAATTCTAGGAAACCATTTTCAAAATATACAAATACGTATTTCCTTTTCAGCATAGTAACTTAATTTCAGTAAACTACGTAATAAGTGCGTACGTGAATTAAATTAACTTTGATCCAGGCCCGTAATAATGTTCGCAAAGACAAGATTATCGCTTTCAAGCGGACAACATCGCCCGAAGTTTAAGCTTGAGCAAGCAGAAAATCGGTTTACACCTGCTTATTAGCGATTCCAATATACATACTTTAGTTGTGCTTATAATAAAGAAAACAAAGATTTATGGAAGAATAACAGTTAATATTGGACTGGGTAAAAAAAGGCACGACTGTAGGTACAGCATTTTTGTCAACTATTCAGTAATCTGTAGTCCAGTATTGGCATGTAATTTTCGAATCTTTCAAGGTTGGTTGGTTTTAATATCATTATTTTTTGTAGACTGTTTATGAACTATATAACTGCAGGTTAGTGAGCCATAGGCTGGTTAATAGCCATAAGGCTGGAATCAGCCCATACTAATAAAGAGAAAATATTTGATTGTTTGTTTGTTTGTATCGAATAGGCTCCGAAACTTCTGAACCGATTTGAATAATTCTTTCACTGTAGCTACATTTTTCACGGGTGACATAGGGTACTTTTTATTCCAGAAATGTGGGGGAAGGGGGGATAACTAACAAAAAAAACTGCGCGGGGGTGAAACCGCGAAGGCTGCAATGCCACTAGTCGATTATAAAGGGGAAACCGGGGGATTTTAGTGGGTAGTGGGACAAAAGTCTTTAGTCCCGAGCTCCACACATGGGCGCAGTATATTTTTTAAAATATACTTTTCTTAGTATATTAAAATATTTCGGTCTGCGAATCGTGTTAAAAGATAACACCACTATTAAATTAATTGTGTCCAGAATCACAAGCTTAAAGTCGCACTTACCAAACTTGACTAAACAAAATATATTTTTAAAGTCATTATGCGATCTAGGCGTTTTTTTTGTGATTTCCGTCTCCATGCGACTAATAAAACGGGTTCTCGTTTTTCACTTCAACAAGTTTGTAATAAAGCAATATCTTGACCTTTTAACCGACGAAAACCCAACTCCAAGTACACATGGCAAAGGTTATCCATTTGATTTGGAGTAAAACTATTTTTGTTACAAAATACAACAGACTGCTTTGAAAATAAGGTTTGATACGTTTTTCCAAGCGATTGACTTTTATAAGACTAATATTGCTTTTCATATCGGTATTGAGCAATTCATTTTGATTATTCAATGTTTGAATTTGTATTTCCAATATAGGGTTGAGCAAATTGGATAATAAATAAATCTCTGTTGGTATTTATTTGCGCAACTTAAAAATAATGTCCTTCTATAATAATAGACGTGTTGTTCGAATATTAATAATAATATTTGGCGATTGTAAATTCGTCACAGTTCTAAAATTCTTCATTATTTAATTTCACGTCGTTATTTTCAGTATAGACAGCATAAAAATCAAACAATAAGTAGAATAAAAACACCATCAATTACAACAATAGTTCTCAAGTAGCCGATTTGCACACATTATAATTATAAATGAAACTAAAAAGATATTTGAATCACAGTAATCATCACATGTCCCTAAACTTTACCTTACATCTACGTAAAAATCACAGTTTAAAAGTGTCTGATTTGCCTAGAATCATCACACGTCTCTAAATTTTACCTTACACCTACGTAAATATCACAGTTTTAATTTCACTCAAAATCTATAAGTTTGCTTGCTATCGCTACTTTGTGCAAAAAGTATTTAACCACTCAAAGCCGAACCGGCACTCGCGTGCCGCTTAACAATAGATTTTCTATTGTGTCTGGTTTTCCGGGGCTAGAAGGATTAAAATGAGAAGTTATGACGAATTTACAGTAACCCTTACCTACCTTTGACAAATTAACGCATATTTTTTACAGCATGTGACGAATTTACTTTAATTTAAATGTATGGAGAGTTCAAAATGTGACGAATTTACTTTGTGACGAATATACAAGCATTACAGGGCAAAAACACTATTCACACTGTGTTAAGCTGGTGCCATTATAATTAATTTCTCCTCATTTATACAAAAAAAGGAACGAAAATGAATTGGAAGGGACAATTTGGTATGCTAATCTAAAAAAGTAGCTTATTTTGTTTGTTCAGAACTCAAATTAATGGATGTATTTCACGGGGAAACCGCTTAGGGGCCTATTTTAAGATTTGCAATTTAACTTTTGTATTGCGAATGAAGCGCGTGCTGAGTCATTTGCATACTCTTCATCTATTTATAACTTATTCCTACTGAGCTGAGTTTATGTGTTTTGGCCACTTTTTATGTTAGAGGAAGGCGAATGAGTAAGTAGGTCACCAGGGGGCTTAGACAAGATGACATCGCTTCATAGCTGGCGAAATTCGCTAACTTTAAATTGTATGGATTTGACAGATGCCATAGAAAAGTCACGTGGTGAAAGTATGGGTTTTGACATTCGCTATCGCAAATTGAGGGGTTAGTAGTCGATTCGCACGAAAATAATTCGCACGAAAGTGCGAATCGACAACTTTCAAAAATAACATTATTTTTAGTAGTCGATTCGCCCGAATGAATTTTGATCGCGTGCGAGTCGACCCCTTTAAGAATTGATAGTAGGCGATTCGCACTTTTGCAATATTATGAGCAATAAAAAAGAACAAAGTACAGTCGTGTACAGGAAATCTTTATAATAATATTAACCTATTCGCTGTCTATATACCTTACAGCATACAGAATCAATTAAATTTCAAATGTTATATTTTTTCGGACAGGGAACATGTTAAATTATGAACTAATATCATTAAGCGTAAATTTATATTTGATAACTTTAATATTAAAATGACACCAAAAATTTGAAACGAATATGTATAAACGTATTACGTAAAGCATTACACGCTTAAATACCTCGGAGCAATACCTTAAAGAGAGCCCCGTTAAACTTACACAATTTCGCTTGCATTTTCACTATGCAAGTTGACATTATTTGCTTATTTCTATAATTTTTCCTATTAGAATATACATGTATCTTACATCGTTCTAAAGTTCGCGTTAATTATTCTCATTAGAAAACATAACTTACATATTGATTACAACAATTTTTCTTATTGGAATCTTATCTCTACGTAAAAAGTTCTTCTTACAAAACTATGATTCTTACACATTCTATGCTTAATACCTATTACAGTTCTTGCGTAACTAATTGGATTTATATGTATTTCACTTATTTACAATAAATCCTACGTAACAAAATAAAATTTAACCTAGTATAAGCATAAATTGAGATTTTGTCTCCGCTGTCCATAACACGTTTCTAATTTTTGGTGTCATTTTAATATTAAAGTGTTCAAATATAATTTAACGCTTAATGATATTAGTTTATAATTTAACATGTTTCCTGTCCGAAAAAAATATAACATTTGAAATTTAATTGATTCTGTATGCTGTAAGATATATAGACAAGGAATATGTTAATAATATCATAAATATTATAAAGATTTCCTGACACGACTGTACTTTGATTGTTTTTTAACCACATACTGCAAAAGTGCGAATCGCCTACTATCAATTCTTAAAGGGGTCGACTCGCACGCGATTAAAATTCGTTCGGGCGAATCGACTACTAAAAATAATATTATTTTTGAAAGTTGTCGATTCGCACTTTAGTGCGAATTATTTTCGTGCGAATCGACTACTAACCCAAATTGAGCTATTACGAACGTCATAAATGCCGCTTGTCTAGGGGGGCTGGTGGTAAGAGATCACCGCCGCCCAAGGGCGTAAAAGTTGTGTTGCCGGCCTAAAAAAAAAAAAACGGCCGATTTTTTAATTTAGAATTTAATAATTTCATTAATTATTAATCAAATTACCAAACTACTTTATGTCTATTAATATCATAGAATGCGGTTGCTATAGGCTGGTTGCAGCAATTAGGTAAGTCTGAATATTAAAAAAAGTTTCAACTAACATGGCAGACGGCAGAATTTTATGCTTTTATTTTGCTAAAAAAATACATCTGAATGTTATATTAAATATATTAAAATGATGCTATTTTTTAGCATACTTGTATATTTATAAACGTATTACGATGATAAGTTTATAGTGGCAAATGCCCATTGGCCGTTTAAATACTAGAAAAGAAGAAGAAAAGCACTAATTTTTATATTTTTAAATTGCACGTCGGCCTTGAAACTTTTTCGTTGAAAAACAGAGCTTTACATACCGATCGATGAGATTTTATTTGCCGACCGATAAACTGCGCAGCGACCATGATAGCGCCAGATATGCTTTATCTGTGGTTTATTGCATACATTCCTATGAGTATGTGTCACTTCCTCGTATTATGCTAGAACTTTAAATGAATAATGATACTTTTGATACTATTATAATAATGGCACACAGAACCAAGTAGTTTCAAACATCTTCAGATTTATGAGATCGATGAGTATGTACATACTTACTTCTTTGACGAGTCATTTGGTATAATGGTCGAGAAGTCGTCTATTACACCAGAGGTACAAACATTTGTTCTGGGTGTTTCTAATATGTATATATTTACAAAAAAAAGTATATAAATAATGTTTATCCGTCTTCTAACACCCATAGCACTTTAGCAAATTAGTTTGGGGCACTGTGTGAATAATGTCAAGATATTTATTATTTATTTATTATTTTATTCTAAGTGGTTACGGAAAACATCTTGAGGACACCTACGTTGTCGGATAAAAACAGCTCTATTGACATGACCCTGTTAAGAGCTCCATCCGCCATCATGTTGATGTGATAATACATGAGAGTTTTATAACTGGGTCATGGCTTTAAATTGCACCCCATAAACCTAATAGTGGGATCGGTGGGACCGAAGTTTGGTCCCATCGATCGGAAAGACCGAAAGGAAAAAATGAGACTTGATCGGAATGCGGAATTTGAGTGCAAATTATTTGCCAAATCATGGACACATCTAAATTATCTGCATTGTTATTAACTAACGAAAGATGGGTGGAGTGTTCTACCTCTAACTAGTTTCGCATGACTCTCCATGGTAAACAGGAAACGCCAACTTTACTTGGTATATGGTTCGTCGATACAACCTACATTGAACCAATGATTTCACGTGTAAGCAGTGACATTTCTCCTTCGACTACGCCCACAATATTCATTACTTTTTTTAATGGAATTCTTACTGAGAAATAATGCCTACTACATATTTGAACTGGCTTCCCACATACTTTTACAGGTATAAGGAACATGTTTGCTAAAACTGTTGGTATTTTGAGGGTTTCTAGAAAGGTTGTTTTTTTTTTTATAAAACGATTAAAGAATGACTCTTGTCTTTTGGTAAGTTTGCTAATAATAATTCTAGTTTAATCTACCAAATATTTTGTTAGGCTTAATAAAATCGTTTTAAAGAGTTAGACAAACAAATAGAGTTACCATAAATCAATTGGTCTGGTTTATCAAGATGTAGAATAATTTAAATGTACGATCATGGTTTAAGCGAGCACTCATTAATTAAATCGATACAAAAGTTTCGAAAAATTTCATATTTCTGTTTTTAACCGACTTCAAAAAAGGAGGAGGTTATATGTTCGACTGTATGTATTTTTTTTTTTTTTTTTTTTTTTTATGTATGTCCGTCGATTTCTCCGTCAATTGTGGACCGATTTAAATAATTCTTTTTTTATTTGAAAGTGCATAGTTCAGAGGTGGTCCCATTGTCACCATGTCAGGATCTGATGATGGGATCCCGGAAAAATCAAGGGAAAACCTCAAATTTTATAGGCTGCGCCTACGCGTTACTTGTTTTTTCTGAAGCCATTCAAGTTTTTGCGTCCGATAGACATCATTTTATGTTGATGAGCTGATGATGGAAGGTACAACTCCTTAACGGTTAGGAGTTAGGGGATAATTCTTTCAGTATTGTAGGAATATGTGGACCGTTAGTTGTATTTCATGTACTTTTGCAGCTAAGGTGATGATGGAAAGTACAACTCCTTAACGGTTAGGAGTTAGGGGATAATTCTTTCAGTGTTGTAGGAATATGTGGAACGTTAGTTGTATTTCATGTACTTTTGCAGCTAAGCTGATGATTACCCGGGGATGGGCTGGTCACTAGCCAATAAGGTTAGCACCGGCTCGTCCTAATCGGGTGTGAAGGAGAAACCGGGGGAGTGTAGTGGGTAGCGGACGCTTCGGTCTCGAGTCCCACACACGGCCGCGGGTCTAGCTAGCCTGCGGTTATGGTGCATAAACGCATTCTCCTCCTACCCATGGTGCTGAACACTCAATGAATACCTAATATTATTATCAAATAATACAATTCTACTCATATTTTTGCTATCATTATTATGAAAGAGTTTTACTCACTACCTACGTGTTATTCACACTAAAAATAGAAAAATAAACAAACTTTTAAAAAAAAAAATTAAACCGACTTCAAAAAAAAAAGAAACAAAAAAAACTACCTAAAAAACTGAAAAGCAAAAAATAATTTTAATAAGACATTCATCAAATGCGCTTATTGTCTAAGCCTTTTAATTAAATTGTATTTTACGTGCTAGGTAGGTACCTACTAATCTGTTTGAAGTCGGTGCCAAGCCAAAGGTAATAAAAAATGATATATAATAATATTATGTATTATAAAGGGTTACTCATTAATCCGCGGACGTAGGTACGTAATCTGGGTACCTACTATTTGGCTTGGCACCGACTTCAAACAGATTAGTAGGTACCTACCTAGCACGTAAAATACAATTTAATTAATAGGCTTAGACAATAAGCGCATTTGATGAATGTCTTATTAAAATTATTTTTTGCTTTTCAGTTTTTTAGGTAGTTTTTTTTGTTTCTTTTTTTTTTGAAGTCGGTTTAATTTTTTTTTTATTGAATAAAATTAATCATGGAAATGTGACACATAACTTTAGAACGTCTGCACGTAATTAGAAAGTGCCTGTGTTCTGTAAAAAAGAAAAATAAACATTTTCCATATTTTTTATTAAAAGAGTAGGTACCCTTATAATAAAAAAGATACAACTACACAACCAAGCGCGCATTGTGGCGGGCAGCTAGTAAAAATTAATAATAAGATCAATAAATAACTATTTATTAAATTAGCTATATCTAGACGTAAAAATATTTTGTTCTATGGTGTTTAAAATCTATCTGTGCCACGTGCCTTCAAAGTTCGTTGTCAGTATAATAAGTAATCCTGATTTTCGTCCTTCAGAGTCAAAAGGTCCCGTGGGTCCTCTTCAAAACCACTGACTATCTTTATTCGAACGGGGATAAAAGAACTTTTCTATAGTGAAGGTAACGGCTTAGTTTAGTTTACCGTACTCCTAATGTTCTATAGGTACAGTTACATAACATGCGAATATTTAAATATTTCCTTTTCTCCATCCTAAAAAGATTCGATAAAATTCTTGTAAGTAGTTGTAAGTATATTTTCTATTCTTAGAATTGCAACATCCCGATGTATTGTTAAAATATTATTAACGTTATTTACTTCGTTACGCGATATTTATTTTCGTGGTGAGACCTTAGCACACCTTTTTTCGTTGGCTATTTTAATAAGGTGATATTCAGATTGATATTGCTCTTTAAAAAGTTGAGATCAGGACTGTACCGAGAAGTCTGATCAAAAACTGCAACCGTTGTTAAAAGGTACCAGCCTATTTAATGTTCCACTGCAGGGCAAAGGCTTCCATCCTTAAAATCAAGTTATCGCTACAATGATGGGTACTGGCTTAATCACCACGCTTGCCAAATGCGAGTTGGTGATGTTGGTGTTGGCAAACCCGAGCTGTATCCGAAAAAACTGACACAAAGTTAGCTCGACCCGGGGATTGAACCCAGGACCTCGAGATCTCGGCCCGGTACTTAAATCACGAGACCATCGAGGCACAACCGTTGTATTGTTGTATACGAAACACGCAGGCAAGTCAGTAGCTGTGTTACTAATTCTGTGTAGTTAATAGTCAAGCTATCGATACCATATTTGCTCGCTAAGTACTCGTATAGTTCCCGCATGTGTATGCGTCTGTTTGGCAATTAGCTAATACCCGGCTGGTTCCGCTGATAACGATGCCCTCGCACTTTATCGAGCACATACAGTATTTGCCTATTTAACCAAGGTTATTGTGAATTATTACTATAGCCTCTATTTATTATGTTTTAAAAATGCGCTGTTTTAATTTCTTTTTTTTCTTAATGTCAGCAGTGGCAAACGAGCCAGCTGGTCGGCTGATGGTAGGCAATCACCAACGCCTATGGACATCGGCATAAAATAGGATCGCTGATGCATTAAATTGCCAGCCTTTGAAGGGGGGGGGGGTCTCCGTCACTCTCACAAACCAGACGAAACTCAATAATAGTTACTATTATTTCACGCTGGTGTTATGTGAGAGGGGCTACTTCCCCGGCGAGCCGACTCATTCGTACTGTAAAACAGCATGGCTCTACCACTACAAAATTCCTATTAACCCAATTGACAAAATGAATAGATAATCAAAAGCAGTGTTAGCCTATATAATTATTATTGACTCACTGCAAGGTAAAGGCCTTCATCGGTTTAATTAACCAATCGCCACAAGGCAGAGACCGGCTCGTTTCTTGTGTGAAGGGGAAACCGGAGGAGTTTAATGGGCAGTGGATATAAAATGTATTTCTTTAGTCCTAAGGATTATTGTCCAAAAAAAAAGTTAAACGCCTTCATCATTGCAATTACACTCGCTAAGAAGAAAATTATTACGATTATGATCATAATCATAATAATTTTCTTCTTAGCGAGTCGATGGCAAAATTTTACCAGACCAGTACTTCGCCACATGATAATGCTTACTGGCATAATCGTTACGCTTGCCAAGTGTGAACATTCATCCGAGCTTAATGTATTTGAAAATTAGAAAAATAAACTTTAAGACCAATTAAGTGGCAAAAGATCAATGTACTTGATATTTGCTATCGTCTTAAACCGAAAGCAGTTTCTTCTAACTAGATTTAGGCTTTCCAGGCCTGTGGATTACTTTACCAGTATCAACAAGTTGGTTGCAACTTGTTGATTTATTTGTGTGGCACAAGCTTGAAACGTAAGATTGTACTTTCAACTGTCGGAACTTTGTCTTCTATGTCTACATAAATGACTAGCCAAAAATATCTGAATCTAGAAAGCGCCTCGATGGTCTAGTGGTTTAAGTAACGAGCCGAGATCTCGAGGTCCTGGGTTAAATTCCCGAGTCAAGCTAACTTTGTGTTTTTTCGGACACAGCTCGGGCTTGTGATCACCAACCCGCATTTGGCAAGCGTGGTGATTAAGCCAGTACCTATAATTAGCGATGACCTGATTTAAATGATGCAGGCCTATGCCCTGCAGTGGGACAGTAAATAGGCTGATATTTTACTTTTACTTTTTATCTGATAGTTGCAAATAATAACAATTCCAATTTCAATTTCTTCGGACTTAAGCCGTCCTCACAGCTGACAAAACACATTATTTATTCGCAGTGCATCTTAAAATCCTAGTTTTGCGTTCTATCGTTTATACTTATCAGGTGACGTTTCTCTCATAATTCTACGTTTCTCTCCGAGTCAGGACTTAGTAGTCTCATTTGGAGACACTTCTCTCCGTTATAAGCTAATTAAACCCAGCAACTTAATTAATTTCGAAGAGAACTGTGGTCGCTGTGTATTATAAATGGCGCTTCATAATACATAAGGTACAATATGTGGTTGGAATCTTGCTTTGCATATATAGATAGGTTTACCATTAGAGAGCCTTGGGTAGGATCCGTAGGTCTGGTTTCCCTTGTAATGACTACGGAGGTCAGAAGGTAATTGCTTCATTGTAATAATCAGACTTGTCAAATCCGGATCATAGTCGAAGCGGACCCTGAGTTCCATACTGGATGCCATCAGGAATACGCAGAGATGATAATGATGAATATTAGAGATCCTTGAGGGTGTAGACCTCCAGGAGGCCTGTTTTTCATAGTGGTTTTTGTAGCTGAAATGATCTATTAGTTTGGTGATGACGAACAATATCGTAAGGAAAGTCAAATGGCTCTCATTTTATAAACATAGCCAATTTGGTTAGATGGTAGTCACTCTGATGTATCGGATGATTAGTTAGATACGGGTTGAGCAACCGAACTATATCGGCTCAAAACGTTCATATCACATTTTTCGTTTTCGAACCAAATCCGTCTGTTATGTCATAAATAAAAAACATTAGCTATAGTAGCAACTTTAACTATTCAATTGGAGACCCTGTCGTTACCATGTACACACGCTTCTCTACCCATTGTCTGAAGCCGTTTATCTACCCGTGCATATATAGTCGATTCGCCGGTTCCCAAGGCTCAACGAAATACGTTGTTATGTTGCGGGAAAATTTGCATAATTACCTATCATGCCCTTTGCGAAATGCGTCCCACACGTCCTCGTCTAATTTATAGCGATTTAGCTAGAGCTGCAGCGATGTCGATTAGGACGTTCTTTAAGGGATTATGAAAGAGGAAGATTAACGAAATTGGACTTATTTTGGGAATTTGCTGGCTTTTCTGACCAAATCAATATCATCATCATCATCAGCCTATATACGTTCCCACTGCTGGGACACAGGCCTTATTTGAATTGTGAGATAGAATCAATATAATAGAAGGTTTGTAGGATGATTTATCACCCTCTCGCTGATTTCGCGAAAGGGCGGGTGCACTCGTTATTCACTCATTCTTATATGTAGAACAGTAGTCTGTACATAAGAATGAGTGAATAGGTCAACGTTAGCGGTCAGTAATAAGTCAGAGTCTCGTGAATACCCATACCTATTTAAAGATCATAGTCCCAAGATTTATGTGAGTCTTTTTACTACATTCTATAATTTTTTGAGAACCATTTCAACTGATCCCATCATGGAAGCAAAATTTAGCTAATCGGCAACTGTTAAAATGTTGACAGTGAGTTTGAAGCGGTTTGTTGGCTTTTACTGTTTGTTTATGTCAGAGGCGGCAAACGAGCCAGCGGGTCGCCTGATGGTAAGCAATCACCGCCGCCCATGGACATCTGCAACAACAGAGGGATCGCTGATGCGTTGCCGGCCTATGGGGTTATGGAGGGTGTGGGGCTGCAGCACACTCACAAACCAGACGAAACACAATAGTAGTCACTATTTTTTCACGCTGGTGTTGTGAGAGAGGGTGGTAGGTACTTCCCCGGATGAGGCGGCCCATTCGTACTGTAAAACAGCATAGCTTTACCACTACAAAACCGATCAATCTGGTTATAAAGCATAATTTTCTATTTGGTAGGCTAGTATTCGGTGACATGGTCTTAACAAGGGAACAAGATCAATTAGAGGATAGCACAACAGACAACCTACGCAATCTGACTGTGTGGGATTGTGCAATCCATCTGCAATGCAAGACAAAGACAATTGTCACCGCATATAGTTTGCATTCCATTGATACGCAGAGAATTCCGATCCAAAGGCGAAGCATTCTCAACGGGCTTCCTACATAATAATTATAGGTAGCCTGAATGTTTGAAGAACTGGCTATTTAGAGTTGCTGTATGGTGTTTTGTATGGAAAATAATTTGAAGCTAGTAGAAGAGCAGCAGAGGGTGATATTTAATTCCAGTATTAATTTTAGCACTTTTATGTATTCATTTGCTTTATGATGAAATAAATTAAATTAACATACGCTACTATTACTACGTCATGGTCTATATTTTAATTTTTTCTGTTGTTTATTAATTTAATAAACACATACAAAAAGTGTCCCGCAAAACTGTTGACATAGTTTTTCTGTGGAAGCTATAGTCCATCATTTCAGCCAAATGACGTCCACTGCTGAACATAGGCCTCCCCCCCCCCCCCAAGGATCTCCAAACCGATCGGTCCTGCGCCACCCGCATCCAGTGGAAGCTAGAGTCCGAATCTAGTTTATTCATACATTATTATTATATGTCATTCACTGAGTACAATTTAACGTCAATACAGCGCGTAACTGCATTTTTCAGGCTGCATCCCTATCTGTGCAGAGCGAAAATAGGTCTAAACTTGTTGCTCCTCGTTTATGTTAATGGGATGCAGTTCGCCTGACAAAGTGCTTAGTACATGGTAACTCAATCGCTGGAGCGTTTTATGCAGTACTTATCTCTGCGAGTATATCAGCCCATGGATTCATGTCGATTTATCTTTTTTATAAATACCTGGAAACTAGTAATGAACTTTGAAAGAGCCTATCGGATAATTTCGCATATCAGTCGTTCGGAGAATTATCTGTATTAAGAACTGCTAAAAATTGTTAATTTTCTTAGGTCGATATAATTTGTCACTATAGTTTTCATCAATGGTATTTTAATAATCACATAATTTACATGCTCAGTTACGAGTCAATCACAGTTTGGATATAGAGCTGCTTAAAAATCCAATGTAAGATTAAAAAAACAGTAAAAGAGACAAATAGCAAAATAAATCAAATGAAATAGGAATAACCTGTAACTTTATATATTTTTTTCTTTGTTCCAGGACTGAAAGAACCGAAGACACCGTATCCAGCAGTGGAAACCTCAGCAACAATGCAGTTCGGCACAAAATCGTCGTCCTCGGCGCGGCCAAAGTCGGCAAATCCTCGCTCATCTCACAGTTCCTCTACAACACCTTCTCCCCTAAATACAAGAGGACTATAGAGGAGATGCATCATGGAGACTTCAATGTCTCCGGGGTCAGACTCACACTAGACATCCTTGACACATCTGGAGCATACGAGTTCCCAGCCATGAGAGCGCTATCTATGCAGTCAGCTGATGCGTTTATTCTGGTATACGATATAACAGATATGGACAGCTTTGCAGAAGTCAGAGCGTTGAGAGATCAGATACACGAAACGAAGGAAAGCACGGCGGTTCCAATAGTCGTTGTTGGGAATAAAGTTGATCTGGCAGAGACTGGGGCGAGACAAGTAAGTTACCTATCTTGATTATACGTATTATGGAAAATTTATTTATGTACGAATGTCGCACTGCAGATAAATAATTCGTTAAAGATCATGAATTTTATAACGCGCATAAGTTCAGAACGACTGCATTTTAACTGCAACGAGGTCTATACATATTTGGTACAACACCTGTCTAAAGCTCGGTCAGGCAGCTTGTTTGTAATATAATGGAAGAACCATTGGCTAAATCTTGTCATATATTAATTCGAAAATCGTAAAACTATGTAAGAGTAAAAATAAAATATGCCGTTACTTCTTTCCATAAGTTATCGTTATTCATAAATTCAATAAAAAGACATTCTTGAATCACAAATCAAACCCTTAGGTCAATCAAAATAACATATTACGCCCATAAAAGATTTGCTATCCCGAGCAAAATATTTACGTCGCAAATAAGCAAAAAGTTGTGTAAATACGTCTACCTACATATATTTTAAGGCCTACTCACATTGTGTACAAAAAGTACTTGCTCCAGCTTAACGATCTTAGACCTTTACAAAGGTGAAGTATTGTACGCAACTAACATTACTTCGTGCGAAAAGTTCCAGCATAGTTCAGTGAACGTTGGGAAGTTTCACCACAAAGTACCTGCCTTGGGACATATTGGAGCAAAAATTACGCTACATAGCCGCAGGCGAATTCGGTTGAGAATGTCGTAGCCCCACAACAAATATTAGTCCTCCGTCAATCTCAATTTTATGATATTACACCGAGTGTGCGGGGAATCGGAACAGATGTTATTTCACAATCCCAATGTTCAAATAAATTGCAAAATACGCTCAATGTTTGTTACAAATAGATAAGTTTGTTCTGATGACCAAGTGCTTAAATTACTTTATTAGTGACAAACATTAATTTGTCTACTAATCACTCAAATTCAGCCAATTTCATCTTAATGTCCATCAAGAGGGATAAAACATTACGAAAATCAATTAGTTAACGGTATTTATTGTCAAATAAAGATCTCTTCGAGATCACATTCATGTGGCGTCACACATTAATTACCATGTGCAATTTAATGGTAATACCGAAGAAAACGTCATTATTTAAATAACACCGTTCGTCCGTTACTGCAATATTTTACTAAAACTGCTGCATGCATTCAAATCTTTGCGACGGAGTAAAAAATGTCGTCTGGGTTCCATTTTATAGCATTTTGCACTGCTGTGTTTTACGCGAGGCACTTTATTCGAATCACATTAACATGATATTCATATTTATAAGCACAGGGTATATTTTCTGTTATCGATAATGGTTAAAAAATACAATAAAGGGCAATATTTTCGCCATTTCGTTAATGGCAGGTATGCTTCTCGTAGCTTTTCTAATTCTTTGAATATTATATAAATTGATAGCGAGTTTGGTATGATATGCCGTTTGAAATAATATCGAAGACAAACGTTTTTGACATTGTGTTTCTATGCCTAGATAATAACAATCCAAAATAATAAAATAAAATAATAAAAAATAAAAAAGCCCTTTATTTCTCACCAAATACATAACATGCTTATTTAAAAAGTAATACATAGAAAATATTTTTATGCATGACAAGATAATTATGTATTTAAGCACATAATATTTCACTGTCTGAGGTAAGTAGCTTATTGTGGTAAGAACCCCTCATTCGAAGGTGAAGGCCTCCTCTAGAGACTTCCATCCATCTCTGTCTTTCGCCCTCTCCATCCATTGCTTGCCAGCCACCTGAATTATATCGTCCGCCCAGCGAGCGGCCGGACGGCCTCTCTTTCTATTACCTGATGGCCCTTTCCAGCACGTAACGGTGTGAGTCCATCTGTTATCTGTTAGCCTAGCTATATGTCCAGCCCAGCGCCATTTTAGTTTTTTGCAGTGGACCAAGGCATCGGCATTTCAGAAGACGCTAGAAGCTAAATTAAAAGGTCACGCGGAAGTTTCAGACCCAAACGAACAATGGCTACATTTAAAATCTAATATCACTGAGGTGCTGGACTCCATGGTTAAAAATACTAGCAAAAGGAAGGATTGGATGTCTGATGAAGTGTGGACTAACATAGAAAGAAGGAAGGAACTAAAGAGTGGCCCAAAGCCTGATTACTTTGAAAAAGAATACTCACGCTTGACCAAGGTTATCCGAAATCTGTGCAGAAGAGACAAGAACAAATATCTCGAAGACATCTGTCTGGAAATCGAAGCTCACGCTGATAAGTACCAGTCTGCCGATTTGTTCAAAAAGATTAGGCATATTACAAACAAACTTAAACCGTCTTCATGGGTAATCGATGACAAAGACGGAAATCCAATACACGACCTTTGCCAAGTCGCCGAAAGATGGAGAGAGTACTGCGAGGAACTTTATCAGGATCGTCCGAGTTCATCATCTTCACAACACCTTGAAGTAGCAGGCGATTTAGAACCCGATATACTCCGCTCTGAAATTGAAGAATCGATCCGGAAGTTAAAACGAAATAGAGCCCCAGGAATCGACAAAATTACAGCGGAAGCACTTAAAGCCTTAGGGCCCAATGCGGTTACCTGTTTACACAACATCTGTAACGCAATATGGAAATCCGGGAAATGGCCCTCTGACTGGATACACTCATCTATACTTCCCCTTCACAAAAAGGGGTCGGTGCGTGATTGCAACAATTATCGCACGATAGCCCTTATATCACATGCCAGCAAAATCTTGCTACACATTATAAACTCAAGATTAAGATCATACCTTGACTGGCAGATACCGCAAGAACAAGCTGGTTTTGTGAAGGGAAAAGGCACTCGCGAGCAAATCCTAAACCTTCGACTCTTGGTAGAAAAGTGCTACGAATTTAACACCCCAGTGTATATGTGCTTTGTCGACTATCAGAAGGCTTTTGACTGTGTTAGATGGAATAAACTCTGGGATATATTATCTGAAGTTGGAGTCCCAACTCATCTTATCACATTGATACGAGGTCTATACGAGTCTGGATATGGAACTGTGACGATAGGAGATGTCACATCCAAGAAATTTAACTTCCGGAAGGGCGTACGACAGGGATGCATCATCTCTCCCATACTTTTCAATATATACGGGGAGTACATAATGCGGCACACCCTTGAAGGTTGGGAAGGCGGCGTTAAAATAGGAGGAGTACTCATATCAAACCTTCGCTACGCAGATGATACCACCCTCCTTGCATCGACCGAAGTAGAAATGGCCGAACTTTTGGGACGACTTAAAACAACCAGCCTTGAAATGGGACTCGAAATTAATAAAAAGAAAACCAAACTCATGATAGTCGACCGTTTTAGTGCTACACAGCGCACTGATCTCCTTCAAGAGTTCGAGACCGTGGAACGTTTCCAGTACCTCGGCTCGGTAATAACGAACAGGGGCACTTGCGAACCAGAGATACGCAGACGAATCGGCATGGCCAAGACAGCAATGACCCAGCTCGGCAAAATATGGAAGGATGGGAACATCTCGAACCGGACTAAGACTCACCTCGTCCGCACTCTCGTCTTCTCCATATTTCTGTATGGGGCCGAGACCTGGACGCTCAAAGCCGCCGACAGGCAGAGGATCGACGCGTTCGAAATGTGGTGCTGGCGCCGCCTGCTAAGGATTCCTTGGACAGCCCACCGCACAAACGTCTCGATCCTCAAGGAACTGAAAATAGAAAACGCTCAACGTCTATCCTCGATTTGCCTACACCGTGTTGTGAGCTATTTTGGTCATATCGCGCGAAGAGAGGCCAACAATCTGGAAAAGCTGGTGGTGACAGGAAAAGTCGAAGGCAAAAGACCCAGAGGCCGCAGCCCGAAGAGATGGTCGGACCAGGTTTCGGAACAGCTGGAGATACCAGTCAGCGCCGCCCTTCACCAGGCGACGGACCGTATCGGTTGGAGGCAGACCATGAACCGTCTAAGGAGTCACGATCCTCAGTAATGGGGGAACGATTGAGAAGAGAGAGAAGGCATCGGCAACTTTTGTTATATTCCTAATATTATAGTGTGGTACTTTCTGAATTTTTTTAATTTTTGATAGACTTCTTTCCATGGCTCGCTGGCATGATCTAATCTTTGATTTTACCCGATGTGTGAGTTTCCAGGTCTGGCAAGCGTAGGTTAATGATGGTATACAATATATATATATAACAATCCATACTTTACATTAATTAAAAAGCTTAAACCATAGAACCGACGAAAGTTAGAGACGTAGACGACACATTAGGTTGCTTTTTGTTCTAGGATAATGTTCAGTAGCATGGGATATCAAAAACATAAGCAAGCGTTTACGTCTTTTCTACTTTCACGTCACAATGGAGCAATAGATCGACGTAATTTTTAGCTTGGGGATAGTTTAGGAATTGGAAAGTGACCTAAACTATGTAAAGGGTTTTTCAATAAGGACGAGTAGATTTTGGCGGCCTATGGCGGCCATCCTGTCCCGGTGACATTTGTCAAATCTTCCGTCCATCATTCAGCCACCCATGCCAAATCACCATGGCAAGTAACACGACTGAACAGCGCGTGCAAGTGGTAAAACTTTGTTATCAAAATGAGTGTTCGTTGGTGCAAACATTGTGCATTGCGCCCATGTGGCATCGGGACAGGATGGCTGCCACGGGCCGCCAAAATCTACCCGTCCTTATTGAAAACCCCTTTACATGTCATCGCGTAACAATGCTTTCCTGTCTGTTAAGATAGAAAAAGATAATTTCGCATTTTTAATAAATATATATTTTTTTTTGGACTAAGCTAGCACTTGATCACAAAGCGCCTGATGTTAAACAACTATGCGGTCTACGAAGCGTGCTTGCTTAGAAAAAGCCCGTTAATTCGCTTGTAGAGACATCAATGGTATTAAGTATACGAATAATGTCTTTACAAATAAACAAAATTGACGTGGGTCCTTATTTAGCTCATACGTCCTGCTCTAATTACCCTAATCATATCCACTAAACCTTGCCTTTAAGTCTTTAAGGTCCCCAATTAAATCATTTCGTAGAATCTTATTAAAAGTCCAGGAGTACTCTTGCTTTGACCTTCCCACGCTCCCAATAATGAAGTATTCCAATAACTGACTTGTATTTTTCATTTCCGCCGCCATGTTTCCAGAAATGGAAACGTTTCTATCCGATCACTTTTGCCTCATAATTAAATTCCATTCTATTTCACGGGATGCTTGATAACATCTGCTTAAGACGCTATTCTTATAATATGGTTCCGTAGTCTGTAAACTAATGCGTTAACATGTCTGTGTATATATTATGGCATGTATTTATTTACCGTAAGAAAAGTTTAACCGTGGTCTGGCACTTATAGTACTTTACTTTATTTGAATAATGTCCAGGAATATAAATTAAAAACATACAAGGCACGTTTTTATTCTACCTGAAGAGCTCTAAAAACGCATCTTTTTGTGGCGCAGTTCGTCTAAGCCGAGTTACATTCAGCGGGGCGGGAAAATCGAATTTCCGACCCGTCAACGACTATGGCGGTGCGGAAAATGTACGAAACGTATGAGCGACGGAATCGGAGCTAGAGGCGGGCGGTGGTCAGTGGGCATCGATAGAGTTTTCCAGTCAGTTGCGCTTAGTTCGCCTTATCGTGTCAGTGAGCTTTATCACTTTGATTATCTAATGTCAACGTTTTCTAATTACGGTGCTGGGGGTAACAATATGGCTCTCCTCCGTAGCGATTTATCATTCAAGAGATATATTCTTTACCAATCTACAACTTGAATTCTATTAAGACAAAGTTCTTTACTTAAGGCGTGTAGGCAGCTTCAACAGTCTATATTATTGATGGTCATTATTTAATAAGGATCTTCGCAGTTTTTTCATAAAATATCTACAATCATTTGATCTTTGAGACTTTTCAAAACACATCAGGTTTACAGAGTAGTTATAAAAATAACGTGAAATATTATGAAACATTTTGGGTAATCATGGCTATAAAAACTCTACTCGTATGTTGTTTTAGAAACGTTACAGTTGGACTTTTTGATAATTTCGTGATAATCGCACCTGCTATTCAGTGATATTATCACGTATCAAATAAAACTTGTTAAGCTCGAATGCAAATGTGATCACAATTATCGACAACTTCTTACAAAAACAACAACATCCCTAGCAACAACTTACTCTCTCAGCGATGCAACCGTCGACTTTATGACGCCAATATGCAATAAAATAATACCGAGGGGATTGCTTCTGTTCGGGCCCTTGTCTTGAGAGAAAGATAGCTTCTAATTTGCTCTGTAATAACGATGCTGTTATAACAGCAACTAATTTATTGCTTTCGTTAATTTGATGGTGTCGTTGCGATATTGTTTCTGTTTAACAGCTTTCGTATGACGGCTGTTGCGGAGACATAAATTCAGTTTTAGGTTCACGTGAACTTTATGTAAGTTGTTTTTTTTTTTATGTAGGACAATACAACATTAATTGCATTAACTCTGCAAAACTATAGTAGGTACTTGTGATTCAAAACGTATCTACATATAACCGAATTATTTATACTAATATTCATTGTCAAAAATTGACAGATTAGGGTGGACTGGTGTGCTGTCGACTGCACAAATAATTTTGTAACTTTGTAGTTTGTGATGAGAAAAATAAACTATTTTATATTATTATTTTTTATTATTAATCAAATGTAGCTCTGTCTGTCTGTTGACATGGTCTAGAACTTGAGAAAGAATAAAGAGCTCCTTTTTATCCCAGGAAAATATCACATTTCTGTCAGAGAACGTCGTATACTACACGCGGGCAAAGACGCGGGTGGAAGGCTAATAATTTTATATTATTTATCGTAAAACGTATTTTGCAATGCAGTCCTTGCACAGAATGAACGATGCGGGTTATTTAAGAGTATTTAGATGCATATATAGACGCGGGCAATCAGGGAACTTTCAATACAAGACCGACACCGATACTAGATAACTATAGAAGAATCCTTAATAGAGGTAACCAAGTCTTCAACATAACCCATTTTACCAAAATGAGATTCCCAATACATCAGCTAATAATAAATTATAACACAAAATATGGCAATATTTTCAGTGAAGCTTAAAAGAAATAAATAGAAACACCAAAACAGCTTTCCTAAATTATATTCATGAAACCGAGCGTCGGTGTTAAGAAAAATATCCTAGCAAGGACCAACCCTCCATAGACGACCTACATAGTATGTAGGTCATCTACAGTATCCCTCTGCGCTCGGGGGTCATAACTTTAGATATTGATTTTTTGATAAAAACTAGTAATAAAACAAAAAGAGCTTGCGGACGAAATACTTGATCTTTGATTTAGGATGTTGGATTTTTGCTGTGGAAATCGTGATCGGTTTGCTGATTTCTTCGGTGGTGTAGTTGTAATGCTATGTGTAGAGTCAGTTGATTGCCACAAGGCACTAGTCGATATTGGGTGTGAAGGGAAAAATAGGGAAGTCATGTTAGTAGTGGAATGCTTTAGTCTCGAGTCCCACTAACGGTCGAAGGTATCTGATATCAAACAAAATCACCAAAAAAAATTATGGCTAATTATTTGTAGGTTTGACTTTTGAATTTTATTAATGTTGACACGACAGAGGTGTTTAAACTTAATTTCCTAAGGCTTTTGAGCACCGTAATTGCAAGACCTGCGGCTGTGTGGGCCCCGGGACTTAAGACGTTCGTCCGACTATTCACCAAACTGCAGTTCTTATAATTATTGAGAATAAAACTGGAACTTGCATGAGAAGTGAAGTGACACATAAATTACTGACAGTAATAAAATGTGCAGTAAAACTTTATGCACACGTTCACTTCTGTGGGATCAGCCAGTGCAATTTTATTTGAATTGCATTTTGCAGTGAAATATTAAAAGGACTCATAAAATCTTGGGTCGTTTACTGTCCAACTACTGTGAAAATAAAAAATAAAGATAGGATACATATTTAGATGAAGAATATGAAAATATTTTCCAATGGCAGGTTTAGTGGGTTGAAACTTTATAATAATCATAATAATCATTTATTTCAGGCAATATTTACATAAAGAGATGTTAATTATATATAAACAGAGGCCCATATCATAAATACCTTATAGTCTAACATACATATTAATAGCATTATATAAAAATTAAAACTAATGCACACGTAGCATCGGGTGTGCGGTATCAGCAGGCAGCCGACCTCGGAATCTCCGAAACACGACGCCCTGCGGCCAGAAGTCCTCCTTCATGAATGCTGCGAGATGATAAGTCGGCACTCTCACCACAAACGAATTAAAACTCGTCTTATGGCGAGGCACCAACCGCTCAACCCTCAGTCTGAAGGTAGACTTCTTCTGAACGTAGTCTACGACCTCCTCGACCTTCGTAGACCAGTGTAGGCGGGACACATACAGCGGCGTCGATGGTATCGCAGGACGCAGCGAGTGGGTCGGCTCGGCCGGAGCAGTGCCACAGATGTTGCGAGATGAGGGCCTCTTCCTCTTCCTTTCGACTTTGATAAAGCCCTCCTCATCGGTCTGGTTCTTACTCGAACCAGTAGGTGGCACCTGCTTCTCAGCTAGTTTGCTCCGGCTCTTCTTTGTCCCTCTATCCGAGGGCCGCTTAATTGGCGGGGCAGGCGGTGCGGCGGACATTTATCCAAGACAAATATTAATTTATGCATATTAGGATTGCTTCCTGTGTCTCGATATTTATTTATATTTAAGTTTATTCGTGGTGTTTGACTATGTGATTTTGGCCAATATTTTTTTATAATTGATGTCAAATAAAATTATAAACTTTGGTGACAAAATAAAAAACCCGCTTTTATCAGATGAGTGCCGTGTTTAACAGCTGACTAAAGTTGTATTTACAAAAACACTACATCCACTCCATTTTTGCTAACGCGAAATTTAATTTCAAGGATACATTCGAACGACAATACTAGTTTCTACTTTTCCATAGCTCCGAATAAATAAATATAAATTTGAACTGCATTTCTTGACAATGTTTGTTCCATTGCATCCGTTTTCTATCTTTGCTTTGCTTCAATACTCGAGTCTGTACGAAGAATACACGCTTTTAGGCGGGAAATGAAATCAACACTCCACTTCTAGTAGATTTCTATGGAAGAAATATGCACACAAAAATGCACAATTTGGCAAAAACACCAATTTTTATATTGGTATAAAAATTAAATTTTAAAGTACAAATACCTAAGGAAAGTATTTTTTTAAACTTTTCAAATTGGTGATGAGATCTGTTCATGGGGGAAGTCCGTAGAACATAAAAGGTAATTTTTCATGCCACAATACAAAGTCGTTCAATAGCTCAACAAAATGTCTAAACATACCAATCGAATAGAAAGTCCTTTGGAGTTAAAAAAAAGCGCCACAATTCGTTTCAAAATTTAAAAACAAACGCCTGCGGACTGAAACAATGATCCTAATAAAGATCTTTATAAAAAAGAATTACTTGAATTGATTTAAGTTGAAGTAAAAGGTACCAGGTACTAATAAGTTCAAGTGACTGCTTTGTACGGGACGCTGACTGCACCGTCACATTTCCGCTCTGCGCACGCGGCCATCATTATCAAGCCTGTCCCATTATGCACTATAAATATTCCCATGTTACTATTTTGCTGCAAACAGCACGGTACGATGCACAATGAGTTATATTGCTGCACAGTCGACGAAGCAAGTAACTGTTTTTCAGCTGTTAAAAAGCCCCACTGCTATGGAAACATAGTTTATAGAATCCAATTAGTTTCCTTTTATCCAATAGCTACTTAGTAACTCCCACAAATATTAATGTGGGAGCCAGTACACTTAAAATAGAAGGGTCGAAGATTAGGGTAGCATAAAGTATAGTCGTAATAGTAAAGCATAACACTGATTAGCGAAACTTCAACTTAATGAAGCCTCAATGGAATAGGTCACCATCAAAATAATATGTTGCGTCCCTGTATGCTAACTGAAAACCAAAACATATTTAACCACAACTTGGGTTGACCAGCCTAAGCGCTAGTAGAAATTACATAAAAAAATAATTTTGTAGAAGGTTTATGTGTAGTGAATAGTTTTTTTACTGAACTCAGTCTGGCGGGCTAATTTCAATACACACAGGCTATACTATAGTGCACAAGTGAGCGTAAAATTCCCTATTTGCGATTTTATAACTACATTTCGATAGTAATATTCGTATATTAGTGCTAAAAGCTTCGTTTTAACTCCTTTTTCAATGAATGCTATTCACATCAGTATGAAAAACGAGGCTCGCTCTAAAATTTCAGTGTTATTTTCATAAATCGCAATGCACAGCCTATTGTTATATCGGTAAAAGCTAGTTTCTAGTTGCAACGTTTAAAGGATAAATGCTTCGAGCAAAACACAGCCAATCCAGTGCATAAAACAATTGACATAAAAATCCAATTTCATTTTCATTATGCAAAATCAATTAACAGTCTATTGTTGAAACGAAATTTAACGAATAACTATAAAATTGAAACGACATTGCTACAATTGGAAGACGACTTATGCTCAGTATCTGTTCAACTAAATGGCGAAATCGATTCTCGCCCAATGATATTTATCAAAACAGAAGTAGATATTATTATGCAATGCGCCTAATGTGACGGCTTAAAAAACTACATAACGGTCATTTTACAATATCATTCAGTACTCAGGATAATTAAAATTACTTATTTTTCTCTTGTATCATGTCTCTTGTGTTTAGCTCCATTCACGTTATAGAAGTATTGCATCTTGAACTCAGAACTATGTTATTTGTTACAGATATTTCGTCAATTTACTTATTTTGAAACTCGAAAACATTCCAATTAGCAGATTTTGCAATGTCATTCTAGTCTGCCAATCATTAAAATTATAGCCATATTTTTCTATTTTTTAATGTGTTTATTTTATTGTGCCGTTTATTTCGCCCTATTCATCAGTGAAAGATGTCAATGTACGTTAATTTATAAGATCGGCCCAGATTTTTACACAAACTATTATTGACGTAACATTAACCTTAGGTACTCTATAAATCTACATAAGTTTTGTCAACTTTTATTTAAAAAATGAAAATATTATAACTTACATATTTTATTTCCTCTCTCTCGATACACAAACTACGTGTAAAATACTCTCACTGTTTCATTGAACGTCTATCGTTAAATAGGACTATAGAGAACAGTCTGTGACAAGCAAAGTTAAGCAATAATGCTACGACCGGAACACCGGCTAGTCGAGCAACAGTTCCGCCCGGACAATGCCGGGGCCGCGCTAATATCCGCCCGACTCAGCACTGCAGTTGCTATCTTGCCTCACTTCTGCTATACCGGGGTTTTATAGACAGGAAAAATACGCCTGACTTTTATTGTTTACGGACTGTGAATATATAAATTTCATGTTGGAGGAAAAACGATATTATTTAAAAAAAGATTATGCACTGCGCAGATGTAGACTCTTATTTTTGCCGACATGCCATCATTTTTTTTTATATGGACTCTATCCCGCGCCTGTTTGCGGCGCGGTGATTCTGCCAATGTCAAGTGAATGAGGGAGTTTCTATTTGCGTTAAAACATTAGTGTTATGATGTTTTAACGCTTCATGGAAACACTGGAGGATACTCTCAAGGTCACGGGGGAATGGACGCCATTGCCATCCTATTGTATCAATGTTTGTAAGTGGACATTACAAGTGTTAGATGACACTTGTAATGTGACTACTTTAAAACTATTTAGTATTCTGTGCTACTATCCGACACAAGACACAAAAGTATCTACGTCAATGAGATTTAGGGCCAGTTTCACCGCTGACTGATAAGTTAATAATAAATAAAATTTATCTATCAGATACCTACAATTAATTTATTTTTCGATACTATATTAACTATATAAACAACTGAAATTCAAAGCTTATTGTATTTCCGTTTCGCAAAGTTTAAGCGATAATACTTCAAGCGGAACACGGTCTGTGCTGCCTCAGTTCCGTCCGGACAATGACCGGAGCCGCGCCAATATCCGACAGCGCGCTGCATAAGCGCTATCTTGCCTCACTTCTGCTGCTTCTGCCTCAATACCGGGGTTTTATTAAAAGCGAAAACAGGAACAATTTTCTGGAAGATTTTGTTCGGTTCAGTGTTAGTGATTCAACAATATATACATAATATAAGGAACATGAAAATTTTATTAAGACCTGCCAGAACCCAAAATGTTGGCATGAAGTTAACTATTGCTACGAAGAAGTATTCAACAAATGAGTTTTTAGCTCAAGCTTGATAACATTCGCGTGAAACAAACTCAACCAGTTAATCTAGATTTTGTACATTTTCAGTTATTAATGTTGAAAATATGCCACCATCTCTAGGATCTTTGAGCCTTTCAATTTCAATTGTTCTGGCTCACACATAAATATTACCGGAACCCAGCCAGAGCTATAACGGATCCCTCATCTACGTTTTTGATCTTCCTCTTTCGGTTGGATTAATAAATAATCGCTATTTAATGTAGGTCGTATAAAATAATTTACATTTCTGGTAGATGGACGTTGGTTGAAGCGATATTAACGCTTTGGTAATCCTAGTGAATTCACTGCGAGGATTATAAAACATGGATCCAAGTTAATTAACAAGCGAAATTTGAACGTGTAAATTAATTTAATTTTGCGTATACCCTCCAATTTACTTTATTTAAATAATCTTATCAAAGAAAATGCTACGGATGAATAGGACAGGATTTGTTAATGAAACAATTTGAATCGTGTATTGAATCAGAGGTTAAAGACCGTACTCAATGGAATCAAATCAGTTTATGATTACAAATTATTATTATATTTTCTATATGTAGGTACCTATGTCAGGTTAAGAATGTCTTACTGCAAGTCAAAGACTTCTTTCATTGAAATCAGGTATCAAGTTTTACAATAGCAGGTTGGTGGATAACATACTACGCTTGCTAAATAATAAGGCTGTGTTCAGCAATATTAATGTGGGAGCCAGTACCTACACTTGAAATCACATGCTCGAAGATCAGATGAGCCAACTGTCTGTCAGCACATTGACGCTGGTGAAGTGTCCCTCAATGGAATAGGCCGCAGTGTCCGCTTACCATCAGGTAGGCTGCGTGTCTGTCTGCCAACTGATATAGCTTAAAGAAGTATCTAAGCAATGATTGGCCGTTCTAGCACCCATACTTAAAAATCCTTGCTTATTTTTGGCAAGGCCATTTAAGCAAGAACCATACCCAAAGGACGTTACTCTTACATTAATTGTTACATAAGTTTGTTGTATAGATAAGAAGTTAATTCGTAATAAAATTGACTCTATTTGCAATTCTGTGGTTAATTGATCCTTAACCCCGTTTCCGTCAATGTAACAAGACATAACTTAGTTGATTGCCAGTCGTTTATGTTTCCCCGATTCTGTTAACTACTTTAGAACACAAGTGTATTAAAACTGAAGCGTATTAGTGTGAAAAAAAAAGTTTGCGTCTTTGATATCTGGTAAATACAGGGGTGAAACTGACCCTAAATCTCTGAAATCTATCTTGTTTGGACTCATTGAACTACAATTACTAGCGTATAGAACCGACACCGCAAACAAAATTTTTGCGCGATGCTTGGTTGCCGTTGCCATGGTTACGGCAACAACTCATTCAAGATCTATGAGATAGGCATTTCAAACAAAACGCGTAAGCGCCTTGCTTTGCATGGCGCTTACGACGTTTTGGTAGCCAGAAAAATATACTCTGTAAGCAATCTATAGCGCTGCAAGTTTTATAGTTTGGATAGACGACATCCGCTGTAGCAAATACATCAGTCAGTCCAGTCGTCATTTTGCGACACAGTTTTTGTTCCGTATAGCCTCTATAAACGTAGTACTTGTAACTCAATGTTTGGACTATGAACATTATTTATTTATTTATTTAAGCTTCATTGCACAGAATCTAGTACAAAAAGGCGAACTTAATACCTCATGGCATTCTCTCCCAGTCAACCAAAAAAGTTGTTTCGCTTACAAATACTCTTAAAAGTATTATATTATATTCTAGTAAAACTTAAGGTGGGCCACTGATAGCTCGAAATTTGATTAGGTAAAGGTACAATTTATCATGATTAATGTAGTAACTTGAGCAATAAACTCAATATTTATTATATTTATTGCAGTCTGGGATTATCATTTTATTATGTGACAAAATAAAAACTTCGCATGCATATTAATTAAATACTGACGAATAACAAACATGATTCAATTTATGAGTACGAAATACAAGTTAGAAACAACATTTGGTAAAATTCGTAAACCCAATTAGTTCGAAACTAGGAGCGACTACAATATAAAAAATACCTGTTATTACGACATAAACCTTGAAAATTATTGTTAGTTTAGACTACTATTGGACGCAGATTTGTTGAAGTGGCATGACACAGTAAACAATAATTTTATTACCTCTGCATTGGTTTTAGTAGTCCCAATAGGGTCTGTGACTGGCCCGATGGCGCATTTGGTAGTGACCCTGCCCTATGCGCCGGGTTCAAATCCCACCCAGGACAAACACTTATGTGATGAACATAAGTGGTTGTCCTGGGTGAGATTGGTACCTGTGGGGATGGTAGCTAGCCAGTCGAACTCTGAAAAAGTCCTACCACCCACCAGACCCAAGGCGGGAATCGAACCCACGACCTCCGTGTTTTTATACCCGAGCGGCTTAGCCACTGTTCCATACGGAAACGGTCAAAAACATAATAGGGCTTATGTCGATAGACCAGCCCAAAGATATGAATACTGACTTTACCTTTCTTTTTTACAGGTAGAATTCCACACAACCGAATCAGTAGTGACAGTGGACTGGGAGAACGGGTTCGTCGAAGCGTCGGCTAAGGACAACATTAATGTATCACAGATATTCAAGGAGCTGCTAGTCCAGGCGAAGGTGAAATACAACCTATCACCGGCGCTCCGACGGCGGCGGCGGCAGTCCCTCCCGACGGGGCCACAGGGTCCCCCAGGTTCCAGCCCGACTCCCCCCGCGTCTTCCCAGCCGCCCCACGTACCGTCGCCGGCACAGCTAGCCCACCTCCAACAAATCAGGGAACGGCACAACAACAAACGCAATTCGTGCGTCATCTCTTAAGTTTAGTTATATGCTTTGATGATGCAGGTAACGCTGACGTCTTAATGCTTTTGATACAGCTACGTTCTTGGGTGAAAGAGATCTCATGATGTTCTCTCACGAAAATGTGCAAGAGCTTGACGGTTCTTGCAGAATTTCAAACTAAATTATTATTTTAATGAATCCTACACTTTTGCCTTTACAGGGTGTTTTTTTTTAATACGGAACAAAACGAAATGACCAATGAAATGCGTAAGATATTCAAAAAGTGATAGAAATTAGTACTATTAATATTTAATTAGCATTTAACTAAGGATGACAGATCTTTTTAAAAGCTTTGAGACGCATAAATATTCATTCAAAAGACTGCAAATATCGGAACATGTTTCTATGTATAAATCTACCAAGTCACACCTACTAGTAAGTTAGCGACTGAACAGCTATCGCATATCACATTGATATATTCAGATGTGGAACCTATTTGTTCTATGTTTCACGGTAATTGGAAACCCAAATTAATAGATCAACGCCGGCTCGAAACCTCTAAAGCTAATTAAATGAAACTTGGAAGGTCCCGTGAATGCGGATACTCATTAGGAAGCGAGTTTCAGAAATTACAAACTAAAGACAGGTACATAATTGCAATTCCTAGTTATTTATCAAACTACACTTAAAATTAAAGGCTCGAAGATCAGATGAGCCTTCAGTCTGGCAGCACATTGAGCGACGCTTCCTTTATCAAGTGTCCCTCAATGGAATATGCCGCAGTTACTCCTTACCATCAGGTGCTGCGTGTCTGTCTGCCAACTGATGTGGTATAAAAAAACTGAAAGAAACCTTGAAAAGTTTGTTTCACAAAAGTAAGAATCGCGAAATTCCGACAAATAATGAGTAGTAATCGCGTAAATATAAAAAACTACTAGGATAAGCTCAGCCTCATACATAAATACAGCCCACTAATATTGGTAATGATATGTCTCATTAATCGCATATACTCAATAATTTGATACCAATCAACAAAAATAGTTGTTCTGTTCAAATGATTTAAATTCAATTGGTTTAATTTATTGGACAGTTCCGAAAAGGATTGGCCTGTGACGGGCGGGCGGTAGAATTGAAGGCAGAAACCTTGTTAAATATTCACGAATACATTGGGCCAATCAAACTTGGAGTGCAGGGAAACGACGATGGTCGATAGCACAGAACAAGAAAATTTTCTCTCTGGTCGATAGCAATGATCAAAGCATTAAGACTTAGCGTATTTGGGTGATGTATACTTTTTGATGATACCTGTATGTAATGATACATTGATACATAATGATTTTGAGCTTCATTAATTTACATGTTTAAAGAATAATTATTTGTCAATAAAAAACTGATTGGTTGTACCATTTTGCGCGAGTTTCCAGTATAATAATGAAATGGTGAATCAAAAAGTTTACATCAAACCTTATAAAGTTTATTTAATAATAATTAACTACTTAATATGAAAATATCTTACCTAAGATTGATTATGGTGATAAGTTTTTTACAAATAATTCCCGTACCCTTTTGTATTCAGAATGTTTTTAAAGTCTCGACATACCTAATATTTACATTGCCATTAGTAAGTTAAACTACGAAATACATTTGTATAATCATAATTAATCCAAAATAGTACTTTGTGTGCATATTATAATCCTTCTATAGAAAATAATGTTCTGAAAAATTCTCTAATGTTCTTATTTTCGTTGCAATATTCCTATGATGATGTTCAATGTAATAATAAATAGCTTCTCCGTGTTAATGTTTAAAATAATAACTGAGTACATAACTGTCAAATAGTTACCAAAAAAATGTGACTCTTGTACATTATATCAAGCAAAATTCATAATTTAAATCGAATGAATTAAGAAAATGTTAAAATGAACTAATATCATACAGTGGGATTCAACTTCATACTTATGTTTTGAGGCACGAATCATTTTAATGTGTCATTTTGTTAAAGATTCCAAAGTATCTTCTTCTTTCTCCTGCCCTGTTCCCAATTTATTTGTTCTTCTCTTCCATTCATCCCTGTCACTCGTCAATGAGGTATCCACTCCTTTTTCACAGAGGGATAGACATGAAAGACGAGTGCATGCAGCAGAGATGAGAATGTTAAGGTGGATGTGTGTAGTGACGAGAATGGATAAACTAAGAAACGAGTACATAAGAAGAAGTATAAAAGTAGCACCTGTGACAGAAAAGATGAAAGGGATTTTTATCTTGCGCATACGGCATGTGATGAGAAGGGATGAAAGGCACGTTACGAAAAGAACGATGAATATGAATGTTAGTGGATGGAGAGGAAGAGGACGTCCAAAAAGAGATGGATGGATTGCGTGAATCCCGACATTATATTCTTTATCAAGATTGTTGTATCTTATAATGAATAGAGTGGAAAAGTTTTATATTTACGTGCATACCGATTTATAGTAATGAATTTCTTGTAGTTTACCCTAATGAGATGCCAATGAAACTTGGAATTATACTTAAGATTTAGACAAACTATTACGTAATGATCAATTCGTACCCTCAGTGCAAAAAAGACGTAAGACGAAAATGCTGATTTTACAGGAGAGCGAAAAAACTGAATTTATGGGCATATTTACTTTATTTCCAAACGTAGAAGAATGATTCTTATATCAAAAAAAAGGAAAAAAAATAATGCACTGCGTGTTGTATTTAAGTTGGTGCTAATGTTTATAGTTTATTAGGAATTGTAAAAATAAATTATTACGCTATTTTTCAGAATGTAATAAAATAAAGGATTCTGAGTATCAAAATTTATGCCAGTCTTTGCCAGAAAAGTAAAATGTATTTCAAAAAGTATGTTGTATTAAAGCAGTAATGAACTTGTAAATACGTACACTTATGCTAGTATAAGTAAGATTACTGAGTTATTCCCTTTATTAAAATTATGTTTGCAATGTATAAGCAATACTTACCCCTTTTTTCAATTTAAGGGCTTGTGAAGATAACTTAAGTAAACAATAATAATTACTTATTCCATTATATGTTATAGAAAAGTTAGCTGCATATTAACACATATTTCTTAGGGTTATTATTTATGACTATAGGGAAAAAAGGAAATGCATTTTTTATAATCAATATTTTTTATTTTAGGCAAAATACTAATTGTTGTTTTGGGTACAATTAAAGTTCGTAGTATAAACAATACAATTGCACAATAATAATTCAGAAATGTGGAGTTTCGGTGAAGATTACTACCACTATTGATTTTTTTATAAATTTTTAAATAATCAGTAGATAATTTGTTAAGACTTGTAACAATTAACGAAATAAGTTTTTTCTCGGCTCCGCACAACAAAATATTATGTTCTCTCAATAAAAATCTAATTGCTAGTACCTTTTGTTTTAAAATAATCAACGAATACGTGTGGCACTCGGGGACTGCCGCGATTAAGCTATTGCATAGCATTTTTCCGTCCTCGTCCTCCGTGGGTCTCCCAGCCCTGACCCCGGTAACGCAGGTGACAGGCTGGTGACCGACCTCGGACACATCGGGGCAACAAAGTGTATTCTTAGCACTTAGGAATTCAAATTGTTTATTTTTTAAAATACAATAAACAAAGGTCTTGTCAAGATTTAATGTGCGCGTATTCAACCTGCATGCAGGACCAGGTGTGCAAATCTACTTACATAAATTGGAAACAAAAATTATTAGAAGACATTATCACATTGTCAAAACTGTCATTGCTATGACTAATAAACTCACCGGCAATAAAACCTGGCCACTAGGCTTTCTTCATACAAACGTGGTCACTTTAAAGTCTCATAGATAGAAAACTATTTGCAGCTGTGCAATGATTATTACGTCAATGGAGAGGCCAAACGCCCAATTATCGAATTGCAGTTTCGTAAATTGCCAAAAATCGTTCACTATTCTAAAAAAGGAAAAATAATAAAGAGAACTCAACGCTCCATATTATTATATGGATATATGGAGCGTTGAGTTCGGTTCATTGTTTTTCCTTTTTGAGAAAATTGAGCGGTTAGTGTAAAATCTTAAAACTGTGATTTATTAATCGGGCTTTTCGCCTCTCCATTGACATAATAATCATTGCACAGCTGCAAATAGTTTTCTATCTAAGAGACGCTAAAGTGACCATGTTTAATTGCTGGTGAGTTTATATTCAATAACAGTAGGTATAAAAACAGTATTCAGATAGCCAAGCAGGAAGTTTTATCCTAAAATCTCTATCATTTAAAAATTTAATCCTATCTGGGAGATGGTTAAACAAGGTGATACACAATGTTATAATATTTTTTTTTGTATAACTGTGTAAGATCGACATTGAGGTTGATGCAACAGATTCACGTACTGAGCTCTTAGTTTTCCACCTTTAACTTCGTTAAGTTTCTGAAAGTACTCTGGGTGGTTCTTTACGAACATACAAGCGTTCTTTATGGATTGCGCTAGCTGCTTTCCGCTGCTAGTTTGCCAAGTCCCTGGCCGTGGAGGTTCTTTCCGGTTTCAGGTTGAGCGGGCACCTAGTGTCTTTGCGAATATCTTAGCTTTTTTGGTTCTCCCATTTTAGTAGCAAGTCTCTTTTTAGAATTTTTAGGCTTCTACGGACTCTGGTATGGCTTTCGATGATTTGGCTGTAGAGGCGTCGGCCCCCGAAGGTCGGCGTTGTCACAAACGACCCTGGTGCTGGTTCACCTAGCAAATCATTGACGGTCTCAGGCAGCAAGTTTTTCTGCCATGAAGATTTTGAAGTCTCGGATACGGACGATACTTTGAAAGGGATGTCGGACGCGGACTCGGTCACTAGTGACTCCGTTGCTGGCGGCCGCTCCAGGTATTTGCGTGCGCGCCAAACATAGATTATTCAACGCAATCAGTCGCTGATGTGGAGGCACTAGCAAAACAGGATGCCAAAATTATAATCGGCATCGCCAATAAGTCGGGAAACCTGAAGGGCACTTTTCAAAAGGCCCTTAAAAACCATGCCCTATCGTTTCTTGCTATCGTGGCGGAAATGGGTAAACGGAGTGCCTCCGAGGAGACACAAGTTCTTCAGGCGACGGTGCGTCGGCTCTCTGAGGAGCTGGCCAAGGTCTCGGAGGAGTTGGCAACCTTGCGGGGTAGTCAAGCTATTCTGCCGGTCGTGACCCCCTCAACACAGGTGGTGCCTAGGTCTGCCGCACGTAAGGCATCAACTTCGGCTCCAGATATAGATTCGATCGCAGTCTTCGAAGCCCGCATTGGGGCTCTACTAAGCAAGAAGGCCGCGGAAAAGCGCGCCTTTACTCGGGCCTGCATTGCGGGCATCGAGAATCGCCTGCTGCCGGAGGTCAGAGTTTGTCCGCCGCTCGCGGCAGATAAAGCTGCTGAGTCTGAGTCGGAGGCTGTCAAGTTTCCGCCACCGAAAGGAAAGGGCAAGGGAAAGTCTTCCAAGGCTCCCAAGGGCCCCACCTCGGAAGCATCTAATGTTAGAGTTCCCTCTTCTTCCTTGGCTCCGGTGAAGATCTTGGCACGTCAGACGCCTATGAATGAAGGCGTGCTCCTCCCGTCAACTACTCCGGTCAACGTAGGGTGGAGCACAGTTGTTAGAGCTACAAAGGTGCAGTCGGATTCGATGACCCCTGCGTACACCACTAGTGTCCAGCTGGAAAGAAGTAGGCCAAGAAGGACGAATAAAGCCTTATCTCACCCGGCCGCCAAACCAGCTGCCACCAAGAAATTGGCCACCCCCGAACTTTTGCCGTCGTCGTCACTCTGACGGAGGAGGCGGTGAAGTAGGGGGAAGCCTACGAGTCCGTGTTGAGACGGGCTCGGGAGGCTATCGGTGACGCCATAACCATGGACATCGCGCCGAATAAATTCCGCACAACACAGACGGGAGCTCGTCTTTTTGAGTTCATGGGAGTGCAGAACGGCACCCAAGCCGTCACTTTCGTGGCCAAACTGCGTCAGGCGGTGGCGGGCTCTGCCACTGTGGCTTGCCCCGTAAAGTGCGCCACTCTGCAAGCGGCGGAATCGGACGATTTCTTCACCAAGCACGAGGTGGCAGTGAAAGTGGCGGAGATCGGCGACTGTGCGGTTGACTCTGTCAAGATCGGGGAGATTCGCACCGGCCGTGGGGGCGTTGGGACTGACTGCGGGACGTATATTGATCGGGTGGAGCTCCGCTTTCGTGCGCGTGCTCGAGGATGTGCCGCTCAGGTGTTTCAAATGCATCGGCACCGGTCACATCCGAATGCGCTGCCCCTCCTCCGTCGATCGCACGGAACTTTGCATCCGGTGCGGAGTCAAGGGGCATAAGGTGGCTGAATGCACGGCCAAACCCAACTGCGCCGTTTGTGCTGCTAACGGCCCGGCCGGCCGGGCTGGGCTGGGCAAGTTATGCGGGGGCGGAACTGCAACCTTCCCCCAAAAAAGTGCAAAAAGCCGGTAGCAACTTGATCATCTGCATCGGCCGCTGAAATCTCTCCAGCGGTCGAACTCATGGAGACATCTGCAGCACATGATGCCCCAGGACAGACTTAAAGAAGTGCTGGAGGTGAACCTCAACCACTACCGCTCGGCCCAAGACCAGGTCATGGCCGAGTGGCAGGTGGAATTACGAGTAGTGTCAGAGCCATACCGTATTCCCGATCAATGGCTGGGAGACGAAGATCGTGATCTGGCAGTTTTCATGTGGGCCGGCGTTTCCCCCCTCTCGCTCTTCGAGAGAGGGTCAGGGTATGTGATAGCAGCCTGGGACCGTCGTCGCCACTTCTTTCTCCCCCAACCATTCCGTTTGGGAGTTTGAGGAATTTCTCGGGTTTTTCCGGGTAGAACCGCGGTAAGTTCTCGCGGGAGACCTAAACGCCAAGTCGGTGTTCTGGGGCAACTCCACCTCCCACCAGCGCGGCTTGGTACTCCAAGAGTGGGCGGTGGCGAGGGGTCTTACCCTCCTTAATCGGGGGGCGGTCCACACATGCGTGCGGATGTTGGGTGGGTCTATAGTAGACGTGACGTTCGCTTCGCCCGCACTTATTTACATACTACTTGTTCCACTAGCTCGGCGGTAAGGGAAAACATCGTGAGGAAACTGCACATTCATTCATTCTGAATGTGTAACTATGATCTTATTGTTCTGGTTCGCCTTTCCGGTTACGAAGGTCAGACGATACCGCATCGACGTATTCACACTTATGTTCCCGCTGTCTACTTCCGCGCCGCTGTATCCAATCTTACGTCTCGGTGCAATGAAAATGTTCTAGTGGAAGAAAGAAGTAATCATTCTTATTTTACAGCCGCGCCGAAGTATGTAGTCTTATTGTGTCGGCGCAAAGAAAAGATTTTAGTGGAAGAAAGTAATAATTGTTCTTATTTTATTTTATTTTAAGTTCATAAGAAGTAAACAGTCATACTGCTGTTATTTTATTTTAAGTTTATCTTTTTGGTGAAGTAAGTGCATTTAAGATAATTTCCTTACCTAGTTAATATAACGAAAAAAAAGGTAATCGTGTATACAAGACTAGAGATGGAACAAAAACAAACGCATTACAGTCATAATACTTGTTACTATTTATTTTCTACATTAAATTTTAGCGATAAACGTAATAATCAGTAATACGTCATATTTCTCAATTTATTCTTTGCGTTATATCACATAATCTACTAATCCATAGGAAAAAATGTGATATAATAAAAATTCTCAAAATTAATTTCTTCTATTAATTCGTCAAATTTAACAAGAAAAATATGAAAAAAATTGAGCTTATGTATTGTCAAACGTACTTTTCAAATATGATAAAATCGATGATTCGAAGTAAAATCACTTATGTCTATTTTGCACTGGGGGTGCGAATTTTCGAATGATGTTATTATAAAGTGATAACGTAGAACGATGGGTATCTTTGGGACTGGTTTAATATAAGTATATTATAGTCTTATCGTCTAGTAGGCAATGAAATCCACCATTTACAAAAAAACTGTGATTTGAATGGAATACACAAACTCGATATGAGGCAAAGGACATTTTTTTAAATAGTCGTTATTAGGCGCTAAACATTTGGAAAGAAAACACAATTGTAATGCCATTGAAATACGATATTATGAGAGGTACATACATTTTGTCAAGACCATAAGTTGAATATTTGCGAATATTAAGATATAAAATTTTCAAAATTCTTTCACTGTTGGAAATCTACACCAACGATCTACACTATCTCCGAGTGACATAGGGTACTTTTTATGGGTCCGGCCGTTATGCCCCCATTCCGGTTTGCCCCCGGCCGGTATGCCCCCACAATTTTAAGTAAATTTGTTCCAGTTTGCCGTTAAACCGTGGGGGCACACCGGCCGGGGGCAAACCGGAATGGGGGCATAACGGCCGGACCCCTTTTTAATCCCGAAAATGTGAGGGGAAAAGGGGGCACAACAAAAGAAATGACGCGCGGGGAAAACCGCGGAGGCGACCGCTAGTTGAATGATATAAACGTATAACAAAAGATGCCACTAATGACTAGGGTACCGCAATGTCAAAGGACGTCACGTTTAGTGACATTTATTTCAAGCGTCTCCGTGCTTCGGAAGGCACGTCAAGCTGTTATTGGTCCTGGCTGATATTTATTACAATGTAGATATTAGTCGTCAATCCTAGTCAGAAGCCATTTGGCGCTTTGATAACATCTGACATTAAGGTTCGTCACTTGCCTACGCACCACTCCACCAACCAGCACTGGGCCCGCGTGGTGAAGTATGGCCACACTATCTCATAATTGAGATAAGGCCTGTGTCCCAGCAGTGGGAACATATTATATAGACTGATGATGAAAGTTACAATATGAATACTACATCAGTGAAGGAAGGAGGAGATAATGTTAAATAACATGCGAAAGCTCTTCAAGCAGGGCGTATTCAAAATCAGTTAGTATTGTTAATAAAGCTCAAAGTCGAATATTTATAATGTTACATTACACGTGCATTCTTTAGCTGGGGGACCTTGAGGTTAATATTAAAGAATTATGAAATGAATTTCTTAATATACATTTAAAAAGGATAAATTGATGTAAGTATACCAAAGCTAGAAGACTAGTCGCACCCCTCTATAGAATAACTTCTGGGAAAAGTTTTCCTTTCCGACACTTTTGTAAAATTGACATGTAAGTGACTGTACACCTCGACAAACTTATCTGTTCCGGTGGCGGCGTCACTACTGTCGTTTTAGTTATGTCATTCAATATCGTTTTTGCATTGCAAAAACTGTAGTTCCAATTTTGGCCACCGGAACAGATAAGTTTGTCGGTCTGTATGGTTTTAATGAAAAAACAAATATTCTTTTAAAAAGGCTTTATACAGGATGAAATAATGGTTGTTACAAAGAAACTTCTGGATCAACCCCTAAAGCGCCGGAGTCCCGGTTTCGGTTCTGCAGAGACCGGCGCCATGAAGCCCTGTGAACAGTTGTGAACAATTGTTAATCGTTGTAAAAACACATGTGGAAAATTATATGTTAATAAACAGGCACCCACTCAACAGTGGGTAAACAGAGTGGATACGGGTTGATTGAATAGATAGAAACAGATACCTCTCACTCTGTAACCATGTTTCTTGAGGCTTGTCGTAGGTACTAAGCTCAATCAAAGTAATAATTTTATTGTTCTGATGTATAAAGATTAACTAAACTGTCATTGCTTCGGAGGTAGTGACGCCTCCTGTTAAATTAATCTTAATTTAACCACTGCTAAAGATGTCAGATTTTTTTTTATGTGACTGTATTTTCTTTGAACCAAAAATTGAGACTATGATCGCTGTGTAATTTGTCTATTTTGGTCATAAGTTATCTACCTACCCACATTAACTTATTGAAGTAAACAGTAAACTTTGACACGTAGACATTTTATTGTAAATATCAATATACATATTGTATAGTGCAGGTATCCACCTCCATTATATAATATCACTAAGTAGTAACAGGCAACGTGCGTGGCTAACTGATAACGTCTGATATGTAAAAATGTTTTTCCCGGATTCTTGGTTTGTTGTTTAAATTCCTTTAACACTGACCTCTTTAAGAGCAAGTATACACTGCTGGTTTACTTGTCAGTTCAGGAAGTCGCTATCTTGAAAGAACAGCGATACTATCTGGTTCCAATTAAGATACGACCTTTGAGAGTGATGACTTACACATACACAGATAAACAATGCGTTGCTATTGGTTGCTAACGTTACGGACTAGCGCAGTAGACCTCATTTTTCGCTCAATGTGTTAGGAGGCAACCTGCCCCCTAGACAAGCGGCATTGATGACGTTCGTTATAGCTCAATTTGCGATAGCGAATGTCAAATCCCATACTTTCAACACGTGACTTTTTTATGGCATCTGTCAAATCCATACAATTTAAAGTTAGCGAATTTCGCTATCGCTGTAAAAATTAAAAGGCCGCCAAGCATTAGTGAATATGACAGCGTTAGCGTAACTGACAGAAAAGTATTAAATTATGTTTTGGTCAAACTTCAAAGCTCCGGTTCATTCCCGTTCGTCCCACCAGGCTATGTCCCACCAGTGGGACGAACGGGAATTGAATAAATTAATTAATTTTTATTCCCGTTCGTCCCACCAGCAAGTTCAGTGGGACGAACGGGAAGTGAAAATAAGAATTCCCGTTCGTCGGGCGAACGGGAATGAACCAAAGCTCCGGTGCCTAGATTGTACATGTCCTAGGTTGTACAGATTTCTATTCACACTACTTTTTATAAAATTATAATAAACACCTTAAGCAATTCAGATCGACATTTAACCTAGTTTTCCATTAAGAGAGAGCAGAACTTTTCAGATTGACTGGCCAAGACCGAAACAGAATAATTTACTTCGACGTTTGACTAAAAAGCTAGGAGCTCCTGTGTTTGACTAAATATTTTTCAGACAAAGGCTTAAATTCAAATATATTTCGGGGATCGCCTGACATTGGTCAAACCTAGGATAAACCCGTCCTTCCGTGAAGAGGTTGGAGTATCTAACTTTGACTATAACATTAAATAATATTATTAAAACTTATACAATCATAATTATAATATTTACTTACTGCAATAAGTACCACCATGGCGAAGAAAATTCCGAAAACTTTCATTATTGATTTTTTAATTCTAGTACAGAATAAAATAATACCGATGTTCAAGCACACACCGGTATTTATACTTAAAAGATCTGCTCAATTAACATTTTTAATTATTTAAAAATTATTTATTTATAAGCAATTATTTTTTTGATTAATTAAAATTTAAATAGATAGGTGGATCAGTAATTAGACATTTAATCATGTTCTTCACTTTTAACATTTTGCTACATATTTTTTGCTACAAAAACGGATAAAATCGTGATATAATTACTACATGTTACATGAACCCGACGTTTCGACTACTTTACAGCAGTCGTGAACACGATTAGTTGTTTTATTTAATGAATACTAGTCGCGTAAATATCAGAAACCACTATAAAATCATTTCTAAAATTCTGAACAATGTCTACAAAGCATTACTTATTTTTGTGACACGAAATAGTCTCGTTAACACATTTACATGCAGAAAATATTATCAAATTTTATTTGGGCGAATATCAAAGAGGCCGTTTTTGACTGTTTGATGAGAACGAAGGTTTTAAGTGCATATTTTTTCCTGAAATTTCTAGGTTGACTACATTAGTAATCATATGTTTTAAGTTCTAGGTGGCATGTCCTTAACGTACCTCTTATTAAATATGCACTTGCCATGAATATGCTTTAGGATTCTGTGTAAATAAGACGATCAAGACGTAAGGATCATACTTACTTTTATTTCAATTATGAAAAGAAATGATATTTACAAAAAAAAATATAAACAATACATTAATTTTTGGTCAACTGCGACATTTTCCATTGGTGGCGTCACGCTTTTCTCCAGCAGGTCATTTGCGTAATGGTGCGTTGATAGGCATGTATTTTACGCTAAAAAAAATTGAAGGAGGTAGCAAATATAATAGGTTGGCAGCTAAGGTTGGTAGCTTATACAAGTAAAAAGTAGCAGTTAAATAAATCAGTGTGGGCTTTATTTTAATGTAAACCTCTATTTTTTTGTTTGTTTTGGTAACTGAAAAATACATTTCTTAATTTAAAATACATTTCATTCGTTAATTTGGGGAACGGGTGTTAAAAAAAATTTAGTCACCCGTTAATTTGTTAGTCGGACCAAAAATATTTATAAAGCGCTTATTTATTTTGTGCGGTGCAATGTCGGCGGCGATATTATATTTCTTTATAGGTATATTTTTTTTCTTTTATATTAGATAAATTAACATTTTATCGCTTAAAATGAATTCATAGCAAAAAAATAGTTAAAGACATATTATTAAATTAATTTAAAATTGTAATGAACAATGGCCTTCAACAGTATTTCACATGTCAATCCATCACTAAATAACCTAAATGTGCCGTGTGACACGTAACTCGTGTAACTTTTTGTTCAACGTTTCGAAAATAAACGCGTTTAAAGTAAAAACAGTTTTTCTTTCTGGCCTTCGTTCCAATTATTCGACTCGTCGTTTTTTGTAACAACCATATTAAGATCATAATAATAATAAGAAAATCTCTTTAGTAAAGGAAACTGCGCGCACTGAAAGACTGTTAGTCAAAGATGATAGAAAAGATAATACTACTAGTGTTCTCCTAATTTTGACTAGCCCGTATCCTGTAGGTATTAAACATGGGGTTTAGAATTTACATACTTAAAATGAAATGAAAATTAATTAACAAGATAATTATGCTGTCAGAGAAGCGGATTTGGTTACCATTACATAAATGCCACTTTTCGTCTTACTTTGTTATAATAGCACTAAGCCAGGCCATAATTGCGAGTGTGTGATTAGAAACCCGATGCACTCTACCCATTAGTGAAATTTGCTAATATTTCTGCAGTTTTAAACTCGGAATATGCACCGTTATGCATGTAACACACACATCTATTGTTACAATAGTTTGGGAGGGGGTTTGTCAGGCGGTAGCTGCCAAGTGCTGCTCCCCACCCTCCAAAGCGGAGGGTGCGAGGGATCCGCTGGTGTGTCACGAAAAAATGTAACCACCCGAAATCGAGGGATTATTGACATGGGCGGATGGTTAACTAATGACAGCTCTGCTGACAGCAGTTCTGACGTCTTGTTTTTTTTTATTTTTTTATTTGTCTCTATTTGATACGACTATAAAGTTTGAAGAAAGAAGGTTTAGAGAGATATGTATATTGTTTAGAGTATAATTTCAATGCAAACCCCCATTTTTTCCGAACTAGATTCGAGCATTATTACATCAGTGAAACAGAGAGAAACCAAGCTTTACAGTTCGCCTTTGGTAAAGATACAATATAATGAGGCGCTCGTGGCTCAGCTGTGACAGTGGTTCGTTAGTGATAACGAAAGTCAAGCTACCCATGCCGCGGTTGGTTAACGGATGGGTGACCATTCTAACCACATACGTAAAACTTGGCTCGTCGAACATAACTTATTAATTAATTTGGCAACTCATGTAAACTGCGAGGCAGAACGCCGTAAATTCAAGTTCCACGGCATAATAACATAATTAACGTGTGGGAGAACGAACACCAAATGTTTAATATATCTTACGAGTATATCTTCACTTTGGCAAACTTGCCTGATTATGTTTCTAAGTAAATTTATGTTTTCATTTCCAGCTTGTGGTGTTTCTCTGTAACTATTAGATAGTTGCTGTAACTTTTAATGATTAAAGCAATTTTTCGGTCATGTGATTGATAGTTATCGGTCAATACGGTGAAATTTCGTCACAATAACAAATAAATGTTGGCAGTAGCTTGCTTACAATAAAAATATAATCACCAAACCATACTTGACATTGATAAAGCAAAAGCCACCTAAATCATAATTTTTCCAATGTGAATGACACCAATATAGCACTGCTGCTAATCTGAGAGAAAAAAGTTATGCATTCTGTATAAAAAATAGTGAGATTATGCCACACTGCTGCTAAGGTATTTTGGCTCCTAGCTCGGGAGATGAGAAATGAAACAGCCAGCGTACCTAACGGTGTATAACTAAGAGCAACTTTATTGAATAATTAACAGCTTATATACTACTTATTGCTAATGCACACTAACGTGATTAAGTGAGCGTCAGCAGATGATTGATCTCTGTGTGTGCTCCAGATACAAAGTCTGAGCTAACGCTACACTATGCATTCCCTAAAAATGGCGATATAAATATTTTTTTAAATTTGGTTTGGATTGGTTTGGATTTATAAATCACAAAAACCGATCCTTTTCTTAATGCTCTTATTATTCCCGAGATTAAGTTATGAAAAAACACCGATTGACCTATTGTAAACTACAAACGATTGATGACCAACAAAAATACTAAAGTATACTTTAAATTTTGTAAGCAAAATCAGTATGTCCATTACTTAGGTCGTAATCTACCTCTCATAGATTTCTCCTTGACCAATGTTTATTTATATTTTAATGTAGACATCTATGATGTTACTTGTATTTGTGTAGTATATTTGAAAATTTAATCAAAATATGAGAATTTATTTATTTTCTTAAGATGCATTTATTAGGCGTTTCAAATTTATGGATGTGCCTTTTTTAACAAATGTAGTTCTCTTAGTTCTAATGATATATTTGTAGATTTAGTTTTTGTACTGTAATTAATTTAGGAGTTTATGCTTACGAGTTCGTTCAGTTGGGTTAAATTATCTTGATTTGCCGCGTTGAATAATTTAATAGGCTGTGTGTTAGTATTTTAGACGATATATTAGATGATAATTTTATGGTGATAGCTTTTTGGATAGTAGCAATTCTACTTAGGTTAAAAATAAGATTCTTTACTAAATGAGTCTTAAAAGAAGATAAATATAATTTTCACTGAAATAAACGTAAATGATTGTTTAAAATAATAAAAGGGTTCCATTTTTTGGATTGTTACAAGAGAAGAAATATAATCAAACCTATATTATTGTCAATAAATTTAACTATTTATCATAGAGCAAGTTCCGAAGTTAATGAAAGTAGCACAGAGGGATTTGAAAAATGTAGAAAGTGTATTTATTTCCGTCTAGTAAAGAATGTTGTAGACATATTTATGATCTCAAAAGCCTGTAATATTTTATTGTCGATTCCCAAAAGTATATGAAGTAACAGTTACTATGGACATTGCGTTTGTACAGAGATGTAACGACTTTATGACTTTCAATAAACATACTTCTGAAATAAACTGTTTTACTTACCAATCTTGTTTTCCATTTTTTTTTCGGAGAAGAATGCGTTTATGCCCCCTAACCGCAGGCTAGCTAGACCTGCGGCCATGTGTGGGATTCGAGACTAAAGCGTCCACTACCCACTTATCCTCCCCCGGGTTTCCCCTTTACACCCGATGAGAAACCAGGTGACCCTCAGACTCGAGCGACCAGTGCAATGCGGGCGTTGGGGAGCTACCCGCAGGTCACCAATCTTGTTTTCCATACTAATTTAATACATGTTAAACGAACTTTTACAATCTGTCATGCTTTCACACGTTAACCTATAAATTGATTTTAATGAAATTTGGTACGTTTATGCTAAGTTTCTATTCAACCAATGTGGTTTATGTGGTATAAGAAATTTTAGTGAAATTATCCAACTCAAATTTTGTCGGATCTGGGAATTGAATCCATTTTAAACCATTATTAATACTTTTTATGAATCTCATTAAAAATATTACCTAAGCTTTTACGCAAAAAAAAATTCTCGTCCTTTCCTGTGGAGGCTAAGGGCGGGGATATCAAGACCTATCGACCTTTAAAGAACGGGTACCTGCTCCTCGCTAGTAAGGATATTAAATATACTCTCCACAGACGACCTTTAAAAATAAAGCTATAAAATACATGCAAAATAAATATTTTATAATTTGCTCTTATCGCAGATTTCCTTCCATTCCATCAACGTTATAGTACACAAGTTACAGTCTGTTTCAAACACGATGATATGGGTGACACCTCATCTTTGACAATTAAAGAGACGTGACCTCATGTGTCAACCTGCATAACCAATCGATTATCGATTATATCTTAGTGCTTATGACAATCGATTCAAAGTATAGATTTATAATGTATGATAAATTTTAATTTTTTCTTCTTTGATATTAGCTAGTGTAGAGGTTAATATCAGATAACACAGTTATAAAGAGAAATATTTATTGTACATAAATAATAACTGGAAAATATTTGTAAGAGTGTAAAGACAATAAAACAAATATTTTCCAGTTATTATTTATGTACAAACGCCTCAATGGTCTAGTGGTTTAGGTACCGGGCCGAGATCTCGGGGTCCCGCGTTCAATTCCCGGGTCGAGCTTTGTGTCGATTTTTTCGGACACAGCTCGGGTTTGTGATCACCAATCCGCATTTGGCAAGCGTGGTGATTAAGCCAATACCCATCATTGTAGCGATAACTGGATTTCAAGGATGGAGGCCTTTGCCCTGCATTGGGATATTAATAGGCTGATACTTTTTTTTTTCTTATTTATTTACAATTAATATTTCTCTTTAATCCATCTAGCCCCGGAAAACCAGACACAATAGAAAATCTATTGTTTACGCGACACCCGGCTTTCGGTCGGGTGTTTAAGAGTTAAAACTGTGTTATCTGATATTTACCCCTACAAAGGTTATGGGCCCAGGACCAGCGAAAATAAAGGAGGTTTCGTGGACGGCTCCCAGCTGACTCTACCCGCCTTAAGGCGGCATTACTAAAATAGTTTTTGTTTTTATTTATAATTATATGTATGTTAGTCTGTAAGGTATTTATAATATGGGCCTGTAATTCTTGTAATTGTGTTGCCTGAATTAAACGTATATTATTATTATTATTATTTTTGTGTTCTTTTTTTTTTCTCAGCATGTTGCTGGTTTTTTGATGCAACTTACGGGCAAAGCCAAGTACGTTGCATACCTAAACGTTGGGTCTTGAAGATGTGTTTTCTTAGAATGGCAGCTTTTTGTAACAGGATGTAGATGTTGGGTTTCAGATCAATGAGTTTCAAGCTATGGTGAATATAATTCGGTATTATTCCAGTAGTTGATAAAACAATTGGGACGATATAAACTTTTTGTTGCTTCCAGATTCTGGCGACTTCCTCTTTAAGGTCTGTGTATTTGTGTATCTTCTCTGATATTGTTTTTTGAAGGTTGTGAGTGTTAGGAACGGCAATGTCAATAAGGTATGTTATCTGGTTTAATTTATCCTGAAGAGTTATATCTGGACGGTTGAAGTGGATTGTCTTGTCGGTTAGTATTGCGCGGTCAAAATACATTTTATGGGTGTTATTTTCTAAAATTATTATTATTATTATTATAAAGAGTGAGTAGGTATATGTAACTAAGAAAGGAGTCATCGAAAATTATTTGAAAAAGGGTACGACCGAATCATGTCTGCGAATGTATGTAAGTATTGAATTATTAACAAAAGATAACTATGACAGTTGGAAGGTACAGATAGGGGCATTACTTGTACGAAGCGACTACTGGGAGTATTTAAGTGGAGAAAGGCCAAGACCAAATGATGCCGATACGCACTTAACAGCCTGGAAGGCAGGAAAGCTAAATCTGAATTAATATTAACCGTACAGTTAGTTTCCCCAGACCCAGAGAATTAAAATACAATTATTTATTTTCTTACAAAAACGTGAATATTACAAAAACTACTAATCCGATGGTCAACAAACTTAAAAATTCTGTTCTATTCCTACATTTTCTAATTCAGATCACCCGTTCGAGAATTATCGCGGAACAAACATACATACCTTTATATATGTACATACAAAAATGATTTGTACCCCTCGCTCGCTTCGCTCACTCGGTCAATAAATAGTAACATGTTAGTTTTGTACATTGTGAACAACGATTTTAAATTGACGGTATTATTCTACATAATACAATATTTTTTTACGAATATTCCACTATTCTTTCCCTTAAATTATAGTTTCGATTATTCACGATTTTTATCGATCAATAATAAAACCTAAGTCACATCTCTGGTTTAAAAGACCATAGAACGTAACCTAGTTACGTCTCATATAATTTTTATATTTTATAGAAAAATGTACATAAAACTTCTCTAAACCGAAAAAAAACATCATGGCTCTTATTTAATCGTTATTAACGTACAGTATTTAGTGTTGATCTATTTCTTTATTATTCAAATTTGTATTTATATCGAAGTCAACATTTTCCTAAACGCAAACATTTACGTTCTATGGATGTGTCAGGCATATCATCGTGTTTGAAACAGACTGTAGTGTGCAATCACAGGGACATTACCATTCTCAAAGCTCGGTGTGACAGCATTCTGACAAAAATGACGTTCTCGCCTTTTCTCAATTTGAAAAACGAAATAAGTAAAAAAATTCGATGAACTTATTTCGTCATTGACTTATTTGGCAGCAGTGAAACTTTTTTTTTTTTTTTTGTCGGAGGAGAATGCGTTTATGCACCATAACCGCAGGCTAGCTAGACCCGCGGCCGTGTGTGGGACTCGAGACTGAAGCGTCTACTACCCACTAAACTCCCCCGGTTTCTCCTTCACACCCGATTAGGACGAGCCGGTGCTAGCCTTATGGCTATTGACCAGCCCATCCCCGGGTACCCCGACTTGAGAGGCCTCAAGTCAGGGTGGCGCCTAGGGAGGGCCACCCGAGAAACTAGGTGACCCTCAGACTTGGCTCGAGTGACCTGTGCAATGCGGGCGTTGGGGGGCTACCCCCGCCCGCAGGTCAACCCTCAGGCCGGAGAAAGCGTGCTAAGTGAGCTCGCCTTCTCCGGCCTGGCCGTCTACGCTGGAGGGGAGCAGCGAGGGGGTCCTCCTCGCGCTCCCGCTCCGCTGCCTCCTTCTGCGACATTACTTGCTCGCAGAAGGAGGCGGCCGCCTCCCACGCTCTCCTGTTGGCGACCTTCGCACTGGCAGCAGTAAAACTGGTCCATGTTAATTCAAACATATTATATTTGTGATACGTTTCATTTTCCACGTATAGATAAATATACTCTGTAATAATAAAAACATTGTTCTAAAACGTGAAAAAAACATGTTAAAAGCGTTAGGAAAGTCACACATTTCGCTCACGACAAAGACTTTCCTTGCTTTATCGTTCCACGAAATAAATATGAAAAGTTACCCTCGTGACAGTAAAACTTTGCAGAGAAATGCTTACGCGACTTTTGTTCAACCAGTTTCGCCACTTCTCTATAGACATATGGTGATCCTTCCGAAGGGAACGAAACGGACTTAGCATTTCGACACACTACCAATTAAGAGAGCAAGCTTTCTGATTGAAATCCGCTAGTATTTCCATGTCTTTTTTTAATCAGCCTATTTAATTTTCCCCTGCAGCAGGAAAGGAGATCATGTCAACGTTTTAATGAGTACTGGCTGGACTTAATGAGTCTCAATGAGCTGGCTACTGGCTTAACACTTTTGCCAAAGCGGATGGTGACCACAAACTCGAGCTGTTTTCGAAAAATCCAGCACAAGCTTTGCCCGACGTAAGAATTGAAACCAGGAGCACAGGAACATGGGTTCACTATTTCATTTCGAAAAACGCCTCGTCGAATAACAATTCATCGATGACAGACAACTAGTCGATTTATTTGGTTTAACGATGCGTAATTTAAGTAACCCGAAAGTTATTACGTCAATGGTTCATTTCATCGTATGTCTTTTAGTCGCTGATTTAAAATGAGAACATAGCCCAGTATGGTACAGCCATCGCTTTAAAGTGTGACCTTTCAAGTCACTGCGCCTAGGAGGCAGTCAAAAAAACATATAGCATTGATTAAACCTGATCGAGTATTTATTGTAAACAGTATTTGAAAAACATATATACACAAGTTTTAACTGTCCTTAAAAACCCGTTCGCGAATCAAACGAGCAGTGTGTATCGCGCGGTGATGGCACTTGATAACTTGTTGCGCAGGGACCGATCGATATCGCGCGAGTTAACCCACAGCGATAGATGTACACTGAACAGAGGCAACACGGCTGAGGAACTACAGAAAACTTTGTCTATTCAACATACATCTAGTGAATACGTGTGTACAGTCATGTCATACTCATAAACAAGTGATGTTCCTTGTTATTATAGTTTGACGAACGATTTGGTTTAGTGGTTGAGAAGGTATTGTATCAGAGGGTTCGATCTCGCATGGTTCAAGCATTTGTGTGAAGGAATACGTGTGTTTGTATTGGTGTGGTCTTTTAATGTATAGTTTAAGAATTTATTTGTTTATTTAATCAAAAAATTATATGCATGCTTGTTCGTTCTCCAAGCTCGGCACATGGTTAACTGTTGCTTAGTGTTTCAGTATGATTGGGCCATGGCCATTTGGTCATCCTTAGTTTACCAGGGAGCTAATTTACCGGGTTACTAAGCTACCCCGCCGTAATAATAATTTTAATTTCTTAATTATTCGCATTCATAAATTTAATACTGCCGATACACAATCCAGTCTCTAGCCACGTTCGCTGTACGTGCGTGCAGTGTGTAGTCGCGACTTAGGCAGCACTTGTTGCGCAGCACGCGATCGATACGAAAGGAGTGCGTAGCGGCTGTTGGAACTTGAACTTGTCGAACTTAGCTCGATCACTGCCAGCCCGCCGCACTCGGAGATACTGTAAGCGGTACCACCAATGCTCTTCTTCTATGATGATATCGTCTTTTCACGGCTACATATTTTTATTACCGGCTTAGTGGTTAGTGCATTCGATGGCTATCCTACCCTATGCATCTAAGGTTGTGCTTTCAATCTCACCTGAGATCTGATAGATGCGGTTTTTTTTTTTGGGTAGATGCCTTAATCACTCCTAGAAGTTTACATTTATGTTTTATATTTATATTTATTCAATTAACAGATAGATCCTTAATATAAAAAAGGATACACAGCCACCATTTCCAATCCAATCAAAAACTCTTTTTAGAGAACCATCGTTCTTTTAATCGTTTATAAATAAACTTTATGTTTGGCCAAGTTGGACAGGCATAAATAACGTTAAAAAAATTAAAAACCTGGTCAAACTTTCGATTCAGTTTGTCTTACATGCCTGCTGTGTGTATAAAGCAGCGAGACGGGCGGCACTTGTTGCGCAGCGCGCGATCGATACGCGTCGAGCGTGCAGCGGCCGCCGCCGAACTTGGCCGGACCCGCTGCCAGAAGCAACTTACACGCGCCCGGCATACTTCGAGATACTTTTAACGTACCTATAAAATTCCTATTACCTTTTACGAGTTCTACGTACGAACTAACTAAGACTTTCACCTTTTTACCAATACCAAGACTATGTATTCGATTTGAATTGAATTTGAATTTTCGAACACCAACCATCACTGGTGTGAATACGCATTTGATGATCCTGCTATGTAAGCCGGTTTAAGTTTCAATCCGATCTGACCAGGTCTTTTGGTAAGTTGGTTTCAAGTTATTTCATCTGGGTGAAAAATTCACCCAAGTAAGAAAATTGGAATAAACCAACCTTATCAGATATCAACAATTATACTAAAGTTTACCAATCTTATTACTATGTAGTACATACTCGTATTTAACCCATAGGTTTAGCATATCCGACTTTGAAAAAATCTAACCATCCTGACTATAACCGAAACCCACTAAATAAATGTACTTCTACAGGTAAAAATACTACTGTCAGTTAATGAGAAAACATCTACCTACTCAATTCATGCCACCATGCAGTAAGTACATTTTGAGATGAAACTCTTCCTAATACATGATATCTGAAGCAAAATTTGTATCTATTATAATATAATATTACCAATCTGGGTATTTTCCGACAAGGAAGTGACTTAGCTTATGCTACAGTAGCAAAGGCAATTCGATTATGATATGATACAAGCTACACACTACGCTTCCTAATGTATTTTAATTGTACTTACGCCATCGTTAATTGAGTAAACGATAGTTAATTAACTTTCAATTGAATTAATCACTGATCATGGCAGTTCCATAATATCAAATTGTAATGTGATTATAGACGTAATTAAACAATACAAATATCTGCCTCCGTGGTACAATGGTTAGAACGTTGGGCTCTAAAACCCGGAGGGCGTGTGTTCGAATCGCGCGGGGAGCATCACTTTGTGTGTTTGTTTCCAGTTTGGTTAGGACATTGCAGGCTTGAATCACCTAAATGTCTGAAAAAAATGATGATTCCGTGCTTCGGAAGGCACGTTAAGCCGTTGGTCCAGACTATGTTCCAAGTAGGTCTGGTTTCCCTTGTTAAGGGTTACGGAGGTCAGATAGCAATCGCTCCATTGTAATAACCAGTCTTGTCAAATCTAGGATCATAGTCGAAGCGTACCCTGAGCTCCATACTGGATGCAATCGGGAATACGCTGGGATGATGATGACGATAAACAATACAAATATCCCGGACTAAACATTGCCTATTCCTTCTAACACCTTGTGAAAGCAGACAATGCTTGTGTATCTCTCGGGGCATTTTGTGTCTCCATACCTTTGCTCCTTCGTACACATTGTTTTTATTTAGGATTAACGATCGGGTTTCAGTAGGGATTGAAGAATTAATCTTGCTTAAATGTTTTCTGATATTTATCAGATTAGTATTAGTTATTCAAAAAAATTAGTAAAGTATCAGCCTTTTAATGCCCCACTGCAGGGCAAAGGCCTCCCTCGATTCAATGGAGGGAGGGAGTCCATTGACATCTAGTTATATTTACAATGTTGTTGGGTACTGGCTTATTCACCACGTATGCTAAATGCAATTTATTTTATACTAAGTCAGTTGGCACACGGACACGCAGCCCACCTGATGGTAAGCGGCCACTGCAGCCTATTCCATTGACGGACACTTCACCAGGAAGCGTCGCTCAATGTGCTGCCAGATTGTAGTCTCATCTGGTCTCCGTGCCTTTGATTTCAAGTGTACTGGCTCCCACATTAATACTGCCGGAACACAGCCAGAGCTATTATGGAGGCAGATTTAACCTGTGGTAGCTAGCCAGTCGGACTCTGAAAAAAGCCCTACCACCAACCATAATCGGACCCACGACCTCCGGGTTTCATACCCGAGCGGTTTAGCCACTGTTCCACGGAGGCGGTCAAGATTGGTGATCACAAACCTGAGCTGTGTTTTAAAACTCACACATTTTATCTAACCCGCGAATTGAACCCAAAACCCCGTGTTCACGGTCTGACACTTAAATTACTAGAACATCGAGGCGTATAATTATTATTATGAACCTAAAACGTCCCACTGCAGGACAAAGGCCTCCCTACCCTTGTTCCATTGTTTGCGGTCCTGTGCAACGACACGCCAGTTCTCGTCTTTGTCCAGATCATCCCACCATTGCCGTTTTGGTCTGCCGCGTGGTCGGGTCCTTTTTAAAGGTGTCCACTCAGTGGAGATTTTGGCCCAAAGTTTTTCAGGCATGCGGCAGATATGACCAGCCCAGTCCCATTTCAATTGAGAAGCTTTCCGTGAGACTTCTGTTACCACAGTCGTATGTACGTACGTATAATACCCTAATGATATTAATTTGTAGCTATGTTACCCTTAATGTAGGTATCACCCTTTATACTAGGGGGGGGGGGGGGGGGTCATCGAACCAGGATCTCAATCGATATTCAGGTTTGCCGTGCCGGTGTTAAGTGTAAACAAACGAATAATTATGTTTACAATAATAGTGCGTTGCTTCCTAGTAAAGTATCCTTTAGCGTGATAGGTAGTAAACACCTATCATTAGAAAAATCGATTTTACATTTTAGAAACGATAGTTAATTACTAGAAATATAATTATTCATATTATAAAGAGTTTGTTGACTTGTTACAAAAATTGTTGAATGCAGGCTGCATTGTGCCAGCGATGTTCACTGGCAAAGTACCTACATCCCTCATGAATAGACCGTGTAGTAGTGTACCATATTGTATGAATGAATGCAGTAAAAAAGTTTATGCAAGCCTTTAAGTTGCAGGAATATTTACCATCGCATTTAAATGCTCTCTCGACTCGAATAACATGTTCAATTTAGTATCACCACAGATTATTAAAAAGTTACTAAGTATAACTAAGACCACTTCGCGTCTGAGGTGCACTTATGGAGTTTAGTGGGTTCCTCGTAATCCTTAGCCATTTTTTTTTCTTGCAATACAACTAGCAACATGTCCGTTTTATTTTATTGAAAGAAAACATAGGCAGTGGGCTTAAAGTTCCTTTTACAGAGTTGACAGATAATATCGGAAAGAAAGCTGTGTCCTGTGTGTCTGTGCAGAATTTTAAATTTGGCTGCCAACACACTTGACGAAATAACAATGTTTTTTATTTTTAAATTAACAATTTATTAATAAGAAATCTTAATTTTCTGCAATATGTCTCTACCACTACATATTTAACAACTAGCAAGAATAAAACAAAATAATTCAGTGTACAGTCTACCTTCAGGTATAACCTCAAAAAAATACACAATACCTTTACGCTCCTAAGCCTCTTTTGTGTGAGGGTACCTTTTGCTCCTTAAATGCCTTGCCTTCATTAACTTCATAATACCTTTTGTACTACAGTACCTCTTCCGGGTCGGAACTGTAGCACCAGTCCCTTTATTGATAAACTATACCTATATCGTCGTAGGTATATTATGTTGTTTTATAGTGAAAGAGCAAAACAAGGCCTAGATAGACGCAGAATTAGTATGGATTCGCAATAAATACTTCTTCCCGTTTAGTTTTGAAGAAATAGGTACATGTCCAATAAAAGATGGAATGGAATCGCAGTTGTTCTACATTGCGGCTTAAATGTAGATTTTTTATTTTAATTACAATTTTGCACTCTCATAAAATGTCTTTATTTTTGTAGACAACTAAAAACTCGTTTTGTGACGAAAGGACACTTGGGATCCGAACTTCCGTTCCGCCATCAATAAACGTATTGCGGTTTAACCTATAATACAGGCATAGAATAGGCATAGAATATAGATAATTATAATAGTACCTTTTTTTTTTTTTTTTTTTCTCGGAGGAGAATGCGTTTATGCACCATAACCGCAGGCTAGCTAGACCCGCGGCCGTGTGTGGGACTCGAGACTGGAGCGTCCACTACCCACTAAACTCCCCCGGTTTGTCCTTCACACCCGATTAGGACGAGCCGGTGCTAGCCTTATGGCTATTGACCAGCCCATCCCCGGGTATAATTATAATAGTACCTACTAAGGCTAGCACTTACCAGTGATAGTAGGCTTGAATGCTGTAAGACTCCTGATAGGTCCTGGTTACTATGTAATATACGCACTGACTGTGTATAACAGGCCAAATTCACGACAATGCAAAATCCATAATGTCCACAGAATCGAACACAACAGTAATGAGTTTTCACCAATATAAATGAGAGATAACAATGAACAAATGGATTTTCGGCAATTTGATTATAACGTTCTTTCCGTGATCCGAACCGACAGCACACTATCCGGCGCAGCGCGAAGCCAACATTCATAATTTAAAACTACCGCCGGTTTTGAAATAAAAACGAATATGTAATGTAAACATTTTTATCGGCTTTTCGGAATGTCAAAAGCATCTAAAGAATTTAAATTAATAATTATAAAAAATTAAAGCAGTTTTCAAAGTCTAGTTCATAAGAGCTAGACTACGATTACTTAGTTATGAGATTAAAGTAATTCTGTACAAGAAGTGGTAGGTAAGTAATAAGTTTGCAACGTAATACTGGCGTTATTGTGTTACAATTTGTTTCCATCCAGCCTTACTGAGTATCTAATTTAATATCAAGGAGGGCGATACTTACCTTTTTTTAATTAAAATTAGTCTCGCTTTACATTAAATTATTTCTCTCTTTATTCATTACGGAGTAAAAATCTCTTCACTTAAATGGAGCCCCTTGCTTTTTATAAACTTTATAAGCCTCTTCTCACCCTTGTTTTAACTTTTAAATAATATTCACAATATTTTACAACCGCTAGTATTTCATAACTACTCGTAACGTTCACTAGATCATTATTGTCTTGGTATATTTCAGGTACCTACCTATTATACATATATATAATATATTTTTTAACTTACTTGTAAAAAAAATAATGATGAAGTATTTTCCCGCGGTAAAAAGTAGCCTATATTCATGAGGGATAATGTCAGGTCAGGGGTAAAGGAATATTTCAAATCGATCTAGTACTTTCGGAGTTTATTCAATTCAAACAAACAAACAAATCTTTTCGTAGATGTAGATATGTGTATTTACAAAAAAAAAATGTTTATCCGTTGTCTGGCAGCCAAAGTGCAAGCTATGCTTATGTGTGTGTAAGGCAAGACGGTGATGTGTTCAAAGAAGGAAATCAATCGGATGTGGGAAATGTAATGTGATAAATGGTTGGCTGCGTTTCCGCGTAGCCAGAGATTTATCAAATAAAATAATATCAATCTCCCACACGTCGAATGTTTTGCCTGTTCCACATGGCTCAACCATTTGAGTTATCTATACATCGTCCAGCTGTTTTGGACAGATTTTTTCTATTTACGAAAACCAAGCCACGTGTATCGGTTTGTGGGGCTAAAATGTAACTACTTATTGCGTTTCCTCACTAAATAATTCAACGACTTTTTACATTCTTAAGTCATAATTAAAATAAAAACAACCGACAGCTTTATATTTGGCAAGATTGTAATAAAAGATTAATTGCAATGGATAGCTTTTTTCGATTTGTAACTCTATGGTCACAGAACGCCACAGTTATTCAAGTAAACTATTAAAATTTACTTAGCAATATCATTAATATTCAAACAGTCTTGGCCATTTTTAACCGACTTCAAAAAAGGAGGAGGTTATATGTTCGACTGTATGTATTTTTTTTTTTTTTATGTATGTCCGTCGATTTCTCCGTCAATTGTGGACCGATTTAAATAATTCTTTTTTTATTTGAAAGTGCATAGTTCCGAGGTGGTCCCATTGTCACCATGTCAGGATCTGATGATGGGATCCCGGAAAAATCAAGGGAAAACCCCAAATTTTATAGGCTGCGCCTACGCGTTACTTGTTTTTTCTAAAGCCATTCAAGTTTTTGCGTCCGATAGACATCATTTTATGTTGATGAGCTGATGATGGAAGGTACAACTCCTTAACGGTTAGGAGTTAGGGGATAATTCTTTCAGTATTGTAGGAATATGTGGACCGTTAGTTGTATTTCATGTACTTTTGCAGCTAAGGTGATGATGGAAAGTACAACTCCTTAACGGTTAGGAGTTAGGGGATAATTCTTTCAGTGTTGTAGGAATATGTGGAACGTTAGTTGTATTTCATGTACTTTTGCAGCTAAGCTGATGATTACCCGGGGATGGGCTGGTCACTAGCCAATAAGGTTAGCACCGGCTCGTCCTAATCGGGTGTGAAGGAGAAACCGGGGGAGTGTAGTGGGTAGCGGACGCTTCGGTCTCGAGTCCCACACACGGCCGCGGGTCTAGCTAGCCTGCGGTTATGGTGCATAAACGCATTCTCCTCCTACCCATGGTGCTGAACACTTAATGAATACCTAATATTATCAAATAATACAATTCTACTATTTTACTCGTATTTTCGCTATCATTATTATGAAAGAGTTTTACTCACTACCTACGTGTTATTCACACTAAAAATAGAAAAATAAACTGTTAAGGTACTGTGTGCCTGCTGCCTAATGTCCGTTGCTATGCTACGGTTTTGATACTTCTCTGTCAACTGCTTGTTGCTTGTTGTAACAAATAATAAAAATCTGCACAAACTGCATATCATTAACAAGAGGTTATGGCCCAGATCACGAAATTTTCCATCCCGAAGCTCAACGGCTTAGAAGATTACTCAACATGGAAGTTCGCATTGAAAATGCTTTTACTACGTGAAAAGCTTTTTTCCTACACGGCGAAGTCTCCGGAACCTGATGATCTTTCTGCTATCCAAAAAGATGAAGAAGCACTGGCGACCATATGCTTGCACCTAGAACCGCACCTCTACCCCTACGTTCAAGAAGCGAGGACGGCGAAGGAAGCATGGGACGCATTAGCTGCTGTATTCGAAGATAAAGGTTTCAACAGGAAAATAAGTCTGTTGAATGCACTCTTAGACGAGAGATTGGATAGACATGCGAATATGCATGAATACATAGCTGCCATCATGAGTCACACTCAAAAACTGAGAGAAATAGACCATAGTGTCGACGACGAGCTTGTCGCTGTCGTGCTGTTGCGAGGTCTACCAGACGAGTACAAACCCATGAGAATGGCAATGGAACACTCTGGCATGAAGATCACTTCGCAAAATGTGCGACAGAAACTACTTCAAGAAGACTCGACAAAAGGCAGTACATCCAACACTATGAGTGAGTCAGCTTTAGCTTCAAAAGGGAGCAGACATAAAAAGCAGTCTGTCAAACCTGTCAAATGCTTTAAATGTGGAGAAAAAGGGCATAGGAAGAATCAATGTCAACTGCTTCATACAGGTCAGAAGAGTGGCGACACTGGACTATTAACTTCATTAAGTGTTCGTGATACATTCGATTCTGGATCCTGGTATATCGACAGCGGTGCATCGAATCATATGTCATTTCAAAAACATTGGTTTAGAGACATTAAGGTTTGTGATAGTGTTAAGAGCTTCGACGTGACTTGTGCAAACAATGAAAAGATTTCAAGTGCAGGAATAGGTAACATTATGGTCAGACTGAAAGGTGTTGAGATGCCCATAAGGGATGTTACGTATGTACCTGGTTTGAAAGTAAATCTTTTATCAGTTTCAAAGATGGTTGAAAGAGGATGGAAAGTAGTTTTTAGTGCAGATGGCTGTAATATGTTTCACAAATCGGTAGGTCACATTTCGAGTAGGCTTGTAGCTACTGCAAGCAAGGTCTCAGGCATCTATAAACTTGATGATTGTTATCCTGTTGTAGATGAGGCGCTGGCTACAGTTCAGGCTGGGAACTCGTTGACATTGTGGCATCGGCGGCTTGGACACGTAAATGAGCGAGATTTACGTAAGCTACCTGGTTTCGATTTTGGAAAGAGCGTAATGGAACCTTGTGTTGACTGCATTAAGGGGAAGTCACACAGATTACCTTTTCCAGCAGGTGAAGCAGACAGAGCAAGTGACAAATTAGGGTTAGTACATATGGATATCTGTGGTCCAATGTCAGAGAGTTCGTTTAATGGATCTCGTTACATGTTTGTCTTGGTGGATGATTTGACACGGAAAATGTTTGCATATTTTCTCAAGTCAAAATCAGATACTTTAAAATTCTTCAAAGAGTTTGTGACACATGTGGAGAACGAGACTGGCTTAAAACTGAAGGCTATACGAACTGACAATGGAACAGAATTTGTTAACCAGAAGTTTAGTCAATATATTCGCAGTAAGGGAATAAAACACCAGTTGACAGTCCCTTATACCCCGGAACAAAATGGCGTTGCTGAACGAGCTAACCGAACGATCGTGGAGATGGCTCGGACCATGCTGGGAGAAAGTCTTAGTAATAGGTATTGGGCGGAAGCTTGTAATACTGCGGTTTACATTAAAAATAGACTACCTCATTCAGGCAACCAGGGTAAGATTCCGGAGGAGCTTTGGACCAATAAAGCTCAAACTGTCACTCACTTTAGAGTATTTGGTTCAATTGCTTACGCGCATGTACCAAAGGAAACTCGGAAGAAGTGGGATAAGAAAGCCAAAGCATATCGCTTCGTGGGATATTGCACGGAAACGAAAGGTTACCGTTTAGCAGATTTGAAAAATCCACGAAACGTCATAAAGGCAAGAGACGTTGTGTTCATAGAGGATACAGGTGGATACAGCGACACTCAGAAGTCTGATGTTCCCGCAGAGCTGTCAAGAGGACAGGACTCTGATGTCACATGGGAAATCACTAATGACGTGTCGACTGAACCTGAACCTATCTCGGAACCAGAGATCTCATCATCTTCTAACTTGGAAGTTGAGGAAGCAGTGCCAAATGGTGAAGAACCAGAACCTGTGGTGGAACAGCCTAGGTATCCTTTACGGAATAGACTGCGAAACCAAGAGGATTTGGTCTTTCTTGTCACTGACGACGAACCTCGTACTTTTCAAGAAGCTCTGAAGAGTAAAGATGAGATTTACTGGAGAGAAGCCATTCAGAAAGAGTTGGACTCTATGTACGAAAATGAAGTTTGGGAGATTGTGGACAGACCACCTGGAGCAAAGGTAGTAGGTTGCAAGTGGATATTCAAATACAAGTTCGACGCTGATGGACGCAAATCCTACAAAGCTCGACTTGTGGCGAAAGGGTTCACGCAGTCATATGGAGTTGACTACTTTGAGACCTATTCACCGGTTGTTCGGAGGTCCACTATCAGGTTGTTATTTTCGTTGGCTGTTCACAAAAATCTTCAAATTGATCATTTTGATGTGAACACCGCATTTCTGAATGGCGAACTGCATGAAAAGGTCTACATGCAACAGCCAGACGGATGCGATAAAAATAGCAAAAAGGTTTGTTTATTGCGAAAGGCAATATATGGCCTTAAACAAGCATCTCGTTCATGGAACGAAAAAGTAAATGAAGTTTTGCTGTCATTGTCATTTAGACGTTCAAAATTTGATAAATGTTTATATTTTAGAGACAATGTTTATATCGCCTTGTATGTTGACGATTTTTTAGTTTTCTTTGATGATACGCAAAAGAAAAATGAACTCTTGGAAAATCTGAGAAAGAAATTTAAAATCAAGGATCTAGGAAAGGCACGGCAATGTCTAGGAATGGAACTTACCAGAGACAGTGGTTCATTACGAGTTTCACAAAGTAAGTTTATCAAGAAATTGTTGGCAGATTTCGGTCTTGATGATTGCAAACCAGTAAAAACTCCTATAGAGGTGAATCTTCACTCGGTTTTGGCTGAAGGGGAAGGTGGTGTAGCACTGGATCAACCAAACCGGCTTAGATATCAGTCGTTAATAGGAGCATTGAATTACTTGGCCTGCAATACTCGGCCTGATATCTCGGCCGCAGTAAGTTTTTTGTCTCAATATAATTCTTGTTGCTACCAGGTGCACATGCAAGCTGCAAAGCGGGTACTAAGATATCTCAAAGGCACAATCAGTTATAGCCTAGAGTTCAAGGCGGATGCTGCTGCCATTGGTAGTATTACCGGCTACGTTGACGCCGACTGGGGAGGAAATGTAAAAGACAGAAAGTCATTCTCCGGGTTCACCTTTAAGGTAGGTGGAAACCTTGTGTCGTGGGAGTGCAAGAAGCAAACTTGTGTGGCTCTGTCGTCAACAGAAGCAGAATACATAGCGCTGTCAGAAGCATGTAAAGAAGCTACTTATTTACATGGTTTTGTGAATTCTCTTTTACAAGTGCCTGAGCGTTCAGTGTCTCTATACGTGGATAACCAGAGTGCTATAAAGTTAGCTCTGAATCCTATTGCACATAGACGGACGAAGCACATCGATATAAGATATCACTACGTGCGGCAATGCGTTGAGGATGCAACGGTTGCATTACAGTATGTGTGTACTGAGGATAATGTAGCTGATGTTTTGACGAAGCCGTTAGGGCGTATTAACTTTGAGAAATGTGTTTCGGGCTTACGTTTGATGACGCAAGAATGAGTTTAGAGGAGTGCTAGTGCATTGTATTAATTTAGCTTTTCTGGAATACGTGTGTCAGATGACCAGATGATATTCGTTTGAGGGGAAGTGTTAAGGTACTGTGTGCCTGCTGCCTAATGTCCGTTGCTATGCTACGGTTTTGATACTTCTCTGTCAACTGCTTGTTGCTTGTTGTAACAAATAATAAAAATCTGCACAAACTGCATATCATTAACAAGATAAACAAACTTTTTTTTTAAAAAATTAAACCGACTTCAAAAAAAAAGAAACAAAAAAAACTACCTAAAAAACTGAAAAGCAAAAAATAATTTTAATAAGACATTCATCAAATGCGCTTATTGTCTAAGCCTATTAATTAAATTGTATTTAACGTGCTAGGTAGGTACCTACTAATCTGTTTGAAGTCGGTGCCAAGCCAAAGGTAATAAAAAATGTTAAATAACAATATTAATATGTATTATAAAGGGTTACTTATTAATCCGCGGACGTAGGTACGTAATCTGGGTACCTACTATTTGGCTTGGCACCGACTTCAAACAGATTAGTAGGTAGGTACCTACCTAGCACGTAAAATACAATTTAATTAATAGGCTTAGACAATAAGCGCATTTGATGAATGTCTTATTAAAATTATTTTTTGCTTTTCAGTTTTTTAGGTAGTTTTTTTTGTTTCTTTTTTTTTGAAGTCGGTTTAATTTTTTTATGCAAGTTAACATCTAGTCTTTTAATCCTAAGATTTCTATTTTAAAATTTCATTCAACTTGAAACCTTATAGAGAGGCGTTTGTCACGCTAACATAGAGGGTGACCTATGCACTGTGTGCAGTGCATCCACAACTAAATATAGCCTTGTGCGTAATTCAAGACCGCAGCTAACTCCGCTCGACCTTTACCGCAACATCACTCTCCCTTGTATACATTGTTCTAGTACTTTTCTCATGTACCAAGGGGTTGACATTGTTTAAGTATGTATTTCCTTTTTTATTTCAGAACTTAATACTCACGTGGCGTAAGCATGGGCGATCACGCGTTCATAAGCTCCAATTTCGAGGCAGCTGAGCGCACTGCGGATCACCGCTTGACAACTACCGCCCTTGCCGGCTCGCGTCAAACGGTGAATGCAGTGCAAGCAAATTGTTTTAAATTTAAGTTGCGTTTCTAAGTTTGCACTGTAAAATTTTAATAAGTAGATATAATAAATTTTTCATTTCAAATTGTTTTGAGCAATTGAAAATTGCACCAAAACACAAATCTATTTTTGACTCCAGAATATACCAGGAATATCCACGTGCTATTCACGCTAATTATTTCCTAACAACACGTTGATCCCGCTTCCGACCGGCGCAGCGGGCAGTAATGATCTATTATGGACCCGCGGGAGCAGGATATTAATTGCACCGACAATCAGTTGCAAGCCTAACCTCGTTACTACGAAATAGAAGAGGACTGTTCAACTGCGATACTGTTTGGCTATACTATTGTACTATTTGGTTGGTGGTAGGGCTTTTTCAGAGTCCGACTACCCCCACAGGTGAAATCTGCCGCCATAACATCTCTGGCTGTGTTCCGGCAATATTGATGTGGGAGTACACATGAAATCAGAGACTCAAAGATCAGATGAGCCTACAGTCTGGCAGCACATTGAACGACGTTTCCAGGCGAAGTGTCTCTCAATGGAATAGGCCGCAGTGGCCGCTTACCGGGTAGTCTGCGTGTCTGTCTGCCAACTGAACTAGTATAAAAAAAATTGAAGAGATCAAATGGTAAACTCTTATTTTTTCTGACATTCATGATTGATTTCCCTTTAAATAGGGAGTTCAGCGACGCGCGAGTGATTCCTCGGGAGTTACAAATATAAATAAATAATATATGTTAGGCACCATAACCGCAGGCTAGCTAGACCTGCGGCCGCGTGTGTGTGAGACTCGGGACTAAAGCGTCCCACTACCACTCCCCCAGTTTCACTTTCTTACCCGATTGGGAGGAGATTAACCAGCCCAAATAAGTATTTATATTCCTGGACACTATTTACATAGCGCCGTCCACCCATTCACACGCAGATCACACGCCGATACAAACATACATGTTCAATTGTTCATGCTCATGCATACAAATGTTTTTAAATTATTAGTAAAATAATATTTAAAAACTGTAAGAAAATAATCATCTAGCTAAAAAACAATGAACTTGTGCAAAAAACGAACGGAAGATATTACGACCTACTAGTGTACTGGAAATATTTAAAAGTGGGCGAGTTTTATACTCGTAATGCAGGCACTTCCGCTTCGAAATTAGCACAGCAATATTTTTCTTGAAATGTCATCTTCACACCCACTTTTAAACTTTTTGTGTTATATACTTGCAATCCACACACGTTAATGATTAATTACATCAACTTTGCTTGCTCTTTACGTTTGTTGTGAAATCATGTGTGAAGTAATATGTTTCTTTCCAAAAAGAGAATGTGTGGCAGCGACTTATATGTCACTCATTTAGACCGTCCTTTTACGATACTGAAAGGGAAACGCCGAAAATAGGCCCAGAGTGCACAACATATTCAATTTCATGAATGAAATCTAAATATTCGTACTTGATTTTTCGCGTTTTTCTTTTTTCAGTAAAAGTCGGGAAAAACATTTATAAATTATTTAATATTTCAACTAGTATGTACATATATCCTTTTCATTTCACTGCTGACGTTGTTTATACCGGTCCGAAACTTACGTTTTTATATTGCGTTAATCGATAGAGCGGAAAATATTTTATAAATCGTTAAATAATATTATTAAAGACAAATTAATAAATGTATATTTATTTATTAATATTAAATTAGTATAAAACTACTTTTTATAATTCACACTATAAAATGTTTACCGCTATATCGAAAAACGTAATTAATTTCGGACCAACCAACAAAAAGAATAAAAATAAATGATCAATGTCAGTGGCCGATGCACAAACCATGCAGTGCCAAGAAAAAAGAAAAAAAAGTATTGGTCCGAAATTAATTTACGTTTTTCGTTAAAGCGGTAAATATTTAATAGTGTTATTTAATAATTATTAATATTATAAAAGGTAGTTTATCATTAGAGCGTAAAAAAGGCTGACGTTCTGTGAACAGATTGCCGCTTGATAAATGATTGTTCTCAGCAACATTTTTAACGACTGCCATCCTCTCTATGGCAACGGTACGGTACAGGTCACAACTGAACCTTATCCTTGAATAGTTATGAAAATATCTTCTATAAAATAAATCAAAAACAACATAAACGCAATGTAAGGTACAGATACCGCCATCTATTAGTTTCACTTGGATTTAATGATTTAGTTACTTTTGGTTCCAAATTAGAACATGTTGAAGTTAAACTGAATGTATTGTTTCATATTCTTTATGATATGGAAGGAAAAAGTAGCCAATTAAATTCCGCTTTATAGCGCTCTGATGCTGCCGGCACAAAGCGCAGGTTATTATCGATAAAGCCGCTTTGTGCACTATGCGTGTGCTTTAGCTGAAACTTTTTTAATCTGTCTCTGCTCGTCAGGTTTGTAGGCCTATCACAAGAGATTTGCGAAATGTACGTTACGTAGCCGTTTGTAACACTTGTACTTTTTAAATTGATTATTGAACAGAATTTATAAAAAAAAGCAAATATACACAGAGAGTCAAATTGATAAACTAATGGGGAGTTATTATTTTATTTTGCATTGTTCTTTTTGCAATTGAAGGTAATCTGTTAAAGTGTACAAAATGCAACTTATTACAAAAAGTGACATCTATAGGTATATCATTTATAGGTGTAAAAGTCCGACTCACAGTAGGTATCTAACTCAAAATTCCTTATTTAAAGCTCGTATTTTCATATTCTCTTACATATGATTACCTATATAAATTCATTGCATACTAAAGTTGTCGCGTTAATTCGTTGCTAATTTTCCCTAACAACATTGTTAACTTTGATAAAGTTACAAACTTGTCCCAATTTAGAACTGTCCAACAGTTATAAATTGGGGCAAATGTAATTAAAAGTATATATCTCTTGGATTACTGATACAGTGATACAAATAAATGTTGCAACACCGGCTTTGTTGTATAATATATTTTTATACTTCATCTAGTAGAAGAAACGGTATTCTAACTGATGTTCAATGTTATTATTGGCAAGCGTGGTGATTAAGCCCGTAACCATCTCTCAACTAGGGATCTTCCGATACAAGTAAATACGAGTATGTACTCAATACTTTTTATTCGATACCAAGTACTTTTAGCATCGAATCAATCTTGCGATACTTACTCGGTATCGAAACAAAAGTAGTTGGTATCGAATCGAATCAAACCTGCTGGCCATATTATTATCTTATTTAAAATTTCCGAACGCATCAGAGAGAACGAGAGCGACAGCTTTTTTCTTTCGCTCGGTTGGCGTTGGCGGTCGGTCGGTTCGGTAGACCGACAAACTTATCTGTTCCGGTGGCGTCGTCACTACTGTCGTTTTAGTACTGTCAATAAATTTCGTTTTTGTATTGCAGAAACTGACATTTCACGTAGTTTCAATTTTGGCCACCGAAACAGTTAAGTTTGTCGTTAAAGCGGACATATTGTGTGACGTGCCGCCATTTTATTTTGTTTTAAATTTGAGTTATTTTGTTTGTCAATTTACGTTGCGTCCAGTCAATGTCCAGTTGTTGTTTGCGAATTTAATTTAATACTGTAGTTATCTGTTCATTGCTCCAATTATCATGGCACCACCGAAGTCAATAATATGGACATATTTCATTAAAACCAATGAAAAATAGCTTTATTTTTTGCCCTCATAAAATATTATCCTCATATCATCTTTGATTTCATTAAAAAAAAATCTAAAAGTATCGATATGAGTAGGTATCGATACTTTAGGAGTATTTATATGAGTAGTATCGAAAGACTATTTGAGTACTACTCATATGAGTAGGTATCGATACTTTGGTGGTATCGGAACATCTCTACTCTCAACAAGGTTAGATTTTGGAGACTACATTTTGGTGCTTATACACCAGAGTGTAGTCGCCAAAATCTTACGGGTCCGGCCGTTATGCCCCCCCATTCCGGGTTGCCCCCGGCCGGTATGCCACCACATTTTTAGAAAATTTGTTCCAGTTTGCCGTTAAAACGTGGGGGCATACCGGCCGGGGGCAACCCGGAATGGGGGCATAACGGCCGGACCCAATCTTACTCTCACTTAAAGTAAACAAAAACAAGTAAGATTTTGCTTTACCGTCGCTAAAAGATATTAACTTTAACTTGCTTACCAAAACCACAGAATACATAATAATACTACATACTTACTATAACTTAAATCTAACCATTTAATAAGTTAACGGTCGGGTCACTTTATCCCTAATAAATATGGAAATGAAATGAGAAACTCTACGATATATGAAAGGATATCTTCGCATCACGATTTAGCATACGTATGTGAATATAATTGTGTACTTATATAGATGATAATTTAATTTCGAGTTTAAACAGATTGTCCACTGGGAGTAGAAAAGGGGATCAGACAAGACAAGGGAATTGTATTATAGTTGTGAAAGTTTTTTTTAATAATAGGTATGCTTATTTACTAACTTATTTAGTTCAGAACCCCAAAATGGATCTTGGCCCGACACGAAGTAACGCCGCAATTACCTATCTTGTGAATTTGAGGCCTCTCGGCTCCAACAACACACTACTTATTTTATTATGCGAATGGGTAAAAGTAACACTAGTATCTACTAACTAAACAAAATAAAAACAAATGAAACAGCATACTTAATATCTATTAAGTATGCTGTTTCATTTGTTTTTATTTTGTTCATTTGGCTTAGAGAGAAACTGGGTAAACCCCAGACATAGTTTGGTTTGACCTTGTGCAATGGAAGCATAAATTTTTGAAATGTGCCGCTGAAGCTGAAGTTGTCTGATATTTTATATGAGTATTTAAAATCAAAATTATTGTTACAATTTTAACATAGATTTTAGTATAGTCCGCGCGGAAGTAGCATTCACCTCCTGAAGTATGGGTGGCGGGACGGGAGAGGTAAACAATGAATTGTCATCAGTGCGCCTATTTGTCCAATGTTTACTTCCTTAGAGTAGGTTTCAATCAATCACTAAGTCTTAATGTATTTTCCGAGTATTGTATATACTCCCTCCACCTACATCACATACTGCATACGCTGAAAAGTTTGTTTCCAAGTTATCTCAGCGCCGTATTTTCTAACTACTAGATACTGCCTACGCGCCCACCTACGCCGATCCGGTACAAACGATATTCCTCCTACGTCTTCGATATTGGTGATGTATTTCTTATTCTTAATCACAAGTAAATTTACTTGTTATTACTTTATCAAGTGATTTCCCGGAATAAAGCTAATATAAAATCAGTTACATTGAACGTAATTACTTTGTGATTTAAAGAAAAATTGAAATTGTGAATAATGATATTCTTGAGCTTTTGATTTGGAGTAATTTGGATCATTAGGAAAAAAATCTACAAACAACTGCCTAAAGGTGGGATTCAGCCCACGACCTTTAGATTCATAAGGGGGAATTACTTCAAGTCTCGTAGCACATAGCTACGACGAGACTTCGTAGCACATTAGTTTATCATAACACACTGTCGAGGTGGTTGCGGCACTTCTTCTCGGCAGGCCATTTACGTCAAAGTGCTGATAGGCTAAAATAGACTTATTTTATTTATTACTAAGCACAAAACAATTTTACTATCTTGGAGCTTAAAGCTTTTCTAGTGTTCATTATTGTCCCAGTAACGAAACATCGAGGGTTTAAATGGAACACTTTTCAGAATCTATTCAAAATTTAAATAGGGTTGCTTTCATCTTCAAATACGAAGAGAGTATTTCAAAATGCGTCATTAATAATGTTGAGTTCTCTAAACATGAGACCGCTAAGAGAGAAAGAGACAAAATAAAAAATAAATGACGACCATCAATCGTCCATTGTCGCTGTTGATAGCAAGTCATTTATATCAATGGAAAATTCATCAGGCCTAAATTGAAATGGTTATTTGACCATTTGTCAGCACGTAGCGAGACATGAGGGTTGTTTTAAGCACGTTTTAATAAAATTATATTCATGAGCAAGCAGGACCAATCTATACTAGTTAATATTATTAAGAGGAAAGATTTAATTGTTTGCATTGTATAGGCTCCGAAACTACTGAACCGATTTGAATAATTATTTCACTGTTGGAAAGCTACATTATTGACGAGCCATTTGACGAGATATTTATTTATTATCCCGGTTGAAATAGGGTACTTTCATCCCGGAAATGTGGGGGGAAGGGGGACATTCGAAAAAAAGAAATTACGCGCGGGTGAAACCGCGAAGGCGACTGCTAGTAAATAAATAAAATATCCTTGGACATTTTTTAAATAGAGAGTTTTAACTAACAATAAAACTTACCTATTATTTTTCCTGAGATATCCGGAATCCATATTGAGTGAAGCCTTCCGTTTTTCTTGTGTTCTTCCGGTCAAGCGAGTCCCTCTCTTACGCTAGTGGCGCCACCTTGCGTCCAATGCGACCGTTTCCGGTCGTAGGTAGCTATAGTTACCTCATGGATCGCGCCACCTCTTTTTGTCATTATACGTCGTTGGTAACAGGTAGAAATTACCTGGATTCCGGATATCTCAGGAAAAATAATAGGTAAGTTTTATTGTTAGTTAAAACTCTCTATTATTTATTCCGTCCTCGATATCCGGAATCCATATTGAGTGAAGTGTTTGATATCTCCTGGTACTGCTAATTGATGCTATAATGTGTATGAAGTTAGGAAGTAAAGTAAGAGTTAAGGCATTACTGTACTTAATACATAAGGAAAAGCTTATGCCAAAAAACTATACGTCTGTTTCCAAAAGTATATGGTCTATAGAATACCTCTTTAACAGTTTCATGAGGAAACAGCTTAACATCCAGGTGACGCCACGGTACCTGCTTCGCGAAGTACTAATTTAACTCAACTACTTATGACGGTCGTAGTGGCGGTTTTACAGTACTTTACTAAATAACTAATAATCTTACCAGGTACCTTCTTCACGACGCGATGTTGCAGTGCGGCGATACAATCAAAAATACTAATCTATATCTTTCCGGCTGTTGTCTCCTCTACAAGCCCGACTCCCTATGATTTGTAGAGTCATTTCTATAACCCAAAACTCGTGACATAATTATTGCCTTTATATATCAAGTTTTCTGATGAGACTCTTGATAGGTTTAGGTTATGTTCGGCCAGAAGAAATCAAAAGTAAAATTGCAACACGTTTCAAAACATCATAAAAATATTCTAGATCCTAAACATTTTAGTGCTTAGATTGTTCTCCGTTTCAAATTTTTGCAACAGAAATACATAGGTCATAAAACCTAGTAGCTTCATGTTCACTACGTCTTGGGAAAGGTAGATAAGGCCGAGTGAAAAATAAGGAACAAAAGCGATTTCAGCCTATTAATGTACCACTGCAGATATCATGGGCACAGGCCTAATCATCACGCTTGTATAGTGCGGATAAGAGATCATAGAGAAACAGCCAGATAATCCGAAACAAAATGCCTGATCCGGGGACAGGACCCAGGAATCCTCGATTTCTGTCAGGTACTTAAACCACTAGGACAGCGATGCGTTTTAAAAAGATTAGATTCTAGAATTACAGGTGATTCAGCACGCTACCCGGACCCGGCCCGGACTGTGCTATTAGTACAATATTATACTGATCCTAGGCGTGTTCAGGTGGATCAAAACTTGTAAGCTATATTTAGGCGGGACAGCACCTATTCTGGTTGTCAAAACAAGCAATACAGACATGAGACATCTGCAAGTCAACTTTGAAAAATAAAATAAAAATGCATTGTAAGAGGTTAGTTCCCTCTAATACCCGATAAACAGGTAGCGTGAGCAGTTCTGAATGGGAACTGGCCGGTTCTGGTTTTCCCTACTAACTGGAATGTCGCTAAACTATTTAGTGTGTGATAGCGCATCTACCCTCAGGCTATATAGATCTGGAACGTACTGCGTTGCCAAATATATTTTTAGGACTTTATACGACTTCGTGCCTATTTTATAATAATGTATCTTAGGCCACGACTGTGCAATTGCCCCTGTAGAGAAAAAAAAAAATGTGTATTATTCTTACCTGTCGTCGTTCGTTATGGATCACTGCTTGAACAACATACAGGTCCTTGCTTGCAGTTGATGTGCAAGGACCATTGGAAATCTGTCCATTTCTATATGTGCTCCATCAGTTGCATCGATCGTGTGCATGTGTGATGTCGGCTGTGCGCGGCTCTGCGTGTAGCGTGAATGAGCTGCGTGCAGCCATGACCAACCAACTCTTCTCAGACTTGTACTAGTTTTGGATCATTGATCTGTTGGTGGAGTAGGGATCTAGGCATTTCTTGAGTTTTATATTGCGTTGATCGACAAGTAGCCTCCCTTTTATGAACGATGAACAAGGCAAAGCTGTGTCTCCCCATTAGGAGCTAGGCCTGTCTGGGGGACTAGCTGCCTAGCGAAATCTGTTTTAGAAATGCTCTGCGGAGCGTGGCATTTCGGTTCCGACAAGGGCTTTGGGTTAGTTCCAGTCCTAAGCGCAAGCGCAGCGCCAAGCCCGGTAACATTCCCAAACTATGTCTTGTAATGAGTGGGTAGTAGGAGTTTAGGTCGGAACCAGAACAGATCGCTAAAGTCCAATAATTTTCCCGGACATTGCAATGAAAAGATTTCAAATCTTACATTCTCCTTACGTACCTTTGAGACTAATGATAACGAACTCTGGGAATGACGAACGAGGCAACGCTAAGTCTCCCCATTAGGATCTGGGCCTGTCTGGGGGACTCACTGCATATGTTCCAAAACGAGGCAACGCTAAGTCTCCCCATTAGGCTCTGGGCCTGTCTGGGGGTCTCACTGCGTATGTTCCAGTAATTCTCCGAGTAATGTTAGGTCATTTCGGTTCCAAAAGGGACTTTGTACTGGCTTGTGTGTCCCAGGTAACGTCAAAACTCGGAGCCAGAACAAAGCGCTGTGGTTCAATATTTATTTCAGTTACTGCCTTAAAGAGATTGCAAATCTTACCTTCTTTCACAGCTCAGAGAGTTTCAGAAATATAGCATTATTATAGGCATTGCGGTTCTGACAGGGACTTTGTATTGACTTGTGTGTCCCAGGTAAACCCCTTACACTCTAGGGATTGTGTCAGAGCCAGAGCCGGAGCCACTGCTGAAATTAATTGCTTAGCCCAGGCAAAATGATTACAAATTTACATCTTCCTGAAGTTGTGAGATTGATGGGAGGCCAACTCAGAGAACAACGAACGAGGCTGTCTCCCTGTTAGGAACTGGACCTGGCTGAGGGATCTAGCGAAATCCATTCTAGAAATGGAATGGCATCCATTTGGCAAGTCTCACTTCTCCTGAAGCCCTCAATCTAAATGGGCCAAACGGGAGCCAAGGTCCACACAAGCTCCCCAAAAAGGGTAGTGGAACGACTAAACAATTAATTAATATGCCGTAAAATAAGGATAGTATCAGCTAATTAATGTCCCACTGCTGGGCAAAGGCCTCCACGGAAACCAGGAAATCGCCACAATGACAGATATTGGCTCAATCACCACGCCCGCCAAATGCGGACCGGCGCGGCGACCACAAACCCATGCTCGACAAATTATAAATCGACACTAGTTTTTAGCTCAACCCGGGAATCGAACCCAGGATCCCGAGGCAATGGCCAGGCACCACAAGCACTAGACCAACGAGACCATTCAAAGAATTCATGAAAATGTTCCTTTGAAAATTGCCCTTTCTAATCCGGTTTAAGTATCAATAAAGGTAGAATTAATCTTAATCCTTCTAGCCCCGGATTACTAGACACAATAGAAAATCTATTGTTATGCGGCACCCGAGTGCCGGTTCGGCGTTGAGTGGTTATTATTATTGCTATTAACATTATTATTATTGCTTTTATAAACGAGTTACGGTTTGATGATAAAAGCAATATGATATCTTACAAGGCTTCAGACTATGCCTTGTATGTTGAAATTACCTTAAACAGCTGCCGTAAAATTTGCGTCGTTGCATGGCTGCTCAAAAGATTTTAAGCTTGTAAACCATGGTAGTAAATGCACGACCCATAACAGTACCGAATGCATCTGGGTTGGGTCTGGCTGGTCATGTGTTCCAAGCTGCTACGATAGATACTTGGGATACTTATTCAAACAAATAAACAGAACTACTTAATTCAGTAATTGCTTAAGGATCAGGTCACTGCGCAAAAAATAAAATAAAATCCGCACCCCTACACGTGTAATTTGCGGTGCTTTTTAACAATGTGTCATCGTATCGTACTCATCGTCTAATGTCAAGATTTCAGAACCCTTACTATTTTAATTACCTAATATTTCCAATAGAGGTTAATACTAGTATTATTACTTATATAATGATTGCATTTGCAAGAGCACTACAAGAGACTTGCCAACGATACCTTCATTTTGTAGGTACGAGGTTTAAAACCTAACTCATAATTCAGTTTAAAGTTTGCTAAAGAATAAGGAGGGTATTTTAATATAGTAGAAAAATAAATTGTTTGTCGATTTTGTTCTGTACCTGTGGCGCGCCGCCAATAACACCGGATACTATTGCAACATGTAAAAAAATAATAATTTTGTAGCCTTGACATATATGATAAAGATCCCCAAGTGCAGGATTGTTGCTTGGGTTTTCTCGAGTTTGAGTACTTTAACTCTTTTAAAACAGGACACGTCTTGTTGCGTAGAAATAAAAAATATAAATCACTTACATGATCTGCCCGCTTAGGTCATTATTTATAATCCGTTATACGATTCCTTAGCCGAGCTTTCTTCTTACTTTTGGAACTCGAAGTAAAGAAAATAATCCGCTTTGTCACTTGCCGACAGCGTAACTTTCTCCATATTTTTATATTCCATTGCGCAAGAGAGTTAAAATAAAATTAATTCCAAGCAATATTGTACATGTACGAACTTTTCAAAAAAATTTAAAATCGAAAAATTATTATTAAAAAAAACTAACTATTTTAGAAATATCATGGGATATTCTAAAATCCAAATATTTGCTCGCTTCGACGTCCGAACGCTACGAAAAACGACGCTATAATGACAAAAAGAGGTGGCGCGATCCATGAGGTAACTATAGCTACCTACGACCGGAAACGGTCGCATTGGACGCAAGGTGGCGCCACTAGCGTAAGAGAGGGACTCGCTTGACCGGAAGAACACAAGAAAAACGGAAGGCTTCACTCAATATGGATTCCGGATATCGAGGACGGAATAAATAATATTTTTTTAATAATGCCGTTTAGCCCCATTTCAAGATGACGATTTTATACGAACTTCTCCACATCAGAAACAATTTAAATATTCCTTTGAGTTTGACGAAAAACATAATATCAAATCCACCGTTATTGACTTTAGTTTGATAGACAGATTCAATATGATCAAAGCGGGCCTGAGTATCGCTTTAAAGCTTCTGGCACTGACGTTTAGGATATTACTTTATTCGCGTAACGTATAATACCGTATCGTACCTAAGCATGTTTCAGAAAGTTACAATGTAATTGTGAATTTTGTTAAGATACTAGCTGCCTGCCCCGGCTTTTCATGGGTGGAAGTTCATCATCGTCAGCCTATAGCAGTCCACTGCATGGTATAGGCCTCTCCCGTCGGTCTACGGCTTGACGCATTGAGGGTCTGCCGGCGCCTTTCTGGGTCATCATCTGGACTTCCACCTACCTAGGGGATTATATTCATTAGTATATCTTATCTATACTCTATAATCGACATAAAAAAAAACTTTCAAAAGAAATCCAAATGTCACAGTATTTATTGCCGGTTACTACATATACATATTACGAGCCTTTGAGTTTGTTTAGGCAACAGCTGGTGGCGCGGGTAGGGTAAGTGCTCAAATTGAAATAGGTTTATGGACTTCCATACTTACCGTAAGACATTAAGTCTGTTTACTTTTACGCTAATTCGTTTCAGTGGCTTTCTTTGATGTCCTAGGTAGATCTGTGAATAAATAATAAAAAATGCGGTATTTACCGCCCCTTGAAGGGTTACCACGGGCTGTTTTTCGTATTTTTAGTGAATTCCGTCAATCACTTGGAATCTTTATCAAAATAACAAAAGAACATAAAAAGTTAAGTCATTTATACAGACTTTATTTTTGTCAGAAAAAGAAGATTTTGAAATCATGTTTTCTTTTTGCCGTGTACATTACTTAATAGTCTGTAGAAAAAAAATGAAACTAAATTACACATTCAGTTTCGGTAAAGTACTGTAATCATATACATGTACATACATGTCATGTATTATCACTTTTAAGTGTCAGACATGAGCCTCGATTTTTATTAAATAAATAGATCATAAAAAATGGAAACTTTACTTAGTTTCTAAAACAAGTCAACATTCTTTCAACATAGTTCGAGTGAACACAACAGACGTTTTTCTGACTTAGGAATTGACCACAGGATCATGGCATTTAAACCAATTAAACTACAACACGTGCATGAAATAATGAAAACAATAAGTCAGTTACAGAAACTAACTCTATTTACCGAATGATTCTAAACAAGGACACGAAATGAGCTTTCAATTTCCGCGTTCCGCATTAATTAGCAATTCGTGTAAACGATGAGCGAGCTCGAGTGTGAGTGGGAGCGTGCAACTGAATGGAAACAGTCAAATATACAAACAGTTTTAATTAAAATTTAATTAAACAGCATTTTTGAGGCTTTCGCACATTCCGCATTATTGACCGCCTCCGTGTAACAGTGGCTAAGCCGCTCGGGTATAAAATCCGGAGGTCGTGGCGTGGGTTCGATTATATGTAGTATAAAAAAAAACATTCGCGGATTCTCACTTTGTGGTGACGAATCAAACTTGAACCGATGAATTTGCGATTATCAAAAGATATACTAAAAGTACAGTAAGCAGCACATCAACTTACACTAATCTATCAACTCTCCTTTAAAAAATTTGCAGTTATAAAAGGACATTAAACCAAATATTGTTTTTTCATGTCTATTTTGTAATAAAATATTTTTGTCTTACAAATTTTATTTTCATTTGAAAATTACGATGTCTTTTAATAGCTTTTAATTTCCACGTTCCGCATTTAATTAGCATTTCGTGAAAACGATGAGCAGTTCGAGTAAGTGGGTGGGAGCGTGAAACTGAACGGAAACATTCGAATGTACAAACAGTTTTAATTAAACAGCATAATTCGCCGTACGCATTCTGACTTCGCAGAAACGAAGTGAACTTAAACTGATGAGTTCGCGATTTGTCAAAGTGTTAAGAGTACATTAAAATGAAATGAAATAATTTATTAGTAATAGGACGCAAGAGCAGCAAGAGAAGAGAAGCAGGAGCTGCATGAGCTCATACCACCGTCGCCTTTCTTCCATCGGACATCCAGACGCACGGCTGGCTACCACCCATTCTTGGTTGATATACCTTTAATACGCACTAAGCGCTTCTCATCATCTTTTATAATGCGCACAGCCAAAGAGTGGAATTCCCTGCCTGCGTCTGTATTTCCGAGTGCATATAACTTGACTCTCTTTAAGTCGAGAGTAAATAGGCATCTTCTGGGCAAGCTCGCTTCATCGTAGATCCCATCTCTGCTCTAGAGCAAGATTGGGGTCAAGAGCAAGCCCATTCATAATAAAAAAAAAAAAGGACCTTGAGTTTATGGAAATGTCAATTGTAGCTTTTAAACATTTTGGGTGGGTTGATGTGCTACTTGTGTACAGAGATTATTTATTCTGGTTAATTTAAGAAATTTTAAAATTCTATTAGCTCTTAAATTCTATAACCTCCACAGGAGGCAAACTGGAATTGGATACTCAAGTCTTACAAACATCCAGAATTAGAATATAGGCACAATAGTTATTAAACCTCAAAAGCTTTAGTACTCTTAGTGGCCAAACACCTAGCGAAGTTATTGAAAATATTTCCTCAAAAATGGCCCTCATGTATTCGACACAATTAGGTGAAACATATGCCCAAACAACTTGAATTCGTGGCTGAACAAAAACATCCCTGCAAAAAATAAAATTTTATTCACAAATTCGGGTCCAACAGGCCGTACAAAATGTAGGTCAGTATGGAACTTAACCCGTTGTCGCCGTGTTTCGATACTTTTGTTTTTATGTGACAAGCTAAGCGAAGCACCAACGTGTACCCTTAGGGCTAATGTGAGCTCCAGATGGCACCGTAGGTCTTGTAATGTACGGGTTGGGTATTGTAACGTTTATCTACGATTCTATGTTTAGGTTTAACGTTCACGTCATACCTACGTCTGAACAGGTGCTACCTTTGGGGAATAGACGGGACCCAACCAATTTTTAAAATGTTTTTATGTTTATCTGCGTATATCGCAGAGAAATTGAAGATAGTATTACATTTTTTTTAAAATAGCGATAGCTATTGAGTGTCTCACCACTCCTTCTCTATACAGTATAACAACATTTTGAAGTCGGTAGAGTTATGTCGTTCTACATCTACAATACAACTTTTTCAATAAATTGTTAAGTGTATCTACTACATTTTTATTAGTTTGATATTTTTTATATTAAAATACGGTTTTATTCTCACTCGCTGAAGACAACGTTTTAATAATATACTTAGTCCTAAAAATGATAACAATGTTATAATGTTAAAATGACTGCGAGATTTTTTCCGAAAAACTGGGTCTCAGCTTGGCAGATTTGAAACTGTCAAACATTGTATATTTTTTATGAAAAAAAAAAGATAAACAAGCTTCTGAATAACTTTATTTATGCGTTCAACATTCTGCAGTAACCGCGAGTGGGAAAGCATGAGTTTATTCCCGACGTGTCCCACGGGAAAACGGTGTAGATGTTGACGAGTTGATACAAAGTCGGGTACAGCTGCAACTAACTTGCTTAAGTGCTGAGTTTTACATTCCTCACTTAAGTTTAGGAAAGCGATGCTATGGTTTAATGCACTTTATCAAGGAAAGAAACATAAAAATTTTGTGGATAACAAATAATTTAACTTATTAAAAGTGATACACTTGAGGTATTCAACAAATTGAGCTTTACTTTGAATTTAGATTAAACTCGAGCTAAATTTAAAAAGTTGTAAACAATACCTACGGTGGCTCGAACCTAGGACCCCAATATCACAATCAGGTACTTGAACTACTTACCTTACAAAGCATTGTTACTAGACTAACAAATGCTTTAATTCCCTTTAGTTTTTAATTTATTCGCCGTGGAAAGGGACAAATGCAGTTCATTTAGTACCCGACACGGTCAGAATCTAGCAGCTAATTAAAAATGCAATTTCACTTTTATATGTAGAGACGAAAAAGAGCATCACGACAAAACTTTCCGTGGCGAATTTTCGAATTATTGAACCGTAATAAAATTGTCCGGGCTTTTATTAAAATTGGCTCAGACAAAATTTTCTCGGTCGGTTTCTAAGACACAAGTTATTTTCGACAGTCGTGACGGCGACACTCATGTTCATATTTAAATCTTTACTCATATGTATTATACATATTATCTGTGCTTATATTACTCGTATAAATACAAAAGTAACTGACTCTGTTATGTCACAGAATATATATTAGTACGTTATGTGTTCACGCGTAAACCACTTCATATTAGAGAGACAGATCAGGCCAGAAGCCAGCTTTGACTTTGACTTTGACTAACCGCTACCCAGCTTAACCTGCGGCCTTGGGTGGGAGATGAGATTAATGTATCCCACTATACCCACTAAACTCCTCCGGTTTCCCCTTCACACCCGAAAAATGATGAGGTCTGTGGTGATGATCAGCTACTTTTTGTCCTGGAAAATTGCTATATTAATGCGGAATAACTACTACCTTTAATATACTACTGGATTGGACTGTACTTGTTACCTACGCGGTCATTATTAACGTTGGGTCTAGTAATATATTATGTTTCAGTGCTTCGACGTCAGGGACCCAAAACACGTTATTGCATAGCAGAGAGGGACCTTTCGGACAAGGGTCATTTAATTAAAACGACAGGTGAAGAAATATAAGCGGTATTGGTTTTGCGATACTTGTTTACCCAAGAGTTATAATGGTGCGAGTAGTTTATCATTGTATTAAAATTTTGGAAAATTAAAACAAAAAATAAGTTCAAGGTTAGTGTATGTAGTATGTAATACTTAATACTTTTTTATCCGTCTTTATGATTTTTCCCTTTCACAAGATAATATTTTGCACGGATTTTAATGAAACCTTTTTTGCAATATAAGCAACATTGGACCATCTATTTATTAATATAAATCCTAAATTCCCTTGAAAACCTACTTTTCATGCAAGATGATTCTTTTACTTCATAATTATTTTTAAGTGGAATTTAGAACCCCGTCAATTATAGATTAGCTGGTGTCAAAAACAACGCCATTGACAAACCACCCCTTTAATATAAAAATTGTGAAGATAACGTTATTTCCTTCGTTCTGCATAATGCTGACAACCATCAGTCACGAGGAAAGCGGGAAAAGGAATAGTGAATGTAATAATAACTCCATTTTGATTAATCATCCTGCCTAGCTGTTACAAGCGTTGTTATTTTATATGCAAAAAAAAATGGCAACAATACTTCCTTTTTTCGATCCAGTTTCAGTAAGCTCAATTTTGAGTTGGTAACTGATAAGGTACCTAGTCAGAGTCAGTCAGCAGACATGAGAAGACTATTTGCCTAATGGGGACACAGTTTAAGATACACGTATTTTTATCTCGTGAAATTGTTAAATTAAGTGGTAACTAACGTAGGCGCCAGTGCTCTTAGAAACAAGCACTTTAATATTGGATGAGCCTGCAGTATCAGCTAAACATAATAATTTCAAAATAAATTATTCTCACTTTTTATAGACCTACCACTATCGTTCCTAAGTATATAATGAAATATCTTTTATAGCTAGTTACATATGCATAGGCACATCATTTTACCCACGTTAACACATCTCGCATATTGATGCCCACTGACCTATGCCAAATAACATCTATATTCGTCGATCCAATTCATTGGTGTCTACTGAAGCCGAAAAGCATTGTCAGATGTGAGGATCCCATACACAGTAAAGCAAGAATATGTAGTAAAGTTTTTCCAGACATATTGTGGCCTATAGTGGTTTGCAGACATATTTTGCATTCAGTTATCTACTCTGTAATGTATCCCGCCTAATTTATCACCCATTACTTAATAACGTTAAAAATAGTGAAGTGTCTCTCAATGGAATTGGCCACAGTGGCCGCTTACCATCAGGTGGTCTGATGTAGTAAAAAAAATTAATTCGTACTTCCCAGAAATAATACAACATAATACATAACACATGAAATTAAATAAAACCATTAAATTAACTGTTTAACAGTGTATTTGCAGAATTAAGGATAATACATTTTATAACAATATAAAACTGAAACAAATCAGCATAGTACTTTTTAACCGACTTCAAAAAAGGAGGAGGTTATATGTTCGACTGTATGTATTTTTTTTTTATGTATGTCCGTCGATTTCTCCGTCAATTGTGGACCGATTTAAATAATTCTTTTTTTATTTGAAAGTGCATAGTTCCGAGGTGGTCCCACTGTCACCATGTCAGGATCTGATGATGGGATCCCGGAAAAATCAAGGGAAAACCTCAAATTTTACAGGCGCACACTACGCGTTACTTGTTTTTTCTGAAGCCATTCAAGTTTTTGCGTCCGACAGACATCATTTTATGTTGATGAGCTGATGATGGAAGGTACAACTCCTTAACGGTTAGGAGTTAGGGGATAATTCTTTCAGTATTGTAGGAATATGTGGACCGTTAGTTGTATTTCATGTACTTTTGCAGCTAAGGTGATGATGGAAAGTACAACTCCTTAACGGTTAGGAGTTAGGGGATAATTCTTTCAGTGTTGTAGGAATATGTGGAACGTTAGTTGTATTTCATGTACTTGTGCAGCTAAGCTGATGATTACCCGGGGATGGGCTGGTCACTAGCCAATAAGGTTAGCACCGGCTCGTCCTAATCGGGTGTGAAGGAGAAACCGGGGGAGTGTAGTGGGTAGCGGACGCTTCGGTCTCGAGTCCCACACACGGCCGCGGGTCTAGCTAGCCTGCGGTTATGGTGCATAAACGCATTCTCCTCCTACCCATGGTGCTGAACACTTAAGGGGGGGTGGGAATACATAAAAGAGGTCTAAACCGACAAACTTATCTGTTCCGGTGGCGGCGTGGCTACTGTCTATTTAGAACTGTCATTAAATATCGTTTTTGCATTGTATTTCACGAAGTTCCAATTTTGGCCACCGGAACAGATAAGTTTGTAGGTCTGTATTATGCGACGTCCAAATATGGCGCCGCGCTCGCACAATTCGTAGGTTTTTAAACATAGTAAACGAGACACTAATTTTATCAAGTCAAACTCTGCGAATTTATCTGTAAATATTTAGTGGCTATAATTGAGTGAAAATTCAAATGTTAATTGGCAGGAGCTTAGACATAAAATACGAAAATCGTTAAAAAAGGGGTAACTTTGGGATTTTTTTCTATCGAGTGAAGTTTATAAAAACATGTAATTGAATGCGATTTTAACTAGATCAGATCCTTAACTGATACATATATTTTTTTTAGAATTGAAAACACTGATTTGTATGTCTCAGGTGGCTTTTAAAAACCATACGCGCGGCATCTGCGGAACTACACAGCCTTAATGAATACCTAATATTATCAAATAATACAATTCTACTATTTTACTCGTATTTTCGCTATCATTATTATGAAAGAGTTTTACTCACTACCTACGTGTTATTCACACTAAAAATAGAAAAATAAACAAACTTTTTTAAAAAAAAATTAAACCGATTTCAAAAAAAAAAGAAACAAAAAAAACTACCTAAAAAACTGAAAAGCAAAAAATAATTTTAATAAGACATTCATCAAATGCGCTTATTGTCTAAGCCTATTAATTAAATTGTATTTTACGTGCTAGGTAGGTACCTACTAATCTGTTTGAAGTCGGTGCCAAGCCAAAGGTAATAAAAAATGATATATAATAATATTATGTATTATAAAGGGTTACTTATTAATCCGCGGACGTAGGTACGTAATCTGGGTACCTACTATTTGGCTTGGCACCGACTTCAAACAGATTAGTAGGTACCTACCTAGCACGTAAAATACAATTCGCACACCCGGTAAAAAACTGTCATAACATAAAAACATGCAAATCTGGTAGAGTAATTTTGTTACTTAATAATAATTGACGACATAATCGCACACCCGTTAAAAAACTGTCATAACGTAGAGGCAAGGCTGGTCTCACTTTTTTCAGTAAAATAATATTTTTATAATCTCACTTTTAGCAGTAAAATAATATTTTACTGCAAGGGGTGAGATTTGCCTGTTTTTGTGTTATGACAGTTTTTTACCGGGTGTGCGAATTTAATTAATAGGCTTAGACAATAAGCGCATTTGATGAATGTCTTATTAAAATTATTTTTTTCTTTTCAGTTTTTTAGGTAGTTTTTTTTGTTTCTTTTTTTTTTTGAAGTCGGTTTAATTTTTTTTATTTACTTACAAATTTAATTGAAAACGATAATACGAGTAATAGTGTTTTTTTAAATATAACTATAAAGTAGCATATTATAATTATAAACTGCTTACTTCAGTTTCCTTCCAAAATCTTCGTCAACAAAATGCAATCGTTTAGAATTAACTTTCTAAGTTTCAAGATTTGAAATAGAACGAAATTTTAAAGAACAGAATGTTTCACTGTCCTTGACTTTATTACACACCAGGCCACGTCCTACTATGTATTGAAGCGAGACTCTTTTAATATTTCCTCCGAATCTTCACATAAATAATACGAATACAGACTTGTATATACAAGATACTCTCTGTTGCCAACATTGAGCTCGAGATTTAGTACCACTAAGTTTTAGTCTACAAAGAAAGAGTTTTAATTAAATACGTTTTGGTCGGATTGGTACTGGAATTTACAGACGCTTCTAGTTTTGTATGGTCCCAGTCGCCTGAATCCTCTATTTTACTACTGCCCAGACTTCTTAATTAAAAGAAAGTTAATAAAAAATGTATTAGATATTGATGGACTGTGGTTTCTTTTTTTCATTTCATTACAGTGTTAACAGAGAGAGGAGAGTAATGATCGCTACATTTTATGGTAAATTTTGTCTCGATGACAGTTTTAAAAGATTTCAAAAAAGCAAGAGGTAGTCTTTTTTTTACTACATAGTTGCCACAAAATTTTACACGCATTCTCAATTCTTATCCACTCATACGTCCACTGTAACCACAGTTACAGAGACCATATACCTCAGGACAGTCCGTGTAACTACAGTTACATTTTTAAGAATTCGCGCCCGCCGATTGTTTTTTTCTTTTTCTTATCGCTGTGGATGTTTATAGTCTGTAGTGTTGCTGGATTTTGACGCTCTATGATATGTACCACACCTTATTTCAAGTGGAACATAACTTCGGCTCATGGCTACAAAAAAAATAAATTGTCAAGTTGCTTGTTGTTTTTGTGGATCAGTGCGCGAGTGACTCCAGCTATTTTATTCGAGAAATCATGCCGTAAGTAATAAAATATTATTGTTTTGTATATCAAAATATTTATAATCTTACATATTTTCATATTTTATAACATTATGTGCGATTCCAGTCAGTTTTTAAGTAAAAATTTGGATTAAAAATAGGTCGGTGACTCTGTGGTTTTATTAGTGAATAATAGGGAACATGCACTATTTTTATTTTTGTCTTCATTTTAAAGAATTCCATGTAGAATAAACCACAGTTAAATTAAAAAATTAAGACATTGTAATTTATCGGAAAAAATGCGGTTTTAAATTGACCGTTTTAATTTTCGCGCGAAAACGGACCTATGGTTCCGATGACACGAATGACGTCACTCAAGTCTTGTCACTGCCTCACTAGTCGAGTGGTCGTACTTCACTGTACTTGTTCGTCGCTGGCTTTCATACTTTTGCATATTTTTTCGAGTTTTGAAATATTTTTTTGTAAAAAATTTAAAATGGACTATCTATCAACATCAGGTGATCATAACAATACCACTAATATTCCGAAAAAAACCGTGTTTTATGCCAATGTGGACATTGGCATAAAACACGAGTCAACACGGTCAACACACATCTATTTCAACAAAGTTTCCAAATTAATTGTTTTTGACAGGACCTTCTGACCCAAAACTGAGAAAAAAGTGGTTTCAAGCTGCGAAAATACAAAGTTTAACAACTATGATTTATACATACCGTAGTAATTTAGTCCCTTTCATTTCTACCCTTGAAAACTCTGCACTTTCGACAAATAAAGTTAGAACCATGTCAACACTAAGTCTTGGTAAATTCCTGGAGTCTGCTTTGATGAACCCAACTTCCATATTTATTACAAAAACGCAATTAATATTCCGATAAAATAATATTTACTTTTTCAACCATATAGACCGACAAACTTATGTGTTCCGGTGGCCAAAATTGGAACTACGTGAAATGCAATGCAAAAGCGATATTTATTGACAGTTCTATACTGACAATAGCGACGCCGCCATCAGAACAAATAAGTTTGTATGTCTAACGTCAAATAAGTTGATTGCTGTTTTAAAATACGTTTCGTTTCAGTTATTTTTAATTCGTAATTACAGTTAAAAAACAACATTATGTAAAATAAAAATGTTGCAGTGACCTTTCTTTTATATTATTTTAACATTTTAGTCATAAAATTTTCATAATTATTATATATGCATCTTCCCTATTGGAACATCTAAAAAAGTTCTTATATTATATCGTAATTAAATGTTTTAATATGAAAACTTATTAATATTATAGCCTGGTTATTACCATACTTTCTTGAAATATTCCATATTTCATTCTGGATTAGACAATTTACCATACGTGAACTTCGATTTCACAGATCATGTAGCTTTAGTTTTTATTTTATTTGTAATATTTTTAAGATGATTTAAATGGGATTTTGGTTCCAAATGGAAGGCCATTAAATTACCTAAAACCCAAAATTGTTTTGATATTGTAAACGTCAAAAATATCTAATAAAAAAAATATTTAAATTGAAAACTAGGACAAAATTAGCATTTCGTAAAGTTCACTGTAAGATCATTAATAGAATATAATGTTAAAATCAAACATAACTATTGCCTAAAAATCGTCAACTAATGAGCCTTTCATTAGTATTTTTCATTTTGCGATATTTGAGTTATTTACTGAGTAATAAGCATTTATTTAGCATACGTCTCCTATCGATTTTATTTTGCGCGTATCACGTGACTCGCGGACTGTCCTGACAACCTAGCGAAACGCGCGCGGACGTTTGAGTGGATAAGTAAATTATTATCTTTATTCGGTCCTTCTGTAATACTTTTTATTTTGTGAAATCTTTGTGCTGTGGATTTATCCCAACTCTCAATTTGAAGCTTCCCATACACAGGTACTTTCAATTTACATTTTCTAGTGAAAACTTTTGCACATCTTGTATGAAATAAAAAAAACAAGTTTGGTCGTAGTATTAAGTTACAATGACTTTTTAAAGGTCGAAAATCTTTCATTGTCTAAAAATAAATTATGTTGATGGATGCTGACATCTCTCTTTACTTAGCATAATACATCAACTTGTTGCTTCACCTTTTCACAAAACCCTTTTTATTAACCCACTCCAGTCTCGAATAATACAGGAATAACTGTTTTCATACTAACGGAACACTGCTACGTTATCTAAAGGAATAAACGTACAATGTTGTTTATCTTTTCAAAAGGCGACGCTTAACTGTTAGTTGTGTGTACTAGTTTATACTCTCAGTTTTATGCAATCCCTACTATGTAGTAATAATGTTCTCCTAGCCAAGTTTCGGCTATGGCGGCCAATCTTTACGGTACACCAACTCCGCAGGAAATATTATTTTATTATAATTATTTAGTTTTCCAACAGTCATTACAAATAATAGATTTAAAATTCTACATTTACAGTTTCACTTTATAGTGCATAGCTAATTATAGAAAACACCTCATGCATAACATAACATCCAAAGTAACATAAGATGTAAATAGGTTTAGTATTATAGTAATTGTGTATCTGTCGTGGCCATATCGTTGAATTGCTCACTTCATGAAATGCTCGACCATTTCGTGAAATGGTTGCATTTCATGATGTGGCCAACTCAATTTGGCCAGATCGTTAAATCAACTACGTTTCACGATTTTGTCATCCACGTTTTGCCGGATCGTGAAAAAACAAAGTTGTCGCAAATATTTCAGAATGAAAAAAACCTATCGGAGGCGGAAATCGACTCGGATGGATATAGGTTAGAAGGCTAAGGCACGAAGGCTAAGGCGGGAGCAGAGCTCCCGCCTTAGCCTTCGTGGTTATTTTTTTTTATAAACCCGAAAGAAATTTTTATTTTGACTCAAAACTCGATGATCTCCAAAGGTCACTGGGCAACTTAGTATGGAAACTATACCCACGGCCTACAAAAACAAAATTGGTTTGGATGTTTAGATAAACTTCCCTAGTTTACGAAGATACATGTCGCATCAATGTAGAGTATGGGAATCTGCCCAAAAATTAAAAATAAAATATAAGTAATATCTTTAGTGATAAGACATTTTTAGACTATTTGCATTGAATGGGTGTCTTGATTACACGCTGGAGCAACTGAACTCGTCGTGTTCGTCTGCCCCCTCTAACAATACAAGTCTGTTGAGCACCTAAATGATATTACGAAGATAGCATAATTATGTCGCATCAATGTAGAGTATGGGAATCTGCCCAAAAATTAAAAATAAAATATAAGTAATATCTTCTAGTGATAAGACATTTTTAGACTATTTGCATTGAAGAGGTGTCTTGATTACACTCTGGAGCAACTGAACTCGTCGTGTTCGTCTGCCCCCTCTAACAATACAAGTCTGTTCGGCACCTAAAGATAGTTGTTTTTTAGATTTCTCCCGCGTTTAAAAACAAAAAGAACTACACAAAATGAAATGTAGGCTAGCACTCATTAATTTACAAATAATTTGATATCTGTAGGAAATATTTCGAAGACCGGGTCAGATTATGCCCAATGACCTTTACAGTGAAAACATTAAAAATAAAAAGTGGCAATTCAGCCACTGTGTCCGAATATAACGTGATGAATCTTCAATCAAACATGTCAAGTTACACATTCATTTTTAGTACCTATTTTGTCCGTCCGCGGCACAGAACATATGGTCAGCGGCCGCCATCTTTTACACATAAACAAAGCGCTTGCAGCGCCTCTACCGGCACTATATGTAACTATTTCACGATATTATCAAAATAATCCTTGGCCACATCATGAAGTAGTCGCCCGTATAGCTGCCCAAATCGAGAAACGATTTTCAATCATCGATCTGACCAAACCACATCATGATGTGGCCAATAGACAGTTGACTATTTCACGAAACGCAACCATTTCACGAAATGGTCGAGCATTTCATGAAATTATCAATTCTACGATATGGCTACGACGTATCCAATTCTAATTATATCATTTCTATACCGAGCTGATACCGCAAGGACCTACTAAAATGAACGCTACGCCTGTAGACTGCCACCATTCGTGGAATAAGTAGCCAACGTGAAAAACTAAGAATTCATCGTACATTTCCGTAATTATTTTCCAACGTTTTTCTCATTTAAACCATCTATAATTGTTTTCGTTTGACAAACGAACCGAATCGCTCCCGCGGAATGACAATCACGCTTTCGCGGGCTCCAATTTATTGAACTTTTCCGATTCCGAATGTTTCAATTTCGCTGCCTTATCTTTGATTACGAGTTTCACAAATATTTTACTTATAAAACTGCGTAGCGTAGAGTTGGGAAAATATTCAGAAGCTATATTTTCTTTTAAGTGAGTTTTATTGCTCGTTAGACGAAAGTATGAAACTTTTACCGTACTATACCTACTTCTATGTACAAAATATCTTTGAAAATGTTTCAAACAGTGCCTTGTAGCTTCTTCTCAGTTATGAAACAAAAAATAAAAATAGTAAAAGTTATGTACTAAATATAACTGACACAAATACCTACTCGTAGTTAAGCCCAACACCCAGATATCACATCCAGGTTCTCAGATATGGCTTTTTAATGTTGAGATCAAAAAAAAATGTTCTAATATGCTTTTTCATAATTTAAAAGGACTTTATCAAAACCAATTCAGTGTGATTCTGTCTACATCGAATTAATTTTATAACACTCAACTATTAATTAAATTTACTGAAAGTGAACTATATTAGCCCAGCTTATCTGTGTAGGGCTACTCAAAAGGGTCGATTGTTTTATTGTTTTAATATAAGTTGAGCGTTATAAAAGTTAACATGGCGTCAAATTAATAGTCTCAATTTTCGATAAAGAGTTGTTTAACCGAGTGGTATAGTAATAGTAAAGACTAGCATACATTTAATGTTTCGAAGGGAGAAAAACTACTTATGTTTATTATAAATGCGAAAGTTTGAGAAAATGCAATTTGAGGGTAGTTACTCTTCATGCAATGACTTATAATCAGAATAAAACAAAGGCTACTTCTATATCAACATACACTGCGGGCGTAATTTAGTTACAAAAAGAACACTCGTACAACAGACAGGCCAACTTATAGCGTTCGTAATATACTCGACGTAAAAGTTGTCCACAAGAGCCCATATGACTTGCAAAATTACTCAGCTATTTGTCACATATGAAATTGCTGTCTCTAGAAAACTGTTTTACGTTCCATCTTCCGAGAAAAAAAATCAAGTACCTAATATGCCACGGATTCTTTTTCTAATTGAGTTAAATAAATGCATTTACGTGTGCATTTGATTTTCTGATTTGTGCGTTTCAGTTTAATATTTTTTTTCTACATGCAGAGAAAAATCACAAACTTCTAATTATTGCTCCTCTTAATATTTTAGCAATGATCCACTGTCATCATTCCTTGGTATATTTAGTTCATGTGTGGGATCGAAAACACAATATACTGTATGTGTTGAGACGCGAAATTAATGGGACTTTGAGCACATATTGTGTTTGTGCGTGAGATCGTGCCGGGAATATTAATGCTTCGATAACAGTCGCAAATAGGCTTGATTTGCTTGAAGTTCATTCATTGCTCGTGTATCACGTTACTTGGGAAGTAAACGAAACAAAAAGTTAAGGAAACAAGCATACTATATTGAAAATTGGTGGATAAATGGATTAATTTATTTCTGGTTTGGTTCACTGTGCTTTGTCTCATATAATCTGGTTTGCCCTAAAATACGCACAGAGTGACTAAACAACCATCACCGGATTCGAAATGCTATCTATTGAAAAAAAAAAACCGACAAAAAACACAATACGTGTTCCTTGCAATCTTCACGATTTTTACAACATTTATGAATACAACCTCCATTTGAATACATAAACTAACACACAAAGTTTAATAACGTACTTAATCCACCGAGAGTCGCTAGTTGAAACCTCGAACTATTAATCTATGTGTATGTTAGTCACTAGCTCGGAATTAAGATATACCTTCTGACACCCCTCCATTCATATAACACTGGCGGTGTGGCCAATTGGTATGGGTCTCTTGTGTTACAAAGGCCTTACTCCATTGTAACCAATACTCGGATCAGGACCCGGGCGTTCGTCGATTAAATCGAGGCAAGGAGCTCGGTAAATGAACGATAACCCACGTAGACAACGTGTTGCTTTTGATTCCCACTAAATAAGGTTATTCAATCAAAAATGATGAAATAGTGAACGGATTTTAGGTACTAGATCATAGCCACCTTTGGCGCGTTTTCTTGTTTTACGACTCGACAATACGATTCGTAATTTCTTTTTAAATAAGTTTTTTCTAATAGGTATTTCATTGAAAATATAAAACACATTTTCTTGATTTCCGTAACCAAATCCGTTGGAGATTCGAGCTTTCGACCTTACACATGTAGAGCGACGTTTCAAGCAAACAGCTCTTAAATTAAAAAATAGAAAATAAAAATCTTGTTAACTCAACGTCGTATGAATTCACAGAAAATGTAGTGTGGTACTTGTGTATCTATGATATTGCAATCAATAGTTCATCAGACTGCATTAGCAACGTAAACAATGCGTGATAACAATGTAGGCACACAATGAAACCCGACACAAGCAGATTGTAACATAACCGTAATCCGTGAAGATACGCACGAACGTCGAGCGACACTACTTAGTTGTATACAATACAACAACATTGTTGAACATTTATGTTGGTTTGTGAAAGAAACTGATGTGTAGTATCTTTTGTCGGATATATGCTAGTGCAATATGAAATCAGTGGCCTACTGTTTGTGTGTCCACTTAAATAATGTTACAATAGTGTACCGATTGGCAACCGCAGCGGCTTATTGGAACACAAAAAATACATGAGAAATGATAATGAGCTTAAATTATTAAGAGTATCGCTCTTGTCGGTGAAGCAATTCCCATTTTTCTCTGTACTCTGAGCCTCTATTTGTTAAAACGTGAACTTTTTATTTTAACTGCTGTGTGTGTTTATTCTATGTCTGTTATTTTGTTAACGTTTAAATAATGTGATCTCATGTTTTTATTATTTGAATGTGATTACGAACTGTGATAGCGAAGTGGTATTTCACATGTGGGATCCTAAAAAATAAACTGAATATTAAAAGTAAGGTTTTATTTACCATCCAGGCGGCGCGACCGTAAAACAAATTTATCTCTGCTAATATAAACATTCGTAATATAAAACTACTACGCTAAGATGGGAGCAGGTAAATGAAAAATGCTGGGAAGTAACCTAGTAAGAGTCTATTTAGCTATTTGCAGGATGCAACCAGTTGCAAAATTGAGAGCAAGCGGAGAGAGGTTACTAGCTAGGTCATTATAACTGCCGTCGTAACATCGTTATACTCGTAGGCTTAATTGATCATTTGGAGGTAAATTATTAATTATTGAAACAGATGTTTTACCTTTAGTTTTAAAAAATTGGTACTAAACTGGTAGGATTGGTAATAAAAAACTGCACACTACCACTAAAAAGGAAACTAAAAGGTGAATACAATACCAGGCTCTCTTTGTTCAAATTCTAGATCGAAACAAAAATTAAAACATACTAAAGTTACATGCTTCCCTTAAGATAATAAAATATATAAATATTACTTACGTACGGCTCGTCCCGATCGGGTTTGAAAGGGAAACCGGGGGAGTCCCACACACGGCCGCAGATCTAGCTAGCCTGCGTTTATGGTGCATAAACGCTTTCTCCTTCGAAAAAAAAGGTAGCTTAACTAATTCTAAAAACTAAATAGCGTGTAAAATACGTTCTATATTAATGACTGTTGGCGTCGAGCGTTAAAAATAAATATGCAAAAGAGCGGGCCAGATTTGAGTGAAAAATGTAGGGAATTAGATTTGTTTGAATCTATTTAGCCGAGTTTGTAGATCTAGGTTGCAATTAGGAACCGTCTGGACTAATTGGATCCCTACGGGGTCATTACTGCCGACAAATTACTCGCATTTAGAATGGAAATGTTTCATTACCTACATTTTTTTTGAAAGTTATAAAAGTACCTACTAGCAGATCAGTGAATCATTAAATCATTAATTAACTTTATAACCCCTAAGGCGTAATGAGTATCTTGTAATATTTATTAGAAAGAGTATAAATAGGTTATGCCTATTTTTAAAATGTCAATGTACCTATATGAGTTGATATAATTTGTATGTGCTTACAGGATATAATTGACCCTATTTTATTATCTGTCAGCTTTCATCTTAACCGTCAATGATTTTAATTAGGATTTAAAAAGAATGCAATGAGTAAAGAATGGGCATTTGTAATTCAATGAGAATGGGTGATTAAATTGCCGTAGTATCAAATCACATATTTTTCTAAATACCTAATTTTAATTTACAATTTCAAATGATTGTTGTACACTATTTGTTCCTGCCGCTGGCTTCGCGATCGGTTCGACCAATGGCGTCGCCCCCCTTTCACTGGGATACGAGTGGCATCTGTTACCTACTATTGGCTACCCGGGAGTGTGATATCGGCCCGGACCGCAGAAAACGTCTATTCCACTCTAATCCATTGGTCAAATCCACTAATGGATTAGATTCCACTTACAAGTGCACTCTAATCCACTCCTATAAACTGACTGGGGACTGGATTAAAGTGGAATCGAAGCACGTTTTATTCAAACTGCGGAAAAACTTTTTTGTACAATAGTGAAAACTCATTACTGTTGTGTACGATTCTGTGATATTGTGGATTTTGTAAGTATTGTGAATTTAGCCAGTTTTACAGTCGGTTGTCGCGTGTGACCGCGAGGTGCCTGCTACCATCACCAAATAACCAGGACCTATCAGGAGACATGGAGCGTTCCATCCACAATGTGGAAAAGGCTACTACCACCGGTAAGTGCTAGCTTACTATGTTCATTGTTAGCAGTTTCTGTAGGCAACGCAGATCTGCGAGGTATTTTTCTGCAGGTTTGTACGTTTACACGTTTTACTTTTCACAGCTATTTCATAATAATTAAAAATCATTTTTTTGGTATGTTACTAGTAGATTAAACTCTAAATAATTCTACATCACATATAATGCGTTCGGATGAATGACTTGCATTATTACAACCTAACTGACCGAGCCGAAGCAATTATCGGACAACAGGAAAAGTATGAAGGAATAAATTTCCAAAAGCATTTGCATTTCCTGTTGCTTCTTCCGAAATTGTTACCTAAATAGTGTTTTCTCCCGATGCTTAAGAGCATCATTAATCTTTGTTCCCGTAGCATTCGGCCCAAAGCAAATTACTTATTACTAAGTGGGTCAGTGCCCTAATTATGTCATTTACTCGAACGTTTTTTGCCAAAACATTGCTAGCTGCTTTTTAAATGATATTAAAAGTTCATAGTTAATGGCCATAGTTGAGAAACACAGAACTGAATTTTGATATGTGAAATGCGTTTTCTGTCTACGAGACATACCTACATTCTTTTTAGATTTTACGTAGATTTTGATTGAGCCAATCATAAACTATCTTTCTTCTTACTGATGTAACGTAATGATGAATAATTAAATGCTTGGAACCGTGTACGAAAAGACTGATTTAGGGTATTTTAAATGAAAAGTATGTGAGGGATTTACTCTTTCACACTTAAACTTCTAAATGTATTTAGATTTTATATGAAACTTTTCAGTAATATACAAGAATAGCACTCATAGGCTACAATTATAGTGTATAATATTATTGTTGTTCCTTTTAGGAATACATCAGAAAAAAATAGTAGTAAGTACTAAAAATAACATAAATTTAAGTGTTATTGCTAATTATGATATTAACACGAGGACTAAACCAAACAATCCACGCAATAATTTATTAACAGCGATGAAAGCAGAGCTTCGATCTATTCTAATTACTTTACATACAAATAGCGGTGCAATTTAATAAAGTTCTATTCGTTATCCTATTGCATTGTTTCAACTACGATTTACATCAGCCAAAATAATGCTAATGAACTTATTTGGAACAGATAATCCTGTGATATTATAATATATAAAACATAAGTGTGTTTATCGGAACAAATCAGACATTTAAGCTACTTTTCTAAAATAACATTATATATTCTAGATGTATAGAAAATATGTGTTTTATACCATTTGGCAGACAGACACGCAGCCCTCCTGGTGGTAAGCGGTCACTGCGGCCTATTCCATTGAGAGAGAGACCCTTCACCAGGAAGCGTCGCTCAATGTGCTGCCAGACTGTAGGCTCATCTGATCTTCGAGCCTTTAATTCCAAGTGTTTTCGAAAACATTATTTTCCGACTTCCGAGCGGTATGCGCTTGGTTACGATTTCGGTATGCGCTTGGACCACGAATGATTTAGCAAGGCTTTTTCATTAATTCTACCTAATGGTTTGGAGAATCCATGGCCGTTTGAGAATAAAAAATAATGTTGAACATAGATTGATCAGACCGCAAAGTAAGTTGTTTAAGTATTTTGTTATAGGTGTCACAAAAACGTACCACAATACAATCTAGTCACAGCACAAATATAATGTTTTCATGTTAATTACATGAATTTTTGTCCCGGGTGTTATCGCCCCTACGACCTCAAGCATATTGGGTTGGGTCACTACCAAATTCGCCAACCAGGCAGTAAAAAAAAAAAGTATTCCGATTCAAATGAGGGTAATTTTCTTTCTTGTTGCCATGGAAGTTAAATTTTGTAGTAATACCCACAACTTTATTGTACATCGTTCAAAGAGTTAACTTTCACGCGCCGCTTATTAGGTCGTATGAAAGTAAAAATATGGAACATGAAAAGACTTTTAGTTTCTAACAACAATCACTTGTATCTTTTAAAAGCCAGTGTATAAAATCGAAACTAAATACATCTTTTTTGGAGCTTTCATAACAACCTTTTCTTATAGTCTTATGAAATGCGATGCGGTTAGTGACTCAGCCAGTGTCCATGTTCACCTATTTTGTACACGAAATTTTTATTCCGTGTACAAAACTTACCCTTTTTTTAAATTCGTATTATTAGTATTATCTCCAGTGAATTGGGTACAAGGGGGCGCATCTGTTCTTTAACCCTTAATTTAGTACTAGGTGTAGTTCTTTAGTCTGGTTATCTCAGAACTCCACATAACTCTCGGCTACGCCCGATGCATCGAAGAAAAGGTATAATAGTTCCAGCGCACTGATTACGAGAGTAAGGGAATAGGGAAAGCTGTGCTTGCGCTCTCACTTGTGCTGTATTTTTTTTATTGCAATGTACAACAAGACGAGCAAATTGTACACCTGATGGTAAGCGCCACGTCTGCCTTTAGACTGTTCAGTGCCAAACAGTAACTAAGCAGTTACTGTATCCGGTACACTACACTACACAATAGCCGGTAACTTTTCAACGTGTCCGTGGCACAGTAACACGTGGCCGATACAAGAAACAAAAGTTTACTATTTAATTAATTGCGCTACCAATAACCAATCGTAACATATTTTTTTTATAAAACTCCTTTTCTCGTCTAGGTAGAGTGACTGCTAATCAGATTTTCATAAAACATTGCTAAGAACCACTTATAAATCGTCAATATCAATGATACAGAGTGACCACCGAATTGAAAAGTGGCTATTTATCGAGAAAAACCGGTAAGAAACTCGATAGTTACTATCGCAATAGCAGGTATTTCTAAACCTACACGTGCAGATGTGCTATCGAATGATTGCGGTCAGAAGCGGTTAAACACGCTGAGCCTATATCTGAACACGCATGCCGCCGATCGACCGCGGTCGAAGCCCGCTCCGTGCAAACGTGCGCTGCGTTGGTATCGTCGGATTTGCACTTAAACCTCATACTTATGTGGATACAAACGTTACCAATATAATGAACGTTTTCTAGGCTTTTTAATAAGTTTTTTTACAAATTTGACTCGTCCGTATCTACATAGAATATAAAAGGAGATGATGATTCGCAGTGAAAGGTTCGTAACATTTTCGGGTGAAAAGGGGAAACCAGGGGAGTTTAGTGGGGTGAACGCCTTTGTCCCGTGTCCACAAATGGCTAGTTTAGCTGGTCGTGGTAGCTAAAATGCCTAGCGTAGTTAATGGGTTATGGGAATGACATGGTGAAAGGCACAATACAGAGGCTAATAACGAAAGAGTTTGAGAGTAAGGTTTACTCAACTGAAGTTGTTTAAGAAATGATCTGTTATGGTCATATTTATGTATACAATTTATAGCAAAATGAAGTTTTAGTCAAAAAAAGACATTTTATCAAGATAAGATAATTTTAAAAATTCATCTACAAGATTAAAAGTATAACGCTTTTAAAACTTGAAAGCGACACAATTTTTATCAAACTCTGCGCTCTTTATATTCTTGATTTGAGTGGTTGTTATTTAATGGATTTATCTGTTACCTGTTTATAGATTTAGAGCCAGTATCCAAACATACAGATAAGTTCGAGATAATTTTTGTACATATTTGTCAAATAACAGAAAGCCGTTTATTTTGTTATTATATATTAAAAAGATTAAAATAGGCGGCATCTAAGAGCTATCAGATAAATTTTCACGATCTGGCCCTTATTCTGTGCCTAAGCTTAGACAATCAAAGGTACAGTGTTTCTGCTCGTATATTGAATAGTGTTCGAATCGGGGTCAGAATATCGGAGGTATCCGTAACTAGAAACGTCGTTAGCTCAGCCGTTCGTAACCGAAGCCAGCATCAGCCGTAATAGACAGACCAAAATGTCTATCATTCTCAACTAGAATTCAGATATAGGTAAGTTTGAAAACCATTTTCAGTGTCAGACATATATTTTAGTCTACCAGGTGGTGGGTTTCTGTACTGGGCCGTCTAGGTGGGTACCACCGCAATGCCAGATATTTTCCCGTTAAATAGAAGTGTGTCAAACACTTCTGTGTTTCGGGGAAAGGGCACTAAAGCTAGTGAAAATACTGCAGGGCGGTACCAAACAGTAACTGCTTGGTTACTGTTTGGCACTGAACTGTCTAAGGGTACATTTGACGCTAACCATCAGGTGTACGATGCTCGTCTTGTTACACATTGCAATAACCAAAATGTGTTTTTCATTTTAGTTATTATTGACTCATTCACATAAAAAAAATTGGTGATTATTGCAATGGTCGATGTCTAATCACCATACTTCCGAGAAGCAAGTTAGAACACAAACAAACCCAATGAATAGTTGTAAAACTTTTCTCATAGACGGCGTTGTGTGAAAAATGTGCGGATTTTAAGATACACGAATTAAGCAATGCCCTAAACTACTCATCACAGTAACGAATTCATAGTAAACATCGTATACTTAAAAACTTTATTCTGACTCTTTTGAACACAGTTCTTTTACGTGTCGTGAAAGATAAGACGTAAAATAAGAAAATCAGTGACGCAGTAAGTTTTATTTACGAATCATGGTCATCGAGTACAGCTTATTCAGCTCAGAAGGTGACTTTCCACTTTCAATGACTTATTAACTCCAACAGACTTCGAGCATCCTTGTAGAGAAACCATTAAAACGCTGTAAATTATTTAGATACTTAATTTCCTCGACGAAGGAGCTAATTCACCGTTACAAGTATTAAGCGAGGTGATTGATAGGGCAGCGAGCTACACGGCTGAACGCTGATCGACGGCCGCTTGGTGCGAGCGTATTGATTGCGGTCCGTGCGGTCATCGCGCAACAGGCGACGACGACGTTTTAAAGTTTACTAATAGGTTTTAAGACCACACACTTTCTATTATAAATACTCGTTTCACCACTGTCAGATGAGCTCTAGATATCACTGTCAGATAAGAAAAAGGTTGTTTCCTTTTTAAAATTGTCCAAGGAGACAACAAATGAGTTATCAAACTGATCAATCATCAGGAACTTATAGCAGAGAACTACTTTCACTCACCAAACGAAGCGCAATAACAAAGCTACTACGTGTGTGAGAGGTTGGTGTTTGCCCGGTTGAGGTCATCTGTAAGATGGTTCTAACACAATACCAATTACAAGTTCTAAGCAAGCAGGAGCGGTCTTTATGATTGATAGGCTCCGGCGATCTACACGGCTAACGGCTTACATAATGGTTATGGCATTAAAGATCATTAAGGGAACATTCCACTCCATCCGGAGATTATTCCGGTATTCTAGGCACAACCTTTTATTTGAACGTACTACGAGTACTTAAATTACCTAAATTTTACTAATAAATGATATAAACACAAACGCAAAATAGTATTGGTACTTTCCTACCAATTCCAAGTAAGAAAATATAAGTTAAAAACAGTTAAAACATTTCTTTTTTCAAATTAATGATTTCATTATCTGCCCGACCACTTGAATCCAGAATTAATAAAACGCGCGCTAGAAATGGTGTCGCTCGTAATTTTAAAAATGTTGTTCAAATCCAATTTTAGATAAATTCTTGGAATAGTCGCGCCATTTTGGCTCAAGCTATTTATTACAAAGTTTTAACTGCGTTTAGACTGATACAAATGCTACTCTAAAAGTCTTTAGTGGAAACATTTTAGTAATGTTTGTAATACGTATTTTATTGTATCATTTTTAAATGAGTGTTACTTATTCCTAGTTCGCATTTTGTGATTCTACGAAAGTTTTTTTAGTGTGTTGAATAAACGAACCTAAAGTTAAGTTGAGTGCACCTACAATAATCTGCTATCATTTGTAATGATATGCGTTAAGTACCAGACGCACATGCACAGGTGCACGCTCTCTTCTCCATGCGTTAAGTACTAGACGCACATGCACAGGCTCTCTTCTCCAACATTGAATTATATTAGGTAAATCGTCAACTTTCAGGCTCCGTACTTAAATAAAGTGTTTTCTTTAAAATTGAATCTTGGGCTTAGCCAGTCTAGCGTCGATAGTCCAGTAGTTTAACACGTTGGCTGCCACTCCGGTCACCGGTGACCGGACCCTTGCTTACATCTCGGCGCCACTACGGTCACCGGTGACCTCGTGGCAGACCAATTTTCAGAACGAATTTGTACGCCGGAGGACGTGTTTCTTTTACATTTTTTGAACTGAGGTGACCGGAGTGACGCTGTAGATTACTTCTTCCGCGTGGTTTTGGTCTCCCTACATTTTTTTCGAAAATACTACTAATAAACTAGGTGAAAGTTGACATGACAAGTGACAAGAAAATTATTCCTTTTTTAATCACTCAAAAGACAAAACGAAAATGAAACGCGCAATGTGCGCGCATCTCCAGCGTTTGCGGACAACTGCGGGGGCGCGGGGGCGGGTGACCGGAGTCTAAGGCATTTCGGCGCCTTCGTAACGGTTTTTAATGTTTTTCAATCACAGCGCCACGTAGGTCACCGGTGACCTCGTCACGTTTTTTGAAAATATTTTGAAAACTATTGAACCTATTTAATTGAAACTAAAATACATTTTTAAATCTTAGCATTTCGCGTAATTTTTCACCAAAACGTTTTTATGTAATTTTTGTTGTTTCTTCTATGGCAGCCAACGTGTTAAGTTCCGTGATCACTGGGTCCCTTTTGCATCGTATCCAGAAGGGTTGAATTGCAGGGAAACCGCTGGATGCGGGTGGCACAGGACCGATCATTGTGGAGATCCTTGTGAGAGGCCTATACCCAGCAGTGGGCGTCGTATGGCTGATGATGATGATTCTAAAGCAGCGTCCGTAATTGTGACGACGACTTGATTTCAATGACGGAGGCCTTTGCTTTGCAGAGGGATACTTTACTTCAGGCAGCCTCTTTTCTGGCAAGCAGAGCCATTGTTACTGTACAGGTTTAACTAACTAGTTTAGCTGAAGTGTTTTTTTTACATTATCGTAGTTCACCGCGTCCGAATGAGGATTAAGGCGACTGGGACCCCTACATAACTGGGACCGCGATCCCAGTGGCCTGATTAGTTTTTATTTGTTTAGTTCGTCAGGCGAGGGGCCATGGTCCCAGTTTAATATGGTCCCAGTCGCCTGAATCCTCGTCAGAATGATAGTAAGTCCGCCTGTTTATCCCGGCACTAATGACGTGCTGTCCCGGGGTGCGGTTAAGTGACCGCCTGTAATTTGCTGCAGACTCAACTCAGTGGAATAGATTTACTGATGTGCCAGGTATTTTATGATACTATTAATTTATACTCAATTATAATTGCGAAAGTGACTGGCTGTTAGGCTTTCACGTCTAAACCACAGTCATAAGTGATATTGATGAATTTGTTACAGACATGGACCTTGGGAAAGAATATAGGCTACTTTTTATCCCGGATAACCCGTGGTTATTATAAGGGACCAATTGACTGTCTTCGTGGTACAGTGGTTAGAGCGTCGTTGGGCTCTAAAACCTGTAGGTAGCGTGGGTTCGAATCCCGCGGGGAACATCACTTTATGTGATTGTTTCCAGTTTGGTTAGGACATCGCAGGCTTGAATCGCCGGAATGTCTAAAAAGAAGGACGATTCCATGCTTGGGAAAGCACATTAGCCGTTTTTCCTATGTTCCAAGTAGGGTTTCCCTTGTAAGGGTTACGGAGGTCAGATGGCAATCGCTCCATTGTAATAACCAGGCTTGTCAAAGGTGATGGCTAAACGTCTGCCTAGAACATGTATAATTATATCTTACTAGTTCGTAACATTAAAATAATAATTAATAATTAATCACATGTTTACTTTTCTTCTAGAACTCTAGCAAAATAAATTATTATTTAAAAGTTATTCATTTAACATCCGGTGACCTTTGACTGTTCGGCGCGCGTACAAATGTCATATTATGTCGATTATACTCGATTTCGTTTGAACTGGACGGGAAAAAAAGTCGATATTATCTTTGAAATGCAACATTGTTTAATCTATGCAAATAAATTAATGTCAACTAACGTTAAATGATAAAATAATGATCATAATATATAAAAACATCAACAAATTAGTATTTATTTATTCAGTCGTCTTAGGGCTGATTTCTTAAAAATCAAATATTACCTAACACTCGGATATGTACCTACAGCAGCAGCATAATAACGACGGAATACAAAATGCCATTAATCTATGCTCTTTAGAAATTCGATTATGAAATCTTATTTTAAGTGGTATTATTCTTTTTCGATCAGTTAAAACTTATCTGATGGTTGAAAAATCAGATCTTATTTAATTAGCGATTCTACTGCAGCACTATTTACGTAACAATCCATCTCTACCTCTATAATATAATGGCCAAATGTCTTACAAAGGGTTTTTAACTCTTACTATGACGATTGTATTTAGTCCGGCTCGTCGGCATGACTGGCGCGCTCATGTGAGGAAAATCTATGAAACTGTTTAGCTGTCATTTGAACAACAGGCCCCAATTATCTCATACTTGTACATCGTGCACAAACGCCTGTCAAAAGTTTTCAGCAAAAATCTATTGTAGATGTTTTGCTTAGCTAATGGCGTAGGAATTTTAATGAATATATTTATCAATATTATTACAAAATGAAAAGTTCCTGAAACTTTTTTCACGCAATAGACTAACATTTAGCCTCCCAGTATTGCATACAACTAGGTAAAGTATTTATACATTGCCTAGGCAGTGGCCCTAACTGTATTTAGCCAACTCCTTTAGGATCATAGTGGAAGCGGACCCTAAACTCCATACTGGATGCAATCTACTATGGGACATTTAATCTTGGCGCGTCGCTCAATGAGCTGCAACACTTGGCTGACATTGGCGCTTTTAATCTAACTTACCTATTATTATATTACGAGTATTACAAGCCAATATGGTGATTCATTTTGATAAGATTTTCGTATGATTGAGACTTCAATTCAACTTAAGTGGGAAATGATATTGGAAAAATAGTTTTACTCTGAAACTCACTAACAAAGTTTGCAATTCTTTAACGAAGTAGTCCTTAGGTCGTCAGAATTTTATCGATAAAATGCTCAAACCTTTTAAAAGATCACGCTCCAGTGATTAGGTTTGCATCCATTATCTCGGAGCTCTTAATTGATATGAGTTTTTTATGGTGCAGTGGCGAATAAGTCGTACTTTAAATAAACGGCCGCGCCAGATGTTTTAGGTTCAAATCCCGGGTCAAACGTCATAGGTAAGGAAAAAACATGTTTTTTTACATCTCTGCCATGATAAGAAATATTCAACGGACATACTCGTATTCTAGTGAATAAACATTTGGAGCACAATGTATAAAAAAGGAGGAAATAATTTTGTGACATTTCTTGAAAAGTCAGTTAATTATTAAAGTTATGTCAGTACATATATTATGTATAATGTAAAGGCACTTTAGAGCAAGGGACCGTTATGACAATAATAATAAACCTGACAATAATATTAATCTACTCAGTGCCATTATTTTGAATATTTTGGTTTTAGGCCTATCTCAATATACAAACTTTGAAGGTTAAGACTGGAGCAATACCTATTTATTTATGAATCGGATGTTGTAACACACAAATGGACTCCTAGCCAAATTTATAAACTACGTGGACGACAGTACGGAAGGAGTCGACAGACGGAGTGTATTTTACCGCCAAATTACAAATGGCGGACTGTGACAGTATTAGCACAGATTATTAAATAGTTACTAGTATTAGTAACAAGAAAACCCAATTACAAAATAAATTCGTTCCGATCCGGAATTCGAAGCCAAGCCAAGCCAAGCCCTGGCGCGGTTGTCGCTTAAAAGCCTCACACTATATATTAAAACTTACTTTACGTAAACTTTAATATACCAATAGCATATAACTACGATCTCAAAGTCTTGTCTAATAATAAGGCTTGGATCTGATCTATGCCCGAACCGAAAATACGGTTGTATAAAAATGGGGTTTTACAGTAATAATTATAATTTTATCACGTTCTATTTTGGAGTCTGAAAGTGTCTTATTATAAAATAAACCTATGTCCTTCTAATTTTTTTTATTTATCACGGTTTTCGCTTTCTTGCAATTCAGTCTGAACATAAGTGTGGATTGTAAAATCCTTCCATTTCTTTTTAATATTCTTTTACACAGGACTGCTGAAATTCCGCACTGCGGTGAGCTTCCATCAAGGTAGTGTGGGAGAAATTTTGATTGTTCCGAGAATTACGCATTGCTGTCAGACTGCCAATGGTTTTCTTTTACTATTTCTTCATTTCATTTATTTATCAGGCGTGAACGGTGGCTTGATCCCCACCCTCGTAGTATAAAAAGTATACACGTTTTATTTCACTGGCTTCATTCCATTTTTTTTTTAAATGCCAATTATATATGGGCGGCGATGATTGCTTACCATCAGGCGACATGCTGGCTCGTTTGCCGCCGCTGACATAAAAAAAAAATGTACCTACCAATCGCAGTACCGTATACCGCACCCAAAAAATTTTTCATGAGATGAATTTTTGTGTTTGTTTGGATATTCGTTTGTATTTTTTCTGTATTTATATTTACCTATCTTTGTATGATAACTATCTTTGCTGGTCCTAGTACCCATACACTAGTGCTTTAGCAACTTACTTTGAGATCAAATAAATGGGCATAAGCAATGTCAGATTGTTATTTTTTGCTTACATTATGCATTCTAATACTGCTTTAAACCGAGAAGGGCATGATAAGCCATTTTAGTAAAAAAAATACAACATATGGAAACAAACACAAATATAACATACGTAATCATTTAAAATAAGTTATCGAATAATAATTCTAACTTCGCTATGATAATATTTACTTATTTACCCGCTTTTGACCTTTTTCATCTTTAACTTCTTTTTTTATATTTTTATCTTTATTGACCGACTTCAAAAAACGAGGAAGTACTGTAGTTATGTTTTTTATATGTCTTCCCATTAACTTTTCATGGTGAACCAATGTTATAGATTTGAACTACAGTATTCACTAAAAACAAGCGGGTTTTTTATTGTTCTCAAAAACAGTATTACAGAAATATCCAATTGCGAGGTCTGCCAAACTGCTGAGCAGTTTGTCGGCAGTTAGATGGTGTTATGTTGAGAATATTATAATGTAATATCCCAGAATATTTATTTTTCATTTAATATGTATCTTATAACACCACATACATTTATATAGCTTAGTATGATTTACTTAGCACTAGTGTTGTAGGTAGGTATTATTAGAATCAACGATCCATCAATGATAATATATTGATGGTTCGGTTCAGTTGATACAAAATGATGATACATCGAGTATTACGAAGTGTCAAGAGTTCTGGCCCGCTAATCTAGAAGGAATAATGAGAAAAATACAAAACAGTCGACAGTAGGTAATCTATATTTTCCGACTCCGAGGTATCAGTTACATTCACGAAGGCTTATGATGGCTTTATTGATAAGCCTCGAATTTTCTTTGCTGTGACACATTTGAAGAAATGTTGTTTCTGTTTTGATTCGTCATAAGCTGTTTTAGTAACCAACTTTAGCCGCTATAGATATTAATAACTAGGTGATTAGAGATGCCAATGGCTTCTGCATAATTCTGAGGAAATAAATAAATAAATAAATATCTCTGGACATTATTCACACAGCGCCATCTAGCCCCAAACTAAGCATTAGCTTGTGCTATGGGTGCTAGACAACGGATAAATATTACTTATATACTTTTTTTTGTAAATACATACATAATATACATAGAAACACCCAGACCGATACAAACAAACATGTTCATGCACACAAATGTTTGTACCGTGCGGGAATCGAACGGGAGGAAGAAACTTTTAATGAATTTTGAGTCATTATTTATTTAATCACAGACAGAATAATAAATTCTACCATCCGTTTCAAAACATCCATAACAGACGTTGGCAAACGAACTGCCAAGCTAAAATTCCAGAATGAACTCGGAGAGGTGGGCCAGAGTCGTCACAGAGTGGACTCCCAAAGATGGACAGCGGCGCAGGGGAAGACCCAGAAAACGATGGTGTGACGATCTGTTTCGCTTCCCGAGGACTGGCAAACCCTAGCACAACCAGAGATGTGTGGTGAGATTTGGGGAAGACCTTTGCCCAGCAGTGGCATTTACTATCGAGCTAGTTTGATGCCAAAATCGGGTATTTGTAAAGAAATGAGGACGATGTTGGAAATTTTGAGGAACCATACCAATATTTTTTTTTTAATAAAGTTTACTTACTTAAAATCTACCACATCTGCATGTAAAAGATAAGTCCTCCTCCAATCCACGCATGATAAAACCCCACCGATTCTAATAAAAGCAGTTCCATCGCTCGTCACAAAGCTCGAGTATCGCAGAGAATTATCGAGATAAATAAAGCTGGACGCAGTACCACCGAAAATTATCGAGATAAAATATATTGCTATAAATCGTTCCAAGCTTAGAGGTAACCGAACTCGAGCGGTCGCACCTAAACCTTTATTTTATTTTAGGACCGATACGAATGAGGTAGGTATACGTTACGTTCACGAAGGCTTGTGATGTCTTTATTGATGAGCCTCGAATACTTCTTTATTACCCTTGACGATATGTAATTTTTGTTATTTTTGTTTTGGCTTGTAATTGATCGTTCCTTGGAAGATATAGGCATTCATATTGTTTCCCTGTCTGTAAGTGATCTGGGTTGCAGTAATAAATAACATTTTAACCGCAATCAAACTGCAGCCAATCAAAACTATGTAAATGTTCATGTTTTTACAGCAAGTTGAAACAAATCAACACACTGTTCACTATTTTATTAAAGAGTTAAAATTAGTCTATTATAATATTCTGTGTGACCCAGAATATTTTCTATTTAACTCAAAGATGATAGCAATAAAGTTTTAATATTCTAAAGCTTACTTACCTTACCGTTAAACTTTGTTAATAACAAGAAAAATAAAAAATGGCGTTGGTTGTCAAGATGAAAAGAAAATTGTAATTAGCCATGACGGTGACAAGTCTAGCTCGTTTAATAATTAACGTTTAAAGAAGAATGTTCGACATTTTCCGTGCCTTTTAGCTGGTTTACCGTGGAGAATTTAAAACAAAATACGCTACTAAAATATAAATAGCTTTCGAAGTAACAGAGCACGGCTTTTACCGTTAAAGATATAACGTTTACTCGTAGCATACACACGCCTGCTTCATTTTTATCTGTAGGATCTATGTGAGTACCTAACTTATTCCCTACTTATTAGTACTCATAGTAATATTATTTTATAAATGCAGGAATTATTATGTCTGTCAATTGGCTATGCCTTCATGCCTTAACCACTGACTTTTATGTAATTTCAAACAGACATAGACTAAACCTTAAGTGGGGACATAGTTTATTTTTATTTTGGATCCGCGATAATGCCCTCTTTTGCTTGAATTTACACGAATGGAAGTGTTTTTGTTGCACTTTTTAAATTAAATTAAACCACCGAAGTGATACTAAATCTTTGACCGATAGGAAAATTTTATTGGTTTTTTCCTGTATTACAATGGAATAAGGTTCAAGTATGGTGAACACTATTCTACCAATTTAAACCTAATTGAACTTGTTCTGTGGCAATTTTCCTTAGATACTTAGGCCTTACGACCCAAAATATCGCAGTGAGGAGATAAATAATTGCAGTGCTATTACGCAGTTTCAAATTTGCTTTAACGTCAGATTACGGAGGGTTAGAATGCGCTTAATTTGTACCCTCAAAACTGGGTCATCGTAGATGGTGGTGGAATTAATTGTGGAGTTAGTAGCTGAGAAGTTTTGAACGTCGGTTTACAAGACTTAGGTCGATGGTTTGTATATAGACATGTAGTTAAACATTTTTCTTTGTTGACATTTACCACAAGCTTGCGTAACCGTCACAAGGAAATCCTACTCGTGTTACGTATTATAGTAGTGATAACTTCGTTGATTCTTTCTTATACACTAGTACTTAAGTTTCTTACTTTGGGATCGGATCAATGTATGAATGTGATGTCCGATAATAATAATATTTTTTTAAAGCGATAAATGCATTTCTTTATGTCAACAGCCAGTAATAAGGCAAAAAGCTATTTTTGGGAAAGAGTTATTCAAATATCCCGAATTAATAAACCAAATATCCCGTCCATTTACATCAAGTTCAATGTTTTCTCATGTTACTAAATATCTAAAATAATTAGTAGTTACCTAAATGATTTAACGTAAGTACTATTTTTAGTTCAACTTAGATATGTAGATATACTTTAAAAATTAAGGCATGATCGGAGTGTAGTGTAGGAACTCTTACAAAAACAGGCATTTCAAAATGTCCAAAGGTAACTTATGTCCAAACGTGCACAATTGGTTAAATACCAGTCATCAGTCATTACCGAAAATAAGCTACTAAATTTCAAACGTTGATTGCCGAGGCCATTTGTTTACTCAAACATTAATTAATCCCGATCGCGATCGCGCAAATAATAAAATTGTTTTAGGGTGATTAATCAACGGCGAGTGTAAACTGTGAGTTTGACAGCCGGTCCTTCCTGCCGCCACTCGCTGTTGGTTGTTGTTTTATCGCTGCTATTTTAGGGACCTGTTTTAAAATATTCTGAATCGGAATCAATATAAAAATATAAGTAAATTAGTTATTATTATTATTGTAGGCTTATAGTGTCCCACTGCAGGGCGAAGGCCTAAGGCCAAATACATCCTATGATATTATGCAAAAACGTCATGATAAAAATGAATGCACAATCCCAATTATTTAATAAAAAAATAACGGTTTCTGAGTGTCAATTTTTGAGTTGCCTCGCCTAATATAGGCAATCAACCTGTTAACTACCCCTGTGAAGGGTATGCAGGTTAAATGGCATTGCTCCAACGTAACAACTAAACTTGCTAAATCCTAGATCAAGGCGAGCATACTCCAACTAGATCAGGACAAAACTCTTGAAAAAAAGATTTATTAGCAAAAGTGGTTATAATTATAGCCGAATCCACGACGGCCAAACCTTCGTCATATTATAAAAGCTAAAAGTTTTTCTGTGGGTGTCTCTAACACAGGTAAGAACGATCAGCGACAGTACTATTTTGGACACCTTTACTACCGGTTATCTTCGTAAGTAACCACGACTCAAATTCTATATTCGCTGATCGCTCTTACCTGTGTTAGAGGCACCCACAGAAAAACTTTTAGCTTTTAAAAAACCGGCCAAGTGCGAGTCGGACTCGCCCATGAAGGGTTCCGTAGCAGCAAGTATCATCATAATATAAAAGTTCTTGTAGTTCTTTGTAAGTTTGATCGACGTTTTTATATTTGAGTTGATTGCATGAGAGGAAAATTGCGGTTTACGATTTATGACGTTTTAAAAAAAACTAATTACTTGATCTCGTTCAAACCAATTTTCAATGGAAGTTTGCATAATAATGTACATCATATATTTTTTTTAGATTTATCGTTCTCTTATTTTAGAAGTTACAGGGGGGGGACCAACATTTTACCACTTTGGAAGTGTCTCTCGCGCAAACTATTCAGTTTAGAAAAAAATGATATAAGAAACCTTATTATCATTTTAAAAGACCTATCCATAGATACCCCACACGTAAGGATTGGATAAAAAATTTTTTTTTGAGTTTCAGTTCTAAGTATGGAGAGCCCCCAAAATTTATTATTATTTTTCTATTTTTATATGAAAATCTTAATGCGGTTCACAGAATACATCTACTTACTAATTTTCAACAGTGTAGCTCTTATAGTTTCGGTAAAAAGTGGCTGTGACATACGGACGGACAGACAGACAGACAGACAGACAGACCGACAGACAGACAGACAGACAGACATGACGAATCCATAAGGGTTCCGTTTTTTGCCATTTGGCTACGGAACCCTAAAAATGACGAAGGTCTGGCCGTCGTGGGCTCTTAGGCTATTATCACGAGAGCGAGAGAATATTTCAAAATTTATATCACGGAACCAGTAAGTGTCGAACGTTTCACTGCCTAATGTTTGCCAGCCACATAAATAACAGGAGAGCTGCAAATTTATTTGCTTGTAAATACAGCGGTTTCATCAAAATCCGTCCAGAGGAAGATTTATGGACCCCAAACCCTTCAAAAGGAAACAAGCACTTCACATTTTCTGTGTGACAATCATCATTTTTGCTTGTGTTTTAATTAATTATTGTAATTTTTAATACATAATTCGAGGGTTTTCCGAATGGTGGCATGACACCAACCACCTACCTACTCATACCGCACGAAAGCACTGCTTAATGTGCCACACTGTAAGCTTCTGTTATCTCAAGCCTGATTTTTTATAGTTTTTTTTTTGTTGAAGAATAAGTGAGAAGGTATTTTTTTGCTAGGTCAGGTGGCAGAAAGGCGCGCAGCCCATCTGATAGTAAGCGGCTATTTGCGACCTATTCCATTGAGGGAAAACTTCACCATGAAGCGTCACTTAATGTGGCAGCACATTAAGTGTAGGCTCATCTGAGACTTTGATTCCAATCCAAGTGTACCTACTGGCGTAAACTTTAATACTGCTGAAACTTAGCCACTGGCAGTTATGGCGACAGCTTCCACCTATGGGGGATAGGGGGGGGATATCTTGCTGGTTGTACTCTGAAAATATTGTACCGCCAACAAGACCCAAACCGGGAATAGAACCGGATTTTGTACCTCTGCCTTAGCCACGCGGTCGCAAGTAAAATGTCTTAAAATTATTGACAATATTACTCGTATAAACACATATAATATAATACTTAACTTTAGTACTATTTGTATCCTGTCTCGACATAACTACCAAAATTTTTGGATTTTGAAAGATTGTTTCCTCTAACAAGGCCAGTGGTGGCAGCGGCTGCCCTACGTAATGACGTGGATTCCGCTGAATGCGCTTGTTACCGAGACCCTCCGAGTGCTGAGTTAGCCAGGCGCGGTCGCAGCCTGAAATTTTGGAGGGGGTCACTCACAAATTTTTTTTTTCGGATGATAAAACCTCCGGCCCTGTGTGTGGGACTCTCGAGACTAAGCGTACACTACCCACTAAACTTCCCCGGTGTTCCCTTCACACCCGATTGGGACGAGCCGGTGCCAGCCTTGTGGCTATTGACCAGCCCGGGTCACTCACTACCTCAGAAAAAGGAAACCTATGGAAGTGTTACAAACTCATAATATAATAATTATACGTATGGAATAGTTACAAGAAGAAATGAGAAATATAATTGCGTCTTTTTTCATCATCATCATCAGCCCGTAACAGTCCACTGCTGGACATAGGCCTCTCCAAATGCTCGCCACGCTGATCGATCCTTGGCTACTCGCATCCAGCTCCTGCCAGCCATCTTGCGCAGATCATCGCTCCACCTGGCCTGAGGGCGTTCTACACTACGTTTACCGAGACGCGGTCTCCACTCTAGAACCCGTTTACCCCAACAGTTATCGGTTCTATGGCTGATATGGCCAGCCCACTGCCACTTCAGCTGGCTAATCCGGCGAGCTATGTCGGTAACTTTGGTTCTCTGCCGAATCACCTCATTTCGGATACGATGAGAAACGCCGAGCATAGCTCTTTCCATAGCCCGCTGAGCGACTTTAAACTTGTGGACTAGCCGTGCCGCAAGTGTCCACGTTTCGGCTCCGTATGTCATGACGAGGAGGACGCACCGATTGAAGACTTTCGTCTTTAGGCATTGTGGAATCGGCGATGAGAAGACTCGACGTAGTTTTCCAAACGCCTCTCTATTCACCTCGTCCTTAAAGTTGTTTCGACACAACTGCAACGACTGCCCAAGGTACACATATTTTTGAACAACTTCAAGGACAGCGCCGTGAATCGCAATCGATTCCGGTAGAACATGTTCATTGAACATGACCTTGGTTTTGTCCAAGTTCATCCGTAGGCCGATGCGTAAAGAAGAATCAGCCAGGTCATTCAGCATCTATTCTGTTGTATAGGTCCTGCAGCGTCTCCGCCATTATGACGATGCCACCTGCAAATCGCAAGTGAGAGATGTATTCGCCATTTGTGTTGATGCCATGTTCTTTCCAGTTCAGCATCTTAAACATATTCTCCATTGCATTTGTAAACAATTTCGGGGAGATGACATCCCCTTGTCTCACTCCTCGATGCTATGGTATAGGATTTGTCTGCTGATTTTGTACTTGGACGGACATGTTGGCTGCTTTGTACAGACATCTCATCACTTGGATATATCGCCAGTCTACTTGGCAACATTGCAGGGACTCCAGAACGAACCAGATTTCAACCGAGTCAAAGGGCTTCTCATAGTCCACAAATGATAGACACAGGGGCTGATTATACTCTTCGGTCTTGTAATCTGCCGCATAGTGTGGATGTGGTCTATGGTGCCGTATCAGTTTCGAAACCCAGCCTGTTTCGGTGGTTGAAACTCGTTGAGTATTCGCGCAAGACGGTTCGTGATCACTCTTGAGAATAGCTTATAGACGTGGCTTAGAAGGGAAATGGGTCGATAGTTCTTCAACAGGCTTTTGTCGCCCTTTTTGAAGAACAGGACGACCACACTCCTACCCCACGCCTTTGGAGTTCTCCCTTCAAACAGGACAGCGTTAAAAAGCTTTTGGTGCTTCCTCAGTACGGTTTTACCTCCAGCCTTTAGCAGCTCTATAGTGACATTGTCCCCTCCAGGGGCTTTTCCATTTTTGAGCTGCCCAAGAGCAATCTCGATTTCGCCAACGCTGACTTCTGGCAGGTCTTCAGTGGACCAGGCGTACTACTGTTCTTGCTTGACTGGGATGAGGACAATCGGTGCCTGTGCACACATTGTAAGCATAATGAATGGTTGTAAGACAATCCATCCCAAGAATAACATTCTTTCGTCATTATTAGAATATAATAATGTCATTTTTGTATGTATACAGATTATATAACATGGCTTGTTTGTGGGAAAATAAGATATTATTACTTATATTATAGAAATTTAATAATTATTACACACAGACACAGAAAATCACACACACTCACACATTCATTTTCAATTATTCGTTCGTTCGTTCAATGAATATCATTCTAAGCTGCTACAATGGTGGGGACGAAGGTCATACATTTTGTCCCATTGTCCTTTCGTTTTATTATTTGACAAATTTTTCAGATTTTTCAATTTGACCTTAGATTTTGGGGGGGGTCATGTCCCCTGTGACCCCCCCCTTCGGACCGCGCCTGGAGTTAGCGCAACCACCCCTACAGATTCGTCTTCTGACCTCTTCCTATTGTGGAATAACGATTTATAGCGCAAACATTATATACCTAGATGTTTTTATTGCAGTAGGACAACTCAGATTTGTCATTTCTTTTGATTTACCCGATGGCGCATTTACTAGAGATTTTTGCACCATTTTTGTGGGTTTGAATTATTTGTGTTCGTCCTATGTCTGGATATGTACCTATCTATACTTTTGTATATACTTGTGGTACATTCATTGTTTCTGCTACCCTTGACACAAGTAGCCTGTACTTAACTTAGAGTAAAAGCAACTTGTGTGATATGTAATACAACTACGTGTAAAAAAATTGAAATTAAAAGTTAAAAAATATTTCTTGAGGCATTTTTTATTTTATCTAGATAAGAGTTTCTTAACGCATCGTTAATAAAACCGATAAGGCATGGTGTCGTCGCCTTTAACTTTAAATTACTCATTTATTTAAAATGGTAATATGGTCAGTTACTCAACTGAGAAATATCTAAAAGTATTAACATTCATGTGCACACATATAAATTATCGTTTTTTTATCTGTAAAACACATAATATCATCTATATAACACATGAAGTAATAATAATAATAAATAATAATAAATAAATAAATATCTATGGACATTATTCACACAGCGCCATCTAGCCCCAAACTAAGCATTAGCTTGTGCTATGAGTGCTAGACAACGGATAAACATTACTTATATACTTTTTTTTTTTTGTAAATACATACATATTATACATAGAAACACCCAGACCGATACAAACAGACATGTTCATGCACACAAATGTTTGTACCGTGCGGGGATCGAACCCGCGACCTCTGGTGTAATAGCCGACTTCTCGACCATTACACCAAATGGCTCGTCAAACCGACCGAACTGAGGCTCTTTTCGCTTCTAAAATAATGTGTGTAGTGATACCTAATAAACTGAAATGAGGGTCTTTCCAAAACAAGGCCACTTTTGTTATCTTTATCACAGAATAACGCTATGATTTACGGTCCTCAAAAATAAAAGGGCGTTTCGTATTAAATTATATTTATAAAGGTACACCCCGTGCCGTAGCCAGATATTGGCTGGAAAGAAGCATGAACGTCTATCAAAAGCCAGGGGAAGTATTGTTTCTTTTATTGCAAGGCAATCATCAGATCAGGCAGAAGGAGGAGAGGGTAGCGGGATGACGTTCTTGCCGCTCTCCTCTGGCGTAGACAGTCGGGCCGGTGATCTGCAAACGGGTGTAGCCCCCCAACAAAGTCACTCAATGTATATCTGGGGATCACTTAGTTTCTCGAGTGTTCTTCCCTAGGCGTCTTTTACTTCCTACCGCTCGAAGTATGAGGCCGGGGTGCCCGATGATCATCAATATAAGTCGGCACGGACTCCGAATCGTCCCTTTTGTGAGTGATCACACACCCGGCCGCAAGTCTCACTAGGCTGAGGTTACGGTGCTTAAAAGCATTCCCCTCCGAAAAAAAGGGGGTTGTGTTGTTACCAAACATTTTTCATGGGGTATGTTTTGGATAATGAATTCTTCCGCCCACACATTACGGGATTCTACTCCTACGAATCCTTTAAAAATAAATCTCTTTCGAAAGAAGGGATTATGTTTCGAAAGAAAGGATTACTTATGTATTTGGGATGCGTGAATATTTGTCTTTCCACTGATGCACCAAATTTCATTTTGAACCCTTTGCCCATGAGCTTTATGGTTCAAAATTGATTACAGTTTAGTTGGATTAACCGCCTATTGTTGGAACATTCTGCAAAACCCGACAAAAAAGAACAATGTTCTCCGGGCCCCGTTCTCTTCTACTCCGCCCCTGGGCAACCCTCACGCATAATAGCTGAATTATAACAGAAAAATATTTATTGTTTCACGCAGTACTTTTTCTGCCGCGTAATTTTCATCTTGCGGCAATATTTTAATATTACAAAAGATATAAAACATAAAAAAATAAAGAGGGAAAACCGATTACGGGTATTTTACGCATGACGGTAGCAGATATCTGGCCTGGCCGCGATTATTTTAAATGGACCTCGTATAACAACGTGATTTCGCGAACACCGTCGCTGTGATCCAGGTTTTTATAACTTTTGTCAAATAAACGTATCGTCGTCCGTACCTTTACGAGCCGACAATGTTGGTCAAGGTGAAAGTAATCTTTACATAACGTAGGTATTAATAACAGTTTATTATAATTATGGTTAGCTGAATTGGTTTATTGGTTACATTGAACTACTTTACTACGTACTCGTAGTACTTGTAACTCAATGATTGGTTATGAGTATGTTATTACATCAGAGGCCGCGAGTTTGGTCCTACACGTCCGAAACATTTTTGGGGGAGTTTAGTAAATATTGCGACTAACACTTTTAGTTCTCAGCCTCTCACATTATGGTGCTAAATAAAACCCATTCTTAATCAAAATAACAATCTATATATATAAAACTCAAAGGTGACTGACTGACTGACTGACTGACTGACTGACTGACTGACTGACTGACTGACTGACTGACTGACGGACTGACTGACTGACTGACTGACTGACATATGTAGATAGCTATCAACGCACAGCCCAAACTACTGGACCGATCGGGCTGAAATTTGGCATGCAGGTAGATGTTATGATGTAGGCATCCGCTAAAAAAGAATTTTGATCAATTCCGTGGGAACTGGAACCACGCGGGTGAAACCGCGGGCGGCCGCTAGTAAAAAATAAACAAGAGAGCCATATATGGATTTTCGTCTTACTACTTGATTTCACCTGGGCGGTGAAAGTGTACCATTTGGTACAGACTTTATGAAGCTACGCGCGTACATTTCAGTCATAAATTTTTATCTTTATAAACGAATGTATGATGTACATACCTCACCACGTCACCGTTCCATGATATCTTTATCACAAAATTAACACTTTATGTTTTACTCGTAATATTAAAACGAGCAGTTATAAAGTTTCCGACTAATAACACATCACAGATAACCCTAACCAACCCTAAAAATAGAGGCGTTCACATAGGCTAAAATGTCACAGAAGCAAAGATTAATACGGTTCGTCCCAACCGAAAAGGACCCAGATGGGACCTCTGCAATGATGGAACAAACAAACAAGCATTCATCATGACGTGTGGGTTTATACTCACAATTTATTATAAAGAATGGTAGCATAGTCACATGTGTGGGCTTTGAAATTATAATGTACATTTTCATGAGTTATTCGACTCATTACATGGCTTTTGGGGAGGTTCTTATGCCAGACGTGAAATAACATCATTCGTTATGTTAAAAAACTTGAAGGTGTAAAAACAAAAAAAGCTTTTCGTACGCCTCTAAAAAGCCACAAGGCGTTAATTTCGTTTATTTAGGTTACGTAAATCTGTCACAGAAATAAAGTTGAAATTGAAAAACATTAGAACAATATTTTCGGCTAGAGAGACTGTATAATTGATGTATTAATAAAAAAAGTGGAAACTGCGCTTCCATTGGTCTTTCAAAAGTTAAGACGTCTTGCTAGGAAGAAAACATTGCTCAAGTAGATAAATCTATTAAAATCATTACGCATTAGTCCAATGTATTGATGCGGAATAGAGTTTACTTACATCAGTGATCAATTACCGATTGGTTTTGAAAATACGTCCACCCACATTATTACTCTTGTGGATATAATTTATCATGGCATATTTTTATACAAAAATCATTTTATCCAATATGCGTTTTGAGACACTTCTTGCCACAAACCATCATAAGGTAAACCAACTTTCGGCTTGCTGCCGAACAATAGAACATTTAAGAGCATTCAAAAGCGAATGTAATATTTCCTTAAAGGCGAGTAACGCATTTATAATGTTAAAGTGCAACTTGCTCCTATCCCTTCCTAACATATAAAAAACATACAAAAAAAATGAAAAACTTAACGGTCCGGGCAGGTGGGTAAAAAGAAGGTTTATCTATTCACCAGTATAACTGGGATTTAAAGTTCTGTTTGTGATGGCAATTATTTTTCCACTTCATTATAACGGTTTAAAATGCATGAAAATTTCCTGCAAAGGAAGCTGGTACTCGTATAATTCGACCATCAATAAACTGCTGGTCATGAGTGTGACGTGGGAAACAAGATCGCTTTTCTATGGGTATAGTATAATTTTTGAATGCATCACATGGAATATAAAGTGCGCGATTTACATCTTTTTTGTCATTGATATACATATAATATCTTTATTTTTCAATACCTTAATCGTAACATAACTGCCTCTGTGGTATCCAAAGTAGGACTTTTTCAAAGTATGACTGGTTAGCTGTATGGCTATATTATATGGTAGCTACCTACCACTGGTGAATTTTTTTTTGATATGTTGGCCAGGGTACTTGGTCTATTGTGGATATAAAGGGATGTATCCTGATAAGATGTCCCCCAACGGTAAAATAACATAAAATAGTTATTTATGTGACTGCTGCATAATGAGGGTCATTAAAATACGAATGTGGTTTTATGAAACGAACGAAGTGAGTTTCATAAAAGAATCACATGAGTATTTTAATGACTAATTATGTACAGTCACATACATAACTTTATCTTCATTCATACGATAATATGTCTATTTTATAGTCAGGATTGATGAGCAAACGCCCTAGTTACCAACTTAATCTGTATGTAAAAGTTAGAACTGACATAATGACTGACGTTTGTAGTTTTTAAAATCCATAAACAATCTAGACTCGAGTTGATTTCGATTCTCAAATCGATTGTTATAATTTCAGCATCGAATTAAATGTATAGGAATGGAACATAAAATTACTAATCGACTAATTCGATAATCGAAAAAACCTATTAATTTTTACTTTTAAAAAAGACGTTCGAAATTTGAACGAAATTAAGTATCGGTTACCGACACTAAAATGTAAACATTTCAATGCAGCCACAGATACTTATATCTAAATGTAGGGCGTTTGCTCATCGCTCCTGAATATAAAATAGACATATTATGATATGGATGTAGATAAAACATTTTAAGCTACATATCCGAACGAAATCAACTAAAAGCGATCATCTGTCTTCTATAAACAACTTTAAGATAAAGAAACTTGATTTTTACTGAACTTTGCGAAAGCAGCAAAATGAGCTTATGAACACGGTAAGAAGTAATAAAATACTGACTTTACAATAATTTAAGATGCTTAAGATTTATGCATCGCATGAAAATAAAAACTGAACTTGATGAAACCCTTTTTCTATTCTATAAAGAAGTTTCGATATTATTGCTGAGTAGGTATTTTAATATCTTTGGATGAGATTATAAAAGTTTCGCATCTCGACGATATATTTATAATATTTGTACTGTATAAAATATTATAAAAATCCTAATTTATATTTTTTCTGTTGTCAGGCACCCATAGTACCAATACTTATAATAGATGATGCTAGGTAACGTTGTCTGAATTTCACAGCATAAAATGTAAATGTTTTCAAACTTAAAGATATTGGTAACAGCTTGCATCACTGAATTTTGAACAAACATTCGAACTTATGTTGTGAATGTTTTCCAAACAGATATTGGCGAGACTCCTAAAATCACTCTTATGGTACGCTCGTGAATCCCTAGTCGTGAAAAGAGTATTGTCTGGTTGCCTACCATTTATCTTCGGCATAGAGTGCAATATCAGACACATCAAATAATAAATCGATTGTTTGTGGGTCCGTGACTTGCGTAGACGATGGAAGGCGGATTCATTGTTTTGTCCGGACACATATTCGGCTAGTCGAATAAACAAGGGCGAGTGATTTGCTTTCAGAGTATCTTCAACTAGTGACCTGCCCTGTTTTCACTTCAACATAATTTAGTAAAGAATATGAGACGTAAGATTATTATTATTGATTTAGAAAACACCACGCCAAATTGCCAAACAAGAAGAATAATATTTAGTTAAGCGCTCAATCAATGTGTATTGTGTATGTTACACTTTCATTACCATATAAGTTTGAAATATAAATGTAGATTCTCAAGTTATTTTAGCTAAGATTTACATATCTAAGAGAAGATTTAGAAGATAAAAGTCTACAAAACGTCCAAAAAGTTTTATTTCCTGTTCCTTAGTTTTTAGAGCCACTAACTTTAATTGTCTTCATAATATGTAAATAGTGAACTTCATAATATGCAAATAGTGATTACACTATCTGCTACAGTACCTACTCCAGCAACTAATCTCAACACATACTCGTACCTACATCGTTTGGTAAAGCCCTCATCGACCTTTCCTTATCTGCCAAATTCACACAGCCAATTTTCAGCCTAATGTCAATCGTATAAGTTCCAATTGAGACGTTAAGACTAATTAGGGTAGGTTAATATACTCCATAACGCACCTATAATCACACAAACGAACTATGAATGAATACGCACCAGTTTAGTGAGTTAAAAGTATTCCTCTGGATTGGTCTCTAGCAATGATAGCTGCATTTGTTCAGCTCGGTCATATATCGTATTTTTTCATTGAAACCATAAAACTATTCTCTTTGTCGGCAGTTCACAGCCTGCAACGTCACTTGATAAAGGGTTTTCATTAAAATTCGTTTGTTGGCAAATGTATCGTTTGGACTAGGGATGGCATAAATGATTAACTATAGATATGGAACTTTTTTCATTTTTTTAATAGTTGTATGGAACTAGTATTTTCCATGTACACAAATAAAATTAACATAAAAAGAAGCGATTAACTATGACCAGTCGGTCTAATGGTTTGTGTATTGTGTGGAAAATCGTACTTTTTGAAAAATGCCTTAGATACCTATCAACCAACAGTCAACGGAGGCCATTAAACGAGCTTGGCATTGAACAATGACTTATTGTTGATTTAAATTGCTGTTCCTCTGCAGTGGGACTTTAATGAACTAAATGCTTAACATGTTAGAAATACTGATTTAAACTTATCATAGGTATTTTGTAGATTTCATAAAATTGAGCAAAAGCGGCAACCCTGTGTGAAATAAAGAATGCCACTATTTCATCGAACATTGAATAGTATTTCAAGGATTTTGCTTTTGTTTTCTAACTTACGATTCTCGTTTAATGATTTGTGAGAATATAAGTTAGTTAGAATAAAAAATATTATTATGCAAACCACTTTGAAAAAGTTCTGAAAAAAACTTTGAAAATGTTCTGAAACTTCAACTAAAAAATAAAATCGAATCCATCACCTGGAATGAACTTAAACTGCTGATCCTTTGTGTCATGGAGAAAGTGTTGGGCTATGGCTAAATGTGCAATCCAGGGTGCGTAATCTGTGGTATACTGACACCCTTTGACGGAAGTTTGTAGTTTCACATGGGGCTATTTACGGGAAGTTTTCCATTTCCGGGGAGCACACAAATATCTACAGTTTTAATTTCGGCCGTCATCACAAGCGGGAAATGGTACGTAAAGCATTTATCTCATTAAAAGAAATAACTTTTTTCATTGATTAGATACACATTTTAGCCCTGTATACTTATACAATAAACAAACAGACACAAAATAAAAAATTCTAATCGGCATTTAAAAACAAAAGCTTTGCTCAAAAATTATTACCCGACCCTACAATTTTGTTCTCAATTTTAAGAACAAAAATGGGTTTCATCAACTTCGTTAGCACAATTCAGGGTAACGCGCTATTTCCACCGCGTCGTTTTTCCACAACCGCCGGAACTAGCCTTGTTTTATTTTGTATTTTGGACGTGATAAATGTTAAAAAACGTAGATTTGTTTGTGCTGAACGCAGGATGTGAGGGGAATGCTTAAATGTATGTAAATTTGTCACGTAGTCCTAAAAATCCAATGCCTAAAAATTGGAAGGGTTCCTGCTGAAATGTTCATGTTATTCCGATTTGCGATATGATTATGGATATTGGTCGATTGACAATTAGATACTTCTCAACGATTAACTGACCGATATCAATGTCAGATACCAAACTAACAGATTTACTACATTTCCGAAGCTACAAAGTTTTAACACCGCCAACATCGGTTTTCAAAGACGGCGACGCGACGCGCGAGTCGTGCCTATGCAACGATATTAAATACCCTAGATACACTGACAGCGCTCGAAAAATGTCCCGCAAAACAAGTGCTTAAACACGGTTTAAGCACTTGTGCGCACCCAGTGGCGCGCGAACCGGCCTAGCGTCACTATGCCGAAGTGCTCCGTAAAAAAGTGCAAGAACAACACTTTAACCACTCAAAAAAAGGATGGAGTTTCGTATTTCCGGTAAGAAATAAATCCATCTTTGATAATAGAATGCATTAATGGTAAAAATTATCCTAAAACGTGCTAAAATTGTAATTTTCTAAAAAAATCTGAAGAAATCAGACACGTGGCTGGCTGAATAGTTGTCCCTTTCCCACGCGCTGCGGTATTAATGCTTCTAACACTTTCACACAGAGTAATATTTGGAACATAGTAGGTTTTGTAGAGGAATGGAGTCGCGTAGTACTAAAATTTACTATGGTTTTTATTTTTATTTTGTCCAATATTACAACCAATATTTACACATCTTTTTACAAAAAAAATCTGTATAACAATCAAAGAACTGTAAGAATAAAAAAGAATTTGGTGTTTAATGATTAATTACACTAGTAGATTACCATTTTGTTTTTATCTTATATATTTATGAATAATTTCATTAAAAAAGAATATGAAGATTGTTTACAATATTTGACAACAAAGATTATTTTTTTTGTAAAATTATAAGTATTCATTTTTATTAGTAGGTATCGTTATAATAAATATTTCATTTTTATTAGGTATCGTTATAATAATAAGTAAGATTATAGTAAAGCCAATTACAAGTTTCCACCTTTAGACAGACATTTTATCTAACAGTGGGCAAAAAGATATAGTAATAATAAATAAATAATAAATAAATATCTCTGGACATTATCCCCACAGCGTCATTTAGCCCCAAACTAAGCATGAGCTTGTGCTAGGTAGACAACGGATAAACATTACTTATATACTTTTTTTTGTAAATACATACATATTATACATAGAAACACCCAGACCGATACAAACAGACATGTTCATGCACACAAATGTTTGTACCGTGCGGGGATCGAACCCGCGACCTCTGGTGTAATAGCCGACTTCTCGACCATTACACCAAATGGCTCGTCGCTAATAATAAATAATTATGAGTTTAAATTTAATAAAAAATCGTTCCTTCGGTAGATAAAATTTAGTTAGTCATTTAACAAATAAATTTGTTTTTTATTCTAATACATTATAAATAAAAAAATAACATCGACGACGACTCCTCTACTAACTCTGTTCTAAATGCGACGATTTTATGATTTTCAAACAGCGCAAACTGAACTAGACCTTATTTCTATTGATTTACAGCCTACATTCGTCTTTACAGCAATAAAGCAATAAAAATTTTACGAGCTTGCTGCCTGCGTACATTCTAAATGTCGTAACTCTCGGACGTCTGCATTTAAAGTGAGATCGTATACCTGTGCATTAAGGTCAACTTTTGAATATTGAAATTAGAGTTGATATTATTTTCGTCCTTAGCGCACCCCCCACCGTTGCTATGTACTTTCGGGACACTTTTTGAAGGCGGTTTTATAGGCAATGTTGCTTCTAGGGTATTAAAATTCGTTGTGCCTATGGTGTTGCAAGTGTTTACCATTAGGCGGTTTTCCTTTGTAGTATAAAAACATGCTATCAGGATGTCAAATCCATTAAAACGTTTTGGATCGACCCAACGATCGAATCTGAGACCCCGAGCACAGCAGTGCAAATTTCCACTGTGATAACGAGGGATTCAACAAAATGTTTTAAATGTTTGAAATACTTATCTGAGAAGTGCAAATGTAATAGTCTTTTTCGTGGAAACCACGAAATCATCTCTTTTTATAGCCGCCGGAAATAACTTCTGTTTTATCTGTGGTTTGAACGTATATTTTAAAAATATATTTAACTTGTTTGTGTTGTGTGTAGTGTGAAAAAATATTCATATTTTTACCTCTGTTCCACATAAGTTGTCCTTTAGCCGCTATATTGGCAGCATTGCCTACGCTTTGTAAATCTGTCAAAAAACAGATTGAAAGTATTGAAAAACAGTAGTACCAATATAGCGGCTAGAGGACTTCTTATGTGGAACAGAGCGTACATTTCCCCTTAAAAACGTCAACTCTTTAAAATAGAATAAGTTTTAGTGTAAGGAAATTTTAAAATATAATTATGAATTAAATAAGGTAGGTTTTATTATAACAACATCCCAGGCGCATCCTCGAACTATCTAATAACGAGAAGAAAAAATTAAGACCTTGAACTTTTGAAATCAAAGGCTCGAAGATCAGATGAGTCTACAGTCTGGCAGCACATTGTGCGACGCTTCCTGGTGAAGTTTACTTTTATGAAATAAGCCGCAGTGGCGGCTTATCATCAGGTGGACTGCGTGTTTGTCTTCCAAGTGATGTATAAAAAAAATCACAACCGCAATACTAGGAATAAAATTTGAGATCTCATTTGCCGAAACAAGTTAATAGAGTTAACTCCAGGGTGATTTCACTCCGAACAAGTGACGGATTGTATGAATCAAATTGTACTTATGGACTTTAACGCTAGATGTCACTAATTGACAAAAATTTATAGTTAGTTTATTTTTGTTGGTATCTTTTCCTCTAACTTCTGTTTGCTGGCATTACTGCTTTTACGGTTCATTCTAAGTAACAACAATAATCGGAGTCAATATAATTTTATGATTATTTTATATATGAACAACCATTAATTCTAAATTATAATATAAATTACTTTAATTTTAAAATAAAAGCTAATAATTGCGTCGGGTTTTATATTTAAATGAATATTTAACCTTTTTGAATTAAAGTAATCGAGCAAATCTTATGGAACGTAACGTAATAAATGTCAGCCGTGTTTCTTTCTTTACTGACAGACGTCAAACATATTGTATTGAATGCGAAAGTGTTTTTATGTTTTCTGCTATTTATTTAATACGACTTGGATTTACACGACGACTTTAGTGTTTCCCTTGGACTCCGATAACCCTGCCCTTTGTGATTGACTATTGCTGTTGCATATTGGACTTGATCTGCCTTACGATTCGGATACCGGCGACAATGGTTATTCTTCTCCTATGTTGCGTTTCTAAGTTATTCTTATTAGAAAGTGCTTGTGTACCAAATAAAATTTTAAAAAGCTTACGACAGGACATGGATAAAAACGATAGTGTTAAAAAAATGTGTCATGATTATTTTAATAAAAGAAATAAATGGCTTTCGCATATTATTTTGATGTTTTTTTTCAGTTTATACTTGAATGCTCAATGCTAATTTATTTAATTTTTCTAGATTAATTTATTCATTCATTGAGCATTCAAGTATTTAATTATAACCTAAAATATAAAAATATAAAACTTAAATGAGTACCCGTATGTATGTATAGGTATACGTTGTTGTGCATCTATCTATAGTTATGTTATTAAAAAAAATAGTTTTAGACTTAATCGCTTGGCGCGCTGCAGTCGCAATCCTTGACTGACAGCTCTATTTCTGATATATTCAATATACTCTATGGTTAACTCGACGCCAGCTATGCGAGCCTTCCGCGGTCACTTTTGACCTTCCCCGAATCTAATTAAAACGCAAATCTTCAAAAGAGCCTAACAAAATTTCAGGGGTTCGCCAAAACTAATTTGGACAAAACACTTTGAATAAATAAGCGGATTTTGTGTATTTACGACTAACTTTGAGGTTTGCGCGGAAAAGATTAGCTTAAGTAGTGCCTTTTTAGCATACTACAACAAGAATTAAGTGCTTGAGGATGTAAAAAAACTTCATTCGAAAGACATGACGTGATGTAGTCCCATCTAAAGGAGAATGCAAAACTTGCCTTTGTTCTTGGGCCCAAAAAAATTTAAGTTAATGTGCAGAGATGAGATGTATTCTACGTGAAAGACACACACAAATTAACAAAATAAACATATTTTTTTTACTAGGACCAATTTTGTCGACGCCATAATAAAATTTAAAGGTGTTTATTGGATATACTTCGTAGTCCACGTTATGTCCCAAATCTGCACAAAATTTTTTTTGGGCCCAGTCTTTTGCACTAGATCCTTTGAACTAGATCGGACAAGTAATCTTTGCGTTGTCTCGAATACAGTTTATTATTCCATACATCGCGTCCTTTCTAGGGCATGGTTTGCCCTAAGGTACGTAACGTATTTTCCAGGTTAAAAAAACAATTTATTTTCATTAAAAATCAACAATCGAATATTACCATTAAAAATATATACAAAAAAGAACTTATTTATTTATTTATTGTTTATTGGTCTACCAACAACTTATGCACTAATACATTTCAAGATTTATCTCACATATAAAAACGTTCTAAGTACAAAGTCACTTAAAGGCAAACACCACATGCATTTATACAGACAAAACTAAATTTTAGGTACTTAATAGCTAACAAACAGTTAACAATGCTTTAATCACGAGCAGAGTGACAAAACCAGGCAACAGCCCGGAATACAAAAATGTATGAAATATTAACAAAAACCTTAAAATTTATTTATATATTTATTTAAGCACTTCAAAAACAATCCTACGGAACTTACCTAAAGAAACATGGTTAATGTCGATGTGATCGCTAATTCGGTTGTAAAGTTTGGACATCCTACAAATTGGGGAATGTGATCCTAAAACAGTGCGTCGCAATGGAAGACAGAGTGGTGTGATAGGCTTTCTAGGCGGCCTAAAGGGAACTTTAAAGTAAACTCTTCCCAAAAGTTCTGAGCAGTCCATATTATTGTGTAATAATTTAAATAAAAATAATAAGTCTGATACCTCTCTTCTTTTTGATAAACTGGTCATGTTAAAACGTCTTAAACGGATGTCATAGCTTACATGCCTACCACGCAATCCGACAGAGTATGCCAAATGCCGCAGAAAACGCTTCTGCACCCGTTCTATTCGTAAAGAGTGGGTAGCGTAATGTGGTCGCCAGACAACACTACCGTATTCCAATATACTTCTAACTAAACTATTATAAAGATTTTTTTTAGTTTTAATTTCTCGAAATTCCTTGCTATTTCTTATGACAAATCCCACCATTCTTGATGCCCTACCAATTGTGTGTTCCATATGAGGTATAAAAGTAAGTTTCGAATCGAAAAGAATGCCTAAGTCCCGCACAATGTTCATTTCAGTAAGAGTAGTGCCTGCCATTGAATAGGAGGATGTAATTTTGCGAAGCTTTCTTGTAAATTTAATGTGAGAACATTTTTTGGCATTTAACTTAAGTCCGTTTTGATCACACCAAGAATTTAGAATGTCCAGGTCCCTTTGAAGCAACGCTACATCGTTCTCGTTATTTATAACCTTGAACAGCTTCAGATCATCAGCGAACATATATGGAGAAGAGTAAAGAAATTCATCCGGCAGATCATTGATAAATATGTTAAAAAGTATTGGGCCCAGATGAGAACCTTGTGGTACGCCAGAGAAGACAGAGAATGAGTCCGATTGATAACCGTTCACCACCACATAGAATGATCTGTCGCTTAGATATGATTGAAGTAGTTGTAAGATAGGTCCAGCAAAGCCGTATGTTCTCAATTTCTGGAGGAGCACGGTGTGTGGAACTTTGTCAAATGCCTTGCTGAAGTCTGTGTAAATGGCGTCCACCTGCCGATTATTATCTATCGCCTCAATAAGACATTCTGTAAAACATGTGAGGTTTGTAGAAGTGGACCTTCCAGTTACAAAACCATGTTGTTTGCTAGAAATATATTTTTTAAAATAGTTCTGTATATGTGGACAAAGTATTGATTCTAATAATTTAGCTAGAACAGGAAGAATTGAAATCGGCCTGTAATTTGTAACGTCCTGGTCATCACCAGTTTTATGAATTGGTACTACTTTGGCTATCTTCCATCGTTTTGGAAATACTCCTTTAGTCAAGGATTCATTAATAATTATCTGTAAAGGTGTCAGCAAGCTGTCAGCACAGTTGACTACAAAGTACGGGGGAATATTGTCAGAACCAGCACCCTTCGAAATGTCTAATCCTTTAAGCCTTTTTAGAACTTCATCACAGGTAATCGATATCTGTGTCAAATAATCTGAGCTATTACTAACAGTATCGCTTATATTATTGAGTAGTAATGGCTGATCATGATTAATATAGACAGTAGAGAAATAATTTGCAAACATGTCACAAATATCCTTGCCTTCGTAACTTGTAGTCGAACCGTTGTTCATTGCTGTTGGATAAGTGCCATGACCACCTCGTTTGGTCTTGACGTAAGACCAGAAGTATTTTGGGTTATCAGTAATTTTTTCCTCCGTGCTCCTAAGGTGATTTCTATAACAATCTGCAATCAGTTTTTTACATCGCTTTGACAGCAGATGCAAGGATATTTCATCAAGCGGATTTTTATATTTTTTAAATCTAGTTCTGTATTTATTCTTTTCACGCAGTCTACTGATTAGTTCTTTGCTGTACCATTGGGGATATTTCTGTGTTTTTCGTGTCTGTTCCGGTACGTATTTCTTTATGATATCGTCAATAATATTATAAAATATATCAACCATTTCATTTACATCGCCAGCACATGAAAACACTTCCGTCCATCGGATACTCTTCAGCTCCAGGTTAACCGCCTCATAATCGACTTTGCGAAAGTTCAATTTTACATTTGCTGGGTTCGATGACATTTTAGTGACATCGAAGTCTAGTTGGAATTCTAAAGGGGGATGAAGATCGTCAATCACACTCAAACAGTCTAATGACTCCACTGGTTGATACACCGGGAAATCCACCAATACCAAATCCAATATTTTACCATTCTTATTAACTATATTATTAACTTGTTTATAACTATTAATATTGCAAAAATCTAACAAATACTGACAAACTGTAGAACTGTGACAATAATTGCCTGACCCATAAAACTGCCCCCAATCAATACTGCTAAGATTGAAATCGCCTACAATACAGGTGTATGACTGGTTTTTCTCTGCGATGGCGTTGCAGTTATCTATGAAGTGCTTTAACAAATGCAATGAAACTGGTGGCGGTAGATAGACTGCACAAAATATAAACCTTTTATGTGTATTTGATGAAAAAACATCAATAGCTACCCAAAGATCCTCACAATCGCTTTCCCAAGTAGTCATCCTTTTAGAGTTTAACTCTTTAGAAACTGCTATTAAAACCCCACCCCCTTCTTTTTTACTGTGAAAGCCAGACGTGTTCCTGTCCCTTCTATACACCTTATATCGACTATCAAATAATTCGGAACTTACAATATTTTCATTTAACCATGTTTCACTCAATATAATAATATCAAAGTTCGATGCCATTAGATTTTGATAAAATGTTTGGGTTTTAGTCCGAAGGCCTCTTACATTCTGATAATAAACTGTTAATTTATTGAATTTTATAAGGTAACAACAATGAAAACCATGCAAGATTGAACACAGTAGGTAATAAAATTAACTAAATTTTACACTTATTTAAGCTTATCTAGAGAGTCCATATCTCTTATCACTATGAAGTCTGAGTTATCCGTTTTTCTCGCGAAAATTCGGCCATGACGGACCCACACATGCTTATAACCATTTTTCTTTGCAGTCAGTCTGGTAGCTGCATGTAGCGCCTTGTTGCCGGGGGAAAGATGTTCAACAACGAACACTGGTTTTTTGTCTCCGCTATAGCCCAAATGTGATGTATTAAGTTTTTCCGCCACCGGTCTCCGTTTATTGAATTTTATAGCTGCTGCCAGGAAGGAATCGCGGTCCATTGTTGTAGCAAACTGAGCAATGATAGATCTAGGGCGGTCATTTTTATCACGATTGATTTTCGCGATTCTAGTGCAATGTACTATTTTCTCAAGAGAAATAGGGCAGTCAATGACATTACTCAATTTAGATACTATAGTCGTGAGGTTCTCGTCTTTTCTTTCAGGGACACATTGTATTTCAATATTATTTGAACGTGCATTTTGTTCAAAGTTATTCAACCTGGATGATAGGTCTTTTATAGTAGATTTCATCGATTCGTTTTCAGACTGTAATTCTCGTACTATTTCTCTTGTCTCCTTGCCTTCCCTGATCACTTCGTCGTATTTATCACTCATGAAGGTGATAGATTCTCTTAGCTCCTTAATTTCATTTCTCATGGTACTAAGTTCAGATTTCATAATAGATTGAAGGGAGGCAGTTAGTTGCATCAAAAGAGCCTCAGATTTTCGCTCTGTAACATCTTCCACAATAACTCTTAGGTCACTCTTAGTAATGCGATCTTCTGAATCCACAGCCTCTGGTGGTGAATTAAGCGCCTGTCTCTTTGTTGGTCGTGTCGTGATATTCGGGTTAAAACGCACAGGTGTGTTGTCATTGTTGATATTTTTTACATTAGTATTGTTACATGTGGGACATATCCAGCCCCCACTGGCATTGCCCGCTCGTGTGTAATTCGGCCCCAAACAATCCAGGTGAAACGCTTTATCGCATGTGCTGCACTGTTCATAGTCGCTACCACCATCACCGTCGGACAAGCAGCAGCCCCAGGAGAGCGTAGGAGGAGACATTTTTGAGAGATCAAACAAAAAAAAACAAAAAAATATTTTTTTTTTTTTTTCTTCCCCTTTTTCTTCTATTTTCTTCTTTTCCTTCCTTTTTTCCCTTTTTTCTTTAATAAAAAATGTTAAAAAGAAGTTCCCGATAGAATTTTTAGCGTAAAAAAGCTAAAAAAAGATCTCAGGTTCCACTCCGGGTTTGAACCACGATTGCATGGATTCTGTTGTCCAGTTTAGACCACTATACCAACAGTCTTATGTGTAACACGATGAAATTAGTGATAATATTAAGTTTGTACAGCAGTCACTTGGTGAGTAAACCCGTTGCTCTTTTGTTCTCAAATTCCAACGCACTGAGTCACTGGTTGTCAAACGCTCACCAATTGTCACTTTTTGCACAATGTTTTAGGAATAAGTCAAGAACGTTTGCACTTTTCTCCGCATGGTTTATACATTCCGATAGATCACAGTTTTTTGATTGTTTTGATATATAAATCTTTATCAACTTCGAACTTTTTCCACATAAAACAAATAAAATATCAACAGAGACTGGTGAATACGTGTTAGCGTATTGAAGTACCCCCACACTTAACATAATTAACAAAAACGATCAACTCTACTTAGTATTCGTACCGACAAACTTGTTTACAATCGGTCGACGGAAAGGGGGACAGTTCACGCCTGTGCACTTACGCGTACAAATAGCTTGCGCTAATCTCCCAAACGCCCGCGCGCGCTATTGGTCAGATTATGCTTCTGACCAATAGCGCGCAGGCATGTCAAAATTCGTGTTCTGCGCATTCCCCACCCGATAATCAACAAGTTTGAGGGGGCCTGTATTCGCTTTGATTCATAAATAATCTTAAACGTTTTGTTCCGAATTAATCCATGTTTTATAAGTAGTATATCTCAGCGACTAATAAAGCTTGATTAGATTTCATATTAAAATGTAGGTAGGTATAAACCGTGGGCGCAAATAAGTGAGTTATCGTTGTACTTCACGATCTTTATGAGACAAAGATGAAGCTAAAAATATACTCACTTTCCTAGAATACCTATAAGCGCAGTTATTGCCTTGATTTTGTATTTATATGCTTAACTAGAGCTAACTAGAGTTAGATGTCGGAATTTTTATATAAGACGCATTTATTAGACTTCATTACACATACATCTACACTAATATTATAAAGAGGAAAGATTTGATTGTTATTGAATTGGGTCCGAAACTACTGGACTGATTTGAAAAATTCTTTTATCATAAGAAGCGGACATCATCTCTGATGAACATACGCTACTAATACTTTTTACCGCGGGAAAATGGTTCATACCTAGTGGAAAATGGCTAAAAGGACCATAGAGACCGACATCGTGCATTCACGCGTATATACGTAACTTTTTAATTTTTATTTATTTTCACATCACAAAAAAAGTTCTTGATACGTCTATTATATACGTCGTGATCAAAATATATTTATTATCTATCTATATGAGACTCCATAACCCTTACAAACTTGAAGATTGCATACATATTTTAAAGTTCCGTTTCTAAAAAGTTTTTTCGACTTTCTACATTCTCCACCGGTATGAAGCAGTCATACAGGCTATATTTCATTAAATATAGCAAACAATACCACCACAAACATTGTTCGGATCTAATCAGAATCGGTAATGGAATGTTGTTTCATCTGTTCGTCCGGTGGGGCGCTTGTTCAAGTTTTAATTTGTTTGTGTGGACTTTCAAATTATTCATGGAAACAATATTAATGTTTCTGTTAAATGAATCAATTCTTATAATAAATCTACCTCTATATATGACTGACGATAGTCTTTTCGATTTCGGTTGATTCCAAAGTCGAAACCATTGTGTTGAAGAATAAAACATCATTTGTTTCAAGTTTTCTTTTGTCTCTCTCACCCAACCCTCATCCTTCATAGTCTCCATATTCATTTCTCAAAGGCGAGCAACGCATCTAAAACCCTAGTTGCAGGTATCCACGTGCAGTACTTACCGTGATACAGTGGTTAGAGCGTTGGGCTCTAATACCCGGAGGTCGTGGGTTCGAATCCCGCGGGGAGAATCACTTTGTGTGAATGTTTCGAATTTGGTTAGGACATTGCAGGCTTGAATCACCTAAATGTCTGAATATAATGATGATTCCGTGCTTGGGAAAGCACGTTAAGTCGTTGGTCCTGCGCCTGATCTCTTTTCACTCGTGTTAGACTGCTGTCCTACCGTGTAATGAGAGTGAGGGAATAAGGAGTGCACCTGTGTTTGCGCACTCACTTGTGTTGTGCACTATAATATATCCTGCGTAGTTGGCTGATCGTAAAAGATTGGCCGCCGTAGCCGAAAACTCGGCTAGGAGGACATATACTTACCATCAGGTAAGTTGCTCATTTCTCTCAAACATAAATCAAAATTCTCTAATCCATGCCGATAGTACCCACTTCTACTCGTATTTCAATATCTGATGCGGGTATGGCGTAGGTTCGATAAATAATCAAACACTGCGGTTAAATGTATCGGCGAACCTCATTTCATGGAGGTGAATCACCGTGTTGAACTCGATCGATTACTCAGCATTGTAAATTTAACTCTTTTCAATTATGGTGGCAGGTAAATCACCTTTAACCTAAGCGACGCAGTCGCAGTTTGTAGCGTGTTGAAAGAGTAAGGACAAACTCAGTCCTTACCTACAGACTAAGATTCGCTAATCTTAGGGCCGGTATTTCAATATATACTTATCTTGATCTTAATCCGGGATTGATAATAAGTATGACTTAAGTGTATTTCAGTATAGGATTAAAGTTAAGCGGCACCTAAAGTAATACACTTTTACCTGTCAAAAGTAATACTTATCTTACAGTCTGTTTCAAACACGATGATATGCCTGACACATCCATAGAACGTAAATGTTTGCGTTTAGGAAAATGTTGACTTCGATATAAATACAAATTTGAATAATAAAGAAATAGATCAACACTAAATACTGTACATTAATAACGATTTAATAAGAGTCATGGTGTTTTTTTTCAGTTTAGAGAAGTTTTATGTACATTTTTCTATAAAATATAAAAATTATATGAGACGTAACTAGGTTACGTTCTATGGCCTTTTAAACCAGAGATGTGACTTAGGTTTTATTATTAATCGATAAAAATCGTGAATAATCGAAACTATAATTTAAGGGAAAGAATAGTGGAATATTCGTAAAAAAATATTGTATTATGTAAAATAATACCGGCAATTTAAAATCGATGTTCACAATGTACAAAACTAACACGTTACTATTTATTGACCGAGTGAGCGAAGCGAGCGAGGGGTACGAATCATTTTTGTATTTACATATAAAGGTATGTATGTTTGTTCCGCGAAAATTCTCGAACGGGTGATCTGATTTAGACGAAAATGTAGGAATAGTTAATAGAATTTTTAAGTTTGTTGACCATCGGTTTAGTAGTTTTTGTAATATTCACGTTTTTGTAAGAAAATAAATAATTGTATTTTAATTCTCTGGGTCTAGGGAAACTAACTGTACGGTTAATATTAATTCAGATTTAGCTTTCCTGTCCGCTGCCTTCCAGGCTGCTATGTGCGTATCGGCATTATTTGGTCTTGGCCTTTCTCCACTTAAATACTCCCAGTAGTCGCTTCGTACAAGTAATGCCTCTATCTGTACCTTCCAACTGTCATAGTTATCTTTTGTTAATAATTCAATACTTACATACATTCGCAGACATGATTCGGTCGTACCCTTTTTCAAATAATTTTCGATGACTCCTTTCTTAGTTACATGTACCTACTCACTCTTTATTTTCGCTGGTCCTGGCCCATAACCTTTGTAGGGGTAAATATCAGATAACAGTTTTAAAGAGAAATATTTATTGTACATAAATAAGAAAAAAAAAAGTATCAGCCTATTAATATCCCAATGCAGGGCAAAGGTCTCCATCCTTGAAATCAAGTTATCGCTACAATGATGGGTATTGGCTTAATCACCACGCTTGCCAAATGCGGATTGGTGATCACAAACCCGAGCTGTGTCCGAAAAAACCGACACAAAGTTAGCTCGACCCGGGAATTGAACCCAGGACCCCGAGATCTCGGCCCGGTACCTAAACCACTAGACCATTGAGGCGTTTGTACATAAATAATAACTGGAAAATATTTGTTTTATTGTCTTTACACTCTTACAAATATTTTCCAGTTATTATTTTATGTACAATAAATATTTCTCTTTATAACTGTGTTATCTGATATTAACCTCTACACTAGCTAATATCAAAGTAGAAAAAATTAAAATTTATCATACATTATAAATCTATACTTTGAATCGATTGTCAAAAGCACTAAGATATAATCGATAATCGATTGGTTATGCAGGTTGACACATGAGGTCACGTCTCTTTAATTGTCAAAGATGAGGTGTCACCCATATCATCGTGTTTGAAACAGACTGTAAATGTTATACTTAACTTAAGCAATAAGATAAGGTTACATTGAAATACCGGCCCTAAGGGCCGGTATTTGTAGGCAAGTCTGTAGGTAAGGACTGAGTTTGTAGTGGGTGGAAGTATAGTAACATAGTAGGTATGCATAGCACCAATACCCGGACACAATCGGATTAAAATGGCTCGATGCTTGCCGTTTTCGTCGCATTTCACCAAGGGAGGGACTTGCATGGCGCGTCTACACGCTTGCCCAAAAGTGTTATGGGCGCAAAGACTCATCCGTGTTTCCGAATATGACGAAGGGTAGGAAGGTATGTAACGTATTTTGGCATATTGGCGACCATCACCTTAGCGGCCACTGTGGCCTATGCCATTGAGGGACGTTTGGCTGCTTGCTGCTTGCTTTAATTACTGTTAACCGAAACTAGTAGAGCTTAAAACACAATAGCTACTTTTACGACATGAAAATAAAGTTTAACGTCGCTTTTTAAAGATATATTGCGTCATACCTATAAAGGACTGTATAAATCTTCGCAGTTCGAATATCACCGATAGTGCTATTACGTTTTATTCCCGTCCGATTGTAAAATCCGGCGGAAACGCCAATGATGACACATTGTGACGTTTTAACAGCTTTTTTTATAGTTGCGTCAAAATTTTCTTTGGGAAATCGTCGCCACAAACATTATTTTTGTCTTTTAAAAAATGATTCTGCGGATAAAGGTGTTTGTTTTAAGTTACATTATACCTATTATCTTATCACACAAACGTAAAAATATAAAAATCATTGGACACTTTTCACACACAGCCGCTAAGCCCCAAAAAAACTATTTAGTAATCTATGCCTAAACCAAATAAAAGTGCCTTAGACATCATCGTAAAATACAACTTTATTGAAAACTAGCCTTCCGCCCGCGGTTTCACCCGCGCGTAATCTCTTTTTTCAAACATCGCCTCTTTCCCCCACATTTCCAGGATCAAAAGTACCCTGTGTTCACCGGGGATAGTGTAGCTTTCCAACAGCGAAAGAATCATTCAAATCGGTTCAGTAGTTTCAAAATTGATATTCCCGCGGGAATGAGACGTTTCCCGTAGGAATTTTACAGCCTATGTCCTATTCCGGGTTATAAACTATACGTGTGCCAAATTTAATCTAAATCCGTTTAGCCGTTTAGGCGTGATTGAGGAACAAACATCCAAACATCTAAACATCCAAACATCTAAACATCCAAACATCCAGACTTTCGCATTTATAATATTAGTAGGATTATTAACCTCAAGCAATTCCCTACTTTAAAAATTTAAACGAAACAAAACTGAAACCGATAAAGTTTATAGCAGAACGATCGGTATAAAAAATATAATATGTTTGCATTTTTAAAGCGAAGTGCTTCGCAATTTGCATAGTTACAAAAGATCACGAAACGATCACAGTCTGCAGATAATCAAAAAGCTCGAATGAGAAAATTGTCCAAGAACGATTTGCATTCTTACATGTGCGGTTCTCTGCAAACCTTATGTATTTTTTTTTTTTGTGATATCATGTAATCAGTCCCAGAACTATAAGCAGATGTTTTTTGGAAAAATTGGCAATGTGGTGCTCGTTCCACATCTGAAACCACTCCAAAGGACATTAGCTGCTCAGTCCGGATAAGCCAGTTCTATAATGTTACGCCTTTTTAATCGTCTTAGTGGACCAGGAGCAGCAAGCTGTGCTGCGAGTGGATTTCGATGTTGTAACAGTCTGTGTTTATAGTTCCTAGCATGATTTCCCACTTCTTCCATAACTGTGTTTATTTGCAAGTTATAATGAACGTCCGAGTTTCGTATGAACCATAGAATTTTTCTTGTTCTGTGGTATGAACCATGGTGAGATGGATATTTGTTTAAGAATAGAGTCCCCAGCTTTCTGGATTTATACAAACAATGGAGTCACTAGCAGACCCCCACATTTATTTATTTAATAGGTTTTCCAATACATAGTCATCACATATTAAACATGTAAATAAGCTATTTGACTGTGTTTAAAATATGGAACAATTTGTTGTCATCCTAATAAAATGTAATGTGAAAAGCATATTTTATTGGATGTTCTGAAAAAATAAGGTCATTTTCTGTATAAAAAACATTTTTTTGTGGTTTAATCACGTGTTTGAAAACGCTCTGTGATTGGTTGCAACTTTGATGACGTCACAAAAAATGTAAACATTAGTTCAGTGCATGCTTTCTGTTTTTCTTTATATTGATCGTGCGATCTACGTGTTATTTACGTTATTTCCCAACCGTCCTAGTTATTACAGTTTTGTTTATTTAAAGTTCTGTGCATAAAATGGAGAGACATTTTGTGCGAGCTGACAGCATTTTTTAGGTTATGTTAACTCCTACATTTCTTTGGTGTCACGCACTGTTTTCACGTAACCTAAACTAACGTAACCTAAACTAACGCAACAATACAAATATTACTTACGTTAAAATGATCTTCACACATATAAACACTTGAATTAGGTCCAATGCTTTCAGGGTTTCGACGAGCTACACTCAACCACTTTTTTCGGCTCTCAGGATCTATAGGAACTGGTACAAATAGTTTTTCCGGAGTCTTTATCGATGTACTTGTACATTTGGGTACAACACACCACTTATAAACCATTATTTATGCAATAAATTTCAAAACTATTTCACAGTTTGTTGTTGAGTTTGTTGTTTATCTATTTGTGACGTCATCTGTCAAAAATTGCGTTTTGGCGGGTAATTTTTTAATTCAAACTTTAACATTGATTTTTTCCGTATATACGACAGATCTACAGGAAATATTAAAACGGTTTGCATTTTATGCAATAATAAATAATATAAAACTATTTTCCAGCAGTAGTCAAATAGCCTATTCAATCAATTTTCAATTTATTCCATAGTTTGTTACATAACTAACTACAGGATATTGTATAACAACTTAGATTGTTGTTATTTCACTAACAGCCTCTATGAAAACTAGATTACGGCTGAATAATGTCATGGGCAGGTTAGTTGGACAGTCCAGCTGGTCAATAGGAGTTTAGTGGGAAGCGGGGTTTACCCTTGTTTGGCCAAAAATTGTTTCCCAAAATTTCATATCGCAAACTATTTTACGCTTTTCATTTGGCAAAAAAACGTTTGTCAAAACAATGTATTGCAATTTTTTATTTAGCAAATCTCTTCTTTGGCAATGTTTCATTTAACCAAACATTATTTGATCAAATGTTTTATTTGGCAAAACTTACTCTTCCCAAAATATTGCAAAGCATATGATTTACTAAACTAATACTTTTTATCAAATGAGATCGGCAGAAATGGGCTCGATCTTAAACGTTCGTTCCACTATTCAAAATATAATAAATATTCGTTACAAGATTTTTAATATTTAAATTCAATTTTAATTAATAATTTTACCCCGGGATAAAAATATAATCTAATAAATGAAAATACTATTGGTTTTGTAGTGCATCCGGTATGTTATGTGCATAGTGCATAGTACGTCCGGTAGAATAATAATAATGTTGCTAGTTATGATACTTAAATACCATTTAAATACTGATTTTCCGATCAGATCCCATACAAATGACAGCTTAGAATAGAGGCACGATAATTTTCTGAAAAAATTATGGCAACAGAAAAGTCAAAAAAAAATCAAATGTCATACAACGTCTGTCAATCATTCGTTTCTGTTTGTTTTGAATAATTACTTATGTGAATTATTTTGTTTTGTCGTTGTTGTTGGAATGCTTGGTTTAATATTTGACGACTTTCGCTACGTTTAAATGACGGTTTCAGCTAAAACAAACGACCTAAGCTTTTCTTACAACGGATCCAGTGAACTCGACAATTGGGGTTATTTTTGTAGAAATCAAAATCATCCTATAACTATTTTTTCCCATGGAGTGGATTTATAAATTGTAGTGTATTTGGAATATTACTTCATTTTCTACATAATAATAGTAAATCGGTAAGTGTAATTCATAAAAAATCAAGGCTCAACGTTCTATGGATGTTCGCCCGTGTCCTTTCCAAATGATTCGTTAACAATAGATTTGAACTAGCGCTCGGCGGCCGCTGCCGCGGCACGCTCGCTTCGCTCGCTCGTTGATGGTCACTGTTCTAACCCAACCTAACCCAGGTGATTTAACTGATATATTATACAATTTTTAGGAAAATTCAAGCCCAGGATTGTGCAAAAAAATACGCACCGCACGTTTTACTTACCTATATTTGAAATTCCTGTATTAGCAAGAAAAATCGTTTGCATACTCTTTGATTTCAGTGGGTACCTAAGTATGCGAAGAGATAATTTGACCAAATATTTTTTTGGAATATGAAAATTTCCAAAATAAATCATTTGCTATATTAACATTTGACCAAATAAAACTTGACTAAGTAAAAGTTTGCCAAAAGATAATTACCAAATGAAGTATGTGCGAGATATACAGTTGCCAAAGGTCCATTTGCGAAATGAAACATAGGCGATAAGTTTTTTGCGAAGTGAAATTTGACGAAAAACAACTTGACCAAATGAAGGGATACCGGTAAGCGGGTCTCTAGTCCCGAGCCCTACACACAGCAGGTGTATTGTTACCGGCAAACTTGTTGACCATCGGTCGACGGAGTGGGAGTCGTGCATATAGCGCGCAGGCATGTCAAAATTCGTGTTCGGCGCAATCCCCACCCGATAGTCAAGAACTTTGCCGGGGCCTGTAGCTAGCCTGCGGTTACAGTGCATAAATGCGTTCATCACCGCAAAAAAAAATAGGGTTGGTTGGACAGTATTCATTACTCGTATTTATGAACCATACCAAGATTTAAAAGTTCTTATACAGTAAGACTGTGAGAAGACTTGTAACAAAATCTCGTTGGATCTCTTTGAGTACGTACGGGGCTCTGATAATTGACGCTTTGGACGCTTTGCTCGCCTCTGATTGGGTGATTTTGCAAAGCTGCAAAATAAGATTAAATTTTCGAACGTCCGTACTTTTAAGTGTTATCATTAGCCAGAGCTTGACCTAAATTCGGACAGTAATATACCTTAAAAACATCAGAATATATAATGACGCTATAATTTATTTGCATGCAAAGTCACTGGTACAATTATATACCCCTACAAAATGTTATTCTCCTCTTCTGTTGGTAAATGCGACCTCAATTGTAGCTCACAACTCAACAAAATACTCGAATGTCCCCGTCTTTGAATTGGAATACTTTTGACTTATTCTCCAAGGACACCCTTTGATCATTGTCTGCCAGGTATCTCGGAATATTCGTCACCTTTTGTCGCTTCTTGAACGAAATTTGTCGATCGATACCAACGCAATTTGTACACAACCAAATATATTTTATCTGAGCAATCGTGTTTATACTATTCATAAGAAAAACTATAGATAATGCAGGTAAAAGTCATCCATTCATAATCAAATATCATCATGCTTGCCAAACCGCGGATTGGTCATCACAAACTCGAGCTGCAAGCAAAACGATAAAAGGGATAAAGTTAAAATATAAATAATGTGACACCAAAAGATCAGAGAAACCTATAGAGTGGCAGCAAATTGAGCGACTATTTTTGGCTCTTCTATTCTTGGCAGTCCCCATTGAGCTATTATTTCAGTACATAATATTTCTATGGCAGTCCCTTGATAAAATATGCCGCAGTGGCCGCTTACCATCAGCCGCTTATCAGGTGGTATGCGTGCTTGTCCGTCAACTGAACAAGCATGAAAAATGAAATAAAGAATTTAATTATTTTTAGACACAACACCCAAAAAAATGTATGTACCCCATTTAACGTTGAAAGGGAGATAATTCGCGTTAATTCTTCAAGGTGAATTACTGAATTGCGATAAATATAGATATAATAGAGGTACTAGGTGATCAAAGGTCCTGCCTTTGCTGTAGCATTCCAGTCGACCGCTTTGAGAGCATCAAAGCCGACCTTCACACCAACTCTATAATGTGTCGTGAACTTTGTGTTCTAGTCTCATTCCAATGCATTCTTTAAGGTACGACGGGGACAAAATCTGAGGCGATTGGATAGAGATAATAAAGTTTCTGTATTATTTCATTAGTACCAAATTATCATTTTTTATATAGATTATTATCTTTACTCCCCTGCCTCACTTCGCATCAGTAGAAGACGCAAAACACGCCCACTGCTCGACATAGGCCTTAGCATTTATTGTTAACATAATCAAATCGATGCTTGTAATCTCAATTGAAGTAAGGCACTTGAGATTACAAGTATCGAAATAGTACGGATACGAAATCTTTCATCAGTAACTGAGATTTGCTATGACATTTTAATATGCAGATGACCTTCCTATTTTTATATTGATGGTCCTCACGAATCTCACGATGCGATGAAATGCTTTATTAATGGTATTAATTTCATGCTACTTATATCCAGCATCCGTCCAGATAAGGTAGAACAAGAGTCTTAAACCACATTAATGTAAACAAACCTCGAAAAGCCGATTGCCGATTATTTTACAAAAAGACGTACATAGAAGCCTAACAAATTATATCAAAGTGAATAAGTTTAACACATTCAGTGCGTTACGACCACTATTTTGACGTATTCGCCTTTCCGCCAGCGCGGCAGCCCTCTGCCCCTGTTTTACGCTTGGTGCGGGGGCTATTTTTCTATGTTCCCACACGTGTATAAAAGAGATAGTGGTATTCCCATTTTTGTGGTTTCTAGTAGAACAATAATCTGCAAAAAAAATGTACGGCAAAATAATGGTCGTAACGCATAGAAAGGAAATTGTTTTCGTCTGGTGCGGTACGACCAGTATTTTGACGCACCCCCCCAGCCCCGCAACCACCCGCTTGCGCCCGCGCTGAGTCTCAGTTCGCACTAGTTCTGCCTGTAATATCGACACGCGTATCGATAGATTTTTGGAGGCTCGCGAGAATGAAATGATCGCGAAAAAAACTTGTCATTAAATCTTATATTGTGTGATCTCTGTGGTTAATATAAAAGTAAAATTGACAGGTGCCAAATTATAAAATCGCAATTGGTTAAATAAACGCTAAAAACAAAGAATTATATAATAATTACCTCATATTTATTGAAAGTAAACTAACGATTTTAATACTTTTTTCCTTAATTGATTATATTCTAGTTAAAAATATGTAACACATTTTAGGTTTGAATAAAAAATATCGAAAAATCATTAAATGATTTGTTGTTTAACTGTTTAGATCCCATCACTAGTATTTTTCGCTTCTATGCTAAACGCCTAATATATGGTCGTAAATCAATGATTTCGAAAAATGCTTATATTTTCCAAAATATCCTTCAGAACCCTGTGCTACGGCAGTTGTGTATAAACAGGGATATGACCTAAAGGTTTGAAAAAGAAAATCTTTGGTACGATGAGTTTCCACGTCTGTGTAGGCCCTGGAAGTCAGGTCGTGGTGCGTCAAAATACTGGTCGTAACGCACTTTTGGCTTAGGTACGTACGACCAGTATTTGTTCGTAACGCAGTCGCGGCAAGTTCAGGTTTTGCCAACGCACTTAAAGTGTTATTAAGTTCTTAGTTCTTCCCAAGCCGACTCGGTTCATTTTGCGTGCGGCAAAAGCCAGGAAAACCATTAGTTTCTACAAGATTCGTTACCCTAGCGATTAAAAGTTTGCCGAATTAGATACCCGTGATAAGCCCGCTGCGATTTTTTTGAACTTGCTAACAAAAAATCTAAAGTACAGAAGGGGAATAATAAGAACAGACGCTTGGCTAAATCTGTATTTTGTGATAGTCAATAGTCATGCCGGTTACAACCGCGACGAACTACGTTGGTTGTAACTGCGTTGTGTGAACTTGTGTGGTACAACAGGAGTTGGTTCACACCGTAGTGTCAAATGACGAAATACAATTACGTACACCAGTAATTGTAGTTTTTCTTTTTAAGCATAGCTAGTACTTAGTAAGATTTCGGTTTTGCACATCTATGTATCTTTGGTTATTAGAACGTCGGAAAATATATTATGAAATCAATTTTAACACGTATTTTTTTTCTCTATAGGAGATCGGGTTGTTTATTCATTTTTGGTACGACTGAGATAAAAACATAGTAGATTATCATATTTCAAGGGTGGATGTCGATTAATAGCCAGATATTTAAATCAAAGAGTACGAGTAGAATAAGAGTAGAATTAAAATGTGCAGGCGTTATGTTGTCAACTGTACTGTACGAGTATAAAAAACTGGAACAAAAAAAGTCTTTGAAGCTTAAACTCTTTACAAATACCTGCAATGCTGAGCAAAAAAGTGAATTGTAGGCAAAAATTCGACGCTTAACGACTGGTCTTTCTGTAAGTCGATGCTTTTGTGATTCTTTTCAAAGTTGCTAATGTCGCTGCTTCTATTGAAAATCCGGGCCTCCCAGAAAATCTAATTTGTATTTGTATGTAGGGGGAGAAAAGGTTCAAGAAATTCGACCGTTGTTTTGGATCCCAATGTTTTTATTACTACGTGAAAGGTTCGCACGCAACTGATTTAAATAAATGGGACTATTAGATAGCGTTCACGTTCGGATTTGCCTACGGAGACAAAACCGGGGGAAGACTCTGCCACAAAATGAAGTTTGGAAAGAAATTGTTGTACCTAAGGTACTTTCAGGAAGATATTTTTAGGTTCACGTGTTGTTAATCGCTAAGGAAAAAACAAGACATTTTACACACAAACCTACAGGTGTCTATAGTTTTATTTAATTTTAGAAATAGACTATTAAGTTTGTACAAATGATTTGTTACATAAAAAACAACTAAATCAATTTGAAGCAAATATAAATAATCATAAGCTTCTAAATGGCTCACATCATGCATAGAACGTAGTTTTGATTGTAAACCAAATTAATATTGATTAGTCCGGTTAGTAAAGTTCTATCACAATGTTAATTTGTAGCAAAAGTTTATTTTAACCTATCAAAATATTCACAGGAAAACATTTATTTTAAATTTCAACCTTACATCCAAATAATAAAGTCAAAATTCAGTTTACCTACACGTTTGATTTTATAAACTGATGTTTGATGTAACTACGAGTAAACATTGTTCATTGTTGAGTTTTCGATATAATATAAATGTGTATGGTAGTACTAAAAGCAAAGATGGCCTTTGTCCTAGGTACACAATTGTTGAGGTTATCTATATAAATTAGAACTTTTCGCTGCATGGTAAATGCTTGCTTATTCAATGAATAAAATTCTATGGGATTCCATACAAAACATGTTGCCGCTGCCGCTGCCGCCCCGCTGCCCGCGAAATTCGATGCCGAGGCCTAATGCTGTTTCTGTCGATAAGTAAAGTCTCAAGAGCTTAACTAGAGAGGGCATGGTGTTGGCAGGGGGAGAAAACTATCTTTTTTAACAGTGGCTAAAACTGCTCGGGTACAAAAACACGGAGGTTGTAGGTTTGATTCCCGCCTTGGGTCTGGTTAGTTGGTGTTAGGGCTTTTTCAGAGTCCACCTGGCTAGCTACCACCCCCACAAGTGACGCGCGAATGATGCCTCAAACTCTTATGTTGCAAGCGTCCATAGGCGAGGGTAATCTCTCATCACTTACCATCAGACGGGCTGTGTTTGTCTGGTACTAATGAAGAAAAACAATGTACCTACCACATGCAATAATTGCAAACAACACAGATAAGTTTACGAAAAGCTTCAATTTTTTAGATTTATTCAGGGTATCCTTCGCCAACTGACGTTTGTTTTGTGCGAAGTTTATACAGTTTGTACGCAGTCTAAACGTATGAACATTTACAGTGGCTTGCAAATGTTTACGCGTTGCGAGCGCCGTGTAGCCGGACAGTGGGCAATTTGCGCGATTAATTTGTTAGCAACACAGTATATTATTTTGGTGATCACTTTTGTCAAAGTACTGGTAAAAAATTTCAATCATTTAACAACGATGTTTAATACTATAATAGTAAGCCGATTTACTTTTTTAACTAGTCCCATTATTCCTTTCTGTTTAACCAACATAATATATGGCGTATAATTATATTGTTCTATAATGGTCTATATTTATATTGTTCTATGAAGTTTATTTTAATTAAATATATTTACAGCAGCCTAACAAACTTCTCAGTTAAAGTTTCCCTCACAAAATTTCAAAATCAAGCGCAAATCACCCTGTCTATTGACAAAATTAACGCAGTTTGCACGCAGCATAAAAAATGTATGTACATTACAGTGGCGTGCAAATGTTTACCCGCCGTGGGCGCCGTGTCGCCGGGCATGGGGCAATTTGCGCGATTGCTGTAGCATTTTATGATACAGTTCGACATGACCCTGTCATATTAACGAAATTTGTCAAACCGATCAGTAAAAAAAGAATTCGGGATACAGACGTAAAGAGAGCCTACTCTTCTCTAATAGGTTTACGTTACTGATAAACACGGGCAATATAATGCATCAATTGCTTAAGTACCTTTGGTCCAGGCATCTTGCAGACAGTTATGGTCTGTCAATCGATATGGAGAAACGGTCTTCGTCTTCGAGACGAAAGAGTCTTCTTTACGTCATTATTCTGAGAACAAAACCAAGCGAAGACTCTTTACTAACAACTTTGATACACAGCAGCTGACTATGCTCACCTGATAGAAACTGGTCACTGTGACCTGCTTATTTCATTGAGAGACACTTCACCAGGGAGCATTGTTCAATGTTCTGCTACACTGCAGGTTCCTCAGATCTTCGAGCCAATTAAAAATGTGGTAGCTAGCCAATCCGACTCTGAAAAGTCTGACCACCAACCAAATCTATGTACCTAATTCGGCTCTTCCATGTAACCTTAAACCCCGATATCATGGGGTGCGACAAAGCATTACAAATATCAAAAAATGTCTTGTCAAACTTCGTTGTAAAATGTAAACGTTACATATCAAGTACTTAACTGCTTACTGTTCGCTTAATAATTGTTAGCTATTCAATTATAAACACAAATAACACAAAATGAGGCAATTAAGTCAACGGCGCCCCCGAACAAGAGCAGTATTGGATTCTAATTTTCAACCAATCAGCTTCATAATTATATTTTGGCGCTCATTTTGTTCTCACTATTATTTTAGTACAATAATTGATGCTTTATTTAAACATGATTTTATGCTTGAAAACACTCATTATAGAAACAAAACTTTATAGTAGATACTTGACACCACAGAAATTATTTAGATTTCTGTGCTTGACACCCACCGTGCTATGAGAGTGAGCAAATACGGAGTGCACATTCGCTTATAATATAATATCAAATATAATATTAGCGTTTGTAAAATTACTCTACTAAGCCTCCGATAGATAATTTTACAAACGCTATCTTTCGATTAATACTGGATAACATACCTTACGAACCACTGGTGAAAACCGGCATCTTACGGCCATCCAAGCACTGACAGCGCAGAACATTTTCTTAGTTTGTACAAACTGCTCCTCTGAACTTCAGAAAAACGTTAATATTATGTCAGGAACACGATAAATAAATAAATAAATAAATATCTTGGGACATTATTCACACAGCGCCATCTAGCCCCAAACTAAGCATTAGCTTGTGCTATGGGTGCCAGACAACGGATAAACATTACTTATATCTATATTTTATACTACACGTAAATAAATGGCTGTTTTCACCTCACAAATAACGAAGTTTTCGCTGGCTTACACCATCAATTTCCGAATAGGAGAAAAAGCGAAAAAAATAATAGCAATTAATGAAGTTTGAACAATTTCTAACTAATCTAAAGACTTCGATACAATTTTTGAGTCAGCCAGAGTAGGTTAGTATAGTATAGTTTTCTTTAGTTGCGAGTCTCATTTCGTGCTAGATATCATTCGGTCATAAAGACTTGTTTTCACAGGTTCATTCCCGTACATTATGGTTAAAATATAGAGTCACGAATAAAAATCTAAAAACCAGTCCCTATTAAAATGCAAAGTTGAATTTCCTTCGATTTTCCTCAACAGCAGTGATCTGATATAAAATGAATGGAAGAAATGTTTGCTATGCCATGCACTGCGGCCCATTCAATGTGCATATTCGATGAACTTACCTCTGTTAGGGAAACAATGAAACGAGGTTTAATCGGACAATCTGTATTTCTGGATACTGCTCGAATTTTAGCTGAATTGTTAGAACGTAGTAGAAACGCAGGGACGTCCCGGTAATATGCCAGTTCGATACTAAACCCGTTAACCGGTTTTACCCGTTAACCCGTAAGTCCGGTTTTTGCATACCATTGACAATTATTAAGTTATATATAAAATATACAAAAGTATGCTTTGTTTTAAGTCAGGGTTTTATCAATGGTAGTTATCACGCTAGCATAGTTGAGGAATGTGAATTTCAAATCAAACAAGCTATTTTAAATATGCTTGGGCATTGTGCACACAGCGCCATCTAGCCCCCAATAAAGCCAGACAATGAAGACACTCCCTATATACTTTTTTTGTTAATACATACATAGAAACACCCAGAAACACCCAAACAGACATGAACAGAAATATTTGTAGCATGCGAAGATCAAACCCGCAATCTCTGGTGTAATAGTCAACTACCAACATTATCACAAACATACAATAAAACAATTTTTAACTAGATTTCCACTAAGTAAATGGATACGAAACGTAAGAATTATAAAGTAGATTCTATATAAATGTATAAATTGCAAAGTTAATATTCCCCGTTCGGGATTTCGATTTATTAGACGTGGCAACCCTAACAATGCAGGGATTTGCGCGAATGCTTCGTTTTATATGACATCTGCATTTTGAATTTTCACAGGGAAATATGGCATTCTATCGAAGCGACTTGTACTTTTAGCTAGAATTTAAAATGAAACCACCATTCCCTCGAGGTTTTACATTTTTCACGTACTGCAATCTCAAAACAAATTAAATAAACAATATCCTTACTTGCTCTTTTATTCTGCACGGCACTCTTGATAATCTATTTTTTTTAATGCTCTCTTGTTTATTTCTCATTCAGATATTCCGCAAGGACTTTACTGTTTTCAATACTCCATATTCATTCACCGGCTTAAGGGCAACTGTAGAACACTTAACTAGTGGAAAAGTTGGCCGAATGCGTGGGCCAAATTACCACAGGAAAAAATTTAATATTGTATAAAACAATTAAAGTCGGTACTTAACTGTGTCAGGTAAATATGTACCGCCCTAGGTCACCCCACACTTACCATCAAAGATTGTAGCCAAATGCTTCTCTACGCGTGTTGTGGCAAATACGCAAATAAAACTACTCTATACCTTCTGCTCGCTGAGATTCGAACCAAAAACCTACAGGAGACACGATAAACAGCGTTTGAAACGAAACCTACAAAAAAAAACGCTTATTTTGCTAAGGCAATATCCATTTATTCAGAAGCCGGAACGAAGAGACTCGTCATGTACATTTTTCCTCTAAAACAACGTAATCTATTCATAGATCGAAGAAAACAGCTTATTTAAAATGCTAAGAGAAGAAAATAGATCGGAAATTCTAATAAAATCTTCTTTCAAATGATGTAATCTCTTCAAGCAAGGCCTCTAGTTCAAGTGCAGTTATTGAAGTATCGCAGAATATTTAGAGTATAAGATTTATATTATTTGCAATGCAATATAGTAAAATGTTAAACTGAGACAGGAAGAATATCTTGCAAGGAACTTATTTCACGAGGTCCCGCGGATCTTTGTTTCTGTTTTTAATAAACTAGCCTTAAGCCCGCGGTTACACCCGCGCGTCATTTTTTTTTTCAAATTACTCACGATAAAAGAAGACTAATTAAACAGGGTGATATATATTGTTCCTATTCTTAATTTTCTTTCAGTATAAAAATACAAAAACTCATTAATCTTCATTTCAAACCACTGTACCACATTTATCTGTTATTATTTTTAACAGGCCATTTACGTCAAGGAGCTGTTAGGGTGAAAAATATTAAGTGTCGTGTTATATAATTTATTGTGTTAATCTTTTTCTATTTCACTTATATTTACTTAATCTTGACACATGTCTACTGTCTAAACGGTTTTTTCGGCGTAGAATAAAATATCATTTCATACATCCAGTATTTAAAACATATTTTAATTGTAGCCGACCCAACCGAAAGTCCTATCCAAACAGTTTCTTGTTTTCATACAAAATGTTCAATATTCCGGGTAACTTTTAATTTTTTCTGCCGAAGAAAATGTTATTGTTAATATAACAAGTATGTATTTAAAACAATTCCAAACGGTTATTCCCAGTTTAAAGTTAAGGGTAATATTTTTGTACAAATTAAATACATAGCCGTTTTTCTGAAAAATAAATAAATGTTAGAATTACGACCACACGATAGTGTGTAATTGGGTATTGATCAAATGGTGTGACCAATACAAAGCAATATTGTCTGCAAATATATATTATGTAGGTATAATACGCAACTTTTTGAAGTGAAAACTTCTTTAGCGGCGTTGTGCACTTTTTTTGTATGGGGAAAAAATTTTAAACTCGCGACAGGATTTATGTGTCACGTGACCTGATCGAAAATCCATATAAAATTTGAAGTCCGGACACGTGTTTTCTACAAACTTATCTGTTCCGGTGGCCAAAATTGGAACTACGTGAAATGCAATGCAAAAACGATATTTAATGACAGTTTTAAATAGACAGTAGCGACGCCGCCACCGGAACAGATAATTTGTCGGTCTATAGACAATAATGGTTTTTTGTTCAATTTGACAGCTCATTTATTAAATGCAAAGAAAAGTGCTTCTTATGTACATCAGGAGTAGAGTAAATAATTGTATTAATAAGAACTGATGTTGTTTTCTTGAGTTTTATTCCTTTAGCGTAAGGTATATTTTTCTTTGCATGAATGAACTGTCAAGTGTGACCTCTTCTACTATTATAGCCGCAGTGCGGTCGCTTCCTATATGCTTCCTATGCTACAAAGTGACCACAAAGACCTTAATTTGATATCCTGCAAAATTCAAAATTTCATTGCCGTAATAAAACATTTAAAAAGTTTGGAATATCTTTATTCGCCGGAATTATATAACAGTATTTTATGGAAATTAACACCACTTCTCCGCAGTCTTTGGATCCGCTATGCTGCGGAGCATGCATCAGGTCGTATGAAGTTGGAAATGCTGTCCGATTTCCTGCGACAAGAGGCTCGTTCTCACACACATTTTGGCTTGTTACCCCAAATTCCCAGTGAACATCCTCGAAAGCGACATGTTGATTACTGTAACACCACTCGTGTTATTAACGATTCGGGAGTCTGCGGATTCTGTAAAGGGAATCATTTCTTGGCCGATTGCTCCAAATTCAAAAGTTTATCCGCAGATTCCAGTATGCAATTAGTTGTAAATTCCAAACTTTGTTTTCGTTGTTTAGAAAATAAATAGTTGTCAATCAAAAAAGTATGACATTGACGGTTGTCAATCATTTTATCATCATTTATTACATGGCGTTTCAGTGTCACAGCAAGGAGTTTCTGATAAGTCTGAAAAAGTTTCTGATTTCATTAATTCTGAGAGATAAACTTTTTAATGTAATATAAATTGTCATGTTTGTGTACGATAGCGCAATAAATAAATATTGTATTTTACCATATAAATGATGTTACTTTTATACCTCTACCAATCAATTAAATCCCTAACCATTCCAAAATACATATCAAAAATGCACAACGTTAATATTCAGGTTTTCACTTCTGCCGGCACTCCCGGAGTGCAACCCGTCGTTTTTTATTAATCATCTCTCTTTTTAGAAAAAAAAATTAAGTTTATTTTTAAATAATAAGCTTTAGCTCTAGTTCAATTCTCAAATAAATAGCTGTCAATTAAATTAGCACTGTCTACAAAGGAACACTAATTAATATATTTTTAGTAAGGAGTTTAAACTTAGGAGAGCAATACGTCATGTTTTGGATTCCATTACCACACATTAGTAAGTTACATTGACAAAAGTTAATTTTTTAGATTTGATAATTTTAAAAATTTAACATATTAGGAACATGTTTTGACTTATAGAGACTTATTTTTTCTATGTACATTACGAAGTCAAATGCAAAAGCTGAAACAATATTTGATATCTTAATTGAAGTTATTTCAAAATGACAAATTATGATTGCAAATGCATGAGGGTAATCTCCGGTCTTTTAATTTTATAAACTTAGAAATAAATTATATAAAAAGTTTCGAGTAAAATAATCGAACCATTAAGACTACGAAGATAGGCCATATGGTTTTTATAATGTTTGCTTTTAAAATCGTGTAATTAACTACATAATATTAATGGGCTGGGTTTGTGGAAATGGGAAAAGTATGTTAATTTTGAAGCTCATTTGCGCGTAACATTTTCATAAGCACGACACTTGATGATATAAAGATCGTATACATTATTATGTTTTTGCATTACCGGATTACCCTGTTTGTTCAGTGCTTAAATTGTCATAATTATATAAATATCTCACATCACGTACATTGATGCGAACCTTATAAAAGCAGAAAGCTCTTTTAATCGCCAAGTGACGTCCTCTTTGAATATAAAATCATATTTCAGCATAGCTTAAAATATTAAGTTTAAAGAAGTCTATGTTGAGTTTGTTAATAAGGGTATACAAGGTGGAAAGTTTCAATGGGGCAGCCAAGGGAGGTACCTTAATCGTTGCAGCTACAAGAAATTGGTCCTAGGAGACTATCCATAATTTTTCAAAAAAAAAACATTCCCATTCACAGATTTAAAAAAAAATTACGGTTAGCAAGAAAATTACCATTATTCACAAAAAAAAATTTGATGCTAATCGATCCAATTTTGTACGCTGATCAAAATCTTCTATGGGACCAACTGAGGTTTCAGTACTAGAAATGTGGAACTTACGTAACCTCGATAGTTTTCTGAATTAAATTTCGAACTTTGTTTTCTTTTTATAATGCATACTTTCTTTTGTTGCTTATATCAAAATCTGATTGCGTGTTTTGATCAGCGTATAAAATTGGACCGATTAGCATCAAAAAATTTTTTTGTGAAAAATGGTAATTTTCTTGCTAACCGTACATTTTTTTTTTAAATCTGTGAATGGGAATGAATTTTTTTTGAAAAATTATGGATAGTCTCCTAAGACCAATTTCTTGTAGCTGCTACGATTAAGGTACCTTCCTTGGCTGCCCCATTGAAACTTACGACCCTGTATAAGGCATTTAACGGTATTAGCAAAACACTTAAAATTAGGATTTAAAAGTATCAAAAACGGTCAGTTTTGACACTTTTGTTTTTTTTTTCTAAATAGGATTCGAACCCGTGTAAAGGGTAATACACGCAATATAAACTTATTTTAGTTTTTCGCAATAATAAACATTATTTAAAAGTAAATAAAACGTATTTCCTTTTTCTTCAATTAAAAGATTTATAATTATTAACATTATTTACAAAAAGTGATGAGAAGAAGTATGCCTATAAACACTACACAAATTATAATACAAAATGCTAATGTTTCATTCAAAACGTCCAAATTATCTTCATGGAAAAATAAAGAAATACTAATAACATAGAAAACTACAGCCATCTTGTGAAATTTTCGGAAAATAACTACGAACACTTCGTAGCCACGCTACAAGAGACGCAAGAATTTTCCACTCGTAGTAAGTAGGGAGTGTTGTTTACGCCGACTAAAAGATGGCGTCATTCTGTAATTTTCATGTTCAATAATAACTTATCCTCAGAGACAAAGCGGCACCGAAGTGAAAAATCGTCTTACTCTGTTCAGCTGTTCTGAAGCTGTTCTGATGACGCTCTCGATATACTCCCGTTGGTTCAAGTTGCTACGAACATCGATGCCAAGGATGCTTAGGCTATCCTGTATTGGTAAGGGCGTGCTCTGAAGAGTGGGATGGGAAAGGAAAGGAGAAGCTTTTGCAGAAAACACACACACCTGTGTTTTCTTGGCATTGAACTCGACGAGATTGCTGGCACCCCATTTGGTAATGCGGTCCAGGACCTCGTCAAGCTCGGCGACAAGAAGATTCCTCTTTTCCTCGGTTTCGGTCTGTTTAGCCGCAGGTCTTCCGAAATAACTTACGTGGGCAGTGCTGTCATCCGCATAGCAATGAATATTACATAGTAATAACGTGTCTTGATATGCAGAAGAAACAAAGTCGGCGACAGTACGGAACCTTAAGGCACTCCGGAATTTATTCGGAGGAAGAGAGAAGCGCGTCCATCACAGAGGACACGCATCCAGCGACCCTTCAGAAATTCTGCAATCCAGTCGCATAAGCGAGTTGGCAGACCATATGCCATATGTGTGGGGAAGAGGGGATATTTGAAAAAAGAAATTCCTTGATATAGACTGTGTAAATAGATAGTCAAGATAAATGAAGAAACGTAATATCAACGACTTTTTCAAAGAATACCTAGCAGGCAGTGTCACAGAAAACGCTAGGAAAAAACCTTCAAAAAATTCGACACGATATGTAAAAGAAAAACAAAACTTTTAATTTACTTTTTATTAATGTCAAACTTTTGTGGCACTAAGATAATATTAATTCCATGGGCACTATTGCTAGTGCTACTTTAAAATAACTGAAGATAACAAAATAACCACGAAGGTTACATCAAATTAATAACCAAGCAGGTTAATTTAAGTTTTTAAAAATTTAATGCTGGCTAAATTATTCAGAAAAAATCTATACGCCATTAAAGAAAAAAAAAAATTAATTTACTTTTTATTTCTGTCAAATTTCAGAAACATTGTTGCCAGTGCCTCTTTAAAATAAAGATGGTCAACGTCTTTTCAAAACTTTTTGATATTCCTTTTCAAATAAGATTTGCTTTTTATTGTTGTCAAATTAATCGTAACTCTGATGCCAGTTACATTAAAAAAACCAAGCAGGTTATAATGAAATTTTTTTATTTGATGCTGGCTAGATTTTTCAGAAAAAAAATCTATACGCCTTTAACGGAAAAAGAAACAATTATTTGCTTTTTTACTGTCAAAATGGAAATCATGTTGCTAGCGTTTTTAATGATCCAAATAAGGTTGCATGTTATTTAAAAAGAATGATAAAATGAGATACAAAAAAATTATAATCGACTATGTATGTACATACTAAAATTTTAATAGTCGAAACAGAATAAACATTTGGTCATCGAAACTACTGAACCGATTTGAAAAATTATTTCATTGTTGGAAAGCTAAACTATTCTCGGGTGACATAGGGCACTTTTTATCCCGAAAATGTGGGGGGAAGGGAAGGGACATTTGGAAAAAGGAATTACGCGCGGGTGAAACCGTGGAGGCGGCCGCTAGTTATAATTATAAAGGTTTTTTTTTGGGAATTCACCCAAGGGGGTTAATTACAGGTTAAAAAATAAAAAATTCCACTAAGAAGGGGTTTTTGGACATTTACTCCCAGGGGGTTTCATAGTGTTTTATAGAGAGTAGTTTACGCGAGCGAAGCCGCGTAGTAAATATTTATAAACATGCAAAATATGTGACAAAAAAGGCAGACATGAATCACAATTAAAAAATAACGTTTGAGTATCAAATGTCCATTGCAGGGAAAATTCCAAACCAACCATCAAAAAAATAAATTGAATGCGCATTGGCAGCTAATTTTAATACAACAATAAAAAATATTTGAAAATCGAATTTCGACGTAGTGTGCGTTGTATATCTGAGGTCGTCGTCCCGCGAAATCTGTAAACGCATCTTTTTTTAATCAAACTCCTTGCCTTGTAAATTATAATAATGACACAATATAGAGTTGCGTATGATCAGCAACCTTGGCAGAGTCACGCAGTCGTTGATTGCCGTTGCCGCGTCCTTGGGTAAAAAGCAGGGCTGACAGTTTTTCAGAAATATACAATGTACGAGGCTTGGCTTTGTGTAACGCATGTTTGCCAAGACAGGCGAAAAATTTGGTATTATGCAACATTGATAAAATAGGGCAATATATTACGTGTATGCTACTAATGTTTCTTTTCAGTTTTTATGCAATAACAGATTATTATTTCAAAGATGTACACATTGCGCATGACATCAACAAGTCTCTGCTCATTAACACGTGCCAATAAACTTACACTCAAAAGCTGCAAAAACGTTTTCCTTTTATGTCTTATTGGCTATAAATATAATCGACTATTATGTGTTTTGTAAAAAAAGAATATTGCCAGTACTCAGTTATGAAACAAATAGCGCCTTTGCAAAGAACCAAATATTGTTACCAACAAGAATAACAACTTCAGCTTTCCTCAGAAGCAACCCTATAAGCCGGAACAAAGAAACCAAGACACTAGCATGAGAACTGAACATGAAGATGTTTGAACGGCTCCATTCAGATTTGCGAAACGACACGAGATTTATCGTTTATCGCTTTAATAATGAATATTTGCTGTTAGAATATTTACTACAAGTGTAGGGTGGAACTGAATAGGTTTTGTGGTAGCAGAGCGATGCAGAGCTAGCCTTCATACAAGGCATCACTTGCCGGGTAGCTTTGTAGAGGTTAAAGCTTTGGACGGGCCACACAAAATCGCCGAGAGGTGTCATACGGTGTCATACCCGACCACAGAATACATAAGGTCCACTATTAAAATCCCTATCAGGAAAAAAACATTGTATTTAGCCTTCACTTCTATAGAGTCAAAGTAAATAAGAGTAAAGTCACATTTTTGAATCTAAATATAAATAAATTACGGTGAAAATAGGTATATCTAAAATTCTTAAACTTCTCATTTATTCTGATTTGGCCAATTAAATTATTTTTTTTTCATTTTAAACTATTTATTCTCTTCTAACTAATATCAATTTAATTACTATACCTACCAACATTAACAATTTTGAAGAAATCAAGGTTTCAAAATCTTAGTCTTGCATCAGGCTATTCATATCCCACTGCAGGGCAAATAAATAAAAATAAAAAAAAGTTGCAATAATGGGTACTGCCTTAATCACCACGCTTTTCAACTGTGATTAACAAAAACTATTTATTAGGTTAAAACATGAGGTCAGATAAGTAGAAGAATAGTTATTTCTTTAAAAGAATTTTATAGAGCGCAAAATAAATAATGGGTCCTAATTATAGACACTGCATTATGAAAATTTCACCTTCGTCGAAAGCAGTCAAATGCTTAACAATAAATTCAAGTATCGTGCTTAGTTTAAGTGAAAGTTTACCAGCAATAATATATTTAAGTGGTTCGATTGCATCGAGACCTGAATCAATAACGAAAAGTCAGGTGTCAAACCCGTAGGGGCGGGGTGGGAGCATGGAAATAAGTGGGAGTTTAAAGTTCAGATTTGTTGAATCAATGGCGGACGGCAACCGGTAGGGATGTCACTTGAAAGCTAGGTAGCAAAGTGTTTTGGTAATTGAATTGTACTTTTTTTATGTCAGAGGCGGCAAACGAGCCTGCGGGTTGCCTGATGGTGAGCAATGCCGCCGCCCATGGACATCTGCAACACCAGAGGAATCGCTGATGCGTTGCCGGCCTATGGGGGTATGGGGGGTGTGGGCCTCCGGCACTTTCACAAACCAGACGTAACACAATAGTAGTCACTATTATTTCACGCTGGTGTTATGTGGGAGAGTGGTACTTCCCAGGACGAGCCGGCCAAAAAGTTGACTGCTAGAAGTGCTAGATGCAACAGCATTCTTTCAGTTTTATGTAGAGCTCACCTCTGCCAGTGTAGCAACACTAACAGTAACCGCTAAGTTCCTTAGGACACGACACCAAGACGTAATATATCATATCAAACCAACTGCAATGCTATTTCGCCTTCGTTTCAATACCAGTACTTGCCTCAAGTCACTGAGCCAGTAAATTACTATGTATTCAGGACGTCTATTCTACAGAACATTCAACTGCAAAATACAAAGGCATTTTGCCCATTCAATGACAATGAGATACTATTAAAGAGTGTGTATATTATATATATTATTATTTAGGTTAGTATTTGTGTATTTTTTTTATATAAATATCTTGTTTTGGTAAAATTGTGTATCTTTATGAGTTATTTTTTAATAGTTTGCTTTTTGCCGCATTCAATCATTTCGTTTTTCCCAAAGGTTGACTGGTAGAGAATGCTTTTAGCGTTAAGTCCGCCTTTTGTACCCAATTTGTGTGGTCAATAAAGTTTTTTTAAATAAATAAAGAGTATTGAGGACACTTAACAGAAATCAACGTGACGTTACTACAACAAACAATAATTTACTTAAATGTAAACAAACGTGTCTTAAAAACTGTCTCCGTTACAAGCATGTACCTACCTACCAGAGTAAAAATAGTAACATTTAAAATCCTTTTGAAAACGCTTATTTCCAAAGCATAGATTTTTTAATAATAAATTAACTAGTATTACTAACTGACATTTTTTCACACAGCGTCATCTTACCCCAAACTGAGTATAGCGTTTATACTATGGGTGCCAGACATCGGATAAACGTTGCATACCTTTATATTATGTACATTTGTACACAGAAACGCCCGGACAAATTCAATCACACAAATGTTTGTACCGTGCAGGGATCAAACCCGCGACCTCTGGTCTACTTCTTAGCCATAACACCTAATCGGTCAAATAGGATCAGTTACTTTTATCATTCCTTCTGTTTGACGAGACTGTATTACTCAATAAAAACGCAGCATTTAAACAAGAGATGCTTGCGGCGGATAATGGCGTCAGGAAAGGAAAACGCAAGAAATTATATGGGCTCTGTCCCCACCCACCAACAGACTTGGCACTAGTTTCAATATTATTCTGACATTCCATATAACGACAATTAACTATTTTTAATCCAAAAAATGACGGGATATTCAAAATAAATAAAACCGTCCTTATGCCGCACGCGTAAGATTCAGAATTGCGCTGTAAGTGTCTAGCTTCAAGTAGACTCGACTGTAAAATATTTTTTAGGATTTCATTTTGATTGAACACTTTTATTTAGACAGGGGGGTTACTCTTGATCGCCTGCTCATTATTTTCACAATTAACTGTGTCAAAAAAATACTTGAAAAATACAACATTCAAATTCGATTTGCGTGAAATCCCCATTCCTACGGCGAATGTCGTCATACAAAAAAAAGATCAGTACGGCAAGAGGTATTGACAGAGATACGTTGGAAATCTGTTGGTGGGTGGGGACGCTGTCTTGCATGGTCCTTATCCGAAAACCAGTCATTGCCCATGGTCCACCTTCATAGTTCACCCAGGTGTACCAAGGGCAATTATTTCTTCCCATAGTTCACCCCAAGATAACTGGGTGTACCAGGGGCTTTTCTTTTTTCCCGTGGTTCACCTGTCTAAATTTTGATGTTTAGTTTTTCAGAATGTATTGCCCGTAGTCCACCTACAAAAGTGTGAAAATAAAAAACAGATATTTTACTCGTATCTTTAAAATTCTAATTAAGTAAGTTAGTTATTTAATAAAAATTCATGCATTTAATATTTTTTATAATAAATGAGCACCCACAAACTCGATTTATTTTTAAAATCGTTTACTTTATAATACTGAAATCCGTTATGTAGGAGGACGGTACCTCCTTTGCTTTGGATAAAATTAATATCCTCTTCGGAATTCATTAATTACTCTTATTAATGAAATTTATATCCAAACAGTTTACATTCTAATGGAAAAATGCCGAATAAACAAGAAAACCTCTACTTCACGTTTATAGAACTGGAAAAAGCTTTTGACAGAGTTCCTAGAAAGCTGGTGTGGTAGGCAATGCGCGCGCAAAACATACCTGAGAATTATATCTCCCTGGTAAGAGATATGTATGATGGAGCTACCACGCAGATTAGAAACCCCGCCGGTATATCTAAACCATTTCATGTGGGAGTGGGCGTTCATCAGGGGTCAGTACTGAGCCCCCTACTCTTCAACTTGTGTATGGATTACATCACTAAAGACCTACACAGTCAGAATACCATGGTGTATTCTGCATGCAGACGACATCTCACTGATAGCAAAGACTTTGGTGGTATGGCCACACAATGCGCCGTGATGACGACTACGTGAAAACCGTATTAAACATAAACACACGACATAGAGGGAGAGGAAGCTTAGACCACCAGCCACATGGTGTTCAATCAATCAAAAAATCAAAATCAAAATATTCTTTATTCATGTAAACTTGTATCAAGTATTTATGAATCGTCAATTACAGAGTGACTCTACCACCGGTATCGGAATGCAGTCATCTGCCGAGAAGAACCGGCAAGAAACTCGACAGTTACTCTTTTTCATCGCCATGTTTGTTTACAATTTGTTTGTTACAATTACTGATTAGTTTTAGAATACCAAGCCATACAGTATAAAGTATAAGAATGAGACTATAATCGAGAAAAATCTGTGAGCCCTGGAAGACCAGTGCCCAAAGGTGGCACCTGCAGCACAAGTATGACGTATGTGCCAGCCATAATTTCACTCAACCATATTAGAGGGAATGTAACCACCCGACACATAACGCCACCACCCCAAGCACATTTTAGCGAGCATGACCGCCAAGGTTACAAACTCTTCAGGATTCTTTGAATGAAATCATCGAGCAAGACTTAAAAGCCCAGAAGCTTTAACCAACGACAACCCAGGACAGAATTTTCTGGCGCAGACGCACAAGGAGGCCCGACCCCAGCTGAACTGGGATAAGGGCAGGAAGAAGAAGATTAATGAAATTTATATGTATTCAATGTAATAGATAGGTTAACACCAAATACAAGGAAAATAATAAGCTTATTATGACTGACATGTTTATTTTTTTTTATATTGACAATATGAATAAAATAGTTTGTGTATATTATTGTTATCCATAACACAGGTAGACGACGGGAAGAAATAATTACCCCTGGTACAGCTAGGTGAACTAGGGTGAACCACGGGAAAAAAGAAAAGCCCCTGGTACACCCAGATATCTTGGGGTGAACTATGGGAAGAAATAATTGCCCTTGGTACACCTGGGTGAACTACGAAGGTGGACCATGGGCAATGACTGCCGAAAACTGGGTAATGCAATTATTATTGTGGAGGAAGTTTGCCGTGCCAAGAGATATATTGTATGTGCTAATACCTAATACTACAACAACATGTTAGCGTCAAAAATTATGTTTAGAATATTTTACATTTGTTGGAGGGGTTCGTCAATAAAAATGTATTACAAATCTTTAGTCCCACATAACCGTGTAGGCTCCCCCGCCCGTGACCACAGGGTATTCCTAAACCACTATCATCAAGAAAAAAATTATTTATGTAATTTTTCAAACATCCTTTTAGAATCATGGAATGCCTCATTGGTGTATTTTTTTATGTAGGAGGACGTGATCTCACGAGGTACCTAGATCGAGTAGTGTTACTTTGTTATACAAATACTAGTCTACTATTAGTGGTTTCAAGCACGCCTAATTTCTTTTGTCAATTATCCCCCCTTCCCCCCACATTTCCGGGATCAAAGGTACCCTATGTCACCCGGGGATAGTGTAGCTTTCTAACGGTGAAAGAATTTTCCAAATCGGTTCAGTAGTTTCGGAGCCTATTCAATACAAACAAACAAATCTTTCCTCTTTTTAAGGCTGTGTAGTTCCGCAGATGCCGCGCGTATGGTTTTTAAAAGCCACCTGAGACATACAAATCAGTGTTTTCAATTCTAAAAAAAATATATGTATCAGTTAAGGATCTGATCTAGTTAAAATCGCATTCAATTACATGTTTTTATAAACTTCACTCGATAGAAAAAAATCCCAAAGTTACCCCTTTTTTTAACGATTTTCGTATTTTATGTCTAAGCTCCTGCCAATTAACATTTGAATTTTCACTCAATTATAGCCACTAAATATTTACAGATAAATTCGCAGAGTTTGACTTGATAAAATTAGTGTCTCGTTTACTATGTTTAAAAAACTACGAAATGTGCGAGCGCGGCGCCATATTTGGACGTCGCATAATACAGACCTACAAACTTATCTGTTCCGGTGGCCAAAATTGGAACTACGTGAAATACAATGCAAAAACGATATTTAATGACAGTTCTAAATAGACAGTAGCGACGCCGCCACCGGAACAGATAAGTTTGTCGGTCTATACCTCTTTTATGTACTCCCACCCCCCCTTAATATGTATTAGTACTCATAGAGATGGTAATTAAGCCAGACAGTAATTAAAGTTAATCTGATTTCCATCATAAAGTCCTTGCCTCCAAAGAGAGACATTAATAGACAAAATACCTTTTTAAATAAACTACTACTACCCTGAATATTTATCTGGCACAAATTGCCTACAATGCCGAGTATTATCAGTTCATCAATAGCCATGACTCAAGCCACCATCTTTACGCTCTCAGCTGACTACGCCGCGACAAGAATCAGTTGGCAATGAAAAGATTGTTTATTTGGAAGCGCTAACTTTGAAGGTTGGAGTAAGATTGGCGGGGAAATGATTCTCTCTCCCTCTTTCTTTGAACTTTTAGTTTTAATACCCTGCATGTATATTTTATCAAAATTATCTAAATTTACAGTTAATTTTTTTATAAGGATGATCTTAATTATCAAAATCTTTGCTCTGAAGTGATTCGTCTTCCTTAAAATATCTGAGGTGAACGTTTAATATAAACTTATGTACCTACCTACCTACATCTTGTATATATATAAAAGAAAGTCGTGTTTGTTACAACACTTATAACTCGAGAACGGCTGGACCGATTGCCATGGTTTTTGATTTGTTGGATTTGTTTCCGTCCCGAATAGCAGAATACATCTTAAAAAAGAAAGGATTTTGATCAATTCCCACGGGATGGGGAACCACGCGGGTGAAACCGCGGGCGGCCGCTAGTAATATATAAAGATCACATATGATCAGATGACGATGATGAATGAAAATTTTGGCATTAAAGCATCAAGCCAAACGTAGCTCACCTTTTAAAAACTTAAATAAATATATTTACTCATACATCCTGTGTGAAAACACGAGCAGCACGAGTGAAACTGTGAAAATTTTATTAATAGAACAAAAGCCATGTAAAAATAAAAGCAATTATAAATAGGTGGCGCTACTATCCCAGTGCCGTACCCTAGGCACGTATCAAAATAAACAGCTAATTTTCATCCATGCAACCTTGCGTGTCTGCGCAGTGTCCGCTTTCATCGAAACGTGTCTTCCTTTGAACAATACGACACATCACAAAGAGATCTGAGCGGACAAGGATAAGTTATTTTTTGCAACATGTGCGCTCGATCAGTTACAAATAAACGGTTGAAGATTAAAGATTGATTGGAAATAAACAACTTTTGTCTCATTCAGCCAGCATATAAAATGAAGTCATCATTCCTTTTACTTCTAGTGTGGAGTAAAATGACTCTTACGATTTTATCATAGTCATCTTCCACAAAAATGTGTATACCAGATCAGATGGCAGACAGGCACGCAGTCCACATGACGGTAAGCGATCACTGCGGCTTATTCTATTGAGGGACTCTTTACCAGAAAGCGTCGCTCAGTGAGCTGCCAGACTGTAGACTCATCTGATTCTTCGAGCCTCTGATTTCAAGTGTACTGGCTCCCACATTAATATTGCCGGAACACAGCCAGAGCTGTTATTGCGGCAGATTTCACCTGTGGGGGTGGTAGCTAGCCAGTCGGACTCTAAAAAAGCCCTACCACCAACCAGACTCAAGGTGGGAATCGAACCCACGACCTCCGTGTTTTATACCCGAGCTGCTTAGCCACTGTTCCGTCGAAACATCAACACAATCCAGACGTATTAGTACTGAGAATTTTCTAACAATTAATCTCTAACAACTCTCTTTCTTTTGAAGAGAGGTAGAGCCTAGTGTATCTTCTACTCAAATTAATCTATGTTTTTTCTATTTATCTGAAGTACCTCAACCTCACAGAAGATCACAGTGAAGAAGCACTTTATAACTGTCATGCAATGTTTTTGTCGGAGAGTAAGACCTCCAGAGCTAAATTGCAGAGGCATGGTGTTGGCAGCAGGAAGAACCATTTTGTTGCCAACGTTGTGATGCCTGTGGTGTTACAAGCGTCCTTAGGCAATGATAACTGCTTATCAACAGCCAGGCCGAAGGCTAGAGTGCCACTTATCATCATCATCATCATCATTTCCCTGCCCTTATCCCACGCTAAGTAGGGTCGGTGCAACATGTAAAGCGCCACTTATGTTGTATAACATAAATATTTGGGAACCCCAGACTTTAAACAAAAGCACGTCTAATACTTACTATGCTACCAAAGCAGTCCTAAAACCATAAGTAATTATAGTTTTTAATTGTTCAAAGGCAAGTGTTAAAAAACTCATAAACGTAATAATTGCCTCAGACCTTTACTGGATTTTCTTGTGAAAAGTCGGCCTTTTAAATCCATCAATGTCTGGGAGGTCATATTTTACGGCATTTCCTCAAACAAAAACTAGTCGTATGCAAATATTTTGTCATTATGTATACGAATTAACTTACTTAGGGTGGTACAACCAACACGCGACGCGATACAAATTCTATTTTTAGAATTTATCTACCAATTACCAAGAAATTATCTACCAATTTCATAGTAAAGGAGTTTGGTTTTTCTCTTCATTCCCAATAATAGACAAACATTTTGCCGAGCGCACATGTCGCTATCCTAGAGTGCAGACAGTGACGACTACACTATCTCCCTATTTGTCGCAAAAATACCGCTTGCACTGATTATCCACCCACTTGGCCACTTTTAGTTGATAGGGAAAGGTGATGACCGATCGGGGAGGTTCAAAATCAGACATTTTCAACTTCCCTATCGTTGGTAAGTAATTAGTCGATATTTATATTTTCATTTAAAATTGTTATTATAAATTTCACAATGCCAGTTTTTGCTACTTTCATACCCCTTACACAGCGTCCTTGGCCAAGCTTCCCCGTGAGGACACATTTCGCGTGAGCGTCAGAATCACATTAGAATTGCTTAATAGCCACGCTCAATGCTACATTATAATACGCGAATAACTTACCTCTGACAGCCCTGTTTATAATATGTCAACCTTTTTATTTTTACATACGTGGATTTAATTTTGTTAGCTTTGCACGAATTTGGTAAAATATTCCACGAGCAGAAATAATGTAAAAAAGTAATATGAATTTACATAATTATATGTATAATGAAGTAGGCAGTTAAAAACTAAAAATTAAAATCTATGGTTCGGCACAATGAGCAACGTTTCAATTGTATATCTCTAAAGTTTTAAGCCAAAGTGTTTTCTTAGACTAAGATCTAAGCAAAGTAATGAACAAAATGGGATGGGCAAATGATTCTACTGAAAACACACTGATATTAAACTCAGCAATTAAAATAAGGCAGATCTCACGCTCAGAATTAAAATAAAAATGAAAATTATTAGGTAGCTGTTACAAAAAAGGTAGGTACTTATAGTCGTCAATTGGTCGTCTGCCATGAAATTAGGGCTGATGAAAAGTACAGTCCTAATTAGCGAAAGAGAGCCGCCACAGTCACGGCAGACCGGTGCGGGCGCCGGCTGACACTATGCCGACCACGCGATCGAATAATCATTATGTTGTCTCATTATACTCTCAATGCTGTTTCATAATTACGGGTCAATTAATAAGCGCTAAGCACGAAAAAGCAAAAGAAGTAATTCGATGTGATTTACGGATCTGATGTGTTTAAATGTAAATTAAATTAATCCTGAGCATGTCTGTTTAATTGTCAAAATTAATTCCTCTCAAAACAATTCTCAAAATATACCAGAGTATCCCGCACCTCCGTTATTGTGAAAGTCTTGAAGATAATATAGCATTTAATGATATCACATTCATTAGCATCTTAGTTGACTTAACCATTAATTATGCGAATCTGATCCAACCACAGTTTCTTAATTCTTTCAGACTTTCCCTTTTTTTGGGGTATTGTACCTAAAAGAACAAGGCAACAAAGCAATATTTAGTCAGGGACTCCATGTTATAGGATCTTTGAAAATTTTATGTCCGTCTGGTCTTCAGTCATAATTTTCAAAAAGATTTGCACCAATTTGCAGATAAAAGTATTCTACAACAGTTGGGGTATAAATCTTAAACAACATACGGAATCAACAATTACTCTTATGTCCTAAAAGCTCTATCCGCATGGCCACCGAGCAGGCGCGGGGATCTTCTGGCACCGTCTCGCGCGCAGTTTATTTTGGCGGCTCGCTCCCAACACCCAAATAATTGCATTTTTCAAATACCAGACGACGTTACGCAACTACAATTGACACAGCTTTCCTCACGACTCGCGACATTCTGCTAGAGATTAGAAAATATCGATAGGATAATAATTTTGTGTTACGTTTTATGATCAAATACTATATGTACCGATGTATCGGTGACATGTACCAATTTGACATTAATATGTGCTCTTTTTGTGCCTAAATTGAATATGAATTTGATTCTTGATGTAACTCCTATTAATAGCTGGAACTTTTTCTACTTCAATAAGAGAACTTGCTATCTCAAAGTAAAAAGTAAATAGATCTTCATCATCATCATACAATACATCAAAATTTATCTTCAACCATCAAGCGATCTGCTTCCAACCTTCATTGTCGAATCGTCAGAGTTTCTACTTTTTGAATTAAATTTCTCGTCAAATTTTCCCTAGCCATACTTTTCTGTCTCTCCTTTGACCTGTGTGACCAGCAAGCTGTAATTCTAAGCTATAAATATAGACACATAAAAGATCCTTCTATATCCTTGATGATGATTCTAAACAAGTTCATTTTTATCGATATTTTTGAAATTTCTCAATTCATTCAATATCAGTCTAGCTGCGCATCTACAACAATAGACACATTTGCACAGACGAGTCGGGACACATGTACTACATACATATTTTAAATTTAAATTCTGGTTTTGAAATAAATGTTTTCTCTACATCATCATTATTTTCTGCCCACACGTTTATGTTCGGTCACCCGCCCGTGTCTAGCTCTTCGATAAAACGCGTCATCACAATACTATGTTTATATCTGTGCAACCAGTCAGATAGAGTCGGCTAAATTAAAAAATAACATGCAACAATGTGAAAGTATATTAAAAGATGTAACTTTTGATTCCAGATTTGACGCCCAGCTCAGGGCTTAAAATAGGGCTGGCTTAAATATATTTAAAAAACAATACAATTTTTGAAACCTATAAGCAAGAAACGATAATTTTATATATTATTATCATAATCAAAATACATAACTAGCGACAACATTTCATCCCAAGTCAGCCATAATAAACCAAATATGAAGATGTTAAAATTGATTTAGTGATTGCTAAATAATAGAAGCTACATAATGTAAAAACAAAAATACTAAAACATGTGTGTAAACTCAAAATAATATACTCAACAAGAGACTTAAAAGAATGTAAAACCTAAATGAAGATGTAATCGTTTCATTACCATCAGAAGAGTCGTAAAACTCCAAGATCGTTAAAAAGCGAAAACCATCAAATAATTAACAATATCGTTTACACTAATGACCAAAATATTGGCAGACTTCATAAAATAGGGCTGTGAGAAGCAAAGGACAAGATGTGCGAAGTCGCTAACCTCGGCGGAGCAACAATACAATGTATTAATAAATCCAACATTGACAAAGACCGCCAAAACATCTGGCCGGCGTCCAAACATGTAAAAAAATCAGCCTACGCTTACCGCGGCGGAGGACTCGAATCAATTTGGTGACGTAGTCGACGGACCCGGCCGCTAACCAAATCGGGACATCAAAATAACGTCTTCATCTCGATAAGATAACAGAACACCATGTTTAATGACGTCAAAAATAAGGAAAATTTCTACCGAATATTTTAAACGAAAATTCTAATATGTAACTAAAGGCGATTTATTGAATTTGAATCGTGCAAATGTGTCTTTTCTTTTTTTTTATAAAGCAGTAAAGCACCCATTTTGTTACAAGTGCCGTGGTCTACGTACGAGTATTTTTAATCCTGGTCGAACGAATGACAAAAATATTTAAAGCAAATATGTTTGAGTCGAATGTTATACTAAATATTATATGCTCAGACAATTTTCACTCTTGATGGTAAGAAAGAGTAAGAACGACATCTCTCTTTTGTTTAATCAGAGGCAGTAATTTCCTGTGGCAAAATTAACGAGTTGTTGTCATTATTTTATTTTATTAGGTGGATTAATTGAGGTATTTTGTTGGCAAAATTTATTGCTGGCAAACAAAATTTTAGAAGATTGATTACTTGCTACGAGTTTTTCGCTGTTATTTTTTATCAGCGCTCTTATATAAAAATGTAAATGTTATAATAAATTCAGAACGTAAATTAATAAAGTATTTCTTAAAATTCTAAACACTTCATACCTATTATTATCATACCATAATTATTATCGTGAAGAATACAAAATTCAAAATAACAAAATTTATTAACAACATAGCAATATGCCATGACACACTAGAATGTCCACACAATCACAATAAACAACCACAAAATGTTGAATGTAGAAATTGAGCCTTCTATTTATGAATTCTCGTAGACGCTGTGAAGTATGAAACCATCAGTTATGATCATTTTAATGAAACAGTTCGCAGTAAACGTCCACAAACTGATGATTGTAACAATATTTAGTCCTCAGACAGACGCCATTACATTCTGTTTTATTACTCTTAACATTGGGCAACGTTACGCGAAGTTAATTTTGTCCCAAAGACAACCTCGATTAAAAATCACTAGGTCTAATTTTTGGCTTTTAATGTAAAAACTCTCTAGCCTCGTAGACTAGTGTAAATCATGGTGACTGGTTCGCAGACCCGGCAGCATAGTAGAAAAAGTATACAGTAGGCTATCTTCGGCCCAATTCGCGATATAGTTGCCTGTCTCAGGGTTGTCACTTTTGGCTTATTTTTAATTCAGAAACGCGTAAGCGGTTTCGAAAAGCCGTAACGCACGAGCCTTGTGCGGTGTTGGCCCCGCCTGGCGCACTGTGAAATGGGTCGTCGGGCGGCGTCGTGGAAGTTTAGGCTATGTTGGACACCCACGACGTCTCCCACACAGCAAGGAAGAGCAACCCAGGGTTAAGTGGATAACTCTTGCCCTTTTCAGGGCAACAGGAGTCCCACACACCGCTCTTCGCCCCCGACGGAGAATGTAGGAGCGCAAATGCATTATCATTAAAAAAACACTGAAATGGGTCAAGATTTAGTTTAAGTGTACATGGGGTGACAAATTTATACTATGGCACACACATGCAAGCCGCGCTCGGTGCGTTTAATGAAGTTAACGTACTTTCCACTAGTTCTACTATGGTCCGGCAGGCCCGGCAGTCTGCAACTGAATAGCGTCTAGAAATAACTGCGGGACACCTGGTCGTGATGAACGATGAGAAGCGATTAAATCCGTATGAGTGGGTACTTTATCTCGGTCGTATTCCGACCGCAAAATTATGCGATTATCGTGTACTTGACGTCTAGGGTTTTATCTTTAACTAGATCATGACATAGTGTTTATTATAAGAGCTGCGAGTATAATTACTAGCTGCATAATACTTGATGAGATAGCGGGAATTTTTCACGGCTAAAATTGATAAAGGATTCTCTTTAACAATTTAGTTGCTATAATTTTACTACACAGTACTTTTTATATATTTTCGTTTTTTGTCACGCTACTATTTACATGATTACATATAACGAAAACTAAAAACAAAACTGAACTGAAATATTTTTGTTCAAGGTACATATTTCTTCTAATATGTCATTCATAATATTTCCGTAAATAAATGTTGTGTGCTCCGTTATTTTGTTAGCGAAGCCAGTTGGAATTTCCCGTCCGGATATCTACATTTCCTACGTCATATAGTAGAACCGTGGTGTATTAGAATATTTTAAGACAGTACATGATAATGAATTTTCTTAAGTACTTATTGACCGACCCGTTGGTGTATTTGAAAATGCCTCTGCCACCAGAGTTTGTGTAAGTTCGAATTCCAATCAGGACAAGCATTCATGGGATATACATTTGTGTTTGTTTCGTGTATGGATGATCATTTGTATCTATATGTAAATATATTAATTTGTGCATTCCCGTATTTGATGTATTTTTTTGTAGGATAGTTAGAATAGGCCGCAGTGTCTGTGCCCTTCGGTTGGGGGCCTTGTCCGGCGTCCGTCTTGTCAGGGACGCCGGGACGGTGTGTTACAGCATTTCCTGACGCAAAAAAAGGCCGCAGTGTCTGCTTACCATTAGGTGGACGGTGTATGCCTGACCGCTAACTGTTCAAGCATTTAAATAAAGTTTATTTCACAAGAATTAATAAATCCAAAGCAACGCGACTGGTCGATAAAAATCGCAAATCGATGATTTACTACAGTTTGGGTTTGGGTACTAAATCATATTTCTGAAGTCGTTATTTTTATTTCGGCAGGGCGACTCATTGCGTCAAAAGTTCAAAACACATGGGCTCTCAAAATCCGCCAATTTCAAGACCAGCAGCCAAGTATCAATCCTTTGTAATACGACACAAATCAGAAGTCGCAATCAAATTAGTAAACGTAGTCGTTCCTTCACAGAATACGACTCCATAAATTAATGGCCCATTGAGCGATTCTGAAATATTCCTTCTAACTACAGCTATCTTTGACAATTGGTTTGGTGCAAAGAATAAGAAGTCTGCTACTACTGTTGCTGTTTACCAATTCGGGTTATAAAAAATGGAATTCGTTGGTTCCAATCCTGTCTTAGGTCTGGATGGAGAAAGAACTTTTTAAAAGAGCGACTGCCTGCAGCTACATGTGCACAGAACAGCCCAAAACCGAAGTAAATTTTGTATCCTAAATGGAGATTGTGCTGTATCGGAAATCTCCTGAAATAAATAGTTGTTTATTTATTAAATTATAATGGAAGTAAGTATTATCAAAAACGTGACATCCTATTCTCATTAAACCTTGTCAATTCAAATAATACAGTCTTAAATTTTAGGACAAAAAGAAAAGGCAAATGCGAGTGATTATGACACGATTTGTATATTTTCTTTTAAGCATCTTGTAGATCTGAGTATGTCTCGGCCACGTATTTTTATTGCTTCAGAGACGGTCGCAGCTCCAAGGTCTCTCCGATCAACTGCAATCCAGCGGTCTGTTTCATCTCAAGTTCTAATTACATGACACGTCACTGATATATCACAGCCGTTACGGGAAACATACATTTCATAATCGTTCTTCTTTTGAATAGATTTGGGAAACAATAAGCTAGTCTTTATGTGAATTTATGCAGATAAATATTAAACAAGAGAATTTCAGATGTGTGGTGTCGATATTTCAAATCTCGACATGGACTCCTGGTTAAGAATATATTTTCTCAATAGCATAGAATATGGCTGCTTACCATTAGGAGGGCTGCGTGCATCTGCTGCTCTGTCTGCCAAATGAAATGACATAAAAATTTACTTTTAATTATATGCAGTGAATTAATGTCAACCATTTAACATCCCTTATTTCCATGTTCTTTGCTGATCTTTTTCTCTCTCATATTATTTACTAGTTATTTTCAATACAAACAAAATTATATCCAGCTTCATTGTAAACGTCTAACTCAAAAAAATGACGCCATAATGTAACGATAACATATTTTATTATTTCACATAAATGCTATGCATGTAGCGGTGATGTGTGACCTTAACAGTTAAGGCCCATATAGACACCAAGTGGCTTCTTTAAATTAAAACAAGGTAAGGTTGTTTAAATAGGAGAGAAAGTGTCAACCCTGCCGATTCTTGTTCTTTTGAATCCATACTACTATTATATTATATTATTATGCGATAGTAACTCAGCATGTCTATTACGATTACGCCTGAACCGCTGAACTGATATTGATGAAATATTTATTGCTAGTATTGCCACAGATTAAATTAGACCTTGAAAAATGATACGATTTTTTATCCCTCATTCATCATAATCGACGACTTCAGTAAAAGCAAAATGTTTTTTGTGATGTTTCAACAAAGTACCTAATTATTATTAATATTAATATTAGGATTCTTCAAACTTTATAATACAATTTTTGATACTATAAGGGCGCCGTAGCCTGTATGGGCCTTAAGCAAGCCCAATTTTACGTCACTGAAATTGTGATTTTAAGCCACAAATAATTGAGTAAATGCCTGTTATATTGGAAAGAGTTAATAGTTTGAAAAGGTCGGTCAGTCGCGAAAAATGCTTAGCATTATTTACTCGTATTATTAAAGCCATATTACCATTTTATAAGTCAAAACCAACAGGAGTAAAAATAAATATGGTCTGCACATTAAAATTTCTGCAACTTCCACTTCAGTATACTATAGCAATATCACAAAAAAAAAACTACACATACCAGTGTATGTAATAACGAGTGTTACGAAGTTGTATGCACTCAAAACAATTGCTAAGAGCCAGTACTCGTGTCCATCCACTGTTGAATATAGGCCTTCTTTCCATAACCCCAGCTGTTCTGTTATCACGGCAGCACCCTTTGGCCACCAATCTGCGATTGTTTGTAAGCAATCTTTGTGTCGGTTTTTTCAAAAACAGAGCGGGTTTCTTATCACCAGTCGGCATTTGGCAGTGGGCGATTAATAGGCGAAAATACTTTTGGTCATGCCAATACCATCAGACATGTACATTTTTGATGCACAATATTTACGCACTGCGAGAATTAGTCTAAGTAACTATCGTCTGCATAAGAACTGCCAAATCAAGCTATCTATCCAAACTTAGCGTGCAACAACGAAATTAAATTTCGTCTGAAACCTAAATCTATTTACCAAGCCATCACTGCGTGAATGATAATCAAGGAGACCCGTCTAGGAATAGACCGCGGAAAGGCCAGTTGTGAATACCTAATGGCTAAGCGAGGGCTTACAATGCGATACTGTTCTGATTTTAAACTTCTTTTATGCTGCTGGTCGAATACTCGTTAACAATTATTTTTTTGTTTAGGACATTGCAGGCTTGAATCACCTGAATGTCTGAAAAGAGTGATGATTCCGTGCTTCGGAAGGCACGTTAAGCCGTTGGTCCCGACTATGTTCCAAGTAGGTCTGGTTTCCCTCGTAGGGTTACGGAGGTCAGATGGCAATCGCTCCATTGTAATAACCAGGCTTGTCAAATCTAGGATCATAGTCGAAGCGGACCCTGAGCTCCATACTGGATGCGATCGGGAATTAGTGTTGCCCAAATTCAGTCTTGGTCTTGCAGTCTTGGTCTTGTTCTTGCGTTTTTGCAAGACCAAGACCAAGAACAAGACCGCGTATTTTTAGCAAGACCAAGACCAAGACTGACCGTGCAAGACTTGAGCAAGAACAAGACATAGCCTGCAAGACTCTTGCGTCTTGCAGCTAGGACTTAGCGCTATTTCACTGAGTAGTTAGGTGTAACAGTTCGGTGTATAGGTAGGTACGCTTAGGAATTCTATGAGACGCAAAAAACTGTATCAAAGAATATGAAAAACTGGACCTATGCGCATTACGACTAATACCATAAACATAGCGAATAAAAAAATATCTATTAAAATCAAACTGAGTGCATGCATAGTTATGTTTTAACCATCGGCACTTTGATAATGCGGCATCAAAGGTTTTGTACTTACTTCTCAAAGAAATTTGCCGCTTTTCGGAAGTACATAGTTATGATACACGCGCCGGCGGCTTCTTATGAAATCTAAAACAATCGTTGCCGCCACGCCGAAATTATAACATTTGACACTATTTGATTGCCGCCATAGGGCGTAGGTATACTCATGCAAAATAATTTCGAATTTTAAGAGTACCTACAGTTATTTTCTAAAGCATCATTAGTAATTAGAAAACATAGAAATAGGTTAAGTGATGAGTCAGCCAGATGGTTACTTTGTATTAATTCTTGGTCAAAAAAATTGATATAAAGTATCATAACCTAATGATAAAGCTGTTGATTTGTGTTGTATTTTATTTTTTATTCAAATAAATGATAAATCGTAAAACTCTTTTATTAAATTTCTTATAAGTTGAGGGTTCAATCTCTTTCTAGACAGATATGTATTGTTCTTTAAAATACAGTCAAGTTATTGTAATTAATTTGTTTTTTTACATGTTTTAGCAAATGTAAGCTTATAAATCATAAATGTTTATTAAGAAACAGTTACTTCCATGGAAAACGACATATAGGTCAGTTGATTTTTCGAATTTCTTATCAAATCTTCAGTTATTTATTAATCTGCTTGATCTTTACTATGGCTATGTTAATTCAAGCTCACAATGTTCCAATTCTAATACGTTTTTCTAAGATTTAAAGTAAACTTTAATAAATAGTAATAGACTAATAGGTAATTGCAAGACTTGCAAGACTCTTGCTGCAAGACCAAGACCAAGACCAAGACTGGGAGCGCAAGACCAAGACCAAGACCAAGACCAGGTGTATTGGCGCAAGACCAAGACCAAGACTGGCTAAGTCTCGTCTTGTTCTTGCATTTGGGCAACACTATCGGGAATACGCTGGGATGATGATGGATTAGTAAACACTTAGTTATTGTAACGTTTTGTTGATGTCCCACGATCAGTGACAACTCGTTAGACAAGGCTATCCATATTTCATGAATAGTTTGAGGTCATTTAAGAATTTCAAGAGAAAATTCATGAGATCGTTAGAATCTTTACTGATAATTCTTATTTCTAAGTATTTCATTGTACTATTAAATTGATGCAAATAGGATCGTAATAGATGCAGCACGAGTATCAGACAATACATAATTTGACAGTGAAGAAACAATACATTGTATTTAACCTACTCTATGTTTGAAACACAAAAAAAATTGAGTTCATCTCATCATCATGTTACATACACCGTTACGTAAAGAACCGTGGTAGAAGAATGGTTTCAAACGTGGCTGCTGCTTAAGTATATTTATTTCATTCTGAAGTACCTACTACCAGTGCTTTTCCTACTTCTGTATGAAGATTGGTAAGCCTAACGTATAAAAAAAAACTATCCAGACAAAACGCTCGGAGAATGCAGGAGGAGTTTATGCATCGAATCTTGCTTACATTCATGTTATCTATCTCAGACTTTGTACATAATTTGGAAGCGTGGTGAATGCTATCTTATCCATTGCATAACTACATACCTAACTAGGCTGATACTTTGCACCTTTTTTTGTGTTGACAGCGTGTGATCAACTACATCGGTCTTAAATGTTTTGGGCCGGATAATTACCACAAGCCAGGCATAGCCTCATCCATTTGAATTGTGAACTCTCCCAGTTTCGCTCTGGGAGAGTTTATCGGGTAGTGGGACGAACTTTTCTAAGTCTAGAGTTCTACACACGGTCGCAGGTCTTGCTAGCCGGCGGAATGGCCATCAAAAGATTTTCATTCGCAAAAAAAAATACCAGATGTGTTACTGCCATTAACTCAGTTAGTCCAAGCTATAATGATCGCCGCGTGGTCGGACACCAGGTGAAGCCGGCGAAGTGCAAGAGAATGTTACGCGAGCGAGCACATGTATCATGTCGTGTTTTGTTTTCCTCCATCTGATGCCCACTGCCCAGCGGGCAGCCTTTCACAAGACGTAGTGAAGCACTTTGATTAGTTATGTCGCCGCCGCTAATTGTAGTGTTTCTTCGATCTTTTTTGACGATGTGTTGAAACAAATATTCGCCCATGCGTCTACTCTTTATTTGCGCACTCTTTACTATGAATAGAAAAGTTTTTACTTATTGATGATAGTCATGCGACAGTCAGACAAACATATTTTAATAAATCATCGTTGTAATGGGGACACTATTATGTAGGCATTCTTGATAGATACCGAAATGAGAAGAACTTATTTTATATAGATAATATATATTTTGTTCTGTCATAAGTATGTATCTATATTAAATGGTTTTAGCACATATTATGATACCTTCACTGATGAACCAAACCAATCAAACATTGCATCGAAATAACTAAGTAATTTGAGATGGCATTCGCTATAACCTACTCGTAACATCTTACATTTTCAATGATAATTATTATACTGTCTTACTAGATTACGAGCCGCGTGTTTTGATTAACTAATAAAACGTCTAGAACAAAGAATTAGGTCAAAGAGAATAGATAGGTATACATTTCGCTAATGGATAGACAATGAAATAGATAAATCGTTTTTGTTATTTCTAGTTTGCAACTTGGCTGGTTTGGGAAATGAATTGTTACTTGTATTAATTTTAATGATTACTATACCGTAGTAATGAGATATGTTACTAAAGCCAAGAACTCACGAAGTGATTTTCAGCCGCCGCATCTGATCATTCTCAGGTCGTGACATTATCAGTGTGAGGTGACCATACATTTGCCGAACGCCGTGATATCAACTGTCTCCGCGGGGCGCGCTTGTACCCAAGCGACAATTCGCAGCTGGTAGGGGGCAATTACTGTGTGAATCTCTACATACTGAAACTGGGTCCCTCCCACTGCGTGAGCTTGAGATTACGCACAGTAGAATTTTAGTCAGTAATCCTTACGACTGTGACATAACTGCTGGCTCAGTAGCGCACAAAAATAATATCCCCAAGTGACACAGGTACAAAGGATATCTACCCTTAAAAAGTTTACGATATATCACCTGGTGCGCCATGCGAAGCCTGCACCGCGATCTAAAAATACATGCAAAACAAAGTTGCGTTTCTGCGGCATTGAGCCAGTATTAATGGAGAGCCCGCCGAGCTATCGACGGCACGACAGCCCTCCCGCATTTGAATCAATTTACCATCAAACGGCCTTTCGCAGTCTGCTGGAGGCAGTGAAGCAACAACTTAGATAGATATGTTTTGCAGCTGCTGATACAGAACTCCGAATATGGATGTATTAGGTACTTCTTATTATCTGAAAGAACACAGTTCCAAATATGTGTCTAATACAGCAAAATATAGCGACAAGTTGCGTGGCGTAGAGACGATGGCGGTTTGCTGCATAGTGTTGTTACAGCGTGTAGTCATTCACACTCCCGTCAAAGGGTCTTCAGTTTGAATCCCACCCATGACAAACAATTATGTGATCAACATTTGTGTTTGTTTGAGGTACCTTTGTTAATTCCAATACCCATAACGCAAGTACAAAGAGACTCCCTCCTTTCAGACCAATTAAGAATTGTCCGATATTTATTTTTTCCTAACTAATTTACACTCACATTTGGTTTTCTTGTCCTGACAATTACAAACACAACGAAACAATAATGAGCTAATTTGGTGCAGTTGTGCCAGTTGTGCTGAAGTTATGCGCGCACATAATTATCACACATTTAGACGATTCTTTGTTACTTATTTGGATAGATTGATTTATTGCTGCTTGCAGTGTATAAAAAAAAGTAAGACATGCTTCACTAAGATTTATTCGGTTATGCCAACCTGTACACAAGTTTAGCAGAAATTAAATAAATCCGCGATCGGAACACGCAACCTCCTGATGAGCAGAATCGATAAGTCACAATACTGCTTGAGGATCATTACTTTTTAATTTAATTTAGACATGGTATCAGATCTTGGTTTTATAAAAAAATATTATTTATTATTAATCCTGATGTTCAAACTTTTAAAGTACACTCAGAACACTCTATCATCATCGCAGCGTTATCCCGGTTGCGCCCTTGCAGGGCCAGGGGTCCGCATTGCCAGAACACTACTGCCGATAAACAGCCCTGATTGTATATATATAGTTTTGGAATGGGGTAGAAGCACAGATTATCAAATAGTTACAGAAGTAATGACTTCGTCACAAAAAGAAAATTTTGATTTAGACAAAACCCATGTTTTTATAGTTGCACCAAATTAACTCATTCCTTTTTGTTGTGTTCGTGTCGCAATTTTAATTATTTATATAAATTCTTGAAGTATGATTGAAACCATACTCAGTTCAATAATTTGTTATCATTCCGTATTTTTGTAATTTCAAGATAAATTTTCGAGCCGGCCTTGAAGCAAGTTAATGAAAATGAATTAACCGCAATTTATGGTTAACAATGTGGTGCAAAATTCGATAAATCGTGTCGTCCCGGCTCAAGCCTGCAGCCCTTTGTTCCTTCGACTTCGAAACAAAGACATCATAGTTTTATATTTGCTTAGTTGCTGGGAGTTTAATCGAACCTGTTATTTTAGTTAGCGAGTAGATTTGCGAAGTCAAAACGTTGTCAGACGGTGGGCACGGCAGGGTGACACGCGATCGCCGCACGAAGGGACTCGTTTCGCTCAGTTATCAATTCCACTACACAGTAATTACGGTTTCACTGAAGATTTTAGTACATAAATGTAGGGGTATGTAGGTAAGAGCGCGCGAATCGAGATGTGTGTCATCCTTGGTATTTTCAACTTGATGTAATCGCATTTGCCACGACCGTCTTGAACGTGACAGCTCGATTTTTGTTACGCTATGGATACTCGTACGTACCCGATAGAGATCCTTCGATTTAAAAAAATAAATTAAAATGCTGTTATGTACCTAATTATTGAAAGAATCCATATTTTCTTCATTTTCAAATAATATTTGTTTGTGGTATTAGTTAGAAAAGATAATTACAGTTTTCATTTAATTTAAAACAAGATTATCATAAGCGTGAAGATTGGTTTCCAATTTTGTGCCTTCCATAACGAGTATTTTCCTTAACTCTCGCTGAAAATTTAAGTTCTGCCCTATTCTGAACACTATACATAAGTGAAAGCAATCATTAACAGTTACTAGTTAAGGTGGTAATGTGTATTATCTGGCAACACCTTGCGTCGCATACGCCGACTGCGTAGCGGTTGCGTAGTTTTTCTTCTGGCGCGTCACAGGGTGAGATCGGCAGCGAAGGTTGCGCCCGTGACCGCGCCCGCCGCCGCGCGCAGTACCGCGCCGCGCTCTGACTCTCGCACACCGACCGACCCAGGGGTCGCCCGCGTACAAGTGAAGTGATGTCGCTTTAGCTGACCATGTGCCGCCGTGTGAGTGAAGTGAGCGCGAGAGGAGACTGGGGCTGGCCCGCGCGACCGTAGCCATGTGGACTCTCCTGCACATGCTGGCCCTCGTCGCGCTCGGCGGGGGGGTCCCGTACGCCCCCACCCCACACAAGGAACTCCTTGAATGCGCGAGGTTCGTCCAGACATCAATTTATTATTCCCAATTACCCTGCCAATAGGCAAATCGGCAGACGCTCTGGGACCTCGAACGAGCTACGAAAATAATTTAGATGGGCACGCGAGACAGCCGTCTGGTTTACTGTAACAATTATTTTATCTGCGTCATTATTACCGAAGGCGAGAGCTTTTCTTTATTTAGTTTCACTTGCCGCCAAAAATATTTTCAAATAAAAACATAAATTTATATCTTTATTATAGCTTCTAAACAAAGACGCTACAATAGTACAAAGTACATAATTGGATTTCAGTATTCAGGAATTCGGAATCCATAATGTCTAAGTCTTAATTGCTGTTGAGATTGGGTAACTTGAAAAGTTCGAGGTTGTAAGACGGCTCAATTAGGCCTTTACCGTCGTGATGATTATCAATTAACTAGTGTAAAGTGGTGTGGAAAAATGTGTTAAGTGTTAATGAGGACGTGATTCGTGTATATTTATAAATGGACGTGCATATCGCGCGCTAATCTGGCAGGGCCGGTGTCTCCCGCCTTGGCACCCGCCACCGTTGTTGACATAAACACACACACTGCACTTTGCACACACAAACTTTACTTTTACACTACATTTATAACAATTAAATTCTCATAAGATAAGGTGGTAATTTGCTTACTGCCTAAAAATATCGATATGAAACAATCAATTTATAAATGAACATTACTTACTTATTCGTTATTAGTACCTTTTTCCGTTGCCCAAGCATCTAGAAACAACAAACATAACATCTAGACCCTTACAAACAGACTATAAATTATCTAATGAAGTAATTACTTCATTTATACGCAATCACGTATAACGTCAGACGCATGAAACAATTTCTAAGGGTAGTTTCTTCTAATGTTCAGTTACCTCCAGGAACTAACCAATAGCACTAGCACGCCTACTCGATAAATTCCTTAACGGCACAATGATTTTACCTACAAGGAATCCGGGAAGCAGTTATTATCTTGTAACTTAATGCAATTTCTTCTTCTCAACTATAGAGATGGTAAACGGAAGATGAAATTTAAAATTTTTAGGTAGATTAATAAAAGTAAAGTAAAGTATGTCCCACTGCAGGGCAAAGGCCTCCATCCTTGAAATCAAGTTATCGCTACAATGTTGGGTATTGGCCTAATCACCACGCTTGCCAAATGCGAATTGGTGATCACAAACCCGAGCTGTGTCGATACCGACACAATGTTAGCTCGACCCGGGAATTGAACCCAGGACCCGGGATCTCGCCCGGTACTTAAACCACTTTTTTTTTAGACCATCGAGGCGTCGGTTGATTAATATTAAAAGTAAAGTTTTATTTAAAGTAGAACTGTGCTGCAGACGGTTGCTGGCTGTCAGTCTTAAAGTCCGGACTCGACGTGGGGAGTGCTACCCTCATTTTGTGATCGAAAGTGAATTGTCACTTGGATTGTCACGTGAATTGTCAATCCAGATTTGTCAATCCAGATCCTAAATAAGATATAATGTTATTTATGTACAGTCAAAAGCACGTCAGACACAGACAGTAACACTTTGGACTTTGTACCGCTCTTATGTCGGGGGCATAAGCGCTATTATCGAACTGCACGTGTATACCGTGATGTGCTGTTGACCGTACACTAAAGCAAATTTAGTGTACATAAATAAAGTTTCGTTCTGTTAAAAGTATTGACTAGGCTTAGGCAAAAACAGTTTATTTAGTCTCGGTTTCAGTACATGTGCAAACAATGTGAAACTACCATGAACATCCCTATTGTTTTCGTATATAAGAACTTGAAAAGAACACAAACGTTTATTGATTTTAAATGTGGGCAAAGCAAATTAGTCAAATCTTTTCAATATGGTGAAGGCGGAACTTATTTCATTTCATCATAGCTGCCCTGGATTAGCTTAGGCAGTTATCCTTGGACATTATCCGTACAAGGCCATCTAACCTCAGACTAAAGATAAACTTTACTTTTTTTGTAAAAACATACATAAGAATAATACAAATGCATTAAACCATCCAGACAGATACAAACAAACTTAAATTTTGGTAGCGTGAGAGTATAGAAACCGCGACCCCTAGTGTAATAACCGACTTCTGAACCATAATACCAAATCGGTAGTAAAAATATAAACTGATAATAACACATCTTATACACTTCAGTTAGAAAGTAATGCATGCTTTTTCTATATAAAGGCTATTAATTTTAATTCATATACCTAGCTACAAATCGTATGCAAATTGGACTTAGTTTTGCCAGAATAACCGAACCATTAGCTAAGCCATTAGTACGACCACAGTCACGTGTATAGAAATCTACACACGTAAGGACTTAAATGAATACGATAATCTTCATATTTGAATGAATTCTTGTAGTCACTCTTTATCTGTATTTCGATTTTATGTGCCATCTAGACCATTACGTTTTAACTTAATCCAGCGGTGTTTTCGTATGGCTTTTTTAATATTCAAAAAACGAAACTTTAAAACTGGTTTTATTTAACACTTTAAAACTTTCCTTGAAAAATTCTGTCCATTTTAGCAATATTTTTTTATCAAGAGTTCCTAAGAAGAATATTGCTATACTTAGTAAAATAAATTGATGGATGATTGAATTGGAGTAAAAATTTTGGCTTAACTATACAAATAAAACTGGATGTTACATTTAATTTATAGTACAAAAGTAGGTAATATATAGCATATTATTTAAAGAAGTATTAACTTCTATTACAATAAAAAAGTTCTACGAAGCTTATTTAAACATAAAAGCGATGTTAAGTTACATAATCGAAACCAAAACAATATCAAACCCTCAAACGCATGTTTTACTTGTTTACCATTTACTCCCAGATCAACCCAGCCACGTTTACCCACTAAAAACACTTGATTAGACAAGTACAGTGCAACAGACGATCTTACAGTCAAGTCCTGTGTCCTTAACCCTCATATGCCGTAGACATTTATATGCAGAATTATTTTAATCTGGCTTCGCCGAAGCGGCCCTGAGACATATTTTCGAATGTTAAAGTACCCGCCGTTCAAGGAGTGACTTACACGTTACGTGTGCCAAACGCCGAACCTTCACATGTCGGTACAAACCAATGCAATTTATAGGCCGAGACTTATATCGTTTAGTACAGATTACTCGATGCTCAAACGTTGAGGGAAATTCGTGTATTTAGTTGTTACACTTTCCCGAGGGTATTAATAGTATTTAGAAAGCCGATTACAGCCTACAATATGGCTTTTGTCAAAGATTAGCTTACTACGCACGATAGTACGTAAGATTGGCCAAAATATTACGATATGACCAATCCAACGATCGGCCGACGACATACTAGACTTCCGCCCGCAGTTACACCCTGATGGACTACTCTACGTTACTGCTACGAATGTTCTAACTCCCAAACTATTCACATACTCGTTCCAAAAACCCCATAATTAATTTTATCGAACAGCATTACATGACATTTGGTCTCCCCAACGTAAGTTGCCCAGCACTTGTGTGGGAATACACTTAGACACAAATAAACACCCAGACATAGAACGAACATAAAAGTCCATCAAATGAATGTTTGTCTTGGGTGCGATTTGAACCCACGATTCCTGGCGCATATGTCAGGATCACTACAAAATCTGCCACCCAGCCGTGTACAGCCATGTAACTATACGAGTATTGTTGAAGACACTTGAAAAATGACCTAGTTAGAACAGCATTGTAGAGTAATGCTTCGTAAAATAAAGTCCTTCTTAAGGCCTAGGCCTAGGCCTTCCTAGGCTCACTATATATGTAGTATGTTTATTATACAGGCCAGGTGTAAAAAAGAAATAAATTATTGTTTTTAAATACCACTAAAGCGCCGCGAATAAAAAAGAAATAAAAATGCGTTTAAGTTCAACTTTATTTTATGTTCCTTTTACGATTCAGAGTACTTATAGTTCGAGGAAGTCCTCCAGTTGAAGTATTTGGAGTTCAATGTAAGGTAACAATAATATTACGACTTCAGATACCGTGCCTGACAGACATTGCAGGGAAACAGCAGGTTCGACCTAATTCAGATGGTTATAGCCACAACAAATCAAAGAAGCATAAATTCCAGTCGTTTCTAAAATTAGTAGGCCTTGTTTATTAATAAACTGAACTAAAATGAAAGCTTCCGTTCTATTCGTAGGTTAGGGACATACGTTTAGTCCAAAAATAAACGTCGTTCAAAACAAGTTTTAAAATAAATTTTGTGATTGACGACCTCAATGGCACGCGCGCTGGTTAATTTCCGCTGAAAAACGGAAAGTCCCGGAATCTATTTCCTAAAATATTGATATTTCGTTCTGAATCTTTTATACCCAGCGAACTTTATACCTAACTTCTGTAATATGTATAATTTGGTTTATGTCAAGCATTTAATTAGCACAGTTAAATGGTATTCTTATGGTCACTAAGAAAAATGTATTTATCATATTATGGAAAATACCCTTGTTTTCTATCGCAATATTTTGATTGCATGGTTCACCCTGGTTTACCCAGTGTCTGACTTTTTCAAGCCTTTTTTTTTCGGCTTGTTTTTCAAATTTCAATTTTCATTTATATTACAAAAGTGGTCGTTGTCGTTGGTCTAATATTACATAGGTAATATACATTTTCTTTACTCATCCATAAATAAAAAAGTAAGTAGGCTCTCAATTTATATAGCACACATAAATACACGAGCCAGTTTCATATCATCACTATTAGATAAATTCCTGATAATTCATTTGTCAGATGAACAATGCTTTCTTTTTTTTTATAAAAATTGACAAAATGCAAATTTTTATCTTCTTAACTGAAACTAGCTCTAAAACTCGTTTAATGTAATTAACAGGAGAAAATTTTATTATTAGTTTTGTGTGTATAGGAAACAGATCTGTATAAGACGCTTTGCCTAAACCCTTCGACGATCTTAATACAGGTTAAACAGTAAACACGGTTGCCTAACCCGGAATAAACACGAAAGAATGCAACCCTACAACTAGCAGAAAGGCAAGCAATAATCTAAATACCCGTAGTAAACACGCATGACCTAAACAATAGATTCAAAAGCGGCCGGCCAAAATTAACCCCGTTTATCAAGTCTATTTGCGTCACTGATAGCCCAAATATACCAGTAATAGTGACAACTGAAATAACTGTTCCGAATACCCACTGCACCTGCGTCTGACATCGTTGCATAATGCTTGACGCACTATGACGTGGGTATGACGAGATTTGTCCCCGATTTTGAACCGTATTCCCTTTCAATAAGAGTAAATTATTGTCGTACCCTTGTAAATTTGGGAGGTGGGGCGCCGTTCATTCGTCTTTCTGACTGACAGTGAAACATTTAAAGCTGTCTTGGTAATTGTTGGTTATAATTTGGCTAAAAATTATTCTGAAACGCTATTATTTTTCGAAAGAAAATTGACGTTTGGTAATTATTATATTTATGAAAATCTCAAACGACAGTCAGACATGCGGCCTAGCTTTTTGAGACGCCTATTTCATTACGACACCGCTGAAAGGAACATTGCCTAAAATAACTTATAGCATGCACACATTTGATAAATCTGCCCTGATTGTATGTACACTTTCACTCCATGTTTAATTGTTAACATCCATATTTTACGTTTTATATTTTGTAATAAGGTATCCTGTTTTGTTTAAACTTAACTTCCAATAATCCCAAAGGCGCTGCTGGGATTCATGTAATTAATTTAAAAAAATGTTTTGCTTTGCTTATCATCAATTTAACCACTTCGACTGGGTACCATTCCCGGGTCGCGTAAAATTTGTGTCGGATTTTTGAAAGCACAAATGGGTATGCGATTGGCAATTAGTGTTGTTGATTTAATATAATAGTACCCATTGTAGTAGTATTAGCCAATTTAATACACCATTAGAAGGCACATGCCTCCAATGATTTCGAGTCATACAATTTGAAAGAATGAAACAAAAGAAGTAGTTAATGTATGTTTGTATAAAATTTAATCTTTGGTTCAGTTGTTTATTCATGAAAAACAGACAGGCAGAGTTACTTTCGCTTTTTTACAATATAAAGCAAGGATGAGGTAATGATGAAGAATGGGTCCGACCGAATGCATTACTAAATATGCATATGATAATAACAATAGGAAAACCTTTGTTAATCCCACATGAAGTACACTATCCACATTGTACATTTTGTACAACTCTTTTTGAATGTGTAATAATAATGTAAGTAGGTATTTATCGTTATTTATGCATTATGCATGCCGTTTACACTAAGATAAATTGCCCAGATCTTATTTAAAATGACTTAACGATGTCAATTCAGGTAATCAGGAATAAAATTAAGAGGATACCTAAACTTTGAGCACCGCAATCATTTTTTGTGTTAATAAAAATATAAGTCATAGTAACACAAAAACACATGTAATGTAATGATGGAGGCCTTTTTTAATTACACAGAACAGTTTGTTTAAAAACAGTCAAGCAACAAACATGAACTGGCTAGCTTTCGCCTCCATAGGTAAAATCTTCCGGATGAAAGGCTCAGAAATCAGCTTTTTTTTCAAATAAAAGGTCCCTACAGGTCACTTGATGGCAAATTATCACAACGAAATGTTAATGTTTCAATCGGATAACAACGACTACTACTTGAAAATAATACTTGTAATGTAGGGTAGGAGACACTATACAAAACTGAACTGTCATTGCAGAAGATGTATCTTGTAACACCTCCCTTAGAATTAATTCCCACCTGTCTTATTGTATCATCTGCTATTGTTGTTAATCATACCTCTATGAAAGAACGTATCATTGATAACAAGTTTGTCGTCCTCCAGCAATCCATTCACTCACCGCCCAATAATTCTAAGCACTTATCATTGTAACATCACACTTAGTGAAAAAATATATCATTATGAAGGTATTGCTGTCTTAACATCATGTGATCCCGATCCACCGGACGTGACAAAGTGGAAACAAATCGTTCATTACAATTAGACTCGTTTTGAATACCCACTGTTCATTGCAGAATAATAGCCTTCGTATGTGCCTGATGAGGGGCTGGCAGTGCAAAAAAGTGGCCAGTTAAAACAAGATTGCGTGTGTCATGTGAGTTTCTTAATGGTTGAGGACAATCACAGTGGTGTTGAAAATATGATAGATATTAACCCATATCAACCGAACGCCCCATTTAAGGTGCACTAACGTTTTGCGTCAAATCTTTACGAAAATGATATTTGCGGGTAAAATTCAAAAAGTATCTTTAACTTAAAGACATTACAAATGTTATGTCAGCAATTAATATTTTTAACAGACGTTAGTAATTTTTTAAAATTCGGCGAAAACATGTGAATTTCGTTAGTACTAAGTTCCAGAAAAGGGTGTGTAATTTAATATGTGAATGTATTTATAAAATATATTTGATATGGTTTTTATATGCTTTGGTTCCTAGTCTTTTAGAAAATATTTATCAAATAACATTATTTTGTATTTTAGTGTAATATTTTTTAAGTTTTGTTCAACGCCCCATTTGAGGTGCGCTGGGAACAGAAGACCCCATTAAGATTTTGTTATGGGATTTCACCAAAATTTATTATTTTGAATTTTAAACGTCGTTTTTCTTTTTAGATCGAATGTACATGAAATTCTATCATATTTACAGAAAAACAGCTCTATAATTTCAGTAGATATACTTGTAGAAGAGACCACCAGAATGTTAGAGTTTCATGCAACTCAGCTACCACAACTCTTATGTCCCCGTTTTTGCTAATAACGCATATCAGTTATACTTTTCACCGGCAGCAGCCTAGCCTGAAGACTTACGACTTTCTGTCTTTTACCAAATACATGGCGGCTTTTTATCATTCAAAAAATCCTATATGGAATTTGCTTATGTTTCCCAAACAAAACCTTCCTGATTAGATAAGAATCAATATATAACGATATTACATTGTTTGAAATGAATCTCAGGTTCGATGCCACGAGTACCACAAAAACTTTAAGTGTAGTGCAGCAAAATATGTAAAATTGGTTTGCATCAATCCAGTTTTTAAACTTTCCAAACCACCAAAAAGGCTACTTATCTTAATTGTTATTGCTAAAATAGGTATTTTTTATCGTTACATTAATATAATATGTAAAGTTTTATCACATATTATGAATTCATAAAGCTAAAATAATATTAAAACTATTAAAAAAACATTCTGGTCATTATATTTCTCCATACAAAACCCATGGGCATATACTCCCAGCGCCCCATTTAAGGTGCGGTCCTGTAATTCAGTAATCATGACTGAAAAAAAAATTAAAATTTGTTTTTACTCTATTTTAGAGACCCAATTTTAGTTATCAGTAAAAAAAAATCGATTGTTTATGTCCTTCTTATCTTGGGAAGATATGGGTTAATATTATAGAGTCAAACACAGTAGGTAATATCTGTGGAGAGACAGTTGCGAAAATTAGAGTAGATGTCATCATGTTTTAAAGATCAAAGGAAACAGATCTTGACAAAAAGGCCTGATTAAATAGACGAGCCGGACAAGTGAGCCGTGTATCAATCTGACAGCAAACGCAGTATTGATCAATTTTATTTTATAATAAGAAAATCGTAGTGTCAATATTTTCAAATAGACAGTTTTCATGACTGTACCTTCTAACTATCTAATTTCTTTGTCTGTTTCATACACTTATATCAAATAAATCTAATAATTTTAAAGAGACTCCATAGTGTTATTAAAAATGAATATTCACTAATTTTATAAAATAGTTGCAGAAGAATCACAAATTTCAGGTCTTAAAACCAATAATAAGAAATAAATGCATTGAGATTCTGACTCTGACTTCTAATTACATTGACCTCGTGCATTAATTTTGATCTGCACCTTAATTATTGCCATCAAATGACGCTGATCTAAAAAGGACCTTGTTTGTAAGTCTTAATAGTACCATCCCATGAACTGTCGTTATTTTTAATTTGGTGACTGATGATAAGACGTAAAGTTTGAGAAGTCGGCATTTAATCCGGAGGACGTGGGTACGATCCCAGCTTTTAACTATAATTTTGTGTGCATGAACGAACTCAAATAATAATCAGGTTCTATATATCCAATATACATTATTATATGGATGTATTTACAAAAAAAAGTATACAAGTTTTATGCTAATTCCACTATCTGGCACCCCTAGTCATTGAGCTACTATGTATTTAATATTTCTATGCCCCTAGTAGGTACCTACAAGCTTAGTACACAAACGAGTATCAAAGAACCGTTTGAATTCACGTGGACAGGTATTGTGTGTTCTGTAATTAATTTAAATCCCATCGTTTTTTATCTAAATTACTTTCGAAAAAAACTACTGCATACGTCTAACAAAAAACTAACAAAATTTTTGATAACAGATTCTTTTAGAATTACATCTTTGACTGTGACAGACAATCGTCTTCTCAATGAATATATAATATCAGCATACTTTTATACAATAACCCTTTGTAAGAAATAACTATACCTAAGTTCCAATTTAAAATAAAACTTACAAATTACTTCAATATATTCAATAACCCATATTATTATAAAACAGACTAAGAAGTACGTACCTCAATAATTTTAGCATTCTGTCTAATAAATTACTAATGTTTCACAGCCATAACGTATTGATCGTATTACGTACGTATTACGTATGTTAGTTTATCTCGCCGGTCAAAATACGCGTTTATTGAAAAAGTTCTTCAACCTGCCCCGGGTGTAAATCACTGGACGATAATGATACAGTTTTGCAATAGTAGAAAGAGAACACAGAACGTTATTTTCATGGAAACGCACATACACACTCACAGGCGGCAAACGAGCTAGCGCACAGTGGTGAAAGCTCAAAAGTTGGCTAAAATTACGTTAAGTGTGTAATGCCTATATAATGCTGTAGTCTGTCCAAAATAATAGTTTAAAGGTGATTTAAAAAGTAAAACTAATATTAATGTTTTAATCTAATCTTACTAATATTTGTTAAAAATAAGATTGGTGAAACAAATCTTCCATAGTCTATTTCCTGGAAAATTTCCGTGTGAAACCTAACGAATTTTTTCTATATCTTCTTGGCCCTCTTCAGATAAAAGACATAAAGGAAGTACTGCATTCTGTACCATAATATGCCCGTGGATTAATATTCTGTGACTTGTAGTTGGCATATTATACCATTGTCAGTTTTGCAAAATTTTGTTTTGGTGACGCAGTTTGACGCAGCTAATTTTGGTGTCATTTGAAAGCCATAAAAATGTTCTTTCGAAATATGTAAAAGAAACGGGTTGAGTGCGATTAAGTATGAACTTTTTCACCATGTAAAAAAAATAAACTGTTAAAAAATAGACTTCTATTCAAACCTTTATATCTATAACAACGTAAGTAATGTTAACTGTTTAGTAATACAGAAATAATGAACTAACCTTAAGGTATAGAAAAATTATGTTTCATACCAGATATCAACTAAATAAAAGTTAAACGTCGTTGTTAAACAAAGCTCAAAATTATAATAAATTACTCAACAAGGAAAACTGTTTAAATCGAGTGCTGTGGGTATCTGAAAAAAGAGGGTCAAACGTTTTAAAGGTCATTAATAGATGGCGCCATATGTCTTGTTTCTAAATTAGGTTACTAATTTAGAATCGGAGTAACTTTGTTTTTTTTTAATTTTGGCCACAAAATACGTCAATTTCACCTGTGTGTAGCGGGCCGCCTGATGGTAAGCAATCACCGCCGCCTATGGACATCTGCAACACCAGAGGGATCGCTGATGCAATGCCGGCCTTTTAAGAGAGAGTACGCTATTGAAGGTCTTTAAGTTGTTACCGTCAGGAAATACTGCTGCAGTGAGATTGTTCCACAAAACTGTAGTGCTTGTATGTGTGCGCCATTAGTATGTATGCTTCGTCGCACGCACACTCAAACAATACCTCGACTCGTTTCTCAGTGCCCCAGTCGGAGCTAACACCGCACAAGTCTTGCGGTACCTACCGCTTAACGCAGCACTGAATTAAAGTTTAGCTACAAGTGGCAACCCTGAATCTGACAACTAGTAGGCAAGTATACCGCGGATTGTGCTGGAGATAGCCTACTGTGAACTCTTTCTACTATGATAATGATACAATTTTGCCACATCTAAGTGTGGGAGATAATTCGGCAGACGTTCTGGCTCTCAGCCAAGGCTGTCACGTGCGCACACAATTGGAATGGAGATAAGTCGATATAATGATATTTAAAGTTGATCTCTTAGATGTGTTTACGTTGGTTTGAAGCGGTTATTTCATTTTCCTCGGAATTGGTAGATTGCGTATTTGGTAGAAACTTTTGTCCGTGGTGCATATTATGCTCTTTGAAGTATCTAGCAAAGAAGAAGTTAGAAGGGATTCCCACTGCAAAATTTTAGAAACCAAATATCAATTTTGTCTTTATTTTTGTCTTTCAGTCATTCACTTTTCATTAAACTACACTACTAAAGCCTTTGAAAAAGTTGCTCATTGTGATTGATCCTTTCTAATAAAGTGAGTTTTAGCATCATCGAAAACGAAAGGGATAACTTTAAACAGAACCACATAAAGTACTATTTTATTTATTACTCGCGAGCGAAGTCGCTTGAACAGCTATTATAACATAAACATAGGTAGTCACAAATCAAATCCAAATAGCAATCCTTTTTCACAAACGCATCACAAAAACAAAGGAAAAACACTGACCTTCAATGTAAAATGGCTTCATCGGTCATCTTTAGAATTAGAGCCAATGTTCTACTTCAATACATATTCATGGAATAGTAAGTCCGAAGAAAAACGCGTGTAATTAATTTTCAATGATTCTGTTCAGTAGGGAGCTAAAACGTGAACAAGTCGTTAACTAAGTTTCGGTCAGAAATATAAACATGAAAAAAAGTGAGATTGAGAAAGAGCTTTAATACTATTTGATTAAGACATTTTGGTTTGGTTTCAATGGTCAGATTCTGTTAATCGGTGGCACAAATCTGGGTCGATATTTCTAATCAGGTAAACCTTAACCTTCATTCCCTTTTCGTTTGTTTACATAATGTATTTTTATTCAACTAATGGCATGGTAGTGGCATCGCTAAAAGTACTAACTTAGATAATAATGGAGCCTACATCCTGTGATTTTCTAGCTGTTTAGGATTTTGAGTTGCTCTGAGTTCAAGCTTTAATCAAAAATTTATACGTTTTCTACCTGAAGGTTGTCTATAAAACGTACCGACTTCTCCGATAGCGATAAGACGGCCTTAATTGTAGTGTAGGTAATGTGTTTGAGATGCCGTTTCCTGAAAACATTTTGCGTAATAGTGTTAATGTATTAAATCGAGAATGTGCGAGTATTTTGAAGTCGCCATAATAGCACGTGACTATGAGCAGTGTGCTTTTTTTATGAAACGGAGAATGCGTTTATGAACCATATCCTCAAGCTAGCGAAATCTCCCGGGGATAGGCCCGTCAATCGCCACAGGGTTGGCTCTTCGCTTTTCGGGAGTGAACGGAAAACCTGGAGAGTCTAGTGGGTAGTGGGACGCTTTCTTCTCGAGTCTCACATACGGCCGCAGGTCTCACTACGTACCCACAAAATCAAAAACTCAAAGATCAGGTAGAATTCACAAGCAAATTAAGCGAATGCTTCCTGATAAAGTGCCCCTAAATGTAATACGCTGCCTATCTATGTATCTACGAGTACGCCTCCTACCTACTAACTACATATCTATACTACCATCTTTAGATGGATCACGTACCTGACTATCTTCTGTAGTATTCATAGTATCTAAAGTCTATACATCGTCCACCTGATCTAAAAGCACCTTCGCACAGCGAATATAAATCTTCTCCTATATCATGAGGCTTGTAGCGACAATAGCCATAAACCTGCCTCAGGATGCTTGCTCCACATCGGTTTCTTGCCACAACACAGTTCTAAGCTTTTTACATTTCCGCTATCGCATTGCGTACGTGTCGTAAAATAGATACTTTCTACTAAACAAAGACGACTTACACAGGTTGTAGCAAAACATTTTAAGACAAGTTTTATGTACTCATTTACGAGTATTAGGTGCATTTTTAGTTGACAGACAAGTAATTCATCTGATAATACCTAATGCTCGCTGCCATTGATGAAACCTTCACTAAGAAGTGTCGCATAATATTATAGCCATGTTGGCTCCTTTGGACCTTAATAATTTGTGTATCAACTCCTTTAACTGGCAAAATATGGCCTAAAAACCGAACAAAACACGATATTATACATCAAAATGAAAACGATGAATTATAAATCTACATTTAAGTAAATCTGTGCGTATCTATCCATCACTGCAATGCTGAAATAAAATCGTTGGCCTTAATTTAGGAGCTACCACCGAGCTTATTTATTTTATTGGATATTTGGGAATACTTTCCTATCTTCTGCTGTAAACAGTAGCAGCAATTTTTTTTTTTTTTATTATTAATAGCGGCTTAGTGTTTGCACAGTCACTGCGACCAATTCTGATCTATTGTGAACGCCACTTAGATTACAGTTCCTCTCCAAGCCCAACCTCTTCTACGAAGAGGAGGATATTCTTGGGGAAGTTATCTTTAGCCTCGTCTGGTTGTAGAATGTGTTTCCCCAGAATAAGGCTACGTTTGTGCATCAATGGCTCGCAGTCCGTGAGTATATGCAGAGGTGTTTCGTCGCTAGTGTGACAGAATCTGCATTTCCTCGACTCGCGTAGACCCATTACAGTCATGTGCTTATTAAGACAACAGTGTCCTGTAATGGTTCTAACCATGATGCGTACCTGTCGCTTACTCAGTCCTAAGATCCGTTTGGAAGTTTTCGGATCAAAGGCTTTTGTAAGTGATTTTGCGTGTTTAAGTCCTGGCATGTTTAACCATCCCTTTTTTGACTTTTTTGTGTATAGGTTTTCCAAGGTGGTACGGGCTAGGCTTTTGGGGATTCCACAGATTGGCTCTGGGCCATGTTGTGTTGCCTCCGCACCTGCTTTTGCGAGTTCATCGGCCCTCTCGTTGCCTATTATTCCCTCGTGTCCCGGAACCCACCTAAGTGTTACCCTATTATTCTTTCCGAGAGAGTTTAGTCGGGTCATCTGCTGCTGTAATTAAGATTTTAGAATATTAAAACCCAAAGCAGCCATAAAACTGCTTTGGGTTTTAACCCCCATGAGCTTCCTACCATACGTCCGCATGATCCTAAAGCTATTTTAGCTTTTTGGATTATGTTGTTTAAATGAGTGTTCCACGTAAGTCTCTGGTCTATGGTAACTCCCAGATACTTGACCTCCGTGGAAAACTCAATTTCATTCCCATTCAGCCGAGGTTTGATCAGCTTGTTCAGCTGTCTACGCTTGGTAAAGGGAACTATAACGGTTTTTGTGGCGTTAACCGATAGGCCATTGTCTCCACACCAGTCATTGATGGTATTTAAGGCCTTTTGCATCCTTAAGGAGATCGTAGTTTGACAGAAGCCTCTGACCGTGACCACGAGGTCATCAGCATAGCCTTGTGTATCAAAGCTTAGGTCTTCCATCTTATATAGCAGTTGGTCTACAGCTAGGGTCCATAATAAGGGGGATAATACTCCTCCCTGTGGACATCCCCTAGTGGTTCTGACTTCAACTGTTGTTTGTAGAAGGGTTAGCTTTACATTTCTTGTGGTAAGCATTGCTTCGACCCACCTAATGGTAACAAGCAAGTAGCAGCAATACTTTATTTCGGGGTTTTCTCTGCCAAAAATATTTGGAATATTTACACTAAAGTGCTGAAGTAGTTTTTCATCCAAGGCATGTCGATGTCACTAGACCAGCTCTAGCCACACGCGATGGCAAATCAGTCACAGCGATCCTTCATGCTTCCGTTACACGCAATTTGCTTACGGCTCTTTAACATAAACGTCTAGGTATTATTGTAATGAGAGCTGGTAGGCCTAGATAGATTTGTTTTGGGTTAAAATCTTCATTAGGAATGGTATGCATCCGAGTGGTCCCAAACGCATCAGTGGACCTATCATATGGGTGTACCCGTCGTTATACTAGCTCGATGGTAATAGAAAACTTAGAGGAGCCTACACAGTCACATCACATATGTTCTTAGTAATATTAATACACTCTTCCGTCTCAACATAAGTTCTTTCTCGCCACTTCGTATCCATTCGCGAATGGCAATCTAATTGACATGTACTTAACCAACAATTTATTACTCTTCATTCTCTCCGTAGACATCTCAATCAACTCTCGCTCTGTCAGACAGAGATTAAAAAAAAAAAAAAAAAAACACAGTCAGATTACAAACAATGGCTTGGTAACTATAACGCCACTGGAACTAAGGCGTGTTAGAAGCATTGTAGGGTTTAGAAGGTATCCCGTCCTCTAAGAACAGGGGAATCCCACATGACCGCCTCAGTGGAACAGTGGCTAAGCCCCTCGGGTATAAAAACCCGGAGGTCGTGGTTTCGATTCCCGCCTTGGGTCTCGTTCGTGGTAGGGCTTTTTCAGAGTCCGACTGACTAATACGAGTAGCTACCACTCCCACAGGTGAAATCTGCCGCCATAACAGCTCTGGCTGTGTTCCGGCAATATTATTGTGGGAGCCAGTACACTTGAAGTTAAAGGCTCTAAGATCAGATGAGCCTACAGTCTGACAGCACATTGAGCGACGCTTCCTAGTGAAGTGTCCCTCAATGAAATTGGCTGCAGCGACTGCTTACAATTAGGTGGGCGGCCGCGTGTCTGTAAAAAATATCCTTTACACTCCCGAGACGAGAGGATACATGCATTCTCCACAGAAAATTGCGTTCAGTAAAAGAAGAAGTTTATCATCCGACGTTTTCGATAGCAGTAGAGCTGTACACGCAATGCGAACTATACCCAACCATCCTTCATACTTCCGATACACGCAATACTAACTTCTATATAAAATAAAACGCTTGTTTGTATTTCCGTTCACGTAATTACGTTTCCAAACGAGGTAGAGCCAAATCTAGGCCTTATTAAGTCATTGTTGAGGTAGTTTTGTTTCGGATTACGATTATTGCGTTGGGAACTGTAACGGAAAGGTTTTAATCATGTAGTAACAATAAAGTAAGGAAATATCCAATTTCTCGTTACAAATATTATGTCACCATACTTTACATTTATAGAATATTAATTTAGTTAACGGTTACGGAGGTGAGATGGCGGTCGTTCCAATGTACTAATTAGTAATTTGTAGACTTATCAAATCCTGGATCATGGAAGGTACATGCTTACCCTTGGTAAGCCCCTAGATCAGGACAAAACTCTGTCTGAAACAACATACCTAATAATTGAGGCAAATAAATTGTTTTTTAAACTGTGGAAATATCTTTGTCTGCTCTCTGACGACCTTGCTTACATTTAAAGTTATATTATGGTTTTTTTTTTATCTTTTACTGCTTTTATGTTTTTTATTTATGTCCGCCGCGGCGGTAACCTTCTAAGCTCAAAAAAAAACTACTAGCGGTAACTACGTCAAGTACGTCATTATATAATTGAAAATATACCGTTTTATGCACACTCGAATTCACTTAATACAATGTTGTTTTTGTAAACTAATTAGGTCACTAATTAGTTTCCTGGTGCACGTGGATGACCTAGAACGATAAAAATATAGTAATATTAGTGGTACCTTTATGACAAAGGTTCGTGTTAACTCAAGACATGCGACTTTAACCAACTTTTTAATTGCATACAACTTCTAATCGTAAAAGCAAAGAAACCTAGTGTAGTGACTACTAGTGACGGTCCGAGAATGAGAAACGTCGATAGAAAAATTCTTTTCTCCATACTTTCCACTTATTGTATCAACCTTGTCCAAACAATAAAAAAGTCAACATTAAAGCACAGTTTGTGTGCAAGCACAGGTGCACTTCCTATTCCCTCACTCTCATACTATTATGTAATACTGATGTATGTGATTAATCATATAAAAGTAAAGTATCAGCCTTTTAATGTCCCACTGCAGGGCAAAGGCCTCCATCCTTGAAATCAAGTTATCGCTACAATCATGGGTATTGGCTTAATCACCACGCTTGCCAAATGCAGATTGGTGATCACAAACCCGAGCTGTTTCCGAAAAAACCGACATAAAGTTAGCTCAACCCGGGAATTGAACCCAGAACCTTGGTCCGGTACTTAAACCACTAGACCATCGAGGCGTTCATCATCAATATCACATCATAAGAACATCAATAGAACAATATAAGTCCCATCAGATTATTCCGTATCTGATACTTCCAAATGAACGTGACAAAATGATAACAAGTCTCCATTAGTGTTGGCAGTGGAAAGTATCTCTATTTTAATATAACCACTAGCCAGATATTCTAGAGCAACAGCCGCAAGTGACGCGTAAAATCGATGTTATATCTAATTTGTCATCTATAGCCCGATAACTTATTTGCTAGCCAACCTATTTATTGTTAGAGGTCGAGGATTCGTATTTTCATCAAATATGTTTTGTTTGCTATTGTGTACAATGATATTGGCGAATTGCATGATAAAAGCACAATCTAACATGGACTGTGTCTGTATCTAACATGTTTATCCGCTTGTATTTGTAGTACATCCATGGGATCGATAGATTCTTGGCTCTACAAGTTGTTTTCTAATTAGGTCTGTGTCTGTTTTTATAAGCTGTAAATATCATTTTTTGGTTAATCCTAATATCAAAATAAATAAAAATATAATTTCTCTTACTGACGCAATTTCACGATGACCTAAAAACGTCGATATCGATATAAAGCTTCGTCGAACGTACATCCTTAACACAAGGTTAATTTGAACTTGATGCAGTTCCACTAGTTGCAAACTAAGTCATTACTTATACAATACATTATGCCATGAACTGCAATGTATGCAAAGAACTACAAACTATTTTACAGCTGAAAATACTTCAAAATTACTCACTTAAAATAACTTCAAATTCAAACAAAGGACTTGTGTATGAGAAGGGAAGTCTTATGTGAGAAACTTTGGAAACATTGGTGATGGTTAATTGAAAGATTTATGACCGCATCAGCTGGTTTCTGTGGATAAGTGGTTCTAGTTCTTGAGATCAACGTGTTCTCTTCCTCTTGATTTTTGCTTTGAGTATCAGTTTCAGCCTACTAACGTCCCCCTACAGGGCCAAGGCAATCTTTGAGATCAAATTATTGTTACAATGATGAGTACTGGCTTAATCACCACGTTTGTCAGCCAAATTCGGATAGGTGATCACAAATCCGACCCTCCAATTATACGGACCAATTTACCATTACTGAAAAACAACTACAATTTTCTTTCATGTGTAGGTCGCTAGATGGAAATGTAGATGCCATCAAAGCAAGCACAAATCAACAATGAACGCCTCGTTGGTTTAAGTCCAGGCCATGATCTAGGGGTCTTGGGATCGATTGCTAGGTCGGGTAAAATGTGTGTCAGTTTTCGAACACAGGGTTTGTGTTCTCAATACGCATTTGACAAGCGCAGTGATTTAGCCAATACGCATTATTGTAGTGATGATTTCATAATCAATAATGCAGACCTCTGTCCTACATTGGGATATTATATAGGCTGTTACATAACAAGGTCAACCTTATCCATTTCTCTAAACACCGAAGAATAGTGACGTTTTGCACTGTTTGCTAATCGCCGTATTAAAGTATTTTTACCACTAAGCGGAAGGCTCGGCTTGTCGCTAATCCACTAAAGATCTTCACCTTCGCGCTTAATTGCATTATCTATCAGTGGATGTCCTGCACGTTTGTTGACCTATCACAGAGCAAATACTAGGTAGAGTTGCCGAGTGTTACGAAATGTCATTGCCAATTATTTAAAGTAATAATGAAGTTAAATGTGCATACATCATATTTTTTCTGACTGGTTACATTGTTTGATGTCCGTGACTATTAATATCAAGTTATGAATTATCTATATTGTTCGATAATAAAAAACAAATATACTTGTTAGTATAGTATTTCAAAACCAGTGCTTGTTTTCGGGGACTTTGTTTGATTCCCGAGTCAAAGACACTGTTAACATACACAAAAACAATGAACAACAAAAGCTAAACAATATTCTGTTGTTTAAATATAAGGCTCAATAGCATATCAAGCAATACGTTAATTGGAAAAGGATAATGTGTTGAGCAATCTAATCGAAGGCGTCAACAAACCACGCACCGATAATATTTGGGCGTGTGAGGTAAATTAATACGAAAGACGAATGGCTTCTGGCCATTCTAAGAATATAATCGTACCTGAGTATATTTTGTTTTATGTAGCGTTGAATAGTTTGACTGAAAAGGAGAATGCAAAACTTGCCATTTTTCTTGGGCCAAAAAAAAATTAAGTTTATGTGCAGAGATGAGATGTATTTATTCTACGTGAAAGTCCACACACACCATCAACTTTTATTATGATGACACCATAATCCGTCCCAGGGGGAAAAGTTATCGCCCTTAATAATACACATATATTATTTTTATATGAACATAAATAATTGACATAATAATAATAATAATAGGAGAGACTGAAAAGAATTCAAAATAATAATAATAATAAATCTTTATTTCAGATCCAAACAATCCATAAAATAACCAATTAAATACCATGTCACAATATTACATGTCACAATATAACATGTCAATTTAATACATAAAAATACACATACAATTCGATACAACACTTGAAATCATAATCAAAAATTAATGAATCAGAAATCAGAATTAAATTATAAATAAAAATCAGAAATAAATTAAATTAAAGTAAAAATATTAATTAAAATAATAATAAAAATAAAAAATCAAAATAAAACAAATTCATAAATTACAAAAAAACAATTACATATTTAAATTAAAACTTAGGATGACACATGTTAACCCAGTGTCTTAAGATAGGAGAGTCCAGCTGTTCTGATAACGCTCCCAGAATGGTGTTGCCGCTGCTTCGAACTCTGTGCAAAAGTGAGGCGACTCTCTTACGCATTATTGCGTGAAACCCGTCGATCCTCGCCTGTGCAAACATGTTTGACGCACTGCAGTATCTAGGCAGCCCCAACAGCACTCTAAGATAAACATATTTTTTTACTAGGACCAATTTTGTCGACGCCGTAGTAAAAGTTAAAGGTGTTTATTGGATCTACTTCGTAGTCTATGTCCCAAATCTGCACAACAATTAATTTTTTTTGGACCCAGTCTTTTGCATTGTCCTTTAAAAAACTAGCTTCAGCCATTATTGTCTGAGCGCACCCATCCCAATCTTTAGTCGCGGTACACACCAATCAGTCTGTTAACCCGTGGCGATCTGAGGACGAGTGCTGGCTCGTCTCTTTCAGGTGCGAAGGGAAAATCGAGCAAGTTTAATCGGTATCTCAAATATATATCCTTAATTATTGTATGTTTATAATGGAAATAAGTCAGATAAGACGTCTTTAGCGGATAGTATGCACCAAAATGTGGTAGTTCAGATAGACAAATTAATAAGAAGCGAGTATAGGTACTTTTCTAAAACGTTATTTTATATTATAATACCTACTTCCGTATGTAATAGTCCTTCACAGGGTGTTTACATAATGAGATGAAGTTGACAGCGATACTATTTATAAGTGTACGTTACATCCATCATAATCGCTTAATGTTGTTAGAGATATGTACTTTAAGTTTTATTTTACCAATATAAATATTAGTTTTTTTATTAAAAACCTTTTTGATGACCTAAGAGTTTAGGTGGGGCTGATATTTTTCTTTTTTGTGGAAGATTTACCGCAGTCCAATAAATAGGACATGCGGCCGTGAGTGGGACCTGAGACTTATAAAATTCGTCCCACAACTCACAAAATTCACATCCGAGATGGAAAAGCCGGTGCCCGCCTTGTAGCAATTGGCCGGCTCTTTATAATAATGTGGGTAGGTACTGCTTAAGCCCACAAAAATATTATTTCCGACAACTTCGAGTTCGTACTCTCGTTATATAGGAACTGTTACGTATTCCATGCCTTGATTGAATTTTTGATGAACTGTTTGTATATTCCATAATGTAAGGGGAAATGCGATAAGTTCAGCTGATACCTAGGAATATAAATTGTTCTTAGAATTTAAAGTTCGAACCCTATTTTGCAATTGCAATTTAAAAATGAAGAATACAACGTGTTATTTTAAGGGCAACATTATTAAGGAATATTTTTTGAAAAATGTGACCTATATTAAAAAGTGGTTTAATGGATTCTACTCGTTGTTCTGATCAAACTATTTTCAGGTTTTGCGCATTTAAATTAACACGTTGTATTTGAGCCTCATTTTAGCATTTGCCAAATTCTTTATATTGCTTGGATGACTATAATACTAAGGTTTCTATGAGCATGTGCCTAAATGTGAAAAATATCAGTGTCTTACTAGTTTTCCCTTTCTTTCAGCCAGATCCTGTACCTGGACCAGCATATCTACAAAATGCCAACAGACTACAATAGGAACATTCCACCTGGTAAGATACATAATAATAAAATGGATAAATTGGATTTAGTGTAATAGTTCTAGCTGCATGTACGTTTTAATCAATGTGAAAGACTATACGATATTACATTTTAACAATAGGCATTCCGGATGCAGGAGGAAACAGAAAAATATAAAAACTTACAGAGGTACTCTCAAAAAAAATTTAGGTACTTGAAGATCAAACCTATTACAGTATTTATATTTTAAAGATTGAAAGAATTACTTTCATGAGAAGATCGCATCGATCATCTAATACAGATTGTTATAACCAATCCGCATTTGGCACGCGTAGTGTTTAGCCCGTACCCATCATTGTAACGACGACTTAGTGATGGTAGCATTTACCTACCCTGCAGTGCAACATTTATAGGCTTTACCTATTTACTTTTTTTTTATGTTTGTAGTACGCGTGCATTGTATCTAAACCACTAGTCAGCGCTGTCAGGCCTCCGTCAACTGATAGCTTGACTGATGATGGGCCAGCCTGCTGAGTAACGTCCGCCCCTAAGTGGATAGCGGGACTCCTATCGGTCATCTAGCGTTATAAATAGTCGCCGATCATTTAGTTTGAATACTTCATGTTTCGATCATGTTTTTGGCACAACCTTTTTTAAGACCAATCAATATTTTATCGTCGATCTAGTGGTTTATGCCCAAGACTATTTCTTTGATAAAAGACACTGGTCAGATAAATTAAATAGCAACTTAACAATCGTTTATTTATTGTGATGACATTGGCTTCTTCCAACGGTTACGTAATTCACCGATCACCGTTTCTTTCACACTCGACAAACGAACTCTTCACTTCTTAGACGTCTTCTAAGAGATATATTCTAATATTATTATTATGGTGTTTAGCCAGCCATATCTTCTAGCTCTTTTAAAATTAACTTACTTGATTCCATCGGATGCATTTTTAAGAGTTTCCTATGGATAATTCCAAAATGTATTCAACAATACTACAAAAATTAAAAACTGTGCTTTAATCTTTATTAAAAGTTCCAACACTGATGCTTAACGAGTTTAATCGTCTTTCCTAAAACGTTGTCACAAAAATGTATGTTTATTTTCAACCCAGTAGATTGTTACTTTGTTACATTTCAAAGTTCAAGGGGACGTTAAGACATCTTCTAGATTGCATAGTTCACCTTTCAAAAGGACTGAAAAGAGTGGAAATTTAATAAACAATTTTGCCTTCATTTGCCAGTCTGCTGGCAAAACTTTCTGAATAAACATGCAGACTTTGGGTGAGGCAGGAACATAAATTCCAACGATGGGAGTCCGCGACGTCGCCGATGGCTTCAGTTAAACTCATTACTACTATTTCGTCATAGATTATCATAATTTGGGGAAATTGAAAGAACTGCCCTCGGTGTTTGTGGTGAATTTAAATTTACTGAGAAACAAGATAATCGTTTTCAGGACACGTGATGGATGAAACGACGTCTTTGTTAGAGACGTCTGTTTTTTATATTTGAATAGAATCTTTAGGTGCTTCCACACGAAGAAAAAATAATTAAATAATGTTTTAAATAAATATTTTTTTCCCGTAGGTACGGAATGTATTAATACGAAAAAAATGTGGCTTTTGGCTTAGGTTTAAAAGGTCAAAGGTCAATTCTTTATTAGCATAAACTACACAGTTTCATTTGTTTTTTTACTTACTGGTACTGTGTGTTGTAATAATACTTGTAATATAATCTATACGTACATGCTTTAGATAAAAACAATTTTATTTATTAAATTATATTCTTAACGGTGTCCCTATTTTTATTCTACCTAAATGAAGTCAATATTCAATAATTTCATAATCTTAAAACTTTTGACTGTAGAGGTACTTACCCCATGATCAAACCTTTTCTTGCATAGAAAAGTACACTAATATGATTGTATTAGTGCTGGTTACTGTTTCAGGTAAAAACACGACGGTCTACATTGGTGTGAACGTCAACAGAGTGTCTGGAGTTGATGAGAACAAAGGGGTATGTAGGTATCCATTAAATTCTTCTACCTATGAAATTAAAAATTAGCTTGATAATGACTTATTTGCTTCTGATGCTCGTATTATTTTGGCTTCCTTTACGTTGTTTGGTTCGTTTAGCCGTGAGTTGGAATAAAAATTATTAAGAGAACATTTCCGTGGCTGGCGTGAATACATTGATAAGTCGACTTGCATGATTTTTTTTTTATTGACTCAATGGCTTCATATGGCCATGACACACCCCTGAAAAAAAATTCAGCTCAAAATGCTGAAAAAAGGCTGTAAAATTGCCGTCGTTCACAACTGAATAACTACATTTTTGCTGAACACCATCAGACATATTGACTTTTCAAATAATATTTTTACATAAAACTATGAATAAAGATTCACAACTCGATTTATCAATGTATGGTCAATTCATATCACAATGCACAAAAATATACAACTAGACTTACACATTTACGAATTTCATACACAAATTAACATAAATTGACATGTTCAGGTATTAAGTTAGGACCGGTTAAAATAGGTTGAATCAAAGGTTGTTAGGTCGAGTTGTCAAGTAATTCCCGCGTAATGCCAGCAACTTCAAACGTGATATGTTTAATTGTTAAAATTCAAACCACAATTTATGTACATTCATGATTTAAATCTACATACTTGCCAAATTTTGTTTAGTTTTAAAACGTTCAAAATCAAAATAAAAAATTTTGATTTACGGCGAAAATATGAATAATAACTAATGAAGATATTTTAGTTATCAATTCGTGTTTTTTTTAAAAAAGCCTTGTAATAAATATTTTTTTCTTAAATTTTTAACTTATTTTATATTTTTTACTTTCAACTGAGAAAAGAGATGGAAAATTCCCCAATCGAATTTTTATGTGGGTTTTTTCTTTATGAAAGCAATTGAATTAGTTGCTGCATGGAACGAATTTGTTGAATCAAATAATAAAAATAAAATTATAGTAATGGTGAATGGTAGTACGTTACGTTCAATAACTCTGGTAAGTAATGGGACGTATGGAAAGATGATTTGTAGCCGTGGATGTATATAGACGAATGGAGTAAATGCCCAGTAAATGTTTTCAATTTACACCCAACATAGACCCAAAACAGCATTTATTTTACTTGCAAATATAACAATAATGTATATATCTCTATCTACATATATTCCGATTCGACGAGTCATTTGGTGTAATGGCCAGAAGTCGGCTATTTCACCAAAGCCAAGCCCAAACTTCAAGACCCTAGAACTTAGTACATGAATTCTTTATAATGCGTAAGTTTCCACTAAGAGGGGGTTTCACCCCTTAAGGGAGTAAAAAAAGGATTCATAGTTTGTATGAAACTTCATCCCTTTTTTTTATTCTAAGTCAGTTAGCAGTCAGACACGCAGCCCACCTGATGGTAAGCGGCCACTGTGGCCTATTTCATTGAGAGACACTTCAGCAGGAAGCATCGTTCAATGTTTTAGTTTTATAGATTTTTACTTTGGTGTCAGTTTAAAATAAAAAGGGGTTTTTGATAATCCAGCCCCAAGGCAGTTAAAGAGGGGTTTAAAAATATAATTTGAAATTTTACCAAATTCTTTAGAATGTGTGAGTTTCCACTAAAAAAGGGTATTTGAATATTTCACCCCCCGAGAAAATTAAAAAGGGGGTAAAGACTTTGAACTTTAAATTTTGTACAGGGGTGCTTCATTATGTGTAAGTTCCACTAATGGGGGTTATGGAAGCTACCTCCCAGGGTCAGTTTCATCTTTATTTGTATAGAGTAAACTTCCACCTGCCCTATAAAACAGTATGAAACCCATAGACTGACTGACCAATTGACTGAAAATCATTGCCCAGCCCAAACTACAAGACATAGGCACTTGAAATGTTGTACTGGGATTCTTTATAATGCGTTAGTTCCCCCTTAGGAGGGTAATTTTTGGAAATCCACCTCCTAAGTGGGTTAAAAGGGTTAGGAAGTTTGTATAAAATTTTGTAATTTTAAAAGTAAGTCTTGTTTACATGTATATTTTTGTTTCGGTGTCAGATTCAAATACAAGAGGATTTTAGGAAAATTCACCCCCCAAGGGAGGTTGCAGAGTCAATTGAAATGAAAATTTGAAATTTCGTGCAGGGGTTACATAAAATGTGTAAGTTCCCACTAAGAGAGGGTTTTTAAATATTTTAGTTCTTTGGCAACCTCCAAAAAATCCCTCTTATACCTTGTAAAATCTAGCATGATTCCTTCGACAGCTGTCATCGGTTTGACAGGCCAGTTTCCAAAGATCCCGATTTAATTGACGTATCTTTTTATGAATTTTACATAAACCTAAAAAATACTGATTGTAAGAGCATTTACACAGACATCGATGAAGTGAATCCTGATCTAGAAAAAGAAAACTAAATACTTTTTAATATGAAAAAGCAAAAGAATTTGAGGTAAAAGAAGAAGAAGAAGATCATAAAATTAAGAAAAGAAGAACAAAACATAAATATACTGACTTTTTAAGAGAAAATAAATTTCCAAGCTAAATGCCTATCTTAAAGATGTTATTTTGTCAAAAATTGGATAAAATGTTAATAAAACAGGTTCTGAAAAATAATCTTATGTCTTAAAGTGTAACTGAAAAGTGTTAAAACTGAAAAAGAAACTGAAAAACTGAAAATTGTGAATTAATTAATTTTAACTTGAAGCAAATTATCCTTAATATATGGTGAATAACTTGATAAGTCGTTGGTGAATGAATTGACAAGTCTTTTTCAAAGAAAACTACACTGAATTATGCAATGAGGCTTACACCGTTCGAAAGATCAGAAAAAAATACCTATATTCAAAGGCACAGCCATTTTATAATATAATATCCTGATTTACCAGGCGACGCCAAACTTTAAAACTGCCGCCCTGTAAAATTGCAATTTTAGACTTGTCAACATATTCACGCCAGCCACGGATTTATATTATATGTTGAACATTACAGTATTAGGATATACGTAACACACGTATTTTAATAAACGTAAGTATCATAATGTAGTTTTCTGTAAATCTTTAGGTAAGTAGCATCTATTGCGAACACTTAAAAAGTTTAAACTAACCATTACATTTTTCCTTTCTCTCAAATAAAAAAATAATTACGAATAGCAACTTCAAACGGTCGCGAAAATATTACAACTGCTGAAAAAGTTCTATAAGCTTTGGCCACAAGCTCGCAATTGTTTATTATTCAAACTACAGTTCTTTCACGATCATATTTTGCATTTTTTAAGTTAACAATTGTTTGTTTTCGTTTAACAATGAACTAGCTACCTATATCTATTTCGTATCTCGGAGGAGAAGTAAACACGTATTTAAACTTAAGACTATAAGGAACAAAATAATAAGTAAATGGCAAGGCGTTGCCCTAGAAAACAGCGAAGGTCGCCTTAAAAATATGACAGACAATGCTCGTTCTAAATGTCAATCGTGATCAGCAAACCACAGGCCAGAGACTATGAAACGATACACCAATAGCATTGTTCTATAATTTTTTTTACTAATTACTGATGACTTTTGAAAAATTTAACTTTGATTGTCAAATCTAGGATCATAGTCGAAGCGGACCCTGAGCTCCATACTGGATGCAATCGGGAATACGCTGAGATGATGAAAATGACTGGTGACTGTCTTTTTTCTTAAAACTTATTTGCTTAAAAAAACAAAAACGTTGTAAATATTTCTACCATCATCATCATCATCATCATCATCCCAGCGTATTTCCGATTGCATCCAGTATGGAGTTCAGGGTCCGCTTCGGCTATGATCCCAGATTTGACAAGCCTGGTTATTACAATGGAGCGATTGCCATCTGACCTCCGTAACCCTTACAAGGGAAACCAGACCCACTTGGAACATAGTCGGGACCAACTGCTTAACGTGCCTTCCGAAGCACGGAATCATAATTCTTTTCAGTAAATATTTCTACCATACAGACTCAAAATCTATGAATAACCGATCGATCTGATACTGTTCAGACCCTTTTCATACAAACGTTATAATGTAAAAAAAAAAAATAAACAAGCCCTAAGACGTTATCACTATCCGTTTGGAGCGGAGTAGTCTTTTACAATGCGACTGCAAACTCATGACAGTAAACCGGTTATTGATCATAAGAAATTAATTTATGTTTGTCGAAACCTAATCCACAATCGAAATTTCAGTAATTGATTTTCATTTTAATTAAAATGTTTTTTGTTCCAGGAAATAACCCTCGATGTGTTCCTGCAAGTGTCATGGATCGACGAGCGCCTCAACATGCCGAACGGCTCGGCGCTCCTCGATCTGCCGTGGGAGTATCGCACGTTGATCTGGATGCCGGACCTTTACATCTGGCAGCTGCAGACTATGAGGATCCTCTCCGTGCTCCAGGAGATCGCCTCCCTCAGACTTTATGCCAACCGCACCGTCTCACTTAGCATTAGGTTAATATTTAATCGTTACTTGACCTGCGTTGTGGATATCACCAAATTAGTTGAAATTGAAAATCAATACGCGATACTGGTTTAATTTTTTTATATATATATATATATCTACAATTAATAGCGTTTTTTAAGTATAGCTTACAGATACAGACTACAGTTTAAGTATTCTTTTAAAGTTAAAATCAAATAAAACTATGACTCAGAGTTTCGTATATAATGATGATTCATTAACTTGTCTGTAGTATTATATTTTCGACAAATTTTATTTGTAATGTCGTAGTTCTAGCAAATTAAAAGTTTAATTAGATATAAACTAAATAAAAATCTTCGTCACTTTATTATGAAGTTCCGTGTTAGTTTTGGCAAGCCGCACAATAAACTACGACGGTTCATAGACACATAAAATTAAATTTAACACGGTCCTCAATTACTAGACGCGTAGAAAAATAAACTATTATCTGATTTTGTCTGCTCTTCATAATGATCGTTTGCTAGGATTACGCCACAATTTACTCGTAAAAGGCATTGTGAGAATGTTTATATTATAAATTCGGATTTTGTTTTCAGCGCTACTATAACAATCAAGTGTGAGATGGACTTTGTTCTGTACCCATTGGACGTGCAGAATTGTGAAATAGATTTCAGTAGTTGTAAGTATTCTAATTAGTAATAAATTAAAACACTATTTTATTTTTAAATTGTGTTCGTCGATGTCATTCATACTAACTTTTCAATAATTTGAAGATGTAAAAACTATGTAAATACGCAGCACGTAGAGCACTGATTAAGTAACAATAATTTGTTTTTGAGGTGTACGCAAATTGATAAGCAACAAAATGTACCGTCTTGACGAGCCATTTGGTGTAATGGTCGAGAAGTCGCCTATTACACCAAGGGTCGCGGGTTCGATCCCCGCACGGTACAAACATTTGTGTGCATGAACATGTCTGTTTGTATCGGTCTGGGTGTTTCTATGTATAATATGTATGTATTTACAAAAAAAAAGTATATAAGTAATGTTTATCCGTTGTCTAGCACCCATAGCACAAGCTAATGCTTAGTTTGGGGCTAGATGGCGCTGTGTGAATAATGTCCAGAGATGTCCAGAGAGATATTTAAACATCAAATCTTCATTCAAAAAAACACTTAGTCATTGAAATCGTAGTATGTTGACGCACGCTGTAATAAGATACTTTAGTTTAATAGTAGCATATCTAGCAGTTGACTATATAACTATTCTTAATTGCAAATATGGTAAGCGGAAAAACTTTATAACAAAATTTCCAATGACAGAATAATTGATAAATATTGCAGAAGCTGGCAAAAATATTTTGACCAACAACATTAATTAATAATGAAATGATAAAGACAAACAACTCTCTTCTAAATTAACAAGTTTTAGGGTTTTTGTAACACATTTGAAGGAGCTAATTGACTCTTTTCATTTTCATGGTTTGCCTAATCAATTATTTAATTATGTAAGTTACAATAGGTACTTAACAGTAAGTAACACAGAAAATCAATTTTAGATGTACCTAGTCAATAAGAATTTCCTGATTTTATAAGAATTTTGAAGTTTAAGTAGGTAACTTTTAAAAAAATCCGTAGTTTTCCACCATAGGTAGCTGATTAAGAAACTGGTTCTATTAAGGTTTTCATTCCTTAAGTATTTTTAACGTAATGGAATATGTTTATCGTTAAGTAAAAACAATTATTAAGTAATAATATTCCTTCTTGATTAATACGAAAGAAGCAACCATGTATCCCAGTAATTTATAGGTATTGACCATAAATTGCTACAGTGCTTTAAGCTGGTTATGTCTCAAATGAAGAATGACACAGTAAAATTCACATCTGCCAAAAAACCTAACAATAGCTTTCATAAGCCAAAAAGTAACCGTCTGTTTCACATAAACCATTTTATTATTCGGCCAGTCATAATGATGTTTAATGGTTCTTTTTTTAGATAAGTACACAACGCAAGATGTGCGTTTCGAGTGGCGAGACTTCCCGTCCTGGCTGGGTTTTGGTCTAGGCGCCGGGCAGCGCAGCGAATTCCGCCTTCCAAAATACGTGGTCACGTTCGTCACGGACAAAAGTAATCATATTCGCAATTATGGTGAAGGTAAATGTATATTCATCGCTTTGCGCTTGAGTTGCGCCCGTACTAACTGTGTCTACTAACGCTACGCATTGTCGCTCGCTGGCATGAAGCCCGCTCGCTTGGCGCGGATGTGAACACATTCAGATACATTGTATCTGATCCATTGAGATCGTAAGTATCGAGTAAGGACACGAGAAAATAGGTAACACGCCAGACTTGATACAACTGTAGTCTGTACGAAACTAGGGCATTTCCATCTTGTTAAATACCCAAATGTATGATATGGCCCACTTGAATTAGTTTGTTCTCATGCATTGCTGAGTCAATTGCTTCCTCTGTTTTATGAATCATTCCAGGGGAAGACTAAAACGACCAAGACCTGATACAAAGACCTTATCATTTTTCTTGCCTACCACGTACAAATTATTACCTATTTGACTTTCTTTTCGATAGTATTATTTATGTAATTTCAGTGGAGGCCGGCAGCTTACCTGATGGTAAGAAACCATTACGACCTATTTCATTAAGGAATCGCTCAATGTGCTACCGAACTGTTCATAGGCTCTTCTCAGGCTCGCTCCAGAGCCTTTGATTACAAGTTTTCCTTAAGGAACTCCAACCACCCCTTAAAGACATTGAACTACTTTGCATAATATTCTTAATTTCAATTTTCAGGCATAAAGTAAGGAAAGAATTTCGTGTACTTATTTCTTGAAAGTATCTGATCTCTATTTCTCTCTGGGAATTTTCGTTCTGTTAGGTAACTTTGTTATCAAGCATTAAAATTTTCTGTGTTCACTTTTCATTATTATTTCAAATATGTATAAATTATGATCGAACTCCAAGCTCACATAAAAAAACTTTCTACATCCGAGCCAAGTAATCCTTTGTATATATTTGTTTTGTATGTTGATTTTGTTACTGTATTAGTATGTAGTGTTGTACTCGTTATGCATGTTATTACTGATTTGTGATCGTCTTGTGTGGTAAGTAGTTGTGTGGTTTATTTGGTAAATAGGAATAGACTAGAAATTTTGTTGAATCTTATCTTCCCCTGAAAGTAGTCCTTTCTAGAATTTAAAACCATAACTACATAATATGTCGTAAACACAATAGTTTTAATTGGTTTTATGGGTGCCTAGTAAAATTCTTGGAATAAAGCAAATCGTGTGCGAATTTGAGGAAATCTGGAAGCTGAAAATTCTTAATATACCTAAGCTCCGTTAAAGTTCCGAACTGACGTTTCTATCGCTATATCGCTCAATCGTAAAGCAATCTATTCGCATAAATCTCATATGCGGATATATCTCTGAATTCGCCTACGGTGTACTTTTTAATAGATATGCGAAAGTCCAGGATTATGACAAAAGCTCTTTTTTTTGTAACTTGCTCCTAATCGTAATAGCAGGTTACCCTTAGAAATATTACCAAAAACAATAAAATAAGCCTTGGCTAATTAAGGACGGTATAAGAAATAAAATATTGACCAAAGACAAACTGACTGCACCCTTTTTAAAATTTAATAGTACCGTAAAGAGTATGTAGAGGGGGAATTAGTTAATTAAGTAGATTAGATAGAACATTATAATGAGTTACAGTTGCCGTTCATCTACACAAAAAAAATCATAAACAAGTTTTCCATATAAAAATAATAGCGTTAAAATAAATGAACCAAATCTTTAATAGTAATGCATTATCTTTATCTAATTTTAAAAATTACTAGATTTTTTTAACGAAACATTACTTGATGTACATTAACGGTAACTGGAATAAGGTAATGTATTTATGATGACTTACAATCACTTCGGTTCTAGGCGAGCATTCCACTGCTCGTCTCCAAATCAAGCTGCGGAGAGAGCTACGCGGCTACCTGCTCGAGAGCTACCTGCCTTCCACGCTCTTCGTCATCATCTCGTGGGGCAGCTTCTGCGTCATCCCGGAGATCGTGCCCGGCAGAATGGTTCTGCTGGTCACCACGCTGCTGTCTTTGGTCACTATGATCGATACAGTCAGGTAACTATTAACATTTATTTTAATTTCTTGTCGACACAGTCAGGTAACTAAGTAGCAACATTTGCTTTAATTTCTTGTGGCTACGGTTCCGATACTAAAGCTTAATTTGCAGGCTCTCATGAGCTTTACTTCTAGTAAGACCACACTGACTTAGGTATTCAGCAAGTCTGCGCTTAATGCGCTAGTAAGTTAATACGCTCACATTTTCCTCACTCGGTCTGACGCGGTGGATAAAAATTAAAAAAAAATCTTAAATATACTTTAACGATTGTTATGTGGTTAGTTATGTCACACCAAGTCAAGAAAATGGATTGATTGATGATCAAATAATTTCTAGCACACCATAAATTTTATATGTTCAAAGTTTCAAACAAGTTCCACCAACCCGCACTAGGCCAGCATGGTGGAGTATGGCCCACACTATCTCACAATTATTATTAAGATAAGGCCTATGTCCCAGCAGTGGGAACGTAAATAGGCTGATGATGATCATGAAACAATTTACCCAGAACCCGACTGCATTTTTAATTGAAGAAAATGTTTGCATAGCACAAATTCTCCGGACGCCCTCGAGCTAAAATGCATCGAGGTGTGGCTGATCTCCTGCACCATATTCGTGTTCCTGGCACTGTTGGAATACTTCGTGGTGCTCTTCGGCATCCGTTACGACAAGAACTGGAGCCGGCGGCGGCAGGACTTAAGAAGAGCCGCCTCTGCAGCGCAGTTGGCGCCTCCGCCATTGCACATAAACCATTCGCAAGGACATGTACGTATGATGCTATAGTTGTATGATAAAGCTAATTTTGCACTGTCATTATTTAATAAATTAACTCAAGCTACAGCTGATGCCTAACTTTATAGCAGCATTTGAGTAACAAAACCCATTTTTATGTATATAGAAAACGATTTGCATGATTCAAATTATACGCTATTAGTGTTGAGAACTCTGTAATTTTATTATCTGATATTGCAATAATAAAAAATATTAATTAATCACAATTCTTACACAGTTGTGGAAATAAATAGAGCACAAGTTTATCCAAATAGGTACTATTAGTTTTTCTTTGAATAACTAATATCTTTGAATTTACATTTAATTTTAGGCAGACCAAGTGTTAAAAGTACCTATATTCTTTTTCCCTTATCAACCTAATGACTATGGTATTCGGCTTCTATTATTTGCAGATTTTCTATGTATTTCATCATCGTACTCTTTGCCGTCGTCGTCTCCAAATCTTATCCGCGGGTGTGGGATAAATAGTATTTTATATTTTCCACAGAGATTAAGCACGCCAGTGACGGGTACACCGCAAGGCGGAGTATTTACCCCACAACTGAGCGTCGAGGACGAAGGTTTAAAACAACAGTTCTCGCACCAGGCCATTCAGAGGGTAGGTACAAAATCCTCAAGTGAGTCATAAGCTTGAGCATACTATGTACTAATGTACTGTGTTGTACAATGCACGTATAACATTTAGGTCTATAACACATAAGCGTGGTAAGATAATTAAAATTAGGACACAAATTTTTAGTCGTCCCACTCGGGAAAAAGGAATTGGAGACAAAATAAGGTTGGATGTGAAACAAGGTCTGTTAGCAAGGTAAAGACGATATCAAACTGAACACTGCACTGTGTGTGGCTAGTGCTAAGCTATGGTTGGTTAGTTCAGCCCACGTTAGGCAGGTAGGCAAATTTATTAGTGAAGCTAAAACATTTAGGTTATTAATTTATGCTGATTTAGATAGAACTAGATGTACATTAGGCGTATTAGGCATTTGTATTATGTATCACGGCAATAAGTAGGTGTTCTGAATCATTCGATCTTGATATTGCATTATCAGTAAATTATACGACTTCTTTTGTGTGCCCTTTTTGTCCTTTAACATTTTAAAAATAATGACTAATTTTAGTGTTTATGTACCTATCAAAATATCAAGTCGCTTAATTCACAAACTAAGTTATAAGATATGCATAGAGATGTATAACGTAGGTACGAGTATTACTTGAGAACCGATAATGAATTGTGTGCACAGCTTAAGCGCATGTTAGGCGAGCCGTGCGTGTGTGAAGTAGTTAGTTCCTGTTTGTTCCGAGTTATTTTAGTCTAGTAATTGCTTTAGACGTCTTTTGTAAATTTCAATTAAGACTATGCTGTGTCCATTATCCTGAATTGTTATTTATGTTGACAGGATTCGCCGATATTCGACGCGATGCCGTCAGGGGATGGGCCTACGAGTGTCCTCGCGGGGATTGCAGCAATGATCGACCACGGTGTCATGTTCTGTGGCGCCCAACATGGGACTCTTGATAAAATTGCCCTTATCCTCTTCCCAGTATCTTTCTTCCTTTTCAATATCATCTATTGGACCACATACCTCAGTGAGGCGGCGCGAAGCGATTGAGTGCTAATTAATAATTTAGTGAATGTGACAATTTAATCATAAGGTAACGTCATCGTTACTGTTGTGTGATTTTAGTGCCTGATCAGACATTGTATTATACTACTGTAAATATTAGGTAAACTGCTAGTCGACTTTATATATAGTAGTGTGACCCCGTGAGCATTATCATTATTTATAAGTAATTTATAATTAGTTATATTTTATAGATTAGTAAAATTTAAATAAGTTTGAAACGAATCTAAAAGCATGTTGTTCCGTCGTGGGTAGGTACCGAAGCAATAATGTCATAATTGTCGTAAGTACAGTTAAACAAATAATTTGGAACATTTCTTCGACCAGGTTCAAGGGTGGGTATTATTTTTTATTTGTTTCACTATGCATTTACATTTTATACTTGAACTGTGCTCGTAAGGTCAATATTAAAACACTAGGCGAATCATAGCGTTGTACCTGTTAGCTATATCCCTTAAATTTTAAACATTATTTAATTATAAAATATAGAGCGTGAATTAGGTGAGTCTACACACTAACGTTTACACTATAAAACAAGTTGGTTATAGATCTTTTACGTTTAGGCTTATCTAATTGGATAACTCCAATCCAACTTTTGTAGCTTGCTCGGTTTTTTTGCTAGCAATGTTAACAAACATCCGTATTCGTATTTGTTTCTCCCATGACCAATGAGCAAAGTTCTTCTAAATCAAGGAAGAAAGTTATGGACTAAATAACTGAGTAAAGTTCTATCGATACATGCTGTACATTGAACAAAAATATTTAAAGCACATCGAAGTAAGTGCCTAGAAAATCATACTTTATAATAAATTTCTCAAAGCAACTTTTAACGCCGAACTTAATAGGCAAATTAATTAGTTCGGGATTCGGGCAATATTTAGGTATTTATAATAATATATTCCATACGGTCTATATTATTAATAACAAAATCGTCTTTCAAATATATCATTAAATGACTATATCTAGTTATGTGTATGATTGTACAATGATGCTGTTTTGTATAGAGCAACCTATTTCTAACTTCAGGTACCAAAAGAACAAAAAGGAGAAGTTCAATAATTAAGTATTATCTCCTAGAATTTTGTATTCCGCTATATCTTTTGACACTTTAGATTTGAAACATTTTCAAAGATTCGGAACAAGTCTTACATAAACATAGCAAACAAGCTATGTACATTATACACAAAAAAAATATATAAAATTATAACAGGGACCACGTTTAATAAATCAAGGAAAATATTAAGTGCCCTACTTACTAAGATTAATAAAAGTTGAAATGAAGTTCATATATTTACGGTCACTAAGATTAGGTACCTTTCTTCTTGTATTCTTCGAATTATTATGATCTAAAGTAATACATATTATAATTATCATACACTAAAGTAAAAAAAAAACATTGCGTCAACCCTAAGGGTCAATTATTATAAGAAATATCAATTGATATTTTATTTTCAAAATTAGATTTTTATAAGTATAATCGCTCATCAACCAAGTGATTTTATATAAGTATGAAATGTTAAAAAGTACAATATTTAAATGACATTAAATGCCATACCTACCTTGTTAAGTAAATTAGCTTTTATGTAATTTATCATTATCAATAATTACAAAATGCCTTCTTAGTGTTTAAGTTGGTTAGACATAAGGTTTTGAAAAAGTAGTGCTCATTTTTGCCTTCATATTTTAAATACATACACGAGTTTGATATTAGTTATAGGTATAGTAAAATATTTATAATTGTTGAAGTTATTTAGTTAAGAGTTCGCTGTACAGAGGAAAATTAATGTACATTCGGTATTTTTTGCCAATAATGCAACGAAGTTAGAATATTTTTTAGCGGCAAAGTTTAGCGACTGTCTTATGAGTTCCATTTTTATATTTATTTAAATAAGCAAAGAAAGTCTTACTCTTGCCGGAAAAGACCTTCAATTTCTTCGAGTTGTGTTTTTTAATTTATAGCATTTTATTTATGAACAAAACCTAACGAACTATTTATGACCTTACAGCAATGAACGTCATTGCCTTACAGAGTAAAATAGATGTTTTGTCATCATTTTCGGCCAGGGCGACGATAGTTCCACTCTTAGAGTGTTCTACTCTAAGGTTCCACTATATTGTTTTATTAAGAAAGATGATGTAGGTAGGTACTTAATTATTTAACAATATTATTTAAAGGATGAGCCTATCATTTTATAAAAGTAATTCAATGGCGCAACCGTCTTACTTTCTTAAAACATGTCTATTGTCTTTGACATTACCATTTATGATTGTTTTAAAAACAGATAGTTGTAAGTACCTATTCTTTAACGTTGTTATATTACGGTTGAAAACCGTAATTACCTATATATTTTATGTCAACAAGTAAGGAGGTGCTCCAAATCCCATAAAAAACAAATCCAAGCCCTAGTTCTCTTTGGGCCATCGTCTTTACCTTTTAATGTTATAGAATTATATTATACTTTATTGTGATGTTATCTTTGTTGATATTTTAGCGTTGTTGATGATTTATTTTAGACCAATTTGTCATGGTCGGTTATGCAGGTTAATGTACATAGGAACATAAACCTGCATAACCGAACTTCTACATAGTTTTTGTATGTACCTAGATTTTACTTGGACCTCATTTTTGTATTGTAATTGGTTTATAGTAAAATCCATCTTAGATTGGTCAAATTGGTCTGTATTCTAACTAAAAAGGTTTGAGGAGATATGCTGTCGACAATAATGTATCAATAGGTAGGTACCTACAGTCAACAGCAAAAGTAGATGATCAAAGTAAGAAGTTCAATATTAATGAACGTAGTCCGCGTCAGAAATGTGTGGTGTCAAGTTGATTTTATAGTACCTACCTAAGTAATTTTATAATATACCAAACATTAACTTTGCCTGATCAAATGTTGACTCCAAAAGTTGTGAACGAAATGCACACAGAACTAAGACTTTAGAGAATATTTTAGATTTTAATGTTTGGTATAATATACAATTACTTACTTACAATCATCTTGACACCACACAGTTCTAACGCGAACTACGTTCTTTTGTATTGAACTTCTGACTTTGATCATTTCCTTTTGCTGTTGACTGTACTTCTATATAAATTTTCGAACTCGCGATCAATTTAATTTGCCCATGGCAGTTACAACAGTGGCGAACAATTGCGAAAACTTATAATTTAATTGTAATTTTATTTATTATTACTGTTAAATGATTTTTTTAATTAAAATATAAATCTGTTTTCAAACAACGAACTGTCGAACCAGACATAGAGCATGTATTATAATGCTTTAATGGGAAATATTTAAATGTACATCAAAAAAATACTGAAATGTAGGTACCTACATCAAAATAACTGAGATTGCACACCAAAGGTTAGGTTAGGTTAGCAATTCAGTATTTTTGTGATGATCGATCAGTATTTTTTGATGTGCAGTTAAATACAACCCTTTTTAAATTCTTATCACCGACATAATTATAACAACACAACAAAGTATTACCTGCCTTTCTAGTCAATACCTCCAATTGCTAAACTTCAATAAATACAATTTTTAACAAGTTATTTCTAAGCACAAATAAGTTGATTGCACAAAGAAATTCATTCATTAAGTAATTAATGACGAAAGATGCGTTAAGGCAACTATTATATTATTGTAAGTAAGTTAAAATTGTAAATAATGTTTCGTCAATGCTCATAATTCATTTTTTAAATTACTGTAAACAAAATGATTGCTCTCCTTTATTACTGTAAACTATGTGCCTTTCTTCGTGTTATAAACCCTTAAGTCAATGGGGGATACTTAAGACTACAGTATTAGGTAGGTACTTAGGACAATGTCGTATGACTCGTATGATAACTTTTTACTTATCAATAAGGCAACATTTACATAGTGCTGGAACAGAGAAGTTACTGTCAACATCACGGAAGAGATAAAGTTTGAACAAGATACGTAAAACGTTAATATTTTTCGATGTCCTAAGTAATACTGTAGTGTCAAGTATCCCCGATTGACGGTACCTTAAAATAATATTTATTCATAACGAAATGCAATATTTAATACAATAACTGTGGAAGGTCAGTATTAAATACTACAATTAAACTTTCACGCGACTTTAGACATTGTACTAGTGTATTACGAAAATAATGAAATAAAAGACATTATTTTAAATCATTTTATAATTGTATTATTTATCAAGGTCATATTTACATTATCTACATTCATTCATAGAACAAAAAGTATCTCTACAAGATTGAATAACTACACTACTCATAGGAATATGATATCCACACAGAGGGAACATTATTATTATATTAATTTAATGCTACCAGAAGTCTTATATTTGATTAAGTTATTGTGCAGAGTAGTGCTGACAACTTACTGATGTAGATAAATACAATAAAAAAAAAAACAATTTTATTAACTATTTTATGAAAATTTTCTTTTAAAATATCTTTTATTGTATGTTTTATTATAATGTATCTTAGAAATAAGATACATTATTATAAGACTACAAAATATATTGTGTTATCTACACTTATAAATTGTTTTTTTTTAACATGATAACACCAACGTTGGTGGACACAAAATCACTGAGCTCCATGATAATACGCTCAGCGTATTACGCTGGAGTGGCTATAGACATTGAAATGACAGCAATTTTTTCTGTCGATTTGAATCGCCTCCAATAGTATACTATTAGTTCCAAGTACACTAACTTCTGCTCTCAGCGCCAATATGGCGATTTTCAAATCGGATCAAATATTTGGTACCAATCGCCTATCCAGTGGTCTATAGAAATCAGTGACACAAAATAGAAAAATTTAGGCATTCCTAAAATATAGTAATAATTTGTATGTATTACGTAATATTGCTTATAAAAAGATACCACAATTTATCTGCTTCCTACATTAGCCAAAAAATGTTGGTAATATAGATTTGATTTTTAAGTTACACTCTACCTTTTGCAGTCAGCCACTGACAAAACATTATAGTATCTCATATTGCTATCGGCAAACTAGTTGACCATCGGTCGACGGAAAGTGGTAAAGTTCGCGCATGTGCACTTGTGCGCGAACCTCCCGAACGCCCGCGCGCGCTATTGGTCAGAGGTATGCTTCTGACCAATAGCGCGCAAGCGTGTCAAAATTCGTGTTCTGCGCAATCCCCACCCGATATTCAAGAAGTTTGCCGGGGCCTGTACTTCGTATTTGAATTTCCCTCTGTCTGGACATGGTTTTGTGCTTGTCATTTTGTGTGAACAAACCTATTCATAGCCATAATACGAAGCCTCCTTGAATGCTCGAGCCATATCCTCAGAATTCCGTCGAATCCTCCTTCCGATAGGCTCAAGATCAGCATAGCATTTCGGGAATACCTTCTCTATTATATCAATGGCTTCCATTTTGCTTATTTGTCGCACTGCCAATACTGAATATAAGGCTTTGGTTTTTACACAGTCCTGTAATGAAAAAATAACCTTTTATAAAAGAAAAGTTTGTCAGGATGGATAGATGGATGGATAATGGATGGCTGAATAATTTTATGAGGATTTTTAAAATACGTTAACATAATATATTTCCATCATTTGTAGTATTACTTATAACAAAAATATGTAATAAAAAAGTAAGATATCACAGTACTCATACCTGATGAGCCTCCTTAATCTTTGTCCACGACGCATCTCCCTGCGACCAGGCACTGCTGAAGGAGCAGTGAGTGAGATTAGCCGCGCGAATCTCAGTGCACGCGAGGTGTTCCATATTCTTGAAGTCCAGCTCGTTGCGGCAGAAGTCAAACATGTGGATCATTTCATGGGCCAACACTCCCTGCACCATGCCTTTTCTCGTTGACACATTTTGGCATACGACAATCTAAAAATTTAAGGCAATAATGTATCTTTAGGTCTGGAACAGCCAATAAGCAACTTCAGTAAAAAGTCAGATGTATAAACCCATCACAAATGCTTATTCTTATGAAAATTGTATATATTGCCATTAACTATATTGTTATTATATATTTTTTACCTGATTTAACTCTGGATCATAGCCACCGCTGACAGAATAGTCACACACTTCACATGATATATGCCTTCGGATATCAATTGGACTGTGAAGAAATATACAAGAATATTACAATATTATACTAACAACTTCTTCCATGATTTAGTAATATTATTCAGCATGCACAAACAGCACTCACCAGCCAGAACTTTTTAAAGCAGCCATCATAACTTTTACAATAGGACCTGGAAAAAAAATTACACATAAAATACAAATATTTATGAAGTAGCAGTATTGATATTGATTTTATTAAAAACTTGGCATACAAGACAACATAACTTTTTTTCTTTGACCATAGCTAGCAAAAAAATTTAATAAGTGGATAATATTCTTCTATTATTCTAAAGACGTACTTACAAATTACTTTTGTGTTAATTTTGAAATGGAGTGTTTGTTCAAAATATCTTGCAAAGCTATTATAGGTATATATTGAATTATCATCACTATCGCAGTTGAAAGAACAACTTTTGAAAAGTATGTAATGTATTTTTATAATGATAGGTCCGAGTCGACTGTCAGTCGCCCACACAGGCCGAAGTGTCTCATTCTCAAATCTCAATAATATAGGGTGTCCGGCTTTTCTAACCAAATGTCCGGCCAAACTGGCTGGTCTGTCCGGCTATTAGGTTTGGCGACCTGGCAACCCTAGTTCTATGTGGAGGAAGTGATACATTAAGTAATTAAATTAAAACATTAAATTGTTAGATGTTGTGATTATAGATTTAAGTTTGATAAAACCTATTAAACGATTTTATTATTATTATTATTATAAGTATCAAGAAGTAATAATTAAAATTAACATGTTACTTACTGTCCTTCACACACTCGTACACATTTTTCTCGCACTTTAACTTGTCAATATTCTCTTTTCCTTCTTTTCCTATTAGAATATTGCCTATTTTCGGCGAGAATGTACCCCTCCTCTCTGGATACAAATCATAACCCCAAGCTTCCTCCTTCTTCACTTTGTTGTTTTGTTTGTTTTCATTTTCTATATTTGGCGTTTTTGGAGCAGCGGAGGACGCATTATCAAATATTTCCTCAGACATAATGCACTCTCAGAGGAAGAATAGTTTTTATAGGTGATATAGGTTATGTTGTGATTTATTTTAGTGTCACCTTAGACATTAAGATTTAAATTATAATATCTTAATTTTGAGATCTGAATCAAAACTTTTTAATTGATAAACAGGCTAATAAAAATACTTAAGAACTGAAACATAAATACGACGGAAATCACGGAAAGTCGGAAACAGAAAAGGTTATGTATGTCAATCAGCTGAGCTTGACAGTTGACACTTTAAAAAAAATGTACTCGGTCCGAATCACAGTCATACACATTTCAAGATTGCTCAATATTTTTTTACAAAAGAAATAGCAAATATTAATTTAGGCAAAAAAATGGTAAGCCAAATATAATATTTTTCTTGTGGTAAAAGCCTGTGTGGAGCCATGCTGCAAACAGTTTCTCATTTCTAGTAACTAATTAGTACCTAATCTGTGTTTCTATCTCTCGGTTGAAACCGGAAAGTCACGCTCACATAGAAGATCGGTACTCAACTACTCATATAATGAATTTGCTATTGCGCTTGGTTTTGTAAATTTGTAAGTAAGAGTGCCGGAGACCCCCATCTTCAACTTCCTTCTTTCGATTAGAATTTCTTATAACGTGGCCCCTTCCATGACCCTCCTATTTCCCCTTCCTATTATTTTATCAAAGCGCGCCTTTGATAAAAAAATAAGGAAGGTACCCTGAGCAGTAGTCATCACTTAGACTTACCATTACCATTACAAACAATATCTCGTTAGTCTCCCTCTTTAAAAAAATTAGTATAAACTTGCAACGCTCGCTGCAGGTGTCTTTTGCATACCAAATTGCAGATGTCTTACTAAACTTGCAAAGTTGCAACGTAAACGCAAACGCAGGTAAATTTTGAATACCAAATTAGGTAATGTTAATAATCAAGGAAATAAAAGAGGATGGGTATCATGTCCAGCTTATTTTTCTAAGTTTATTTTCAATAAATATCTTTGCACTTTGGTGTCCCATTCTATATAAGCAATTTCAGATTGTTCAATCTTCGTGTATTGTAAATTCGACGCATCTGCAAAACCAAAAAAAACCAAGTAAGTCCCAAAGCTAACAATTTTACATTGACGAAGCAAGTTTGAGGTATCCTTACATCGGCCCTGTGGTTGGGGGCCTTAGAATACCTCCACAGTACCTACTAGCTGCTCCCCCAAGCGGCTGGGGTATCCATATACGATTTCTCCACTATAAAAAAAAGGTCCGTGCCTTTAACTGCCTCCGTCCGTGGTACAGTGGTCAGAGCGTTGGGCTCTAAAGCCCGGATGTCGAGGGTTCGAATCCCGCGGGGAACATCACTTTGTGTGATTGTTTTCTGTTTGGTTAGGACATTGCAGGCTTGAATCACCTGAATGTCTGAAAAGAATGATGATTCCGTGCTTCGGAAGGCACGATAAGCCGTTGGTCCCGACTATGTGCCAAGTAGGTCTGGTTTCCCTTGTAAGGGTTATAACCAGGCTTGTCAAATCTAGGATCATAGTCGAAGCCCACCCTGAGCTCCACACGGGATGCAATCGGGAATACGCTGAGATAACGATGAAAAAAAAAGGTATTCCTTACATAGAACATTTTGCAATCTACAAAACTGATTTACCCAAAAGCTCCAAAAACTTGTGTAGCGTTTCTTCTTGTCGTATCACTCCGGCTATATAGATCTCTAATTGCTTATTTATTCCAAATAAACTTTTAATAACGTCATAAAGAGGCTGTAATATTGTTGGATCATAAATAATATCAGCACCAATAACAATATCCGGGCACATCTCAATTTTTAAATTATTAATATTATTCCAGTCAAAATCTATTACACCTGAAAAAAAAACATTGTGAAATAATTTAGTATTTGGAAACTAATAAGTGATTTAATTTGGTACAAAATAAAAAAAATATTACCTATCTCTTGGTCTCCATTTTTATAAAATACGTTTTCTGAGACTTCTTTATTTATCCAAGTCGAGAAGTTAATGGCAATATTATTTTTGATTGCTTTTATAACATCTTCGTGACAATCACTCAACAACATTCTTTGAGTTTCACAGAATTTGGCTATTGTTATTCCAGTAAATCCAACTCCAGAACCTAATTCTAAGACTTTTTTATTCTTAAATACATCGATATTACTAATAGCCCAATCAGCAAGAATCTTCGCAGCCTGAAATAATATTATTATGTATGTATTACATAGACCAATAAGTTCTATTAATGGTACAGTGCCCGGCAAATTAACATCCTGAAATCGGGTTGTGAGGTGATTGCGCAGAGAACGCGAATTTCGAGATGGGCGCGCGCGCGCTATTATGGGTCAGAGGCATCTGTTTCTGGGCTCTGACCAATTAGCGCGCTTATGCGACGGGAGATACGCGAACCCTCCCCCACTCTGTCGAACTCAAGCGTCAAGGTGTTTTCCGGACTCTGTAACAGTAATAAATTGATTAATGATGTCCAAATAAATACTCACTTCCCACGTTCGCATGCCTGTAGTACCATTAACCACCATATTATTTGTTTCTCTTATGGTGACAATGTTACCAAGTTCATTGCCTATAAGATAGTGGCGGTAGCAAAATGTTTCATTAACATCACTTTTCATTGCCATACATAATAAAGCATACAAATCATCGTGTACTTCTTGACTGGTTTCTAAATAATGGATTAGCCTCTTCAAGAACAGTCTAGAAAAATTGCTATTGACTGGATATTTTGTTACTAATGGACTGTAAAATGTAGCATTCAAAAATTCTTTCTGCTCATTCCATGTTAGCTCTTGAACTTGTTCGGGCTAAAACGAAAAAAAAAAAACAAAAACATAATTAACAAAATGACGTAAAATTCGGACTGTGACATAACAATAAGGCGGTTATCACACTGAGCCGCGCTCCGTCGCGGAGCGCGGGGCTGCATAGTAAAAATTCCGCACGCGGCCGCGGGCGCGTTTTCAGTGTGTTGTGCCGCGCGTGTTTTCTATACAAACTGAGGTACTTGCATACAATGATTAAATCTGTATGTCGTCCCGCGTACCGCGGCGGAGCGCGGTGCAGTGTGGTAACCGCCTAACGTTACAAGAATATACGCGCGCGAGTTCATGTCCATCCTAAAGCCCGCTCTACACTTAGCCCGCGAATCACGGCGCGAATTCGCGCCGCGAACTTGCCGCGAATTCAACAATGACTCCACACTCGCAATGGTTCGCGGTATTTTCACAGTTAAGTTCGCAACTTTGAATGAAATGGACGTCGAAGTAGCTGTTGCTGCGTCCCTAACAATATGCGCGTTAGCGTACTTTAATTATGAAATATAGAAAAATATAATTTCTTCCGGTTTCACGTGATGGCGCTGATCGGCGATAAAGCTGATGACTCTATTCCCCCTTAATAAGTAACTCTTTATGAACAACTAGCCTTCCGCCCGCGGTTTCACCCGCGCGTAACGTCAACGGGGATAGTGTAGCTATCCAACAGTAAAGAGTTATTCAAATCGGTTCAGTAGTTTCGGAGCCTATTCAATTCAAACAAACAAACAAACAAACATTCAAATCTTTCCTCTTTATAATATTAGTATAGATACTGACCGTCGCGGACTGCGAGTGTGGAGTCATGCACGTTCGCGTCGCGTTCGCGCTTCGCGCTCCCTTTGACGCGGACCAAAAAACCGACAAAAATTCGTTTATTCCGACTAGTCCGATTCGTAGTTCGATCATCGAACTGTTCGGACATTTTTTGTCCGAATAGTCCGACTGGAGGATCGAACTATTCGGAAACGCGTTTATTCCGACTAGTCCGATTCGTAGTTCGATCGTCGAACTGTTCGGACATTTTTTGTCCGAATAGTCCGACTGGTGGATCGAACTATTCGGAAACGCGTTTATTCCGCCTAGTCCGATTAGTAGTTCGATCGTCGAACTGCTCGGACATTTTTTTTCCGAATAGTCCGACTGGAGGATCGAACTATTATTATTCCAAATATGTAGTACTACTACGAATAAATGGTACAGTCAGAATTATAATGTATTTCTATATTATATTGGCACACGTTAGTTTATAACCTGGAATAGGGCATAGGCTATAAAATTGCTACGGGAAACGTCTCATTCCCGCGGGAATAACAGTTTTGAAACGGCTGAACGGATTAAGGTGAAATTTGACACATGAATAGTTTATGACCTGGAATAGGGCATAGGCTATAAAATTGCTACGGGAAACGTCTCATTCCCGCGGGAATAACAGTTTTGAAACGGCTGAACGGATTAAGTTGAAATTTGACACATGAATAGTTTATGACCTGGAATAGGGCATAGGCTATAAAATTGCTACGGGAAACGTCTCATTCCCGCGGGAATAACAGTTTTGAAACGGCTGAACGGATTAAGTTGAAATTTGACACATGAATAGTTTATGACCTGGAATAGGGCATCGGCTTTAAAATTCTTACGGGAAATGTCTCATTCCCGCGGGACTAACAATTTTAAAACACATGAATGTCGGGAAAACATTGTTTATTGATCTGAAGGTAAAAAAACAGGTGCAAGCGATTTTCGACCTTATCGACATTTACCAAAATAACTGATTTTAATGAACTAGCAAAGATAGTCGACAAGAGGTTACGAAAAAGCAACAAAATTTTAAATGTCAATAAGGTCGAAAATCGTTTGCACCTGTTTTTTTTGTTTGTCTATTGATTTAAAGTAAAAAAACAGGTGCAAGCGATTTTCGACCTTATTGACATTTAAAATTTTGTTGCTTTTTCGCAACCTCTTGTCGACTATCCTTGCTAGTTCATTAAAATCAGTTATTTTGGTAAATGTCGATAAGGTCGAAAATCGCTTGCACCTGTTTTTTTACCTTCAGATCAATAAACAATGTTTTCCCGACATTCATTTGTTTCAAAATTGTTATTCCCGCGGGAATGAGACATTTCCCGTAAGAATTTTAAAGCCGATGCCCTATTCCAGGTCATAAACTATTCATGTGTCAAATTTCAACTTAATCCGTTCAGCCGTTTCAAAACTGTTATTCCCGCGGGAATGAGACGTTTCCCGTAGCAATTTTATAGCCTATGCCCTATTCCAGGTTATAAACAATACGTGTGCCAATATAATATAGAAATACATTATAATTCTGACTGTACCATTTATTCGTAGTAGTACTACATATTTGGAATAATAATAGTTCGATCCTCCAGTCGGACTATTCGGAAAAAAAATGTCCGAACAGTTCGACGATCGAACTACTAATCGGACTAGGCGGAATAAACGCGTTTCCGAATAGTCCGATCCTCCAGTCGGACTATTCGGACAAAAAATGTCCGAACAGTTCGACGAACGAACTACGAATCGGACTAGTCGGAATAAACGCGTTTCCGAATAGTCCGATCCTCCAGTCGGACTATTCGGACAAAAAATGTCCGAACAGTTCGATGATCGAACTACGAATCGGACTAGTCGGGAACAAAGCGCGAAACCGCGAAGAATATGCGAAACGGCTCCACACTTAGCGTTCGCGCCCTTTCGCAGCCATCGCGCGCGATTCGCGGGCTAAGTGTGGAGCGGGCTTAAAGAATGCAGTAGTGCTGTTACTTAACCTTATTAAACTAATATCGATATCGATAGTTATTACCCACAGAACACTATACTTTATTACCTATTAGGTCAACCATATCCATCCCATATTTTTTGGAACTTTTTAGTGAGTAAACTATTCGATTCTGAAACGCTTTTCCTACTTAAGGGGTTACCTTGAAGAGATCGCTTAAAGCGACAAGATCGCCTGTGCATGGTTGTCATGTATTTTTGTAGTTTACTTGATCTGTATATTTTTAACATGTGTGATAAAGTGTTTCTATCTGTTTGCAACTCATGAAATAAATATACCCAATACTTGTTAATGATTTATTACAAAAATGAATAAATAATAATTATAAAATGCAACATTTAATTAGTCACTATCACTATCAGTTAGACATTTGTCTTGTTATTATACAAAACATTATAAAATATCGACAAGTGCGCGTCATTGTCGTCAAGGACAACACTCAACGGCGGACGAATGCGGGTCGGCGGGTGAAGGCGGGGCGCGCCGCTCCCGCGTGCCCCTCAGTCCCCGATGGACATGAACTCGCGCGCGTACTGTAGGTTCTATGACCGACAAACTTATCTGTTCCGGTGGCCAAAATTGGAACTACGTGAAATGCAATGTAAAAACGATATTTAATGACAGTTCTAAATCATGGAAATATTATTGCGTTTATGTTCTAAATAGACACTATACTCCTTAAAACGTAACATGATTAGAATGACAGCTTTCAAAGTGTTGTGGCTCTCTCGTTCGCTCTCAATAAACCTCTATCGATGTGTCTCACTCTACAAAAAAAATAAAATCTTAGAGATGAGACACATCGAAAAGGCCGCTCTACACTTAGCCCGCGGATCGCGCGCGATGGCTGCGAAAGGGCGCGAACGCTAAGTGTAGAGCCGTTTCGCATAAAATAGGAGACGGCTCCACACATAGCGTTCGCGCCCTTTCGCAGCCATCGCGCGCGATTCGCGGGCTAAGTGTAGAGCGGGCTATAGAGGTTTATCGAGAGCGAGCGAGAGAGCCACAACACTTTGACAGCTGTTAGGGATGGCGATTCTTTGCGAAAAAGATCGATTTTTAAATCGATCCGAATCGAAACCTGAAGAATCGATTCACAAAAAAATCGAGGTAAAAAAGATCGATTTCCAAAAAATCGATCTTTTTTTTCAAGTTTGCATTTACTTACAATGAAAATATAAATGAATTTTATAAAAAAAAAACAAGAAAAAATATAGAAATAGACATTTAGCTTATTCTCAATGCTTATTATCTTAAATTTAACTGTAAATTTGACCACCTCCTTCAATTCCCGCCTTGGGTCTGGTTAGTGGTAGGACTTTTTCAGAGTCTGAGTGGCTAGCTACCACCCCCACAGGTGAAATCTGCCGCCATAACAGCTCTGGCTGTGTTTCAGCAACATTAATGTGGAAGCCAGTAGATTGGAACTGGGTTTTTTTTTTCAAGACCGAAAAGAAAAAATCGAATGTCGATTTTCAAGGGTGATGAATCGATTCACTGAATCGATTCAGTTCTACATATCGATTTAAAAAATCGATATTTTTGGCTAGAAAAATCGATTTTCCGATTAATCGATCTCAGATCGCCATCCCCACGGTGTTTGCAGCTCCATACAAAAAGAGGTTCTATGAAATTTGGTAATTTGTGTTTATTACCAGTTATTATCGATAGATGGCTCTTTTCATGAAATTTACCCGAGTAATGGTATCACTAAATAATTATTCGTTATGGCAACATTTTGCAGTTGATACGTAAGACGTTTCGTTACAAGCAGAGTCATGGCAGAGTTAACTAAAAAGAAAATGACAAATATTTAACTTACTTTATAACAGTTTAATTACCTTTTTTCATTTTTATAATACTTAAATAATTAACGAGTTCAAACATTATAAACAATATATTATTCAAAAAATATTTCAACTAGACATGTTTGATTCGTTTGTGAATTTGTGAAAAGAAACAATCATGACAGCTAGTGGTCTGTCAAAAATCATCATCTATCATTGTCACTCACTTGTGTTTTGGCTTGATTTCGTCTCGATTTTCTCTTTTTTGTGATTTTCTGTGTTTTTACTGACTGTGCATTGACCCAGGGCCCCGAAGATTCTGTTTTGACTGTAAACCCTGGTATTACTTACTGGATCTTGAACTTTTCTATCGTATTTATGTAATTTACTGTTTCTCTAAATAATCTTAAGAAATCTGTATTTTATAAACATGGATTATTTTTGTGCTTAATAAAAGTGGAAATTGCATTCGTTTGTTTTCTTTAAATCTCTCCCTTTTGACTAAGATAGCATTTAAAAATATGAAAAATATATAACCTGACGTAGGTATTGTATATATTATATACAATACCTACATTACCTACGTCAGGTTATATAAATCATCGCATTAGTTACGGTTTTTAACGCCGTCAGCGCTAGTAGTACGATTTTTAACTGATAACTCTATCTCCATATATTCAATATACTCTCTGGCCATCCCTACCCTAGCTGTCATTCTAATCATGTTATGTAGCGACGCCGCCACCCCGGAACAGATAAGTTTCGGTCACATGGACAATACATTTGGTATTATTTATTAATCTTACCTCTAATTCATAATTACATGAGCCCTTGAAGAACTGTCTTATAATAAAATAAACACTATTAATTTCCTTACTCAAAGGTTTTAACATAGTAAAATATTAACAAACAACAAAGCAAGTTTGAAGTTTTTGACGTGTTGCTGAGGATTGGTGACTTTTTGACTTTTGTACTTGTCCGATTTAGAAAACGCCTACAACTACCCGATGGATATTATTCTGTAAGCTTCTCAAAAATCCTTGATCTTTTATGTAAGTTTTAGACAAAACGCTTGTAAGAAGAAAAAATACAAAAATACAAGATTTCTTCTTTTGTAACATTTTTTTAAGGGCTTACTTATTACGATTGGGTCGCCTCAACACTTTCAACGCGTTTCGGACATTGGTATTTTGACTTTGACAGATTCTGATCTTTCAGTTGAACAGCGTCAGCTGCTCAGCTCAGTGGAATCCAGTTATAAAAAACAGCTGTCTTTGTTTGTTGTTTTCATTTTACCACGGCCGTTTGACTCAAAGTAATAAAATTGGTGCGTTTGTTTTATCTGTGGTACAGGGAGCCAACCTCAGATGACATTTCGTAATCTGTGGTCGTAACCCCTCTCCCCCGCCAGCTCGCTTATGGGTCTGCTGACATGCTTTGACAGAGTGAGATAGTCTTATTGAGATTCCTATAAGAGGAAATAGAATAGAGAAGAGTTCAAACTTCAAATCAAACTGAATCAAACTGAACAAAAAAATCATTAAAGTGCCAAAGAAATTAAAGGTTTTGTGGATTACTACCTAAATTATTATGATTTAATCGAATGTGGAACGTTTGTGTCTAGCATACAAAATGGTAGAGTGTTCAATATTTGGCTTCAAAAGCAACAATCAAAGAGAAAAAGCGGGTGTTACATTTCATACGTAAGTACACTGTTTTATAAATTTTGATCACGTATTTCTTTCTCAAATCTCACAGGAACCAAGTTTCTGAGCTAAATCATTAGTTTTATCATCAAAAACTTGATAAACGGGAAATATCTAAAAATTATTTCTAAATATAACCTCTGAAACATCTGACATGCAAACCGGTTAAATAATTGCATATTATTACAAATTTACATCAGAAGCCAGCATAATAATTATCATAGATGTCTATGTACTGAAATTTTATTATCAATAGTAGATTCATAATTCGATTTCCGGATGCCTAATGAAAGGAAAAATTTCCCCAAAATTACCCCATATTTCAGGGAATTTCAAGCGATTTGTTGTTTCCAGATTTCCGACTGATGATAAAACTCGTGAGAAATGGATTTATGCAACAGGAATACTATTAATAACATTTTGAAAGGGAATGACGTGTTTACAAAGGAGAAAATTACCAAATAATATGCAACAGAAGGATTAATTATTACAAAAAGAAATTGAAAAATAAATCAATTCTATGTAATTAACTTGTTTTATTTTGTTTTTCACCTAAATAGTCTTCTTAAAATGATCTTTTTTGGCTCAAATTTGAAATAAAAGGGAATTCATGTATGAATTATGAATTCCCTTTTATTTCAAATCATAGGGGAATATAATATACCCTTTTTTTTTACCCTGCGAATAAATAAAGTGGCTGTATGAATTGAGTGCCTTTGCATTGTGAACCAACCACAATTTAAAAAAAAAAGAGCTGTCATATATCACTGGCCCCCTTTTCCCTTTTCCTTAGAGCCCATGTTTAAGATACGTGAGTCGGTTGTCTGATTTATCTTCTATCTTTTATCTTCTATCTAGTCTGTGCATTTTACTTTCCATCGTCAATGATTTTTTAAGCTTAAATATTTTTAGAAATAGGATAAGGTTGAAAATAAATCCAAATAAAAATAATATAGTATAAGCATACCTTCAACTCTAACACTACTTTTTGTTTACTAATTTATGGGAAATACTTTACTATCGTGTGTAAAGAAAAATAGGAGTATGGATGAATCGTGCAAGGATAAACCATCTGGTACTACTACTCGAAGAAAGCGGAAAGTATCTGATGGAAGTGACAGTGACTATGATCCAGAAATTAAGAAAAAGACAAGAGCCAAAGTTGTTAAACCTGATGAGCCAAAAGTTAGGAAGCCAAGGGTTAAGAAAGAGGTAGAACCAAAAGTAAAGAAACCATCGAAAACCGAAAAGTTATCAGAAGAAGGGATTAAACTGGACGAAATCACCAAAAGTGAAAATAAAGAGAAAAAGCCTGTAAGATCTAGAAAAAAGATAGATGATGACGAAATCGAAAGTAATTCCAATGAAATGGAAAGTGTGGAAGATATACCTATGCTTTGGGATGAGGCAACATTATTGGCAAGCCAGCAAAAAGTATCAAAAGAACTGGCTCAAAATTTTATAGGACTTTTAGAAGAAGGTTGCACACTACCATTTATTTGCAGATATCGAAAAGCAGCAGTGTTTCATTTGATGCCTGACAAGTAAGTATTTAAAACTTACTTAACCACTCAACGCCGAACCGGCACTCGGGTGCCGCATAACAATAGATTTTCTATTGTGTCTAGTAATCCGGGGCTAGAAGGATTAAGTATTTAAAACAATAAGTTTTACCTCAAAAAGAGTATTAGTAGTAAGAGTATATTAATGCGGTCCAAATGAATCCGGCCAGTCGAATGTAGTACTTTTTGTTACTTAGATTTTTTGGTTAGGATAAAAATAATATTAATATTAATGGATTTATTTACAGACTTCAAGAGCTATTTGAGAGCTACCAAAATGTATCACAATTGAAGAAGAAAGTGAAAAATGTTATTGAAACACTCAAGAAATCCAAAAAGTTAACACCGGCTGTTGAAAAGAGCATATTAAATGCTCATAGTTTATCAGAATTAGACCTAGTGGTAATAACAAAATATATTTTAGCTATTATTTATTTTATTATTATTTGAATGCTTGTGCAGACTATTATATTTACAATAAATAAGAAACTCCCCAATTCCCCATATACAATTTTTAAAGGAATATGTTCACTGGAATAAGTTTGGTAGTACCTAATTAATTTTATTTTATATTTTAGTATGCACCATTGAAATCTCACTCACTTTCACTAGCAGAGAAAGCCCGAAAACTCGGATTGGAGCCCATTGCAGTCCGTGCATTAAATGGTGAATTTATAGATATGAAAATGCTGTGTACCGATGATGATGAATTAAGTTCTCCTGACAAAGTAGATGGGCATATAACTCACATTATAGCTGATATTATTTACAAGGATTCAAGGGTACTTGAACAGATGAGAAGTTTGTAAGTTATTTAAATAATTTCATATTATTTGATTGATCCTTCACATTTAAAGTATTTAATAACAAAGGCTCATTGAGTTCTTATAGATCAATATGGTCCTGGATCCATTTCACCCGAATTGTCAGAAATATAATATTTTTAGTATTAAAATTATTGTTCATTTCAATCAAATTTTTTAATCATCAAATATTGTGTATTTTTTATACTGTAAATAATGATAACTATGTTTTTTTTACTATTAAAGAAAAGAAGAAACAAGATTCACCATTCAAAGTAGCAGGACAAAAAGTTCTATGAAAGAGAAAGAAAATGAAAACCATGTCAAAATTGATTCTAAATCAGATCCAGAGACATACAAAATGTATTTTGACTGGAAGTGTCCAAGTAATTTCATCAAACCTCATCAAACATTAGCAATAAACAGGGGCGAAGATGAGAAAATACTATCAGTGAAAGTGAATGTTCCGGATTGGTTCTACAATAAGCTAGAAAGGTACTGTATAAATGCTTATAATAACTTGATTTAGACTATAGGCAGACCATTTAAATGGGTCTGTGACCCGTGCACCACCACCATGAGGACTCATTTAAATGGTCTGCCTATAAAACCCTGACTTATTTTATGACATACAAAAAAAACTGTTTCCGGAGCTAGTCCTTAATTGATATTTTCAATAAATCATCAAAAAATTATTTATGTTTAATATTTCAGATTTTGCCTATCACTATGGAAGAGTAACTTCTGGGTCAAAAAAGGCCTTGGTGATGCCTACAATCGCCTAATCAAGTCTTGGCTTTCAAGACAGGTGAGATCTGATCTCACTGCACAGGCTCAAAAAGAAGCAGTTAAAACATTTATTACAAACTTGGAAAAATATCTGCTCACTGAGCCAGTTAAAAATAGGACCATTGCTGGATTGGACCCTGGGTTCAAAGCTGGGTGTAAGGTAATTATAATTTGGTTAGTAGGTTAAGATGAATTTATATTAATATAGCTGTCTTCACGGTGCAGCGGCTAATAGGTCGCGACAGGCATTCTGGGTTCAAATGACCATGCTTCGCCCACTTACTCCACTCTTACGCCAATCTACACTCTAACTTTTTTTTAAATAAAAACAACGCTCCGCCCACTAACTTGGTTCACCGGAGCCCACCCAGGTTGTTAAGCCCCGCCCCACCACGATGAGGCGATGACCCATCGGTAATTGACATTTTTTCTCATTGGTGGCCTTGGTCATTCTAAATAATAGATTAAAGATTTATGTACTGGTCAGGCATTTTTTATAAAAAAATTTTATTTTCTTGTTTTTCACTTTTTAAATTATTTTCTTACAAACTTGTCAGAAATAGTTTTGAAATAATTTTTTACAGAATTCATGTAAATTTTTTTATAGGTTGGCATAATTAACCCAAACGGAGATAAACTAGATGCGTGCACCATTTATCCAAATTTCCGTCAAGTAAATCCAAATGATGTTGCTGCAAAGCAATTAAAAAATCTTTTAATAAAATACAAGTGAGTATAATGTGTCCATAACTTAATTTAGTGACGGATTTTACAAATAAAGTTCAGATTTCAGATAATCACTCAAAGCATGGTAAAGAAGCCAGAAGCCATTGTAACAATAACTTGATTTCAAAGATGGATATGGATGGGTGGCCCTGCAGTGGGATATCAATAGACTAAATACTTGCTTACTTACTTACCAGTTAAACATGTCTTAGTAAAACTGTTGTTTCAGAGTGGAATTAATTGGTTTAGGCAATGGAACTGCGTGCCGGGAGACAGAACTGTGGCTGAAGTCTCATAATATATCTCAGAACACGCCAGTAGTAATAGTACCTGAACAGGGCGCTTCTATTTACTCTATAAGCAAGGAAGCTCAAAAGGTATCTTGATGTATGCAAATTCAATATGTGTTTTGGAAACACTAAGCACCTCACAAGAATCTTATTGGCTTAAAATATGCTAGTCCTTTAATTGCCGAAACTATGAATAAACTTGTATAATTTCTAATTGCAGGAACACCCAAATATGGACCCCAATTTGATATCAGCTTTGTCAATAGCAAGAAGAGTTTTGGATCCTTTAGGCGAATTGATAAAAGTAAGTCCTCTTTTCTACGAGCGTTTAATCATCTTTTGCGGGTAGCGTTGCACAATGATCCAGAACTTATTATAGCAAGTCCAGATATTTCATTGGAGCAATTTCCATCTCACCTCCATCTATACCAATTGGATCATAGTTACACAGCCATTTCACTGTGCAGTTTACAGCGTTACGTCTATTTATATTTTATTAACTAAAATATGTAATATTTTTTTATTTATTCTTTATACAGGTGGATCCAAAAAATCTAGGTGTTGGGTTATATCAACATGACATCCCCCCGAAAATGTTGGAATCGGCATTAGATTGTGCTGTTGAGAAAGTTGTTAGTTTAGTGGGCGTTGATATAAATACAGCTTCACAGGCGATGTTAAGGTAATGTCCCATTTGTAAATGTGTGAGGATGAATGGATGAATAGATTTTAGTTGTTTTTCCACTAGACAGTATTAACACGCGAGCCAAGTCGCTGTTTGTAATAATACCCTTATAGGTTATTACCTAACTACTATCAATGGTGTTTAAAAGTCGTCTATGTTGATTTACAACATAGACGACTTTTAGACACCATTGATATATAAAGATATCTAGGAACTAGTTGAATAAGTCCCAAAGTCTACTTTTTTAGTATTATTGTCTTTTAGTCATTTCGGCTCTAAAGTCTGTGATAGGCATAGTTCTTAACTGAGTAGGTTCCTGCGGTATTGGAAAGGCGCGGGTGAGGTAAGGTTTTGTTACGTCAAATGCCGTGAAACTTCTTTGGGTTGTCTTCGCTATATAAGTATCTCTTGAATGACAACTCTATCACGTCACACCCCGCTTCCCATCGCTCTATTACCGCACTACGCTTGTAACACCAAACTATAAAATATATGTGTGTGACTTATACTTAAGATTTATTTTAGACGAATTTCTGGACTCAACGAAGGCAGAGCTAAGAAGATGCTCGCATATCGCCAAGACCACGGCGGGTTTAAGAGCCGAGCGGAGATACTAAAGGTTGCCGGTATTGGGAAGGTGACCTTCCAGCAGTGCGCTGGTTTCCTCAAGGTTTTAGGAGGATCAGAGCCGTTGGATGCTACCATCATACATCCAGAGAGTTATAGTATTGCTAAAAAGTAAGTAAAATCATGAAAAATCTGACTTAGTATAAAAAAAAATAAAAATAGTTATTTATGTGACTGCTGCATAATGAGGGTCATTAAAATACGAATGTGGTTTTATGAAACGAACGAAGTGAGTTTCATAAAAGAATCACATGAGTATTTTAATGACTAATTATGTACAGTCACATACATAACTTTATCTTCATTCATACGATAATATGTCTATTTTATAGTCAGGATTGATGAGCAAACGCCCTAGTTACCAACATAATCTGTATGTAAAAGTTAGTACTGTCATAATGACTGACGTTTGTAGTTTTTAAAATCCATAAACAATCTAGACTCGAGTTGATTTCGAGTCTCAAATCGATTGTTATAATTTCAGCATCGAATTAAATGTATAGGAATGGAACATAAAATTACTAATCGACTAATTCGATAATCGAAAAAACCTATTAATTTTTACTTTTAAAGAAGACGTTCGAAATTTGAACGTAATTTCGTATCGGTTACCGACACTAAAATGTAAACATTTCAATGCAGCCACAGATACTTATATCTAAATGTAGGGCGTTTGCTCATCGCTCCTGAATATAAAATAGACATATTATGGTATGGATGTAGATAAAATATATTTTTAGTCATATTTTTCAAATAGTGAATTTCAAAATTTTGATTATTTATCGCCACAAAACACAGCCACCGGCTCATCCCTTACAAGGTTTAGTCCCGAGTCACACACAAGGCCACAGGTCTCTAGCCTGTTTTTAGGGCTCTTCCAATTTAGAAAGTCGTCGTACCGCGAACGCTCGACCGCCGCACAGTGTTGCCACCCCTCCCGTTTTGTATGAAAACTAACGACCGTCCGTACGCCGTGCGTCAATCGCGCAGATTACGTAGTACGTACCGCAGTCGTCCGACACGAAACGTCTAAATTGAAAGCGCCCTTAAAGTGCTTATCTTTTGCATTGACTTTTACCATATTCTCCTCCGAAAAAAAAATAAGCTTCTTCATTTAGGTCGACGGCTTGATTCCCAAACGCTGGAGAAATTGTTTAAGTGTGGTGAAATAATTGACAGAATAATTTGCATAGTTAAATTCACTAGATGGCGCCTCTAACGATTAATACACGCTTTCAGGTTCGCAAAGATAATTGGAGTCAACATTAAAGATCTGACCACACCCCAATTCCCAAGCTTAGTAGAATCAAAAACAGCCTCGATCAACTTTGAATCGACAAGTAAAGATCTGGGTACGGACGTTTGTACACTGGAGTTGATAATAAACGCGTTCAAACAGAAGTCGTATGAAGACAACGTTATTACTTTCTGTCGACCGGTATATTCTATGGCTGTGCACGCGAAAGATCAGATACAGGATGGCATGACTTTAACAGGTAATGGTTATTTAAGTTTTTGATTTTGATTGTGGTGATCTGTAACTTGATCAGCAAACGTGAAATGATTTTTCGCCATAGTTGTACTCGTACACACTTATAAAAGATGGCGCTGAAATACGATTCGAATATGTATTAAATCCTGCATCGCGCAAGCATAGTCTTGTCTTTTGTTGACAATTTATATAATTATTTTAGTATAAAATGTTTAAGTTGTTTTTTCCAAGAGAAAAAAGAGATAAACATCTACATTTTTAATTTTTGTGCAATCAAATTTAAATAATGTATAAAATTAGTAAAGTAAGAGCTTCTTAAAGCTAGATGGCGCTGTGTCAAAATAACTCTCGATCTCATTTTAACCTTTTTATCTTATTTTCAGGCGTAGTTCGTAACGTAGTACCTTTCGGTTGCTTCGTGGACTGCGGCATCGGTGAAAACGGTCTCATCCACAGAAGTAACCTGGCAGGCAACCAGACACCCAAGTTAGGAGATAGAGTGTCAGTGACCGTAGTTCCTTCTATAAAGGCCAACAAGTTGCAGTTAAAACTTGAAAGGATATTGGACTGATTACCTGTCGGTAACATGTTTGACTAGTTTGTAAGTAAACTTGTTTGTTATTATTAATTACTGCATTTTTATAATGAACGCGCAGAAAGGTTGATGTTTGCATCCATTTGTATTTTGGACCAAAGATTGCTCAGTAACCAACACATTCCAAAAACAGTATATCAATTATCATTCTCGCACTTTACTGTGATTATTATTGTGTATTATTCAATCAATGTTAAGTAAATGATTTTTCAATTTAAACAGCTTTTTAATGCTCTGTATTTTTTATTCGAGTAAATACAAAACAACGCTCTTTTGTCAATTAACATAAGATTAATAATTCTGACTAAAATGAAACTAGATAAATCACTCAGCATCCATTATGGCAGTCTCGTGTTTCGGGTTGAGACTGTAGACATGGAATATTGCCTTATTCACAATTGCGTCACAAATGCCGGAAGTCACTCTGTAAGAAAAATACGAATTTGTTTTAAAGCCCTTCGAAAACTATGTATTTAAAACATAATTAAAATCATAAATAATTATCACTATATTTTATTCCCACTAAAACCGTTTATCGGTCTCGTTCATAAATCAAAATTAAAGCTCCTGCAATTCGATCAGCTTTTGACATGACATTTTGGCGGATGCATCCAGAACCAAAACCTTCCTTATCTATACTATATAATATTATAAAGAGGAAAGATTTGATTGTTTGTTTGTTTGTATTGAATAGGCTCTGAAAATACTGAACCGATTTGAATAATTCTTTCACTGTTAGAAAGCTACACTATCCCCGGTGAACATAGGGTACTTTTTATCCCGGAAATGTGTGGGGAAGAGGAGATATTTGAAAAAAGAAATTACTTGATAACTATATAGACTGCGTAAATAGATAGTCAAGATGAAGGAAGAAACGTAATAGCAACGACCTTTTTAAAGGATACCTAACCGGCAGTGTCACAGAAAACGCTAGGAAAAAACCTTCAGAAAAAACGCTAAAAGAAAAAAAAACTTTTAATTTACTTTTTATTACTGCCAAACTTTTGTGGCACTATTGCCAGTGCTACTTTAAAATAACAAAATAACCACGAAGGTTACATCAAATTAATAACCAAGCAGGTTAATATAAGTTTTTAAAAATAAAATGCCGGCTAAATTATTTAGAAAAAAATCTATACGCCATTAAAAAAAAATTAATTTACTTTTTATTGCTGTCAAATTTCAGAAGCATTGTTGCCAGTGCCTCTTTAAAATAACGAAGGTCAACAACGTCTTTTCAAAACTTTTTGATATTCCTTTAAAAAAAAAGATTTGCTTTTTATTGCTGTCAAATTAATCGTAACTCTGATGCCAGTTACATTGAAATAACCAAGCAGGTTATTATCCAAATATTTTATTTGATGTTGGCTAGATTCTTCATTCAGAAAAAAATCTAAACGCCTTTATAGGAAAAATAAACAACTATTTTTTTTTTATTTTTATTACCGTCAAAATGGAAATTAAGCTGCTAGCGTTTTTAATTATCCAAGTTGCATGTTATTTGAAAAGAATGATAGTGAGATACACAAAAATCCTAATCGACTACTAAAATATTAGTATATTAGCAGCTGTGACAGTAGTTCGTTAGCGATAACGAAAGTCAAGCTACCTACGCCGCGGTCGGTTAATGGATGGGTGACCATTCTGACCATATTTAGTGACATTAATTTCGAGCGTCTCCGTGCTTCGGAAGGCACGTTAAGCTGTTGGTCCCGGCTGATATTTACTATAATGTAAATATTAGTCGTCAAGCCTAGTCAGAGGCCATTTGGCGGCTTGATAACATCTGACATTAAGGTTGGTCACTTGCCTTACACACCCCTCCACCAACCCGCACTAGGCCAGCGTGGTGGAGTATGGCCCACACTATCTCACAATTGAGATAAGGCCTGTGTCCCAGCAGTGGGAACGTATATAGGCTGATGATGATGATGATGATAATAGTCGAAACAGAATAAATATTTGGTCACCGAAACTACTGAACCGATTGGAAAAATTCTTTCATTGTTGGAAAGCTAAACTGTTCTCGGGCGACGTAAGGTACTTTTTGAAAAAAGAAATTACGCGCAAGTGAAACCGTTTGAGCGTATGATGCGGCGTATGAAGCGGCCGCCTCCGCCGCTTCATACGCCGCATCATACGCTCAAAGATATAACGCAATGTTTCCTAGTGAAGTGTCCCTCGGTGGCATAGACCACATTGGGAGCTTTTCAACCGAGTCACTAAATTGAATTGCGACTCACATTCATACTTAGAAGATTAAAAAACTGTTTACCGTCTACTTAGACGAGATTTGGTATCCGTCTCGATAACTTTAAGAAGTTGTGAATACGTTGGGACTTCTTCCTTCGCATAAAACTCAATCTGGTGTCTGAACATTTTACTATGCAGTGCATCCCTGCAAATAGAGGGATTCATATTTATCATGCCGATATCACGGGGGCTTTCAAAAGTTAAGGGCCAGTTTCATAACTGTCAGTTAAGTTCCTGACAATTTATCTGTCAGGTGTCAATGACGCTGTCGACTTTAAATATTTATAAAACAGTTTTGTAACACGGATGCAAATGAATAAGCCGCAGTGGCCGCTTACCATCAGGTGTGCTGCGTGCCCGCCTGCCAACTGACTGACCTGGTATATAAAAAAGAAACACGATCTTGTCTGACAGGGGTGAATGAAACTGGCCAAAAGAGTCAATTTGTACCACAATATCCCGTCTATAATCCGAATAATGTCGCTCATATGCATATTGTTGCCTCCGGAGCCACGATCTCCCCCGCCGTAGTCGTTGAGGTCCGATGACAAAAGGTCGTATGGTGGAGTCTGGAAGTGTTAGGTTAAATAAAGTATTTTATCGAGTCTCTTTTCTTCGTCCGGGCGTTTTGCACTTGCACCACACTTGCAAGTAGGGAAAGTATTAATTGAGTAGGGTACTTTGTCATGACGACCGTTTGACAGGAGGCCGTTAAATTGATATAAGTTACTACAGGCGAGCGGGCTTTCCACGGTAATGTATTTAGGCGCAGAAAATTGCCATTAGAAAGACTGCCCGGCGAAATTTAAAAAAAAAGGACATATTAGGTAGCGCAAAAGAAACCTACTTGTTCCCACATTTGCTTCAGCAACATTCTAGGATATCCATCACGTTGTCCTTTAGAAGATACCGACACGGTCATAGACAAATAGTATGGTTGAGGTTTTTCAATATCTTCTACATAAGGCGGGAAATCATTTATGCCCTAAAATTATACCATGTGAGAATAAGCCTCGCTCGGTTAATATTTTGCAAGTGCTTTTTTGCAAAATATTTTATCTTACGGGATGAAACAGTCCTTCTTCAGTGATTATAAACTCTTGATTGCACTTTTCTATTTTAGTTCTTCTTAACATTTCGTTGCGTTGGTATCGCCTACGTTCAGTTAAGTCTAGGATTTCACAAGCCACAGTTGTTCTGTAAAAATATAAATTTTTAAAAAGCTTTCTGATCACATAATCTGAGACGTCTGAGCATTTATTACACACTAGTCTACGTAGACTTTGGATTGGTCTCTTGGATAAAAAGTGCCATATTAATACAGATCAAGTTCTACATGGGCTGTTAAATAGCCACAAGCCTGGAACAAGGGGATTTTAGTGGGTAATAGGACACTTTAGTCTCGAATCACACAAATAGCCGCAGCCTCGGAAAAAAAATGCCATAAATACCATAAGTTTCCTTAAAAAAACTTTTATCCATCGACTAAAACTTTTACTACATAAATTGGTAAGATTCCTTACGTAAAAGTGGCTGGCTCTTGTAACGTGTATACTGTCATTGTGATCCATTCGCTACATCTTGGTTGGATCACTCCCCAACACGGGGTCATCACAATGTTCAGAATATTTGCTATTCTTTCTCTGTAATTTTTTATTTAAATTTTACTTACAGCATTTCTTGGCGTGATATCAGGATATCATTATGAGAATATTACAATAGATCATAAGGTTGATGGTGCAACTTACGGCAGCCAAATAAAGCGCATAATGTGATCCGTGTTATTGCACAAAGCTATTATATCTCTCGACAAGGAATGTGTAGGCATTGGTCGGATAGTAAAATGTTCCAACGACAAGTAAATCTGTTAACAGTCAATTTAAATGTTATTCAAACTCTCACTACCACTCGATATCGTATTTTTTAGTCGGCAGGATTAAATTACTACGAAATTAAGGTGGACTGAGCGGCTCGTGGTTTTAAGGCCGGTCCCAGACCAAAAGTTAAAAAAGTCTTGTTTTTAACGGCTATCTACTCCTTATTTAATGCCTATACAACTACTTAAAAAATACGTAAATAATCTTTGTAGTTTTATCTTTAAATTCCTCGTTAAAATTTGTGTTTATCGTTTATAACTACGATAACTGATTTTGAAAATACGTCTAAAATCTAAACACATCTAAAGTGTTTCTTCTTTTTTAATTTGGCTTTCGCCAATCGATAGACAATGAAAAAACTATAAATTGACCGCAAAAAAATTGTCAATTAACCTATTTTTGATTTTTAAGGATTATTATTCATGATTTCGATCAAAGTTCGGACCGCCATTGCCCTTGCTGTTTGTATGGTCAAGGTCATTTGTTCGGGGAACAGCCTTAAGAGAAATGCCTTACTGCCATATTGTAATTCAAAATGTAGAAATAGAATAATGGATACATACGACGTTTTCTCTGAAAGCAGATCTTATCACTTTCTCCACGTATCTTGGAATATCTAATCTTGTTTCTATACAGTTAGGTAGTCCTCCTTGTCCTTTTACTAAAATCTTGACCGTATCGTATCCAAAGGAGCAAAAGAAAGTTGCCTGTCAATATTAATCGCTTTAAATACAGTTCTGTCACATTAGATTAAAGGCGACTCTTTCTGGTGAAGTATCCCTCAATGGAAAAGGCCGCAGTGGCCGCTTACCATCAGGTGGGCTGTGTGCCTGTCTGCCAATTTATCTAGTATAAGAAAAGGCAGCTTCGTAATATAGATCAGTCGTCTAGCTTATCTCAGTAACTTTTGTCATTATAGTGATTCAAGATTAACTAAACCCAGATGACCGGTAAGTCCAAATTTAGTTCTGTTAAGAAGTGGATAATGCTCACGAAACCAAAACAGAACATCGTAATCAAACAATATTAGAAGTTTATAAGAACATGCCTCATAGTCGATCATTTCGGTGGGCATAAAGGCGAAAGGTATAGCCAACTTCCCCAGGGGAGGAACTTCGGCGAAATACAGCAGGCAACGCAGCACAGAATCTAGGGATATGGTGTTACCACGTAATAGACGCCAAGTCGTGAATACTTCAGTGGGGTTGTACAGCCATACGATCTGAAAGAAACGTACCGTGCATGTTACTTTACTTTATGTTACTGCCTGTTACTTCAAAATTCTAAACAGTGTTCGGAATTAAACTGTCCAGAACAAAACAATCAAGCAACTGCACTCTTCGCTGTGTATAAGTGAATCGGTGAACAATTTGATTTCCAGAGATAATAAATGATCATTTGTGAAGACAGGATGTCCTTTGGTTTTCCTGAAATTAGTAACTGACTATCCACGACTTTTGAAGCCTTATGAATTACTCCTTGAACCCCCGACGCAAAAAGAGGGGTGTTATACGTTTAAAGTGTCTGTTTGTGTGTGTCTGTCTGTCTGTAGCATCATATCTCCCGAACGGATTTCAATTTAGTTTTTTTTTCGTATTCGTTTCTCCTCTTTTACCGGAGTAAAAATTCCTTGCATTCTGCTTGTCCTTTAGGGAAACTGCTGATGTTGTAGCCTAGCTAGCATATTGTTATACAATTAAACTTGTTGTAACATCATTATTTTTTAAGTTTTCAATCAAACCACAAGAACTTACCCTGATAACTGGATCTAGGTTGTTTATAGGCACTCTTCCACAGTCCAGTTGAGCCAAGTAATCGTACACTCCAATTGGTCTTCTCAGTGGAGTCAACACCCCTTTGGTGTTAAGATGAGCGTATATATGCACGTATATGTAAATCATCCTTTGGTTTGGCAACGTCATCATGTAACACAATACGTTCTCTCCCTCGAGAGAATAGTTGAATTTCAGATGCAAAAGATTCGGAGTGTCTGCCTGTAGAAAGATTTTGAAGTGGGTGTTGTGAACAAGAAGCTATCACGAATATACTGACTCCAATTAATTACCATAACTAAACCGTCTTTTTATGGTTATATGTCATGTTATCTCAAAAAACGCAACCACTTTTTACGTCACGAGCACAGATTAGAAAAAGGGTTCTAAAGGTTAGTGATTGTTTTGTTTTATCTTTGCCTATTAGCTCTACTCACAATTCCTTTCTGCTAAGCCCAATGGTTGACTGGTAGAGAATGCAATGTGACATTAAGTCCACCTCAACTAAATAAATTAATTTGTTTATAAAAAAATAAAATTACCGAAACAATCCCATTCATTGGCGACAGCTCCACCAAAGACCGGTGTATGCAATTATGCCTCATTTCATACATAGAGATCCCTACTTGGACCTCGATCATGCAGCAGTCGCAGATCTTCTCCCTGCGCAGGCTCCACGGAACGGGAGCTGCGTACACGCATCCCATGACGAATATGAATTCGACCAGCCCAGTTCGCACGCAAAGGTCTGGTGCGTAAAGATCTACCGATAGTGGTCTGTGTGGACGACAATCTTCCAAGGCTTTGTTTAATCTGTAATAAAGCCGTAACTTTCAACTAGTTTTTTTTTCTCACGTTGTTTAGTGCTACTAATTTATACAATACCATATCGTAAGATCTCAAGAGTCAGATGTTCTCGCATCGTTGGATGGATGCGTGTAAATGTCTTCTTTAATGAACGAGAACATTTTTAGGTACTACTATTAACTTGTCTGAGTGAGATTATAAGTTTTTAAAATCGTTTTGTAAATTACTTTTGCTCTTATTATATTAAAATGGTACTTGATGGTTTTGTACTAACTCATCCACGTTAACAATATTCCATACGCAGTGATTGCTTAAAATAACAGGACATTTCACTGATATTGTGCGTTTGACCTGTAAAATATATTTGATTAATAACACACTCGTATAAGCTACTAGTTGTAACTTAAATGTTTGGCTATAGATAGGCACAATTCACAATAACAGAACAATGGAATTGAGATTAAGTGCGAGAACGGCTATTAAGAGTTCCGAAGTACCGCTTTCTAAATAGTTTTGGGCTGTTCGCAACATAAGTTAAAATCTTCTGAACAGCCTAAGTCATCAAAACAATTCAAACGCATTCGACACGTCAGCTTTAGAGTCGTGTCAAATACTTAATATGCCAATTTTTTTTTTGGTTTTAAGAAATTGCTATTTTGTGTTTTACAAGTCTCTTTAGTCATTTTCAATTCAAGTAGCTTTGCTTTTTGAGGTTTGCTACTGTGCAAACTTACTCGTAGAAACACGTAGAGGACAAAATTTCATTTTATCGATATCGATAGCATTTGATGCAAAATTACCTTGATTGTAGGATAGATACCATCGTACCATATAGTACAAATAGTCTTTTTAATTGGCTGAATCTCCTCGATCTCGTCATGCTCCGTGCGGAATAACACGGTGTATTTGATGTCTATCTGCCGAGGCCCTGCGCCGTCTGGGGTGACTGTCATGTTCACTTCGCAGTGGTTTGAGGGTTTTAGACTATTCTGTTAATAGGAATATACTGAATTTATCACGCATTCTTCATACTACTTAAGTGTTTATAAGGGCACGATAAACGTGGGCTACAACACCGGGCTACCACATGATGGAGAAACGATTACTCCAACAAAATTTCCAAAGGAAATAACGCTAATGAACAAAAGTCTACCAAAGCTTAACGCGCTTCGGGTACTTTATTTCTTGTATACGCTTTTTAATTAATATTGCCAAAGTCTTCAAAGACTCAGAGTTTTTATGGTGATATGATTCTTTTTGGTAGACAATAACCTTACCTCATGTGATGTAAAATGATTAGCACTAGTCTCTAATCGAGGTATTATGGGAATACTTTTAGCTGTTAGTACTTACTACTGTTGAGTCTATTTCAAGTCTATCACCGCTGAAATCGTCACCCATTCCATCGATAAGGTGGAATAGCCTAGATGTAAAATAACAGGAGCCATAATTGTACAACGTGATCGCGAACGTACAGTTCTCCCCGACCACAACGTCGTGAAGATTTGTGGTTTTCGGTAGTACCTGTAAAAGTATAGCTTTTGAATAAAAACAAAATCGAAAGATACGAAGTGAAAATGTGACCAGTACGTACCCTTAAATCTGGTAATTCGGAAAATCCGATTATGTGAATAAAGATCTCTGTCGGTTCTCCAACTGGCCTGCAAAGAAATGCACCAAATTGAGTTTTTTGAGGGGTCGTTTCGGCTCTTGTGTGGTCAAGAATTTATTTACAAAATTTATTTAGCTGGTGGGCCAGTGGGCCTCTAGGCCAGTATGGGGTGGGCATTTTGCTCCTTTCTCGTAAGAGAGCTCACCTGATCACCTCTAAATTCAAATCTCGTTCTTAATTATTGGTTAGTAAGGTTTTCTTGTGGGTCTTCAGTCTTCACCGATTGGCGCAATTTAATTGTAAGTCTCTAAGACCTCGTTCAGAAGAGCGAATTATATTCTTATATAAGAATTTCGCCGTGAATTCGCTCTTCAAGGCGGTTAATTCGGTCAAGTTCGTAATAAGATGTTGCTATTTCCCGTGGTTCTAATATTGATTAATAAAGATGTTGTTTACCTTCCATTGATAAGACAAACACAGGAGCAGGTAACGGTTGTCTCGTAAACTTTGTTTGGAGTCTTCGGGAAGAACCACCAATGGTATCGGACTATTTCTTTTGGGGGCAGCACTATGCAACCACTACTGTCTCCGCCGAGCCATGGCACACTATTCAATACCCTAAGACTAGAAAAAAACTAATTAATATACGGATAGATACCATATTAGGGTGCAACTACGTCTTGCAGTACTAAATCGCCCTAGGAATGGCTTCATTTCTAGCATTCACTAAAGTCTTTCTTTCTCTTGCTTGCCCCAGTGAATGACGTTTTGAAAAGCCAGAAGCATAGAAAAATGTGATTTGGTTCGTTCGAAAATCTTTCAAGCTTAAATCTTGCAAGCAAGTTAAAAACGTACTAGCGACATGCTGTGTATTGGCAGCATTTGATCCAATTTAAGAATTTGCTTTGTGTTTTAGAAAATATGGCATTAATTATCTGCTAAATGTTTCATTATGATATAAGACCAAGGATAACTATTAGAACGATTATAACGAAGAATCAGGATGTCACATATACAATGGAAAGCTTTTCAGAGACTTTATCAATGATTGCCCGATTATTTTCAGGAGTCTGGCCAAATTCCATAACATTATATTCGTAACTATCATCACGAATTTTAGAAAGTATAGTATAGTAGTGTGATGGGACTAACTGTATCTCCATTCTGGTGATGTTGTGCAAGAACGCTGTGCAGTAATTCGTGCAGCCCGTGATGGTGGGGGGGAACTCGTACATGGCGTGCGTGGCGGGGTTGTAGCCGTGCGACATCACCTCCACTTGGCTGATTTCCGCGTTGCCGCAGAAACAGATCCGCCCCTTCAAATATTTACTTAGGTATATTATTACGGAAGGCTACTTCCTTCCTACTCCCGCGTGAATTATAGGAATTTGATATTTTTTTTAGGGTAAAAGTACTCGGCTAGTGTTACTCAGCTCCTCAAATTTTCTCTTACTAGTGACTAGTGTTACTCAGCTCCAAAAACACGTTGATCTGTTCCTCTTTAGCCACGTGTTAAATCAATTTAGCGGTTTTTAACAGACAGTTTCCCTTGACTTTTATAACTGAAGTATTTATTATTTAGATACCTTTGGATTATTTCATGTATTGTACTTAGGCATAAGTAATGTTAAAAGTCAGCAATCATATGTTACCCCACAATCAAGAATAATATTGTGTAATAGCAGATAAATCGCGAGCTCATTACTTATAAGCCTTAAAATAAAATGTCATAGGTCCTGCTTTGTAATTTCTTGTTTGCGAATTTGCGATAGGTACAGCGGTAAATTTGGAATAGGTATTATCGACTTACCACCAACACCAAAACCAAAACCAGAATAGCAATAGCCAAAACAGCATTTAATAATAAGAAACATCTTTTTAATCAAACATTTCTATAAAGATCAGAAAAAGGCTTGTAAAATTATATATATGGAGCATCGCTTTATACTGCTACGAGACATGGACAATGACACAAAGGGATAGAGAGAGGTTGGAGGCGTTTGAGATGTGGTGTTGGAGAAGGATAATGAGAATAAGCTGGATGCAGAAAATAACAAACGAGGAGGTATTGGGAATGGTTAAGGAAAAAAGATGCCTAATGGAAACAATTGAAAATAGGAGAGGGAAAATGATGGGACATCTTATACGTCATGACCGTTACATCAAAACTATATTAGAAGGGAAAATAGAAGGGAGAAGGGGAAGAGGAAGACCAAGAAGAAACTACATCCAACAGCTACAGGAAAAAGTTAATGTTAAAACGTATAGGGAACTTAAGGTGCTGGCAGAGTCCAGAGAAGAGTGGAAGTTGCCCCACCGACAAGAGCGATGCTCTTAAATTAGATAAGATAAGATTATGGACTTTAATTCCTTACCGAATACAAATTGGGGTTTTCCTTGTCCTTTCCTTACCTTTGAATTTACGTGTACCTACTGTGGAATTAGGCAAGAAAACATTCCAAAATAACTGTGTATTACCAATGTATTACCTTTTGCACCTTGTTGATAACCAGGTCCCAAGTCTCATAGTAGTCACCGAAAGACTTTGGTTCCAAAGCGACTGATATGATTTGCCAACCTCTGCTTTGAACAATTCCGCACATTGGCAAAACCACGAAATTCCTACAATACATAGCTTTTTGTGTAAAAACATAAGGTTAAGGCACAAAAGTAATAACATGTTATGTAATGGTACTCAACTAGTTTTTAAGATCTAATAAAAATACCTAGTATAAATATGGAACAGCTCCCTGTGTTATTTTGGAAATTAAACTTTATGGCAAGAAGGTTTTAGTATTCTTTAGGGCTTTTGATAGTTATAGATTTCTAAAGAAAATTTTCAATTATAATGATTTTAATATAATAGACACTTGATGCGGTACTCACGTGCTATACGGAGCTTCGAATTTAAAATACATGGGGATATCCAATTTGTTAGATAGCATAAAATTTGTAAAAGTAGTTCTAGCTGGTACAGTCGGAGGTAAAACAACCTGCAGAATAATCGATATAATCTATAAAATCATTACACGAATGTGGCGACAGGAATGGTAGTTTATGGTAACAACGCTATGAAATAATTAAAAACCTAATAACCTGGCAGGCTCCGACTTTGCAACTTATTTGCTACCATTCCATTCAACTGTTCCTCTGAAAGAACCTCATTCGGTGGTTATAGGTACCTTGGTTACACCAACACAGTTAGCAAACAAAAATTTCTCTTTAGTTTGGTAATTTAAACAAGTTAACCTCGACAGGACAGTCCCATTCCGTGGTCCATTCAGTGCAAGGAGACCAAGTGTTACCAATGCAAGGTACTCGGAACCACGTGTGTTTCAATTTGACCGAGCTTGCATCTTCGCTATCGTATTTCTTGTATTGAAAGTCACCACAGATAAGGTAGCCGTACACCTCGTTATCTATTTTTGGCCTGAAACGGTATAAATGTTTACCTACATTAGCTAGAGCTAAAAGGCTCACGAAATAACAAGGTTTTTCCATTATCACCAATTTTGTTTTTCAAGTGTCTTAAATAGTAAATAGGACGTTAACTGAATTAACTAATTATTTTATTACCTATAGTTTTAATTATTATATTACTAACCGAAATCTGACTGTGAATAATCTTGATTCGTTTGGTGGAATAACAGTATCGATTGGATCTATAATAAAAATGTTTTCAGGATCTGCAGCAAAAAGAAAAGATTGGGTAGTTATAGTTATCTCGTGTCTGTTTATTTCTTGATGACTTGATAAGAGCAAGTAATTACATCGCAGAGATAGAAAGATGATAGTTTGGACACTTTAATGGGTGATATACTTAAATTGGGTTAGTTTATGTTAAACCTACGTTAAAAATAAATGCCAGACCTGGTAACCACTGCATATATCCATCATCCGGCTCATGGTTGGTAACACACAAGGTTTGCGAGATATTCCTGGTGACATCTTTGACGCTGCCCATCCCGAAATCAAGATACCTCTCGAACACAGAAGCTGCAGGTATGTAGCTTAACCGATTAAGACTGTTCTCCATTAGATGTGTGAAACGATTCTTGCGTTTAAAACTCTTTTCGAAGACATGGTCATTTGTGTTGAATAGCGGATTTCCTGGTAACACTACTGTTGCGAGGACGTTTATAAATTGAGGTTCCTAAAACCAGGGAAAATATTATTAACTGACCGGAGTTCTAGAACGCAAGAACCTTGTGAAGCAGTGACGGGAATCATCGCAAAGAACTTCGGCGACTTATTTTGAAATATATCAAATTGAGCAGATACCCGAAACGAGGTGGTGTGGAGAGCCACGTGGTAGTTACCTGATTTAATATTAAGCATACTAGTTCTGCTGTATATATTCCAAGAGCTACGCCAGAAAAAATAATCGTCGTTGTAATAGTTTCGAAAGCTCTAATCAAACCGCAATTTCCAGTAGATATCTGAAATTAATGGAGAACAAAATGAAAGAAAAAAATATAGAAGACGATGCTAAGATGAATACTATATTTTGTAGCTGAAATAATATAAATTATTGAGAACACATATTTTTTCACGTATAGGCATTAAGTATTTTTTTGCGTCTACATCAGCGCCAAGGTAATCGAAGCGACCCGTTACAAAATATAAAATAAAAGAAATATAAATCACGCTGTATATTCAATAACAGCATCGGTCAACGACCGCACCAAAAAATGTATGCTGATTGCTGACCCTTTCTTGCAAAAGAATTTATTAATGTATCGTCAAATTAAGCGTAGGTATCCCTAATACAGTGCGTATGTTCGCATTTTACTGTTTCACACGCAAACTGGTCCTTGATATAAGTGGCGTCTCATTATGCCATAAATAAACGAAAGTTTCCTTACTTGAAAGTAGCCCTGTCCACCTAAAGGCAGCAGCCATTGGTAAGTAGTTTCCACCGCAGATCTGTTCACTATGTTTATCACAGCTTTTCTGTGCTCCGACACGTTCTTACAAATGCGAAACACAAGCTTTCGCCTACTAAGTGTTACTGCCGGCCCTGTGTTAATTAAAATGAATATGTACTTAGTTACTTTTTAAATTCACCTTTTATGGCATAATACCTACGGGAACCCATAGGTTCCGTTCTGAAAATTAAAAACTCGCAATAATCATCTTAATTTCAGCCCAAACACTGCTGGACAAAGGCCTCCCCAAACTCCCAAGGATCTCCAAATCGATCATTCCTGCGCCAGCCGTATTCCTCCGACCTTTATGAGAAATAATACTTATTAAAAAAAAAGAACTTGACTACTACTTATAGGGCTAATTTGCTAATCCACGTATCAATGAATCTTTGCGGAGGCAACTACTATTAGGTACAGAGACCTAACTGAATCCCGCTGATAGTCACCTCAGACAATTGACTTACAACCAAAGTTGCTGGGTTATGGCAAAATAATATGACGTGGAATCTAATTATAATGAGTATTCTGATTGAAGCATGCCGCCGTAGTAATTGTTTACCGTCGGGCCAATTTGTAGAATAAAAGCATATGAAATGAAATGAAATAATGGATTTCTAAAAAATACTTTTGCACGTCAAGTCTTTTTAACCTACCAGCACTTCGACGTGCACATTCACTAACGAAAGCCTATCTGATTCAGACAGAAGACAAAAGAACGCACCGAAGCATTTTCCAGTTACAGTCAATCTATAAACGTTTCCAGCAGTATCTTCGATCACATAGTAGTCGGTGTAAGATTGGCCTGACAATTGCGGCCGGAATAATATTTGGACTTCTGCGCTATCCCCTGGCTTTACAGGCGTTGACGTGATGGTCAAGTTGAATACTCTGTCAGTAGTATTCAAAATGTACATCAACGATACTCTATACGACATAACTGTCTGGAAAAAATTATGGGTCACATAAAGGTTCACCCTGTCACGAAAATAACAATTTGCTATAATGTAAGAGTTGTAGTAGTTGAGAAGTTCCAAAAGTCGCTCCACATGGGTGAATGACGTCGATTGTTCGATTCTCGGCGTGCACCTGAGGTGGCGAAAACATCGGGATGAATCCTGCACAATCAAATGTCTTTTGTAGTCATGATCAAATTGATCTAGTACCCTGGAGGTGATGGAGGTCAGTGTCAGTTGCTCCAGGACACTCCAGGTGTATAATGGACTTGCCAAATTTTGGATTATGGTGCAAGCGAAGGTAAGTAGGTATTCTTACTATTAAGTTCGAGACAAAACGCTCGGAGAAAAAAGAGCTATGATATAAGCATTGACGTGGGGTGAGATATTACAGAATCTTATAGTTTATTTACTTAATTAGAGTATGTATGTTTTTGCATAAAGATAAGAAGGAGAAGTGGTTAATGAGGCTTACTTCTGTAATGTTTTGGACAGATATATGTTTCTCCACTGTGGAATCTACTGGAATACAACCAAAGTCTACAACTTTTATAGAGCTGACACTATCATCTGAAAAGTTCTGCATAATGTTAAACTTAGTGTAAGTACAGTCTGCACAACTAAGCCAACTGTGACGATTACATTTATATTTTCTTTCCCCGGAAAATTAATTACGAAATTAAAGTCGACTTGTAACCTGACAGGTTGACACTGTGCCGATTACTAAACATAGTTACTAAACTCTTTGCTGTGCCGATTGCCAACTAGTAAAGAGGTTAACTATTTATAAAACTAGCAGTTATTTTTGTGCGATAAAACTGGAGCAGACTCTTAAAATATCTTCATTTCGAGCTTAAGTATTTATGTCAGAAGAAGCAAAAGTTTCAAACTTTACTTAGGTCGAAATCCTACTAATATGTCTATCCTGCGAAAGTCCTACGGGAAACGTCTCATTCCCGCGGGAATATCAATTTTGAAACTACTGAACCGATTTGAATAATTCTTTCACTGTTGGAAAGCTACACTATTCCCGATGAACATAGGGTACTTTTGATCCTGGAAATGTAGGGGGAAGTGGGGATATTTGAAAAAAGAGATTACGCGCGGGTGAAACCGCGGGCGGAAGGCTAGTGTTTAATATTTGATAGAGAAGAATGCATTTTAATAATAAAAAAAATGCTTTTTTGTTCCGCCTTATTCGTTGGATTGGAATTGGAAGACTTGGAAGTGAACCGTAAATCAAAAAACTTTTTAGTAAATCAATAATTTGTAATGTATATTAGATATTATAACATCAATTTGTTGTATGGTAAAGTTATTAAAAAATAATAATTATGAAATAATTTTTTAAACATGAAACTCTCCGTAGTTTAAAGTTACCATATTAAATCATTGAAGTTACCAAGTAAGACATTTATCAAAAAATTAATTTATTATTCATCATGAAATCTTGCAATATTTAACTGATTTTAATTTTCTAAATCATTTACAATATTCACTTTTTACAGCATTAAAATATATACAAAAAAGAACTAAACATAATTATAAATAAAAAATTTGGCCGAGGTCTCCGTCCATGGGAAAAGTACCCAGGACACTAGCAACGTTTCCTCGCTGGATGGCTAGGCTGATACGCTGCCCTAGGTACAGACCAGCTTTGGAATCGTGAGATGACTCCAGCAAACGCTTAGATATCTCACGATACACCCTGCGAGCGCTTGGACCCCAGGGCCCCAGCGTTTCAACCCCAAAAGGCTCAAATATATAGGCATCACTGATGACAGAATATTTGCGCCTTTTGAGGTCTTCAGCCGAACCAGCCGCAGAACCAGCCCTGCCAACCGACAAAGGAAGATGAGACGGCGCCAAAGTATCAACACAAGTCGCGTCCCAAACAAGGGGCCGCCCCATCTTCCAGGGGACAAGGGTCATTCCATCCGGGCGCTTACCATCGCTGCGTGACAAACCATTAGGTTCTAAGACAGCTGGGATACGAGCGCTGGCAAGAGCACGGCGGATAATGTCGTTAAGGCTGGCATGACGGGAAAAGCGGCCGGCACTTCTGCCGCAGGACAGCCCGTGGTGCCCGAGCTGGTTAACGTCTTTCCCGCATGGACAGAGATGAGGAACTGTGCAATATGCGCCCAAACGCAGGCAAACAGAAATTTGGAATGAAATATTATCAAGAAGAGTTCCGAGGTTGGTAGATGGAAGCGCTTGAAGCCACAGACCTGACTCCCACTCTCCCACAGCCAGCAAGCGAGCGCGCTCAGCAGAGCTGATAGGCGTGTCAAGAAGGTTATTACGCACAACTCTACAAAGCGGCCCATCCCACTGGCGCTGGGAGGAGAGGTCATGAGGAAGGTCGGCTGAGCTTAAAGTCTTCCACGACTCAATAGCCTCTGGTAAAAAAGGAATAGTAAAATGAGCGAGAGATTTGGACAACATTTTGGATGTAAGATCGCGGGTACCATGAACCGATGAAAGGAAAGCTGGAAGAGCTACACTAGAAATTTTCCTGATACCCAGGCCCCCAAGGCGAATTGGCAAGGAGGCTTGGGTCCATATGCGGCCTTCAAATCTAACGTTGAAACAAACCGAAAGAGTATCCCTAATTAAATCGTCCAATTTTGACGTTAGATGAGAATGCTTCCAGAAAGGAGATGAACGGAGTGAGTACGTGAATTGTGGTATGAATAAACAGTGACGAATTATCGTGTAGGACATATTATGATTGTTAATTTTGATAAGCCGCTCCGAAACTGAATTAAAGTGTCTAATTTTGTCCTCGACAAAAGCCGGAAAAGACTCGTCTAAGATAGGGGACCCAAGAAGGCGAAGTGTGGACCGATCTATTATCTTGATGTTGGGAGCCAAAGCGTTGAATTTGGATATCGTATTAGGCAGGTCATTTTTTGAGGGTAAATATAATTCACATTTATTAAAATTTAAATCGAGTCCTGAAGACTTGAACTTGAACTCATCAACCAAAAGGGTCAAATCCTCTAGGACCTCATTTACTTCGCCTCCGAGGGTTCCATCGTCCAAATACCAAAGGTTAAATTTAGATTTTAATTTGAAATTATGGGATGTATGGCAAGACTGAAAATCGCGGGACCGAGGGGGTCGCCCTGCTGGCAACCGACAGCGGAGGAAAGAAGATTATCCCTGTACAGTAACTTAGTGGGAGCACTATAGCACTGCCATAAAAAACCATACAGGGACGGTACTACCTTCTTTAACTCGCGTAGCAGGACGCCCGTATCGATAGAATTAAAAGCGTTTTTTACATCCACCTTCAACAGTATATCCTGGGGGCGATTTATAAGAAAAGTTCGGAGGGAGTGAATGGCAGCTTCACACCCACCTCGGGCGCCGAAACCTAGCTGAGTAGGCTGAAAATAATTGCCTAAGGTTTCAGCTACGGCCTTGCAGCAGAGCTTAGCCACGAGGCGGCGGTAGGTAGTTCCTACGGCGATGAAATTACTACTCTTAGGATATTACAAGTTACACGATTCGGACCGTGAACTGTTATGTCAATGTTATGTGACACGAGCGCGGAGCGACTGACAGCCAAGCATTTTATTATCTGTGTGACTGTGTGTCGTCTGTCAGTGCAATTCTTGGGAAATGCATTCATACCGTTTGTTGTTTGTGAATTTCAGTTAAAATACGATATTGTATAGCTGTTAAGAGTTTGTGATCTTTAAAATAAAAAACAGTGCTTAATGGTTAATTTCGTGTGAGTTTAAAAGTGTACGCGAAGTATTCGTTGCAATTATACGGTGCTATCAAATCCTCCGCAGTCCAATCGTAACTCATAACTTCCTGCTTGAGATGCTACCTTTTCTATCTTTTACAATTTTAAATTAGCATACTAGGATGGAGTCTGGCACCGACTGGCTTTGCGAGATTCTTCAGAACGTCCAGTTGGAACAGTTTTATTTGCCAATCAGAGACCAGTTGCAGGTAAACAATGTTCCATTCATTCGCATTATGGGGAGTGTAAATATTCTGTTTTACAATTACAACGTATTTTGATTCGTAGATTACAAGATTGGCGCATTTCGACTATGTACATGCAGAAGATTTGGAGAAGATTGGTATTAGCAAGCCCGGAGTTAGAAGACTGTTGGATGCAGTGAGAAAGAAAAAGTTACAGCTGTGGAATAGGAAGTTTTGGAACAAACTCTTTGGAACCTCTTCAAGTTCAGGGTCTAGGGAAAAGACTGACATATCATTGAAACCAGCAGCTGAGGCTGAGCCTAGAACAACATGTATAATATTAGAAAAGGATATTATGTGAGTTGGATTGTTAATTTTAATAACTAACAGTTGTTGGGGATGGCTTTATGTTCACAATGACTTTTTTTTTAAATTCATGTCTTAACATAATTGTCAAGTGTAGTGTTTGAATAACATTGCAAGCAGAAATTACATGTGATATATTTTTTGTTATCTGTTTTTATTACTGTTTTTTTTTAGTCTTATTAGTGTAAATTGATTGCAAACTGGTTGCCAAAAATTATTACTGGTTTTTGTTATTATAATTTATATAAATAAAAAATATAAATTATTACTACCTACTTTAGTGTATTTTTTATTAGTCTGTCTCCTTTAATTTAGAATGTAGGTGAAATTTCATTAAGCTTTATAATATACCTACTTAATAATATTATGCAATTTTGAAATAATTTTTATTATTTGTTTTGATTGTATTATTATATTTCAGATTGCATAATGAATTAGGGAATGGATCATTTGGTGTAGTTAAGAGAGGAGAATGGAAAGTTTTAAACCCAGGATCCCAAACAGTTCCAGTAGCTGTAAAAGTATTGAAAGCAGACGCCTTCACACAGCCGGGGATATATGATGATTTCCGGAGAGAAGTTGAGGCAATGCACAGCCTGAAACATCCAAATCTTATCAAACTACATGGAGTAGTGTTTCACCCACTCATGATGGTGTGTGAACTGGCACCAATGGGAGCCTTATTAGATTACCTTAGAGCTCAAAATGGGAAGGTTTCTCTAAATTTCATATCAAGATGGGCAGCTCAAGTGGCTGCTGGGATGGCCTATTTGGAAAAGAATAGGTTTTTACACCGAGACCTTGCTTGTAGAAACATTTTGCTGTCTACATTAGAACTGGTGAGTAAAGATGTCACAATAACTCATGTTAGATATTGCTACACACTTGTAGCAATCTGTAACCTACTTTATGTTTACATTTTTAATTTCTTTTATACAATATGATTATACGATTTAGTACAATCTATGCATGATACCTCATTGGTTCATTAGTTATTGTGTACTGAACCATGACCTTCAGCATTTTTTGTGTTTTGTTACTTAAGTAACATCATCTTATCATGTACATTACATGTGTATTTGGCAATTGTAATGACTAAGATACTTATCAATGTAACAAAGACTTGTTTTAATGTTAAAGGCATGTGCCCTTCAGTAGGATGTACACTGATAATTTTATCTGAGCATTGATTGATATACTCTTGACGTTTGCTACTGTTTTTATTGTCTTTTTGAACAGCTTATTATTTTATTTATTAGATATTGTATTTGGAATATTGTAGTAGACATTAATAAAATGTATATTTTAGGGCTAAAGCATTTCTTTAGCCTTAAAGTATCAATTATATTCATGTCTCTGAAATCTTTATAATGTTTGCCCTGTAATTTTCAGTCATGATACCAATTTAGAAGTATACATTCATAACATGTCTTGACCGATAGAATTATTCAAGGTAAAGTTGGTAGCAAGGTCAACCCACCCTTTTTGTTAAAAAGTCTCAATGAAAAAAGATCTCTACGCAATGGAAATTCAGCTCAAAATTGGTAGCAGAAAATTTGACCAGATTTAATTCTATCAAATTTACAATAAAATCGCAAAAGCAAATATCGATGCTCGTGGACCCAATGTTTGGAGCCCCAGTTCCTCGCCAATGCGCGTTATGTGTTCGCGCGAAAAGATTCGCGACGGTTTCGCGTTTCTGAGCACGGCCTTTTTTTATATTTGGACTAGGCTAGCACTTCACCACAAGTTGCCTGATATTAAACAACTATGTGGTCTACGATGGAGTGCACTTGCTTTGGAAAAGCCCGTTGATTCTGGCCTTGAAGAGCCCCAAGTTGTATTGTGTAGGTAAGATAGATCCCGGCAGAGAATGCCACTCCCGCGCCGTCCGTATAAAAAAATATTAAGCAAATCGCTTCGAGGGCCTATTTGGGGTATTCAGTGAGTCGTGGGTTGTAGATCGTTTTCAGGAACTCTTGACTGTTATCAGGTGAAAATCGGCGACTTCGGTCTGATGCGAGCATTACCCGACGCCGACGACTGCTACGTGATGAGCGAGCGTCGTCGCGTGCCGTTCCCGTGGTGCGCGCCGGAGTCCCTGCGCACGCGGCAGTTCTCGCACGCGTCCGACGTATGGATGTTCGCCGTCGCTCTGTGGGAGATGTACACATTCGGAGAGGAGCCATGGATGGGTGAGTAGAAACGATAACTTATTTAACTATTCTATTTTGACTGAGGGAGGCAAACGAACATGTGGCTCCTGATGGTGATTGCTACAGCTCATAGAAGCTGTGAATAGGTCTAAGGAGTGTTGCCCGCCATTAAAGAAGAGATGGAGAGGAGGGGAGAAAAAGGGGTCTGGTTGTGTATCTGTTTTAACTGACTGACAGGAGCTGTTTGCACTAAGACTTTACTAAACTTAAATATACAGCTTTCTCTCTCTCTCTCTTTGGTCGCATTGGACTGCTGTGACTTTCCCACTGTGTTATACATATTAGAGTAAGGGAATAGAGAGTGCGCCTGTGATGACGCACCTACTTGTGCGGTTGGATTGGTCGCCTTAGCCGAAAAACTAGACTAAAAGGAAATTATTACAACTGAAATAAAAACACAAGTCGCTTGTTTAAGTGGTTTCAAATAATTATGTAAAATACCGTTTTTCTCATAATATACTTATTGTTTTCTGAAACAATTATCTTAATCAATGGTTTATCAATTGTCGATAAATTCAGTCATTGCCCATGGTCCACCTTTATAGTTCACCCGGGTGTACCAAGGGCAATTATTTCTTCCCTTAGTTCACCTCAAGATAACTGGGTGTACCAGGGGCTTTTTCCCTGTTTGACACATTATTTAGCCTGATATAATGTATTTGAAACGAAGTTTGAAACTTGACAAAAAAAGAAATGTCAATAATTTATTATTTACAAATACCAGACAGCCAATACGCGTTTTTCGAACTCCCCAACCTTTTGTTTGTTTATAACATCCTCTCCATTATGCTTCGATGTAATTCAACTGTATAATATTTGACTTGACCTCCTTCAGGCTTGAACGGTTCCGAGATACTCCGGCTAATAATGCGCGAAGGGCAGCGGCTGACCGCGCCTAACGCGTGTCCCCCGGACGTGTACATGCTAATGATGCAGTGCTGGGACCTAAACCCTAAGGAGAGGCCGACTTTCGCCGGGATCATGCGGTATATGGACACTAACAAGTCGGAGACAGCTATCGCGGCACTAAGGTATTTATCTACTACACCAGGACGAGTATATTGATGATGCAGTGTTGTGACCTCAATCCCAAAATAAGGCCGACTTTCACCGGGATCGTGCGGTATTTGGATACTAACAAGTCGGAGACAGCTATCGCGGCACTAAGGTATTTATTTACTACCCCCGGACGTGTATATCTTGATGGTGCAGTGCTGGGATCTCAATCCTAAGGAGAGGCCGACTTTCGGGGGGATCATGCGGTGTGTTTCTGCATATTTGCTTTTTGAGTTAAATACATTAGGTTTAACTGACAGTGATCCTACCATATGCGCCCAGAACATTCGTGTGGTGGTGAATCTAAAGTGTATGGATTATTATATTTATGTATATGTGGTACCTTTGTTGATTTTGATACCTGTAACATATTTATGCTACTTTCTTTGGGGTCAGGTGAATGTAATATGATCTCAAATATTTAAATTAAGTAAAGTGGTACAGACACACCATAATAATTTATGTTCTTCTTTAAAACAAACGTTGATACACTTTTACAATTTCAATAGCAAGTATTGGGTTTAATTACTGAGCTAGAAAAATCTGATAAGAATATTCACATGGGAAAAATTGCGGGTTTTTGACTGTTTATTTTCCTTCCTTGTACTCAATGATGAAGACCTTTGATTTTTATGTCTTTGCCTGTTCCTTAATAGGCTCCTTTACTTAAATGTGCATAAAAGTAAAATAAAAGAAGCCTGATACCTTTATAAAGAGGTAGATACTAATTACTACAGCAAATTGTAGTAATGAGATTATAACAAGTCTAATTTATTGTTGAATCTTGCATTACGATAAACGTTAATGCGTCGCGCAGAAAGAAAAAGTAATTTGTCTTAATGTGTATTCAACTTGTTGCAATTTTATGGTTGTTAATTTCCACTCTACACTATCAAACAATTAACACCCGAAATAAATAAACGCCGCTTTTTTGTACATATTAAATTGGCTACTAATCATAATGTGATTCTATAGCTGGCTATCAGTAGCAGAGGCTTTGCCTTTCCTTATTTTTAGTATCGTTTACGAATAACCTTATCGTTTTCCTGCAGCTATAGGCGACAAGGGCAGATGACCATAGAGGCAGGGGACGCCATAGTGCTCATAGACAAGAGGCCCGAGCTGCATTGGTGGAAGGGGCAGAATCAGCGAACATTGGAAGTCGGTCTTTTCCCAAGGTAAAATTTAATTGATTTGTTGATTTTCATTTAGCAGTTGACAAAGTAACTGAGTTGTGGTATCAGAGTAGTTTGAACGGTCGTTTCATGTGTGTAGGATAGTTCGAAACTTGCCGTAATAATTTTTCTATGAGAGTATTTACCACTAGTTCGGCGGTTACGAGAAACATCGTGAGGGAACTCGCAAAGTCTATGGCTATAGCGTTGGTCCAATTTGTCTAGTTCCCCTGTTAAGGTTACGGAGGTCAGATGGTATATGTACTCAAATGTAATAACTGGCCTTGTTACCATAAATTTTATTAACATAAATATCTTCCAGCACATTGGTGCCTTCCGGCAAGGGCAAGCCCACTCCAGCAAGCAAGAAGCCACAGACTGATTCACCTGTTCGCAGAGGTATAGTATAAGCTTTACTTAGTTTGAGGGTAGATGGCGCTGTATGAAAAATGTCTAATTACTATAAATTGAAATTCGATATAGGCTATATCTAATAGTTAAGTATCAGCTCGGTTATATCCTAGTTCAGTCGTCGATATAATGAAGCATTCCGTATTACTATTCTTATAGAGGAAGGTGTTCGTTTAGTATTCTTTTTTGAACAACAAATTCATTTATTATTTAGGCCAAACCCACCCGATGGTGGGCGGCAAATACTGTCTAGTATATTGTTAATATTTTTTACATTACGTTTTTTTCTTAAAGGCCTCTTAGTCATATCTGATCTTAAACAAAATATCTCATAAAACTTAGCAAAGAAAGAAATTCATAGATACGTTTTTTTTTTTTTTTATAAAGAGGCAGTCAGGATGACCTCACTCCACCTGATGGTAAGCGGAAGTGAGGTCCAAATATAAGGTTGACTGGCTCAATAGATCATAGTACCCATTGAGCCAGTCACCCTCACCCTGAAGGCCTGCATAGATGCCGCTTCACGCCCCGCCTGAAAAGCCCAGGATTATAGGAGGAAGGAAACACGTGAGCCGGAAGGGCATTCCATGCCCTAATGGCACTGGGCAAAAAAGAGGAACTATACCTCTTGGTACGGGCCACCAGTGTCTGGATGGTATGAGGATGGCAACGTAGTCCGGCGCGTGTTGTTCGGGAGTGGAAAGGGGAGGACGGGATGAGTTGGAATAACTCTTCAGAGCATTCCCCATTATAGAGACGGTAGAGAACACTAAGACTGGCAACGTCTCTACGTAACTGAAGAGGTTCTAGGGTCTTAGTCACCTCTTGATCACCGACAATACGGATAGCACGTCGCTGCAACCTGTCGAGAGCCTCCAATAGGTACTTTGCGGAACCATCCCAGAGATGAGAGCAATATTCCACACACGGGCGAACCTGTGCCTTGTATAAGAGACAAAGCTGCACCGGAGTAAAAAATCGTCTCACTCTGTTCAGGATTCCGATATAATATTATTACGATTATATCGTATACGTGTGCTTAACGTATGGTAATGTAATGTGTTAGCGTCATCGAATTATACAATTGTTACGTTACTAAACCTTTTACGGGCTACGATATTAGTTCGAGCGTGTGACGCCTTTTACTTTCATAGGTGAAATACGACCGTGAAATAATAACAATTGACTTACTTTATATCGAAGACATAAGGTTTATATTGGATTGATCGACAATGTTCGAATATGAGTCCGCATATTACTAATTATTCAAACAGCTATTGTATTCATATCTTGTTTATTTATGAAGATTACATTTATGTTTTACTCTGAAAGACAACTTATTTTAAATTTTAGGTTTTTTTTATAAATATGATGTTTGTGATGTGACATTTATGTAAATTGCTGCTGTTTATTATTCTGCTTGGTATAAATTACTACATACAATGTGAAAATATGCTTTCTATACCAAATGTCTTGGTGTCTCAGAGCCTAACGAGATACATCTAAGAAGGTCATACATTTTCTTGATTTTAAAACTATAAGCCTGTTAACTAAAATTGAAATCTATTTTATTGTCCTTAAAATCTATTTTGCTTAAAAATATTTTAAAAAAATAACGTTAACGTTACTGAACCATAAGTAATGTTATATTTCACGTAAATAATTGTGTTAGAGTGTGATGACTAAAATGACATTGACCACCGCTAATCTAAGCGTGTTATCGATATGGCGTACCATAACTAATTCAGTTATGCGATGCCCGCCTGAGCAAACATCGCACCTTGTCGAAAATGACGACACAATGGGTACTATGTCATGGGAATGATAGAGAAGATTTGTATTTGTAATCCTGTTTTATACTTACTGTAAATAGAGAGAAAATATAGAATCAAGGCTTTGCAAAGACTTATCTTTTGCAGGAAGTCATTATTTATAAAATACTGTCTAGGGATCGTTTGTTAGATTGTAGGTAGTTGATCAGCTCCGTCGGAAGAGTAAACATAATTTCTCTGATCGGGGAATGTATCTCGGATCAGGGAAAGATAAATTGCCTGTCAATTATAATTTATAATTAACTGATTGATATAAAAAGATCCTTACCATATAACTAACCCGGCAAAGACGGGTGGGTATCTATATATATAAAACTCAAAGGTGACTGACTGACTGACTGACTGACTGACATAGATATCAACGCAGAGCCCAAACCACTGGACGGATCGGGCTGAAATTTGGCATGCAGGTAGATGTTATGACGTAGGCATCCGCTAAGAAAGGATTTTGATCAATTCCCACGGGAACGGGAACCACGCGGGTGAAACCGCGGGCGGCCGCTAGTTTCAAACTAAATATAAATTCCTGAAGTAACAGGTCTTTAGGAAACATTATTATGTACAATTTTAATCTTAGTTCCCGTTCTAATTTCACATTATTTATCACCAAAAATCTCACAACCTATTCTTCTCCATAGCATCTGGTCACTCGATACCAACACCAACCTCTAACGGTACATCAGACGACCTCGACATAGTCCTGCGCAAGCGCCGCACGATCGAGTCGACGCAGCCGCCCTCCACGAGAGGCGGCAACACTGGCAGCAAGCACTTCAACTATAACAAACTGGTCAACGATAGAGCGGCTGCTGCGGCACAAAGGTTGCCGCGATCTGCGAGGGATGCTTACTCCAAGAGTTTGAACCAAGGTAAGTATAGTTAGCAAGCATTTCAGCAATATCAAAAATACGCGGCTTAGAGGTTACTTAGATCTGCGAGGGATGCGTACTCTTAGGGCTCTTTTTTGTGTCGAACTGCTGCGGTACGGTTTCCGCGCGTTTGCCGCACCGCGCACGGACGGTCGTTATTTTTCATACAAAACACGCGGTGCGGCAACAGTACGGTTGCCGTCTTGCTGTCGAGCGTTCGTTAAAAGAGCCCTTAGAGTTCAAACCAAGGTAAATACTAAGTTTGACCATTAGGTGGCCACCGGCTTGTCTTTTTCGGGTGTAATGAGGAATCGGGGGAGTTTAGTGGGTAGTAGAACTCTTTAGTCTTGAGTCATACACCCGGCCTCAGATCTCGCTAGTCTCTAATCGGTTAATCTCTAGTCGGCTAAAGCTCTTAAAAACATATTTCGAAAAAAATATGTAAATAATACTTGTTAACTGCTGATATCTCAAAAGCCCGTATTAATCTGAAAGGGCAGCAGCTGCACTAATCCGCATTTGTTAAGCGTGGTGATCAAGCCACTGAAGATCACTTGATTTCAATGACGGATGCCTTTTCCCTTTCGTGACATTCAATAAACTGATACTATTTGTCTTGAGTAAGTTTCTTATCCACAAGCCCACAAGCCATCGGGCGCATAGATCTACTATTGAAAAGCACCATCATCACATAAAAGTGTATAGCCCGACCAATAAAATAAAAAAACCTAAAAATTTTGGAACTAATTTCTTCAAGTGGTAACAATCAAATAAAAAAACAATAAGATGTCATTCAATAATGCTGTCTGTCAGAGTGTGATGTCAATTGTCAACCGTGACTTGTTACATTTGTGAGTATAATAATAGCAACCAAGTGTTGCTATAACCATAGCTAATGTGGCGCCTCCAGAGCAGGTTTTTTATTTTCTTGGTCAGGCTATACATTACAGTTTCTCTGTAGAATTTAATGTAGGTCCTTATGTCATCTTTACCTTGTCGAATGCATTCATGAGTGACAAAAAACAGGAAACTGCTTGTCCTACAAGCTCTCAACGGCCACTTTACTTCAAAATGATGTTTATTTAACTTTTTGAATACGAGGTTTAAAATTGCCACTAATTTGGCGTCTGCATTAGAGTGATTTCATATGTTTACGTATTTTGTGTAATGTTAAATTCGTGTATGTTATTTCAAGGTTTAGGTCAATATCTCGTATTGAGAATCTTTTGTACCCACTTCATATTATGTTTTCTTAAGTTCTTGGTTCGAAGTAGTACGAAGTTTCCTTTTCCATAGAAAAAAAAACATTTTTCATATAATTAATTTAACATTAAAAAATCCAATAACAACATACTAGTCGGAGCCAAATACTTGAAATGAAAGGCTCGGAGATAAAAGGAGCCTACAGTGTTGCAGTACATTGAGCGATGCTTCCTAGTAAATTGTCCCTCAATGGTAGGAAGTGGCCGCTTACCATCAAGTGTAGGGTCTGTTTGCCAGCTGAAGTAATATAAAAAATATTATTTATATACCATATTATACATCTTAGCGTTTCATTCAGGCGTCATTCGAGCAGGACGAGCAGATCGTACACCTGATGTTAAGCGCTACGTCTGCCCTTAGACAGTTCAGTGCCAAACAGTAACTAAGCAGTCTGGCACTACCAGCTACACCGAGACGACAGTTATTAGGTCTCATATATCCAGTAATTTCACTAGCTTCAGTGCCCTTTCCTCGAAACACAGAAGTGCTTGACACACTTCTATTTCACGGGGAAATATCTGGCACTGCGGTGGTACCCACGTAGACGGTCCAGTACAGGAACCTACCACCTGGTAATTTATAATATGTATGTTTATTTCAGTAAAAGAAGATCTCCTTATCGACTTGGACCTCCCGCCGTCTACTAAGTTGTCTTCTCCTACGAAAAGGCCTGTGAACCAAAACGTCTCTATATTGGACGAGCCCATTGATGTTCCAGAAATAGGTAATAAGTCACTCAAATAACTCATTTAAAGTTTAAAATGTAAATAAAATACATAATATATAAAAAACTTTCCTACCTATCATCGAGTATTATATACTTAAATTATGTAGCTAAATGTCGCTCTAACATACTTTGACGTACATAGTGTGTTAGAGCGACATTTAAGCCTGTAGGTAAAACCATAGGGAATTTGGTGGAAAAAAAACCCCTCCTCTTCTTAAAATTGGTAGAAATGAAAAAATAATAATTATTTCAGGTCCAGATTCAACGTGGGGCGAGTCAAGCATCGACAGCCTTCCATCGTACGCTTCGAACAGTAAGAACTCTCAAAGCTACACAAATCTATATGGTGCTAAGTCATTAGACAACCTAGCAATGCCTAGTAGTAGTCAACTATCGCTTGCACAACCAGACCCATTCGACACTTCACAGTTCTGGCCTACACAAAGTACTAGATCCAGGTATGACACTCAACTGCCTTATGCGAATCATCGAAGTGATGGACCCACACAAAGTACCAGTCTATCCAGGTATGACACCCAACTGCCTTTCGCGAATCATCAAAGTGCAGACGAATCTCGGTATTCAATGAACAACTTCACAGCAGTTGAATCCACAAGTACCTACAACAATATGACATTGAATAGAAACAACTCTACTACAAGTTCCAGTGGTTATGGGACGGTCCCTAACAACTCCACTTCGAATTACGGGCAAGTACCAAACTATGCGAATAGCAATGCGTTATCTTTAGAAAGAAATGTGAATGAAGCAAGTGTTACTACGTCTTTAGCAGAGATGTCGCTGGACGACAGAATATCCGAATCATTGAATCTCAGATCGAAGAACACGAATAGTGAAAATATATACTCGAATAGCAGCGTTTACGGAGATACGCAATCGTCTGCCGCCGCTAGCACAGCTAACGATAGGTACAAGGACATACCAATATACAACAATTTCGATATAAATCCCGCTCAGGAACAATTCATATTAGAAACTAAGGATTACTATACAAAACTTTCGACTCCGACCGGAGTAAAGACGAGAAACGATTATGAGAAAAATATATACGTGCCGAAGTACGAGGATGAAGTGGAGAAGCTGCAGAATTTCAGCGATTCGATGGAGAATTCGAAGAATTACTCTGCTTTGAAGTATCAGAATGTGGATTATAGCAATTATTCGGCTTTTGGTGGTAATTATGGGTACAATGGGGCGTCTACGTCGCGGGCGGAGGTGACGTATGACGAAGTTAACGATACGGCTAGTAATTTTTACAGTGAGATCGGGGAGGGGAGTAGTAGCATTTACAGTAGGCAGATGGGAACGGGTTTGTATGACGAGGTGTATGAGGAATCGGCGCCGAGACCGCACCGCCCCGCCCCGCCCTGTCCTTCCAGACCTAAGTAAGTTAGATACATTTAACAAATATACTTTTAGTGTCTTTTGATATTTAAATTATACTACTCATTCAATAAAACACACTCAAAATCATGGTGAACTTGTAGTTGATTTAAAAAATGATTATTTTAATATTATTATTTTATACTTATTATTTTAATCGTGGTTTAATAAACCACGATTTCATCATTTTTGGGAGTTTCCCCACTGAAAATAATAATATTAAGTAATCATAAAACATATTATTATAAACTTATCCTACAGTGATGAAAGTAGGTCTAATTGGTTTGAAGACTTAAGTGTAAAGAGGGTTACCCAAATTAGTATCCTTGTACCTTTAGCACTATTGCAGTTATGGCTGGTTTTAGTGTTATGCGGACCGTCAGTACGGATCACTCCGCGTAGAGCGTTCCGTACCGGCGGGCAGCTGCGGAGCTATTCGCGCGGACGATCGTCCGTACTGACCCGTCCGCATTACTCTAAAACGTTCCTACAAGTTTAATACAGTTGGCTCTACGTGGAGAGTGATCCGTACTGACATTCCGCATAACACTAAAACCAGCCTATAAAGTGAGATTATTGAGGCTTGATAACAGTATTGCGCTAAGTTGTGTTTGAAATTTCATCTTCTGCATTCAGTCGAATAATCAAACTGTGAGTTTTGGAAAAATCTATTAAAATGTATACTTAAAGTTAAAATACTGACGAACAAATATCAACGCCAATAAAAAGTAATTTAATGCCAGTTAAAATTACTTCATAATTTCTTAATATTGAATTTAGTATGTATGTAAAATTATAAAGTAGCTTACTTATTTTGCGTAAAGCATCTAACACCCTGTTGCAGAAAGCTCCATTAAAGTTAATGCTTCATTAAATCTAATGCTGTCACTTTTCGTTGTCATGAAATAAAAAGTGACAGCAATAGCTTTAATGACACATTAACTTTAATGGAAGTTTCTGCAACTGAGTGTAAATCTTACACGTAATCTTATCTTCTGTTTACGTTTTGTAAGGCTAACTCTGAACATAGAGCAAACACTAAAAGAGTTTATGCAAAATAGTTTACATTTACGACATTATTATGAAGAATTAACATTAAATAGTCTTCCTAGTGTAAAGTATTACTGCTTATTGCCCTTTGACTGGTATAACATGATTCTCTATAGAAAACAAGATATAGCAACTCTTCTTAATATTTGCTCTGTGATTCTAAATAACTTTTCTCGAATTACTAACATCACTAGTTAAAATTAATGGTTAAACCATGTGTGCAGTTCGCTCACACCACAATTATTGTCATTTGTGATATTTAAGATTGAAAGATTTTGTATAATATTTGCATATCGGTGTGTAGTATTTTAGTTATTGTGTATATAGTGTTAACGTGTAATCTCCAAAAAATTCAAAATATTCTCAGAAGTTATGTTGGGTTCTAAAAATTAATATTTTTTTTAAACTGTGCAGAACTTATTAATATAAGTAGGTAATAATATCAATTTAATTTCAAATCTTTTTGACTATATTATAGTCAAAAAGATTTGAAAATTGACCCCTACGGGAGCGGTTGTCTATCTATCAATATGTTGTTTCTGTCCCTGTAAATGACTAAGTATGGTAAGTAATTTATAACTTGGTTAATTTTTAACTTAAATCTGGTACTTTTTAGGAGCTTACGAGTTTTCATGTACAGTGAGCCACAGATCAACCTTTACAAATCTGTCAAAATGTTCCACTTGAAAGAGAACTCTATGCAATGGACATTAAGCTGAAAATTGGTTGCCAGAATTTGACACATTTGCAAAGGTTGATTAGAGGCTTAGTGTTCTTGTATTATTATATGACATTGATTGACATTATCTTGTAAGATTTACACTCAGTTGCAGAAACTTCCATTAAAGTTAATGTGTCATTAAAGCTATTGCTGTCACTTTTTATTTCATGACAACGAAAAGTGACAGCATTAGATTTAATGAAGCATTAACTTTAATGGAGCTTTCTGCAACAGGGTGTTAGATGCTTTACGCAAAATAAGTAAGCTACTTTATAATTTTACACTGTTAACTAATAAGTCTTTTATTCAAACATTTACATTTTTGTTAATTTAAGTAAAAAAAATCTTTAGTGCTAATAACAATAATAGTCAATAAAGCAACTCAACATCACTTGGTGCCACACCATATTGTACCTGCTAGAATAAAATTAGTTGCCTTATGAACTCATTAAACACATTTACTTTCATGTACAGGTTATTTCAAATCAGTTGCTAGTACATACATGGGACATTTGTTATACAAATTGTTTCAACAATCTGCGTCTTTTTTTTGCAAAAAAATTGTTGTTTTTTTTTGCTATTAATATACGCGGGTCCTCTTAAGTAAACCTTAGGAACTCTTAGGAATTTAATGCCTACATTATTACAATTTTAAGTTCTGTCTTTAAAATGTCCTTGGATAATAATTCATTTATTTATAAATAATAAATAGGTGCGAAACATTTTTTATCGCAATGAAGCTTCAAACATAGTGCTTATATACAAGGTGCTAATCTTTGATTTTCTTATTTCAAATAAATATACTGGCCTTTTATTTGTGAAAAGCATGTAAATACTTTTCGGAGTTAACGAGAAAACGTTGTAGTTACAACAAATTCTTTAAATACTAAGTTATATCATAAATATGATATTTTATTGTGGTATTAGTCAACTGCTTTGAAATACGCTGTATATGTTTTGCACCTTAATATTATTTAGCCCATATTATTTCCATGACGAATATGGAACGAAGAATCTATGTACATAAGCTAAAGTTTGTATCTTGCCCGAAACTAATTGATAATAATTATCATTTAAATACAAGTTAATAACGTTGAAACCGATAATATAAATAAGACTAAAAGTAAGTATTATGTTAACTGTTTATTGAATCTGAAAACTACGCAATGTAGATAATCTCAAAATTAACATAATATATTTTTGTATTTATGTATAATAGTAAGGTCTGCTTTTATTTAGTAATGGAGGATAACCCAACCATGAAAACAAATTCTGTGAAAATTAAAGTAGTCGCTCTATATTATGTACCTAAAATTATTATTTGTTTTATATTATGACATAATACATGCATGCTTTATTCTGTTATCTCATATTTAAACGTCATAATACATTAATTTATAAAACCAGCATTTTGTGATTCCGAGAAATTTATCTTCCTATCGTAAAATAACCTAAAATATTTAGTTTTTAATGAACCATAACGAATTGAATTTATGGCATCTGTCTTATTTCATAATTATGTATTTTGTCATAAACATAAGAAAAATATCATTATGTATATATCTAGCTATGTTTATGTAATTAGTAATAAGGGCACACTGTCAGGGAATCGAAAGTAGTATACCTATTTTAAACTATTGCCAGTGTGAGATTGTAATTGAAATTTAATTTTACTAGTCTAATAGGCAATTATAATAGCTAAAACTTGACTAACAATTTTCTGTGGAAAGTACTTGATTTTATTATAGTTAAGTTTTTGAGCATGTTGAAAACATGCATGTAATCAAGATTATTTGAGCTAATAACTGAGATTACTAAGAATAAAAATCGGCTTGACAGAATATGACCTAAACCGGGATGTTTCTGTTTTCTGCAATCAATATTAAACAATTATCCTAGTCTATAATTATTTAAAGGTATTAAGAACATTTTGATAGCTCGTCATTTGGATATTTGTTGAACTTTTTCGCATCTAGTTTGATGTTGTTATGATTGAAATGTAAGAATAATAACAGTGGATTTAGCTGTTTTTTATGATCAACTGACTGGGCAGACATAAGTGTGCAAGTAAACGCACAAACATGGTACCATTCCCTATTTCCTTATTGTCGTTCAGTGCAGTTTGATGACAGAATATAACTGCAAGATTATAAATTATTTATGCATGTTTTTTTTTCAACTTTTCTACATTTTTCCATTTCAAAAATTGGTTCAAACCTGTGGTTCAAACTAAAATATGTACATGAATGAATAATGGAGATGATCGTGTAAATGGGAGGTCGAATTTTTGACTTAGCGCCACGGGCAAATCATGTTTTATCCTAATTATCTCAAATGATTAAATAAAACCATTCTCGAATAAAACTTAGCATGTAAACTTTATACGAGAGTAGGTAAGGGGTAGTTTCGCACTCGTGAGTTCCTTGTAGTTTATCTCTCAGATATATCTAATGCTGTTTTTCTTTTTCGACGAAAAAACATTAATCAATGATATTTGATAGATACAATACGAGAAGCTGACAGCGGTGAAGCTAGCCCGTAACATTGCTGAAATATTCAGAACATGTAAAAATGTACAGTTCTACTAAGATTTAGTTATTTACATGTATGATATTATTTATATGGAGATATTAAAACTCTTGTTTGCAATAATATTGTGTTGTTTAATTTAGGCGATTAACCCAATGCACCGCACTCCCTTCCGGGTCACACAGCCGCGTTCTAAAAATTCCGTGCGGGCGCGTTTTAGTGTGTGTAGTCCTATTCGTGCTTTCTGGGCAAATTGAGGGAGTTACTCAAAATTATACAGTGTTATAATCTGCAACTTCGTAGAGCAGCGTATATTTTTTGAATGTAGACATATTCATGGACTCAGAGCGCGGCAGGAAGGTGATTGGAAGAATACTCTTTTAGTTATCGACAAAATAACACCTCTATTATCTCAACCAACAAGTTACAACAAGAGTAGGTACAAAAAAATCCAAACGAGGGCTATCTATCTTAATGCTAGCACTAAGCACGTTATTAAACGTGAAAATTTAGAAAAGTTTAAATTGGCAATATCTTCAAAACCGAGCCACTTTTACTGAGGTCATGTTAGGCTTGTTCGATGCCTCTTGTGCTGGCCTACCTCCAGTGTCACTGTGACGTGCCATTTCTGGGACACCCTGTATATTACACTTACTAACGAAATCAATAGCAATAATTCCAGTCGGCGACTCGGCATCGTGGTACTAGCTACTCACCGCGCCCCCTGCGAAGTAGGTTATACCTACGAGTACTTATGTAGAGATTGACTGGGACAGACTTTAAGCGACGATTGAAACCGAAACCGAATCATTGTTATTATAAACTCTTAGTTTTACGTCGACACCGTATGTACTTCTATATATTTATTTTATTTTGAATTAAAAAATAAAACCTGTAGTAAAACTGTCAAAGTTCTACAATTATGAGACCTAATAACTGTCGTCTCGGTGTAGCGGGCGCAGGGCAGTGCCAGACAGTAAATGCTTAGTTACTGTTTGGCACTGAACTGAACTGAACTAAGGGCAGACGTGGCGCTTGCCATCTGCTCATCTTGTTACACATTGCAATAAAAAAAAATACTACAAATAAATGTTATCGTGATTTGAAAGGAGGTCATCGAAGTTTATTGCCGCTGCTGTATGGTACAGTGATCTTAGTAGTGTAGGTAACTATAGTAAGCATTATACTTAGGTGCGCTAGAAATAAAAGGCTCGAAGTTCAGAGGAGCCTGACTGACGATGGTACACTGAGGTTACGTCTTTTTGAACAAAATAGTCCGTAGTCCCGCTCTCTAGCTGTCTAACACAACATAGAGAGCGTGATAAAAATGTCGACATCGTTACCGAAACCAGTGTCGCCTCACTAGCAATAAGTTGGAATTATGGCGTGGACCCGCCTGAAGCTATACTGGCTTATTGCCCTTTCGCATTAATAATGCAGTTGAAGCCTGGACGACTCGTGCAGGCTTGATTTTAGACCTTGGTCTATTCTTTTCAATTACAGGTTGAGTTCCGAGATTAATGAATAATTGAATATCTCTCAAGGCTATAGGTAGTATTTTTACTAGCTGTACCCAGCCACTTTTGTATTTTTTTCTTTTTTTATGAAAACGGGGCTAATATTTACAATGTGATGAATACTCGTCGTTAGAAGGTAGTAATACAAGCTTAATTCCTTTGTTCCTATTATTTTTATATGTTAGGACAATTGTATCATAATATTATTATTATACCTACAAGCACATACCACAATGGAAATGGAGCTAAGGAGTGACTAGGAAGGGGCAGAAGGTAAATTGCAAGGCCCAACAACAGTAGGTACCTAAATTGCAAAGCTGCGGTCTACTCTCTTTTCTTAATTTTTATTCTTCACTTGTGTAGAGATCTCTTTTTTCCCAGGTTTTTGTGCTATTTATTAAAGCTTACTATAATATACTTATATACAAAAAAATATAGTTGCGCGTCGGGATTCGAACCCCCAACCTTAAGCATGAGAAGCGACCTTTTGAACTTCTGAAACCACTCGGCTACTACTGACTACAACTCACTTATTAATTATGTTATAATATCGCACCCTTAGAATGAATGTGACCTAACTCAAAATTCGTGTAACTCTTGATTTTTTCATAAACTAATTCTCTTTATCCTGAAAACATGGTTACCTTCAGCTTCAAGAATGCTATAAATGAAAAGCCTCATTAATTCCTCTCGCAGCTCAGGTCTCATACAAAGTACCGACTTAACCGAACATTACGCGCAATGTCAGACATTATGAAAAAATAATCCGTTTTATATGCTTTGCGGGTTGAAGATGAAGATGGTTATGTATCCAATTTTTTTAAAAAGTATATTCAATTATTATAACTAGCGATACTTTTTAATAACTTTTCATTGGTTATTTAATTTACTTGTCTTTGTTTGGCAACTAAAAAAATATTACGAGTATAGATACCTAACCGGACGAGCTCTAAACATAATTATTATATGGTTTTCTTGTTCAATGGTAAAATGCAATTCGCAATGGGTATGCCATGCATACGGCAGGAGTTGTAAAATCGAATCACGTCCAGGACAAAATTTTAAATTTGATCTCTGGCTGTTTCCGATATTTACTTTGGGGTCAGAACAAAGTATCCTACCTGTAGTTAATGTGAAGTTGTCCAATATTTTGTCCAAAATGTTGGTTCAATAAATACTTTTATGCCTTCAAGATACTTGAGCAGTGAACCGAAAACGTTTCTTCTCCTCAGAGAATTTTAATGCCCTAAGTGTTTCTCTATTCCGATCCCGTCAGTGTCTGAAAATATAGTGCAAACGTGAGCATCTCTGCTGTAACGTGCATTTTACTTAAAATTTAGGGGAGTTGTTGAAATATTGCATTTATCTTAAGAACAAGATGGAAGGCAACGTCGTTATGCCCCGCTCCTGTTTAATCTAGGAATGTCGCATCTTAATAATGAACTGGGTATTTAGAGCAAACTTAATAGCGAATATTCTCATTATTCCAAGGAAAGTTTTCTTTGCAATATAAAAAATTAACGCCGCTTAATTTGCAATAGTCTAAAGAGGACATTTTAGAGTCCATGGTTCTTTCACGAGTATTCGCCGGAGTAATCTCAAAAAAATGACTTAAGTAAAATCCAATTTATTCACATGAAGTATACAAGTAAGTTCAATTATTACATTTTACTCTTTATTTAGTAACCTGTATACCTCACTCAGTACATTGTCTTTTGACGGCAAACATAGTTAAAATTTTGGCGACTGAAAGAAGTTAGTAACTATCGAGTCTTTTGCCAGCCTCTCGATGGATAGCAACGTTGCGAAGCTGGTGGTAGAGTCACTCTGTAACATTGATAATTGGCGATTCATGAGTAAACTTCGAAACCTACATGAATAAAGCATATTTTGGTTTGATTGTTGCAGATAATTACATTACGCAGTCTCACATGACCCTCGGTTGGATGGTATGTCGCCTGCCAGCGGCCAACATCCGCCAGAGGGTAGGTATTGCTTTGTGGGGTATACCCTCGTTGCATACGTAAATCGTAATGCATTCCCCAAAGAAAACTACTATAGCTTTATATTTAAATCAAATAAATACAGTGATGAAGTCAGATAAGTACATATTTACTTTATTATATTATTTCTTATGAAATGTATACAATGTAGTTGTAAATGGAGTGAATTATAAATACAATTCCTTTTTTAACCATGTCTTTAAAACCTCCTGCAATAAATTAACAGAATAATCAACTTAGATCTCTTAATTTCGCTTCACGGCGTATTTATAATGAGAAGCGACACCAACTGTATCGTTACAACGTCATTAGCATTCAGGGTTCAGCGATAACGAATGTGGGTGTCATACGCCACCAGCACGCATACACATCCACCCGTACCAAAACAATTTAGCATCGATTACAAGAAAATATACCAAAAAAACCCGCTACCCTTTATCGCTGTCATAATTGGTGTCCGAACACTTCAAGTGTGGAAGCTCCGAGTGCTAATATAGCGTTATCTAATGATGATTGGTGTCTAACATCGCCGGTGCGTCGTTATGTAGGCGGTGGAAGTGGCAACACGTGAATGGACGGCTGCGAGATCGATAGAGCGGAGTGCGCAAGCCCGCAAAGGATCACAGCTGGCGCCATCGCTACGTATCGGCTCAACCTGTGTCTCAGTGCCTGTTGTGAGGCTAGTGCTCCGCCATACTTCGAATATGGTATCATTTCAGCGACGGCACTAAACGGTAAGTACAAATCGCCATTTTTATGTGTCCGCGCTGAAAGATACCGCGTTTGCCATAGCCGAAGTGAACCTGAACAAACCTAATTTTATATCGCTTCAGTGATACGCATACCTTGTTTGTCAACTAGTGATCAGTGCAAACAATACTGCGATTCTCAAAATGTCCGATTCAATTGTTGTTTGTTGTGTTGCGTGTTTAATGCGGACCGTTACATAGGTACCTAATTACGCTAATGTATTGTTTAATGGTATCTAAATATGACTTCATTAATAAGTATAAGCATTGTTAATTCAGTATGTAGGAGTATAAAAAGCCAGTTCGCGTTCAGTTTCGGATCGCGTGGGCGAGCTAAAGGGCAGGGGTGCCGACGTCAGAGGCAAGCTATAGGAATAATACATGATTGTTTGGACAGAATCTTTATAGTGCTATCGATCCTTACATAACTTAAAGTGTAAAATCGATATTTTTTCCAATTGATAACCTACGTTTCGAAGACTTGAAGCTGGCTTCTTCAAATGTAAAATTGGATTGGTAATTCGATTTCGACCTCATCTCTTATATTGTGAACGTGCCCCCGTGTTGATTCGGTTTTGTGGATTATTTAATTATGTTTTTCAGCCCGCGTTCCTAAGTATTCCTCCTACCATCGCTAGCCGGTTTATGTAATTATGTACAATATGTTAATCTATCTACCTACTAGTACCTAAGAGTAGTTCTGGAGTTGACACGTCCCTTCGTTTCGCTTAAGGGAAGGCACAACTATGTCTACTAATTTCGCTAGTATGTAATACCCACGCAAAAATTCGCGCTACAGCAGTTTTCTCGGTGCTATGCATCGACAATATTGATCACATTGATGTTTTCTTGGAAAATTTACTTAAATATAATATATATTTCAATTTACATGTTTGTCCAATCTCGACGCGCACTCTGTTTTTTCTTTTTTTTACGTGTTTATTCAAGATTATTTTATTCAAAATAAAGCAACTCCAAAACAGCAATAGCAAATACTACATTTATTTGTTTTAATATCTTACTTAGATAGGTATACATAAAGTTAGTACTATTACTCGTACCTAGGAATATTATAAGTATGAATTCTGTGCATATAGTAAGACATTTGATAATGTAAAACAAGTAGCAATTACCTAGAGCAATCAATACGTATTTCCGTCTTGATAACCTCCTTCTTATAAAGAATGAGATAACTTTCTTTATGTTAATGTTTTTTATTATTTTATTTTATATTATAAGTAGGTACCGTCGAACCGGTAACGCCGGATTGGTGTCGATGTTTCCTAAAATTATTCTTGGTCTCTTAAACGCCTTGCTCTTTTTTCTCCTCAAAATATTTCCTAAATTTTGTAACAAAGTATTTGTTCAAAATAGGGAGGCAAATGAGCAAGAGGGTGACCTGATGAAAGTTGCCGTTGCCCATGGCTACCTTTGACACACCTGTAGGGTAGCCTGTTATGTATGCCTTCCTTGATTTAAAAAAAAAACAATTTCCCCATTGCGAAAATTATTGTTTTCTTCTTTAGATACTTAGGTTAGGAGTTTGCATTTGCTCCCACAGTAAAAAAACCCTTCAGTAAAATGAATAAACTTTACATAATATCTATTTATTGTTAGTTGTGTGATCGAGCACAAGTATTTATTTAGGTACTAGGTATAAAGAAATCCTCAATCACGTCATAGAAATTTAACAATCCTTATCACGAACTACCTATCGGTAGGTACTGAATAAACTAAACAACTCATTCGTAACTAAGAATAGAGTTTCGGGACTGGCGTAAAAGCCTATTTATGTAACAACAAGTCCCACGGCTATGAAATGACCCACAGTGGGTCCACAGGCAGTATTTTTCCCCATTGACCCACTGCTATAAAATGGGACCACGGGTAATTAAAACAAAACTGCTTTTTTACCCGTGGTCCACTGCACTGCGGTCTTGTCAAGAAGATTAAACAGGTTGGATCATTAGGTAATTACAATCTCTTTGCATTTCCCAGTTTATTCCCTACGTCATTATGTCATTTCAAAGTCACGTACTTACATATACCTACCTACCAAAAGGTCAAGTAGTCTAGATTATTATTCTGTAGGCATAAGTTCTATGAAAATAAATATTGCAAAATGACTGCGGAAATTAAAATACCTAGAGATAACGGTTATTTTTGCGTTGGATAAATTACGATGAAAACCTAGTTTTATACATTAAGTAATTAAATACAAGATGCAATTATTGTCGTGAAAATAATAAATTATAGGTAACCTGGAGCGGTGCAATGGGTCCACGGGGAAAAAACTGGCCGTGGACTCACTGCGGGTCATAGCTGTGGGACCACGGGTAAAAGGTCCATATTTAGCCTAATAAATATTTTAATCATAATCAACGACGAAACAACACTTTAAGTGTAACACGAGCATGTCATTTCTAATAACTTAATACGAGGATATAATCGCCCACACTTATAAAACCATTCTAATTTAGGTCGTTGGGAACAGTTTACGTGCTTAGGGAATGCTTAGTTTAGCCCACCCACGACTATCTGTTCGTTACCACTCTAAGACTCTAAGTATGATAGTATCGAGTGGAAGGCAGCGGCTATTTTCGCAGACAGGTTTACCATAGGCTAATCCGAGGCCGGCAGGGGTAAAATCTATTTTTACTTGTTTATTATGAGTAAATTTACAAGTGTTACAGTTGTTTTAGTTTGCTTCAGTTTGAGTGGGTTTATGTTGATCTATGCCCCACAATCTGATTGTTAGAACTTGATACCATTAAGCATAAAACAAAAGGACTTTGGGATGCAATTTTGTTGAATGATATTCTCTGAATAATATTTCACTAACAGACAGTCACTTGATGGTAAGCGGCCACTGTGACTTATGCACATTGAGAAATTCTTAACTGGAATCATCGCTTAATGAGCTGTCATATAATTTAATAATAGACTACTCTTTTCTTACTTCTTTTCTTTTTAATTTTCGAGCCTTTGATTCCAAGTTCTCCCATATTATTATTTCCTGGAACACAGGTAGAGCCATATTTTTAGCGGCAGATTTCACTTATGGTTGTTAGCCAGTCGGACTATTTAAGTTATTATGACTTTGTAGCCATTAAACTAGTAATGCAGGTTTCCTCACAATGTTTTCTGTCACCGCTGAGCTAGTGATTAATAAGCACAGAAAAAATCATAGGTGCGCGTCAGGATTTAAACCATCATCCTCAAGCATGAGATGTGCTGTGTTTGAAAATACTCGGCACTCAGCTATCTCTCATTGATTACACATTCAATAGGTAGGTACATTGAAACTTCAAAGCCATTACAATAGGGGGCAACTTAACTGTCAAAGGACAAACTTACAAAGGACTAAAATACAATAGGAAAACATATCAAAGACGGCGTCATTAACTATAATGCTAAGTAAGAGTATATTGACCTTCGATACGTATTCGTACGCCTACACATTAAAATATTTTACTGTTTGCGAAAACTTTTACTAGATTACGTACTTACCATACTTTCTAAGAAACATATTCCTAATTCATGAATTACCTACGTTTTGGAATCGTGGGCGGGCGGGGCGTAACTTTTGCTTCCTTCGGAACTTCTTACCTAATAAAAGAAGAATACTTACTTATTATAAATTATTACGCACCTTCTTGCCTTTTGTAGCTATGGGGAATATCCAGCTCTATAAACTTTATAAAATCAAAGTCATTTTTAGTGTTGGCTTCAATGATCTAAAAATACATAAGTCATATTAATTACAATTCTATTCTTCAGTTTTTTATTAATAATGACCTTGGAAGGACTCGAAAACATTTTAATTAAAAAAATATGTTTGTTTTTACTTTTTATATTTTATCAGTTTCTATAAATATGAGATAGGTACCTACCTAATATCCTAATATTTCTGACGAAACCGTAAAATTTCTCTTTCCTAATTGTGTTACACATTTATTTTGGGCCGCAAAGATTATGTACAATAATAACACACACAATGCCCCACTTTGCGATTTTAATGGAGTCGTTTAGCGGTCACTTATTATATTAAAGGAAACAATGAAATGGCGTGCTAAGTTTCTCGTTTCACCATTTTCTTTGCCAAAAATAAGTCAGAGGTTAAATTAAAAACGATTAATATATTAATTGTATCGTTTCTGAGTTTCTACAGGAACTTTATTAATAAATAAATAGTTAAAATAGTAAAATATGTCCCACTCGAGCCATCGTTACATTGACAGATACTGGCTTAGATATTGCCAATCACCACACCGACCATCAAAACCATCGTGGAAAACACCGAAAATTCCGAAAATTCTGCTCGAACCAGAATTTCAAAGACACCAAGACAAGGCGTGAAATAAAGCTAAATTAATGATATTCTTTATTATTACTTCGACAATTAACACCCCAATTTCCTTGTTAAAAAACGAATTCCTGCCGAAGTTCACCTTTATTTAACCACTTTGAGAGTTATTTTTAGAACACCAAAAGATATTTATTTTTAGTAGCCTCTATTTTTCACATTGAGTTTCTCATTTAAGATAACCTTTTCTGCCCCTTTACCTTTGAGAATTCGAAACGGTAGTAGTACTAATGATTGAAACTTTAATCTTCAGATAAACTCGTATATCATAATAATTATGCTAGAAGGCGAATGAAGGAACTGAAATTCTCAAATTGTACGGATTATTTTTATTTTCGCACTAGCCTATTTCGGTTTTCCTATGGAAATTAATCATTGTCCCTGAATAAAAACTAGCCTTTGCTTTTTTCAAGATATCGGTTCAGTAGTTTAGACGAGAAAACGTAAAGTAACAAAAAAAACTTTGGCATTTACAACAAAAAAGCCGTCTGAGCAAAGGTTGTCTTTAATTAAGTATATAATGTAGAGACGATTTTTATTTAAAAAATGCTTCTTTTTATTAAATATCATGACGAATGCAGTGCTACTTTTGAAATTTTGAGTATGAATAAAAATACGTTTTGGTTTAATGCTTTATAAAAAATATTGGTAAATAAAAAAGAGAAAATATTCTTATAGCCGTAACATTTTAATTACACTATATAAGAAACGAAGCCATCCATGTTTTCTCTTTAATAAAAATGAATCATGTGGCTGACTGAAGCGCCATCGATGTTTTTGAAAAATCTTCTTAGAAACCTATGCTACGATGCTACGATCAAAAGCGGCGGCTTCACGTTTCATCGTAGCATCTAGTTTCTAATGTAGCTATCTTCTTATAATTTATATTATCTATTATTTATCTTTAAAAAAAATATATTTATTAGAATCTAGATATATTATTGAATAGTTGTTAGTGTAAAGTAAAGTAACTACATAGAAACTGAAGATTACTGACTGAATAGCTTCACCCAAAAAAAAGATATCAAAGAATTATTTTAGTGCATTTTCTTGTTTTTATAATATTTGACGAGGTTGATGGTGTATTACATTCATTCGAATTGATATCATTTCAAAAATAGATATCTACGTACATACTTATAGCTTGATACTATAGAAACACACCCTGTGTCCATAGGGAAGGGTCACGGTAATATCGCACACCCGGTAAAAAACTGTCATAACACAAAAACAGGCAAATCTCACCCCTTGCAGTAAAATATTATTTTCCTGCAAAAACTGAGATTATAAAAATATTTTTTACTGAAAAAAGTGAGATCAACCTTGCCTCTACGTTATGACAGTTTTTAGCGGGTGTGCGATTATGTCGTCAATTATTATTAAGTAACAAAATGACTCTACCAGATTTGCCTGTTTTTATGTTATGACAGTTTTTTACCGGGTGTGCGATATGTGAGGCGGTTGACTAGTCAAAGTACTGGTACCAGTAGACATGTACAAACTACAAATTTAAATCGCTTTCCTTTTCATTCTGTGATTGCTGCTATTTTAGTTTTAGTTTCTTTTATAATATTATGATGTTGCCCAAACTGTTTAAAAACTTTTGTTGCCCAAGAACCTAAGTGAGCTTAGTGAGTCATTTTGCATACCATACAAATTCTAAATAATAATGTTTTTTTTTTCGAAAACATAGGTTTTGCTGAACAGAGCTGGTTGTAAATATTTCCTCTGTGTTCATTAGTTCATTCTTAAATTATCCCAATATTATGATTTATGATAACCTTAAAGTTTCAATTTTATTTATAAATAGTTTCATGGAAGACGATAAGGATTATCTAAATGCCTTTAGCCAAGTATACCTAGGTATGTACTTGAACAACTTGTAACTTTTCGCAATTCCCCTAAAGTTTCCGCAAACCATATAAACTCGATTACTTAGCTGTTGTTGCCTTGTATGGGATGTCGAGATAATGTACTTGGGTCAATATAAGTTGTGGAGTAAAGTCGTTAGTCGTTATAACTAATATAGTATCTACCATATTATACTTACGTTGTTTTGATATCAGACAATATTCCTCACTTGCATTGCAATTAAATTAATATCCTTGCTGTATTCTTTACAAATCTTGCTGCTAAACTGAATAAAACTTGTATAAATAATGGATACAAATAATATTTATGTTGTAAATAGGGAACTAGGACCTTACAACAACAAACATTTTCATGTAAAATTGAACCCCAGACCTCTGCTGTCGACTTTTCCGTTTATTCCGACTAGTCCGATTCGTAGTTCGATCGTCGAACTGTTCGGACATTTTTTGTCCGAATAGTCCGACTGGAGGATCGAACTATTCGGAAACGCGTTTATTCCGCCTAGTCCGATTAGTAGTTCGATCGTCGAACTGTTCGGACATTTTTTTTCCGAATAGTCCGACTGGAGGATCGAACTATTATTATTCCAAATATGTAGTACTACTACGAATAAATGGTACAGTCAGAATTATAATGTATTTCTATATTATATTGGCACACGTATAGTTTATAACCTGGAATAGGGCATAGGCTATAAAATTGCTACGGGAAACGTCTCATTCCCACGGGAGTAACAGTTTTGAAACGGCTGAACGGATTAAGTTGAAATTTGACACATGAATAGTTTATGACCTGGAATAGGGCATAGGCTATAAAATTGCTACGAGTTTTGAAACGGCTGAACGGATTAAGTTGAAATTTGACACATTAATAGTTTATGACCTGGAATAGGGCATAAGCTATAAAATTGCTACGAGTTTTGAAACGGCTGAACGGATTAAGTTGAAATTTGACACATGAATAGTTTATGACCTGGAATAGGGCATAAGCTATAAAATTGCTACGGGAAACGTCTCATTCCCGCGGGAATAACAATTTTGAAACAAATGAATGTCGGGAAAACAAATGAATGTCGGGAAAACATTGTTTATTGATCTGAAGTAAAAAAAAACAGGTGCAAGCGATTTTCGACCTTATCGACATTTACCAAAATAACTTATTTTAATGAACTAGCAAAGATGGTCGACAAGCGGTTGCGAAAAAGCAACAAAATTTTAAATGTCAATAAGGTCGAAAATTGCTTGCACCTGTTTTTTTTTGTTTGTCTATTGATTTAAAGTAAAAAAATAGGTGCAAGCGATTTTCGACCTTATTGACATTTAAAATTTTGTTGCTTTTTCGCAACCGCTTGTCGACCATCTTTGCTAGTTCATTAAAATAAGTTATTTTGGTAAATGTCGATAAGGTCGAAAATAGCTTGCACCTGTTTTTTTACCTTCAGATCAATAAACAATGTTTTCCCGACATTCATTTGTTTTCCCGACATTCATTTGTTTCAAAATTGTTATTACCGCGGGAATGAGACGTTTCCCGTAGCAATTTTAAAGCCGATGCCCTATTCCAGGTCATAAACTATACATGTGCCTAATTTCAACTTAATCCGTTCAGCTGTTTCAAAATGGTTATTCCTGCGGGAATGAGACATTTCCCGTAAGAATTTTAAAGCCGATGCCCTATTCCAGGTCATAAACTATACATGTGCCTAATTTCAACTTAATCCGTTCAGCTGTTTCAAAATGGTTATTCCCGCGGGAATGAGACATTTCCCGTAAGAATTTTAAAGCCGATGCCCTATTCCAGGTCATAAACTATACGTGTGCCAAATTTCAATTTAATCCGTTCAGCCGTTTCAAAATGGTTATTCCTGCGGGAATGAGACGTTTCCCGTATCAATTTTATAGCCTATGCCCTATTCCAGGTTATAAACTATACGTGTGCCAATATAATATAGAAATACATTATAATTCTGACTGTACCATTTATTCGTAGTAGTAGTACTACATATTTGGAATAATAATAGTTCGATCCTCCAGTCGGACTATTCGGAAAAAAAATGTCCGAACAGTTCGACGATCGAACTATTAATCGGACTAGGCGGAATAAACGCGTTTCCGAATAGTTCGATCCTCCAGTCGGACTATTCGGACAAAAAATGTCCGAACAGTTCGACGATCGAACTACGAATCGGACTAGTCGGAATAAACGGACTTTTCTATCTTTTCAATAAAACGGCTTTATGGTTTTTTTAATCTCTTGTGAAAATTTTCGAGATGTAAACGGGGGTATCATCAATCAAATACCACAAATACATTTATACACACAGTCTAAGTGAATCAATTTGTTTATCTTTACCTCATCTTCAAGTATCTTAAGAGAATATTTGGAACACCGAAACGTCAGCCTTCCCTAGAATTAATCTAAGCATTAAAACGGAACATACTCTTGTTTTGGAACAAAGATAGATCGGCCAAGATATTATACCTGCCCCTATATTTATGTGGATGGCGCTCTAGTTCTGAATTAGGTTATTTGTTGTTCCAGCATATTTACAATTCGAACTCGAACGTTCAGCCGATTACATCAGTGAAAACAGAATTTAAATCAACTCGGTTTAAATTTTTATTGTAGATGGTACGGATGTTTGCTCTTCGATGTTTGAAATTTCTAGATAACCCTTCTCTGGGAATAAACAGATGGCTGTGGTCTTTGTAACGACTCGGCCTTTGTTGTTAAGCGAGTTTTATTTAGAGCCTGTTGTTGCTTTGTTGTCAGTCTCAGAGTATTTCAATACTTGCTCTTTGAGATTTGTTTATGTTCATTCTCACGCAAATCTAGACCAGATGTAGACGTAAAATAAAATAAATGAAGATGTTAGTATTGAGTTTGTTATTGTAAACAATGTCAACAGCAGACGTAGCCCACTTAATAGATGGCGTCCACTGCTAACTAAGTTATTGAGGGGTGGTTTCATAACTACTCAACTACATTGAACTGAGTCTGTCGTTCGTCGTGTTTGTCGTTCGGATACGAATAGACATAGGAAAACGAGTAGTAGTATTAAAAAGTCTTTCATTGAGAGGTGGGCTTCACGGGAAGCATGTTCTGATGTTATTAAAATAGATTTGATAAAAAGGATAAGGAACCAAGCCTTTATTTATCCATTTGTTTTGTTATTATAGCGACCGTGACCTTATTTCATTACGATGTTAATAAAATATTTCTATAGAAATTGTAGTATGTACAATATTTTTATTTTTTTATTACTTGTATGGCCCACACTATCTCACAATTGAGATAAGGCCTGTGTCCCAGCAGTGGGAACGTATATAGGCTGATGATGATGATGATGATGACAATATTTTTAGTGTAGTAGTAAAGTTTCACCAACCATTTCGATTCTCGTTAAGGATTCTGGGTAAAAATAATGGCTCTCGTCCTAGAGGATTGGTTGTTTCTAATAAAATAAATATTGCCTCCGCCAATAATGGTACACAGCCTACACGCAACGACCCTCGAGGGGAAATATTAATATTTTCTTCTGCGCGGATTTCGTTTGATGTCACTTAGATTTTATGATGAATGTGGAAAGGCTTACGAATATACGCGTTACATTCGCTTGACCAGGATTTACATTTTACCTAAACGTCTTTTTAAATACATTACGTATCCTCCGGGAGCAGAGGGGTAATGTAACTCCCACGCCCTAAAAAGGGTGGAGCTTCCTTATTTACCCCGGCGTGCTCCTCCAACTCCATTCTCGACGATGGTATCGTGATAATATCCCGCCCACAAAGTTCTAAATAATAAAAAAATATTAATCATGTCTGAATAAGGTCGAAGGATATTTTCCCACTACCCACTCAACTACCCTGGTTTTTCCTTCACATCCGAAGAGGGACGAGTCAGTTCCCGCGTTATAGTGATTGACTGGCCCATGCCTGGGAATACCAGCGTGTTAATTTCAGGCCGAGATTACGACTAAAATGAGGACTAATCGAGACATTTCGCAAAGTGATTATATTTTCCGATAAAAAGTCTTAAGCCCTCCTTGATAACTATCTTAATTTCTTACTGAACCCAGTGTTTGCAAAGTCTCAATTGATTCAAGTTTTCAAGTCACGAATTCCAAACATTCTCTGCGATGTTGTCGGTTTTTATTGACTGTAGCTTTTTCCTCAGTCACGAACAAAAATCCTAGCTGACCTAAAATGTAGGTTTCCAAATTTTGAAGGAAATTGTCTGTCAGGTTGGAGTTTGTTATTAGATATAAATAAGGGAATATTTGTAAAATGTTGACAAATACCACTTCATTTCAGTCTAAAACCATATTTTTTTTAATGCGGAGATATATGTATTGAAGCACCATACTTAATGTTCTGTTTGAACGCTCAGATCATTTTGGCGCTGACTGTACCTACAGAACTAAAATGAAACAAAAGAATTGCCAAAATCGTTTCAATTGTGCTAGACACACCTTCTTTTTAATTTACAAACATTTTCCGTGGGAGGAAAGGTGTGGTAGGTATTTTAATTATGCAAACAGCGAAATATGATTAAGAAACCAGTAGGTATATTTTTCACACAACGCCATCCAAACAACGATATTAAATGCATTTTATAATTTAAATTCGTTGCATCCAAACCCAAACTGAGCAGTTTGTATGTGCTTTAGAAAACATATTTTTTGTTAGTAAAACAATGGTATATTATCACATCAATAACCATGGTATTTTCAACTTGGCAATTATTACACTAAATAAATCGTAAAGTTATTATTTAGGCCCTTTCAAATCTTTTTTAGATAGATTTGCTAGCAAAACACAAAATATATTCAGGTTCAATAATGTCTTCAAGTCACGTACAGTGCGACATCTCGGGAGATATCTACAAAAGCGATATTTTCTTGAAGGTCGGGTTACCTACGTGAAAATAATGTTAGAAAACTATTGTAATAAAGAAATTAAACAAAGTTTTACTCGGCGTAATAGGTAATGAAAGATAATATTTTTTTCTACGTTGTGAAGCAGATTGGTTTTGTAGTGTTGAATTTCATTAATTTATTCAAAAACAGATTGTCTTTTTTACGTGGCTTGTTTTCAATTTTGTTCACGTTTCAAATAATAATACTTATTTGACGTACCCTTTTGTTTCAGTATTAAATATATTTTTTTTTAACAAATAAATGCTTTAAATTATAATACATAGTGTTTTCGTTTTCCTCTCCCCACACAAATAGGTTACAATACTGGCAGCCTAGTATTTAAAATTTCTTATTTCGAATACAACAAATAAAAGTATTTTTCGCGCCAACTCCCCTGTAGCTGTCTTGACTTGTGTTATATTCGCTGATCGTTTCATTAAAACATGAGAAACTAATTATACAGGTAAAACAATAGATTAAAAATTATGTTAGTAAAAATGCTTGTTCTTCCTACGCAGATGTGATGTGCCGCCTCCAATGGAGGCAGGCTCTATGGGCGCTGGCGCTTTTGAGTTCGCTGGCGCCCTCGCACGCCGATGGAAACATAGGTAAGAGTAAATATCTGCATATTTATTTATCATTTTACATACTTATTATCCAAAAAAAAAGGTGAAATCTACCCATAAAAAATAGTTATATTATGTGTAACACGTGATTGGCATGTGAGCAGAGGCGGATTATCCTAAAGGCAAAGTAGGCATGTGCCTAGGGGCGGGACGGTACAAAGGGGCGCGCGGGCAGAAAAAATATACAATATAGCATAAAATTAGGGGCGCCGATGAGATGCTTGCCTACGGCGCTCTCAACGTTTAATGCGCCTCTGCATGTGAGATCTAGATATAAATAATATAAAAACAAAATCAAATACTTTATTCATCTAGACTGATGTACTTATAGATTGTCAATTAAGTATACAGAGTGACTCTACCACCGGCTTCGGAAGGTGGTTTTCTATCGAAAAGAACTGGCAAGAAACTCGATAGTCAGTAATACACTTTAAAGTTGAAACCATAGGCTCGCAGACCATAAAAGCCTACAGTGTTGCACCAAAATCACATTGAGCGACTCTTCACATCTATTTTTTTAATTTAAAAAGTACCTATTTACGTATTACAATGTGAAACTGTGCCTGAACCATTGCACAGGGGTTATTGAATTACTGACTGTGACCATTGTCGGTACACAATGTGCACTTCAACATCTTTTGCAAAAGAAATGCCGTCAAAATTCAACACGGGCCTTTTTTATGAGTCTTAAATATTATATAACAGTCATCAAAATAAAAATATTTATCATTTGTAATACGAATATACAACGAGAACAAATAAAGTGAAACATTATAATTCACGTCTTCAGATCCCTATCATTTAAGTCAAGTAGTCTTCAAAATTATAACACAAATTTCTTTTGTATGAAGAAATCTTAATATTTTTTTTTTCTAAAATAAAAATTCATTTTTAATAAAAGGTCTTCAGAATTTTGGTTATGTGGTGGCCACGTTTGTGTTAATAGGTAACTAATTAGTATGAAAAACTCTTCAGCTTGTTATTGAGTAAAATTATTTTTACATAACATATAAACTATTTTTTGTTAAAACATCTGAAAAATTATAAAAAAAAAAAATATAATTAGGCGGGACCACAGATAATATTAAACCAGTATAGCGATACGATTAACTTCTCCGAGTCAGCATAATAATACTTATATAAATATAAATCTGCTTGTCCACAGGTTGCCTATTCAGCGCATCTCTATGCGTCGACGGGGCAGAGTGGTGCTACGATGGTAGGTATATGGTTACTTTAGGGCTAGATTAAGAATAATAATAATGTTCAATGAACATAACACTAATGCCTACTAAAACAATTAGATTTTGCCTTCGGGAAGTGCATCCAGATCTACGAAGAACCGGATGAAGGCGCCCTTTACAAGTGAGTAGTTTTTGCCTATTATACCTACACATTTTTTTTTTCTAGAATCTAGACCAATTGTATCTCGGCTATGTAAACATCGAGTGTGCAGGTTTACTTAAGAATTTAACCTTCACAGCCAAGCTAGTGGTAAATACGCACAATATTGGAAACCAAATCATTTCATTTCAAGATTTGAAACCACTTGAATGCCACTTTTAATTTCTGCATGCTTTTGGTCTTTATTTATGTTATAATATCAGATAAAAAAACTCTATAAAAGAAGAGTTATTTGTTTAGGCACCTTATCTTCGACTTTTTGTTACTTGAGTAGGTAATAAAAAATACGTTCGATATCAAAAAGAACAACACATTGATCTAGAACCAGACCTGTGCCATATTCCATAGAAATCGAATCCGGAACCGCCTTGAACAAACTACTTACGTGTAGGTGTACAAACGAGGTCGATAATAAAATATTACCCCACCGCAAATATTGAAGGCGTAACCTTCGCTGAAAGAGACCCGTGGTACGTACTGTGTGTAACTTTACTTAAGAAATTTGGACAGTGATTAATGCAAGCAATCACTGTTAAAATTACTGTAACATAGATAAAATTTTGGTCCTGGAAATTTTTCCTGAACATGTTTTACTAAAGAGTAGAGCGAAAGATTCGTCGAAGACACACATCGTAAAAAGCCTTTGTTATCAACGGACCACTCAATCCATCCACCCAAGTGGTCAGTTAGGAATTTCATTCCTAACAAACCTGTCCACGTGGGTGTTTATTGGTCGAATTTCATTTGGAGTATAGAACGAAGAAGTAGATAACCGAAAAGGTGTCGAGTTTTCAAAATAGGCGCACTGAATTGATTATACATAATTATTATCATTTGTTCATATGTGCAATACTATGTTCAAAGATGTTATTTACACAATGTGAAGCGTGTGAAAATCCATATTAATCAAACATCAGGTATGACATGTCATCGGGGCAGCTGCAATGGTTCGAGGGCGAGCTGCAGCGGCTCGCGTCGCGCGGGTACCGCTGGGAGCATGCGTACACGCAGTGCGTCCTGCAAGCCATGCTATACACGATGCGGCAGAACTTGTGAGTATATTGTCTCTCCTCTATTGTCGAGATCTAAGCCAGTAGCGAGTCCTCTAGAAATAGCAAACTTTAAATGCTCGCTCACCTTGATTTATTTTTGCATAATTTAGGGTGTCTAATTGTCTATGTTCAAAAATGTTGCAAATTACCTGTACTATTACCCGTTACAAGATTATGCTATAATTTTAAGTCACCCTGTATAGTTTAGCGTCTTTATTCGTGGTCTATAACCACGAATAACAATAACTGAATCAGTAACTATCAATTACTCGCAAAAAACAATTCAACAAACTGAAGACAGAAAAAGTGATGATGATTCCTAATTAGTATGGCATCCTGCACGCCCCAGCAGTCATTGTTGGCTGTTAACGTATAAACGATCGACTAGAGATGTTCTATTAGAACTACCTATATTTAATAAGTTTTCATGACATGTATTAAACAATTTCTTATTTTAGGGACCCCGCCATTGTAAATACAAAAATATGTGAACATTTCGTCGACCCGAAATTGAACAATGACGACAATGATGAAGCAGACGCTGACACTGAAGAAGAGGTTAGTGATATACTTTCTTCTTTTATTTATAAATATCTTAAGTCTATTGGCGTAAATTGCTTGCTATTTAATAAAAAAATCTATTTTATAGATTGAACCGGACGAGACTGCGTTTGTTCGTTTTACTCCAAACTCACCGATGACTGATTCGGATTATGCAAATGAAGTGTATAATCCCCCTTTATCACCAGATGAAGACCCAGTAGCCTATCTTATGGCCAAAGGTATTTATTGCACTTGATGCAAAAGTGACATTTTAATAATAATTTAAATTAACTATACACCATTACGCGTTTATTTAACAGACGATGCTGTAGATCCATCTATAGGAGAAGAAAATCCAAGCGATAAACTGCGTGATTTGATGTTGATGAGTGAAGAAGATTCACCTGTGATACTGCCGTTCGAAGGGTTTAGAGAACGGATACAAGCCGAAAAGGCTAAAACACATGACAGTGATGACACAGCTCCGAGCGTGATGATCGATAAGGATAAGAAATCTTTACCAAAACTCGCTTCTAAAGACAATGAACCAGGCTCATTTCCCGATGAAGAGCGTTTAGGTGCACACTTTAGAAAAATAAAAACAAAGCCTCCACCATATACGGCAGAATACATAACTGGAAATAGGTTCTCACCGTTAGACGCCGAAATTAGGTCGAATGCTTTGGAAAAGTACAAACAGAGCTTTGCGGAGAAAAACTTTCCGTTCGAATATGAAACTGGCGAAATACCAGAACAAAGAATTTACATCGATGAAGATGGCTTAGACGACATACCTTTTGATGCTGGTAGTGGAGATATAGACCCGTACCACTTAAAGGGTAAAATTTAGTTTTTATACATAATTTTTTATTCAAATTTCAAAATTCAAATATTCTTTGATATAATATTGATGAAATTTATTTTAGGTGGTGGACCAGGCCCAGACGGTAAACATTCTAAAAATATGGAATATTTAATGAATTACTGGCGTGAAATCATTGATTCAAAATTAAAACCGCAAGGAGCGTTATACTCGGAGGGAGGACCGTTAAAAGCAGACGATTTGCAAGGTGAGTCGACGTATGATCGATTACAACTCCAATGATATCATGTAAAGAAATAGGTAATTTATGTTGCTTCATTGTTTTATTTGCGGTAGGTATAGGTCAGTGATGCGGCAGCATTGACTCACTCATTATCTGAAGTACCCAATATAGATTTATTATTCTTCTAAGTTTATTTATTAAGTTGATCAATTATAATTTTCTTTTCGAATCGATTCTGTCACATAGGCCCTCTAGCCTAAGAGGTTCCGACTAGAAACAATGATATCACTAATTGAGGGTGTTACAATACCAACGATGTTTCAGGTGAAAATTCCAAATTTTATTCAGAAGATATCCAAGATTTTCTTAATAATGAATGGGGCTTTAAACGTAGGGAAAGAGACGATGTTAAAAAGCCCGGGCCCCGCGTGGACGCGAAAATGTTAAAGATATTATACTACAATAAATCAGTGACAGGTTAGTGTCACGACAGCTTAAAATAGCTGTTTTAGATATCAGTGTTCCCTCCAGTAAACAAGATACTAAGCTATTAATATTCCAAAAACTTCCTAAAATTAAAATGCACTACTCGTTTTGTCTAGAACACTGCACTAAATGTTTCCCTATGTGAGCACTTCTTTTTTTCTTTACACATTTGGCATGAATTTTTATTGTCTTATTTTTTATAATTTATCTGGTCTTCAAATATAATTTCGATGTTGTCCCTTATTTTTTTTAGACGCATACATTAAGTTTCTTGGGTTGTTAATATTCATGTCGTTCATTTCTGTATCAATGTTAGTAGTGGCATATTGCTTTTATTCGCTAATCCTCTTTAATGGAATGTTTACGGATTATAATTTTATGTACATCCTCCAAATCAAAATATAACTATTTTTAGTCCCATATTTAATCTTGAAAGTATTAAGTAACGTTATGATAAAAAATCCAAAATAAACTTTAATTTACTTGATCCTACAATGCTTTTTAATTAATCTTTCAAGCCCCGGATTACCAGACACAATAGAAAATCTATTGTTACGCGGCACCCGAGTGCCGGTTCGGGATTGAGTGGTTAATACACGCATGTGTCCAGTTCTACATCGATGTTGTTAGATGGTTTTAGTAGAATGACTGTGTAACTGATTTCTTGGTGACTGATTTTAATTGCAGCTCATCCATCAACTGGGCAGAAATCTCCACATGAACATGATCACGACCATAATGATTATGATTACGATCCCTCGTACGCTTATGTTTTGTTTCAGGACAGGTAATATTTTTCACTCAAATGTTTATTTTTCAATTTCTGTCGTGAAATCAATATATTATTTCTTATAAACAAATTCTTTGTCTTGTTGTGGTCCATTATTTCCGCTTGTGGAACTTGAATTTATGATTTTCTGAAATAAAACGCTTTTGTCACTTTAGGTTCCTGACCGACTGGGAGAAAGGCATTTCATTTATATCAAGGTTGGAAGAAATGCTCGGTTTAGAAAAGAATACCTTTACAAACCCACGGTAAGTAAATATGATATGGATATGGTTGCCAGTTTTTGGCAGTATTATGTGAAAAACGTGCCTATACTTTTCAGTGTTGATAGAGGTGAAGTTACTTTCAAAGTTGAGAAAAATAGCAAGGGTTACAACGCTGATGATGTCGCTCGACGTGTTGGTAAGATCAAAACTATTTTTGATTATGATATGACATAGATATTCTTTGCAAGTTCAAATCCTTTAGGCTTATAATTATTTTGATTTAACACTTTTAGAGACAATTAAGGACGAGTTGCGTCGAGAAACTGGTGCCCAAATTTTGTCCACGGGCGTTGGGGATCGGGTAAGCTTATATAAATGCAGTGCGACACTCCTTAAAAATTACTAAGCACGGTGCCCTTCAAACATATTCAATGATTGCTATATAAAATAATAAGTTAGCATCCGTTGTTATGTAATTACATATAGTTCCGAAATTCGAACTAACAAATTTCACCGATGTAACTTTTGAGCTGTATCATACTGTATCCCAATGAAAATGATTGACAATAAAATAACACACCATGGCAAAGCCTCCCTAAACGTTCTCATTATCAGTCTATTTCGCAGAGCAAGCGACCTGTCATGCGCCCAGTCGAGTCACCTGAGACGAAGCTCTTCGGTCTAGAGCTGCCAGTTCTACTAGCTTTAGTGGGAAGTCTGGCGGTCCTAATTGTAGGAGCAGTTATCTTCGCAGTCCTATTGAAGAGGGACTTCAATTCGAAGAGAAAGATGCAAGGATTGTCTTCTGCGGCTGAGATCGACGCAGAGGCTACCAGAGATTACCAGGTCTTTATCTAAACTCACGTATTTTATATGAGAAGTGTGTGATATTTTAATATGAATATGCCGAACAAATTGATAAGCGTAATTTTAGAGATATTGGTTCACAATGACGCATCCCACCCATAATGTTCTCGTATCAAATTAACTGTTAATCCAGCGAACGCTTACACACAACGATAACTATTGTGCCTCCCTTGTTAGAAACTAAGTAGGTAATTTTGTCATAAAATCCTGTAATTTCAACATAACGCTATTGTGTTTTATTATATGTAATTATAAATTTTATCTGCCTTGATGGTAAGTGGTGGTAAGTGATGGTATAGGAGGTGGCAATAGTGGCAAAGCCATCGTTGCATCAGATGATCCCGATTGCCTACTCGTTGAGACCACGACTGATCTGAAATTTGCTTATTTCCATGTGCATTAGTGAATGTCATGGATTACACTCATAATTATTAGTTGACTGGGTACGTTATAATAAAAAGGAAAGGATTAGCTCAGGTAATGAAAAATAGCTACGAAAGTAGATACTTTCGTTTAGTTTGATGCACTTGTATCCAGCCCCTGCCAGCCAGATTATTATGGGCAAACCCTCTACAGAAGTATATCTAATACATACATTCTTATTTTCACTAACCCTAGGAGCTGTGCCGTGCCCGTATGTCCGGTAAGTGGACGCCGGGGCAGCAGACAGCCGCGGCGCCCCCTCACCCGGTGGAGTCCGCTCCCCAGCGCATCACATCTCTCTCCCGCGAGCCTGACGTTGCCAACTCTCCGTCTACCAGGTCCAGTACATCTTCCTGGTAAGAACTGCGGCAGTTGAAGAAAGTAGTAGATGTGTTACTTTCAAACTTGGTAGTAAATCTTACAGTAATATGTCTGTCACCAGTTTCTATCTGGATTGTATAGGAGGGGCGGATCCAGTGGGTGGATCAGTGACTGGTTGTTTTTTAGTAATATAAAATTAAATTTGGTAAAACTTACCTAGGCAATGAGGATTCTGTTTCTTTTGTCGATTTCTATTACTTCTACGTTTAAGAGAAATTAAATATCCTATCTCAAAAGAGTGAAAGACCCTACTTATATACCACACTATAAACAGATTTAAAAATAATAAATGTTTTATCCTATTACAGGAGTGAAGAACCAGCTTTGACCAACATGGATATTTCAACCGGACATATGGTTTTGGTTAGTATAGTAGCCAAAGTAAATCTTAAAGGTTACGTTTAAAACTTTCACTTCCCCTGTAAAATCTTGAATTGATGATACCGTCGTACTGCTACTGAACTGAACTTTTGCTACATTTATATTATTAGAACCTTAGAGGTTCTGATTATATAATACAGTTAGAAAGCAGAGTTACCTGCTGTTATTGTTGCTTAAAAAACATGGAACGCTCTTTGTCTTACTGCTGAATATCATACTCTATTCAACTTTTAGGCCTACATGGAAGACCACCTCCGCAACAAGGATCGTCTGGAGCAAGAATGGCGTGCTCTCTGCGCGTACGAGGCCGAGCCCTGCGCCACCACGGCTGCCCTCAAGCAAGACAACGCCGGCAAGAACCGCTACGCAGATGTACTGCCCTATGACCACTCTAGGGTGACACTGAATACCCTCTCGAATCATTTGGGGTCGGACTATATCAACGCGTCGACTATTGTAAGTATTATTCATAGGATGAAAAATATTTCCAATAGTTTTTTCAAACGACTTGTTTTAAGGCTAACATTATTTACAATTTACAACGCACTACAGTGTAGTGACACCTTTATCCAAAAGGAATCAGTACCATCGATATTAAATGTAAGAGTTACTTCCTTTAATGCTCTTTGACTGACCATATTTAGCAAAAACTGGACGAAAAAACGAAAAAGGGGAATGTCTGTAATAGTAGGTTCTAAACCATGTGGAAGCGTCTCATAAGTTTACCGTGGACTCTAACAGAATAATTTAATCTTTCAAGCCCCGGATTACCAGACACAATAGAAAATCTATTGTTACGCGGCACCCGAGTGCCGGTTCGGGATTGAGTGGTTAATAAAGTAGAGTTAACTACTTATGTCATGCTAAAGACAGTGTATGTCGAAATCTCTCTCTTCCCCTCCTTCTTATACCATAGCCATTATCCTTCCCGCAGGAACCGCATCATACGAGTAGATTCACTCGTAAGTGTCAAGGGCGGTAGCGCTAGTACTATAAAGTGTATTTTGGTGGTAGTAAACACTGAACAGAACAGGTGTCACACTGGCCCGTTTATAAAGAAGAAAATTGTAATGCTGTTTGTCATTATTTTTAACTGCTTTATCTTCAGACGGACCACGACCCCCGCAATCCAGCGTACATCGCAGCAGCGGGTCCACTGGCGCACACCGCGCCGGACTTCTGGCAGATGGTGTGGGAGCAGGGCAGCGTCGTGATGGTCATGCTCACGCGCCTCACCGAGAACGGCCAGCAGCTCTGCCACCGGTACTGGCCGGAGGAGGGGTCCGAGCTCTACCATATCTACGAGGTACGTCTGACAGACGGACCAAGACCCCTGTATCCCGGCGTACATCGCGCCGGACTTCTGGCAGATGGTGTGGGAGCAGGGCAGCGTCGTGATGGTCATGCTCACGCGCCTCACCGAGAACGGCCAGCAGCTCTGCCACCGGTACTGGCCGGAGGAGGTGTCCGAGCTCTACCATATCTACGAGGTACGTCTGATCTAACGGACGGACCATGGACCCAGTAACCCGCGCACTTCGCGCCGCACTTCTGGCAGATGGTATGGGAGCAGGGCAGCGTCGTGATGGTCATGCTCACGCGCCTCACCGAAAACGGCCAGCAGCTCTGCCACCGGTACTGGCCGGAGGAGGGGTCCGAGCTCTACCATATCTACGAGGTACGTCTGACAGACGGACCAAGATCCCTGTATCCCGGCGTACATCGCGCCGGACTTCTGGCAGATGGTGTGGGAGCAGGGCAGCGTCGTGATGGTCATGCTCACGCGCCTCACCGAGAACGGCCAGCAGCTCTGCCACCGGTACTGGCCGGAGGAGGGGTCCGAGCTCTACCATATCTACGAGGTACGTCTGATCTAACGGACGGACCACGAACCCAGTAACCCGCGCATTTCGCGCCGGACTTCTGGCAGATGGTGTGGGAGCAGGGCAGCGTCGTGATGGTCATCAGCTCTGCCACTGGTACTGACCGGAGGAGGGTTCCGAGCTCTACCATATTTATGAGGTACGTTTTGTCAACTATGCAGAGCAGATTGATGCAGCGTGGTTTTAGTAGTCGAGGGAGGCTCACTATTCTTAAGTATTATATTGATATACCTCACGTCCTCTTAAATTGAATGGAGGAAGTAAGCAAACGATCTGCTGGTTAGCTAACTAGCTCAGCGATAATGTTAAAAATTGTAAGGAATCCTGCACAGTCAAATGGCTGTGTAGCCATGATCCAATTGGTCTACTTCCCCTGTAAAAGGTGACGGAATTCAGATGGCAATCACTCCAATGAATAAATGACTAGGATTGAATCTTAAATCATTGCGCAATCGTACCTTTACCAGATCACCAGAAAACGCTCGGTGTATGAATATCAGTGTACCTGCTCACTATTTGTGTTGCGTTTCAGTGTAACAAGACGAGCAGATCGTACACTTGATGGTAAGCGCCACGTCTGTCCTTAGACAGTTCAGTGCCCGGTACCGGACCCGCTACACCGAGACGACAGTTATTCGGTCTCATATACCCAGTAATTTCACTAGCTTCAGTGCCCTTTCCCCGAAACACAGAAGTGCTTGACACATTTCTATTTCACGGGAAAATATCTGGAAATGTATTTATTTTATTTATTACCCACTGTATCCAGGTGCACTTGGTGAGTGAGCACATATGGTGCGACGACTACCTCGTCCGCAGCTTCTACCTGAAGAACCAGCGCACCGGCGAGACGCGCACCGTCACGCAGTTCCACTTCCTGTCCTGGCCGGAGAATGGCGTGCCCGCCTCAACCAAAGCCTTGCTCGAGTTTAGAAGGTGACCTATTTTTTTTCTTTTACTATTGGCGATTGGAAAGAGTAACTGTCGAGTTTCTTGCCGGTTCTCTTGACAGACGACTGCATTCCGAATTCGGCGGTAGAGTCAGTCTGTAAAATTAATGTATGACGATTTATAAGTGCTTCTTTGAAGCCTACGTGAATAAAGTATATTTTGATTTTTGACTAGAAAAATATTATGTACCGTGATCTTACATTGAGGCGGAGCTATGGTGGACTCCACAAATTAGAAAGAGCAGGGTTTCCTCACTAACACACCAACCCTGAAATGCCACTTAATGCCTGGATGCCACGCAGGATGGTGTCATGGCATGGAAGACGGGTGACATAACGAACCTTACTCAGTTTCGTAAACAATTGATTTACTCGTGTTGAAATTATCTTCGTTTTCTATCCAGATAATAATAATTAATTAAGGACGAAAAAAAATTTATGACTTTACAGATAAAATATTAATTTGTTTTCAGGAAAGTGAACAAATCCTACAGAGGACGATCGTGCCCTATAGTCGTACACTGCAGGTAAAGTACATCAATAAGAATATTGTTAGGTAAATAATAAGATTTTATCTGGTCCCGCATCCAAGATAAAAGACAGTCTTTTACTGTACTGAAATCGAATTGAGTTTTGGTGTTTTGTGTGTATAGCCAACAAAACGCATTACATAGATATTATTTATCACATTTATGATACATTCTCATTTTGCTTCATTGTTTTAGTGGCCTGAGCTTAAAATTTAGATTTCATTGAATATAATTATGTTCATTTTGCTTGCATTTTGTACACATTTACACTATTTTTCTTTTTGTTCCTTCTTAATCGCATTAGTGATCTTCACCTATGATTTCAACGACATTTACCACTGTAGTTGGTAACGAATAAGTTAGGTAAATAAATATACCTAATATAAATTTATCGTTCACGAATCACGACCCGGGCTGACACATTAGTCTTTCTAACGCAATTGATTAAATGCCGTGACGATTTCTAATCAAGTTTCATTGAATGTTATCTTATCGTCTACGTGCTTGTTACTATCATCACAATCTCATACTTTGAATCATAGTGAATTAGGTTACATATTATTATCCAAAAAAAATTAAGAAAAATTTTGGACGGATTTTGATATGATTACGACAAATATTTCAAAAAATTATAGCGTTTAAATCAAGCTAAAATACACAATTACAATCATACAATAGCACTACAGGCATAGAAACAATATGCTCAATCAATGGGTACGTCCTTTTACTTGGTATCATACACGAAAAAGTAACAGGAGAATGAGACAACAAAATTTTTTTTTAAACTTTCATACTTTTTTAAGGCACCAGTCCTTCTCTACAGGTGTGTTTATGTACGATTCCCGTGTGCGATGTATAATGAAATACTCTTCGATCAAGAAATACTAGTCTATTTTAATGATGTAGGCCTTTGGGGATTATGCCCTACTGTGGGACAAAGGCTGTTACTTTACTTTTGTTTTTATAGTTAGCCAGCGCATGACCACAAGTTATTTTAAACGATAAAGTGCTTTAAAATAGAGCGCGCTTGCTTAAAAAAAAGTCCGTTAATTGTGGCCTAAATTATAATACATATTTTCCTAAATCAGATCAACCTACCCCAATCAGTCAAAAAGTATCAATTGAAATTAAGCTCTATGCGATAGACATTTAGCTGAAAATCGGTTGTAGGAATTTGACAGACCAGGCTAGGTTGGTGTGCTGTCGACTGTACATTTTTACTATTTTTTTGTATTGTATACAGTGACGGAGCCGGCCGCTCAGGCACGTATTGCCTGATCGACATGGTGCTGAACCGCATGGCGAAGGGTGCGAAAGAGATCGATATAGCGGCCACGTTGGAGCACATCCGCGACCAGCGCCCGCGCACTGTCGCCACCAAGCAGCAGTTCGAGTTCGTCCTCATGGCTGTTGCTGAAGAGGTGAACTGATTCTTTTTGTTGATCATAAAAATTGTTGACTGGCTGGCTACGATCCAATTGGTCTGGTTTCCCTGTCAAGGGTTACGAAGGTCAGACGGCAGTTGCTCTAGTGCAATAGCTCATTATGCTTGAAGGGACCGAACGAAAGAAGAAGATAGAAAAGGTACCAAATAAAGGTTTATTCTAGTCTATACTAATCTTTATTGTTGACTCAAACCCCTACCCTTACAGCAAAACGTTTGTTGCGTAAAACAGTTATCGAACCGAATCGAAAAAAATCGAATCCCATTTCAAATCAACTTGATCAATCAACTTCAGGTATTGTTGATTCGCGGTCTAAGCAAATTATTTTTTTAAAGCAGTATTTACCACTAGGTCTAGAGATCTATTAAAGCAAAACATAGTACAAAAATAAATCTAGCACTATAAACTTAAAACTTGCATAAAAAAAACTTAGCAAAAACAGTTTGCAGGTTGATAAAAAGGCAACATTTATTTATAGCATCATTATTTTTGTCAGGTACACGCCATATTGAAAGCTCTACCGGCCCACTTACAACAGCTCCAGGACAAGAAAGACAAGGAGAAAGAAAAAGACAAGGACAAAGAAAAAGAAGGCAACGACAAAGAGAAACCGAACAATTGAACCCGCACCACGACGACAACGTTCATTTGACTGTAGCTTGTATCGATGTATTTGTATCACTTCTAGGTTGGAAATTTCGCATTTTAAATCACCAGCTTCCTAAGATCCGTGCCTTTTCCGGAATCACATTTGATGTTTCCACAAATCTTCCTAGAAATGCTTAAAATACATACCTATATTGTTACGTTTTAAAACAAAAGGAGAGCAGAGTTTTAAATAATATGGAGAGAGAGTTGGAAAAATTAGAATGCTGTAAATCGTAGAATGGGACGGAACGTGATAGAGAATCAAGGTATGTAGATTGCGTTAGCGTCGCTTAGGCCTTCCTTTCAAACGTTCTTAACAAAATTATAATTATTTTAAATCTGTTTTCGGGTTGATATATTAAAGTTAGAAATAAAGTACTCGCGTACTTAAGTACCTAAACATGCAAAATAATTGGCGCCAAAATATGGCATTACCAAATTTAATATCTCGATTCTTCTTGATTGCAAATCGAGTTCGTGTCATTATAGGCATTCGAGATGTTCAACCTGGAACTGTATACGTAAATAACTTAACTTACTTATTGTTTTAACGCTTGTTGCTATCGCTTTATTTTGTGTACTTGTCTTGTTTGTAAACTGTTTTGTGTAGCTTAAGCTCAGCGTTTCGGTGTTGTATACCATCTTAACTAGCGCTGGCCTTAAGATATAAAATAAACATATTATAATTTAAGAGACAATTATAATATGTGTGTTTAATATCGCTGAAATATGAGATTTTCGTGACAGACGGCACAAACTGAGTTTATTAGTAAAATGACATTTGGAATGAAGTTATAATACTAAAATGTAATAGAAAATCATGTCTTACCGGAGTAGATAGTATTTTGCTACTATGATATAAAACACATTATATCATACTGACTAAAAGTATATAGGGACACTTAGTAATACTATCTATTTAGCTAAAACACCTACAATACAATGACACGTCAAATATCTGTGTATTTATTTTTCTAAGAAAGCTTTTTAACTGCAAATTACTAAAAAAATATTTACACCATGTAAACTTAAACTCAAAAATATTTATTTATTAGCTAATATGCTATAACACATTTTTTATTTATGATTAATGAGGTATACAGGGTGATGATTTATTCATTAAAATTGGTAGGAATAATGATTATATATCTATTTACCATCCAACCAGAAGATTGAATAATATTGAATAGAAATGCTAGTTATAAGATAGATAAAATACATTCCAATGCAAATTCGTTCGTTTTCTGGGTGGATGGGTTAGAACTAGCCGCGACTTGTAGGTGTAGGTATCTTAGTAATTGAATAAATAAGCACCCTGTATATATTCGCCTAGCTTGTCTGCTATAGATATCATAGTCAATTGTAACGGTGTCTAAAATATTTTAACTTTCGCTTATCTTTAATATTTCCATTAATTTCGACATTGAAGGAAAAATAACATGGATTTGTTTAAGCTAGGTACATGATGTTACAATTTCGGTTTGTACAATTATTAAGTTTCGTTCGATATATTCGAATTCGTACAACAAGGATTAAAAAGCGTTAAAAACTGAGGAGATGGCAAATGGTAAAATGTTTTCTTTGGGAGATGGATTTTCCGTTTTGTCATTTCTTTGGTTAAATTCAAGACTATGATAGTTTATAATCACTATATCTCGACCAAAGTTTGTTATTGATCTGTGTCTATAATTTATATTAATATTATGTTTAAGGGCTTGTAGCTTTTGGAGATATATTATGGCATGTTCTACGGATTGTTGTAGCGCATCAAATGCGCGTAGCTGTGAATCTAGTCATTAAAATGTTAAATTACTGTTATCTGTTGTCACGGAGTCACTCATAAAGCTTCTAGTTGATCATACATTTATTTTATGTCCATACCTGTGTACCTCTAAGTAAATTATGATTCAATGTTATTTACAATATTAATAATACGTTTTTTTAAGCGTAATCTAAGTGAAACATCAACAAACTAAGCTAAGAGACATATTTGTCATCGCCCAGTCATATCCTAAATGAACGGAATACCTGAAAAGATAATCAAGTAATAAAATCTAGATAACCTATTTACAGAAATTAGCGAACAGATCATACTTACCTACATACTATGTATGAAATTTGTATAAGATTATATTTATTGCATACTATGGGAAAATGTAAAAAAAAATATTACCTACCCACGAAATTATAAATGTAGAATAGATTTAAGAGAAAATATATTTAACCGTATTTCTGTATGAAATTATATGTAGTTTTTATGTGAATGATTGAATAATGGATTTTGATTATTAAATTGTTTTAGGGAATAAGACAAGCAGTATCCTGATTTCCTAAAATTTATTTACTCCTTGTTCTAATGCTAGTTCCGGTAAAACTGAAAACAGTCAACCGTTAACTAAAAAACTAATAAACGTAAAAATAATTTAGATTGTTGATGCCTCCGTGGTACAGTGGTTAGAGCGTTTGGGCTCTAAGACTCGGAGGTCGTGGGTTCGAATCCCACGGGGAGCATCACTTGGTGTGATTGTTTCCAGTTTGGTTAGGACATTGGTTTGAATCACCTGAATGTCTGAAAATAATGAATAAAATGAATTGATGATTCCGTGCTTCGGAAGGCACGTTAAGCCGTTGGGTCAGACTATGTTCCAGGTAGGTCTGGTTTCCCTTGTAAGGGTTGCGGAGGTCAGATGGCAATCGCTCCATTGTAATATACCGGCTTGTCAAATCTAGGATCATAGTCGAAGCGCACCATACTAAATGCAATCGGGTCGGGAATACGCTGGGATGATGATGAATTTAAATTGTTGATGGCATAATACCTATAGCGTAAGGGTATCTATCTATGCCACTTTTGGTAGAGCCTGCCCCCTGTTACACAAAGTTATAATTTATGAGTAGGTACTGCCCTTTGGCACCACCACCTTTGTGGGTTCGATTCCCACTAAGTTTAAGTAATGGAAGATTTGTAAATTAAAAAAGGAGAAAGCACTAAAAAAATAAAGTATTTACATAATTATGTAGTGTTTCCAAGAATTATATTATTAAATATTTTATTTTTGGTTATTATACATACCAGAAAGATAATTAAATTTTTTTTTGACGTATATCCAAGGCTAACTTCGAAACCAAAGAAGAAAGATAGGTATGTTTTGATTATTTAGCCTTCTATAAATAGATTCCCTAATTCTAAGAATCTTACCTATGGCTATTGGTCATTTCTTTATAACGTCAAAAACAAAAAAGTTATGATTTTTTTAGGAAAAAAAAAAAGATTTTCTGCTCTCCTGAAAAGTCAGGTTTTGGTTTATACGCCAAATGAACATAACATCGATATACAAAGAAATACCTATATCAATTAATTATGATTACAATGTGTTAAAAAGGTCCACATTGTGCCCCCATGTGCCAAAGGGGCAATCTACAGTGTGCCCCCGGATAAGGTGCACAAACGAAAATGGGTGAAACTATTACTTTACTACATCATTTAACGACAAAAACATATTTTTTTCTTTAAAAATTTGTTATTTTTTTTCAATATTTACTACTTTTTATAGACTACGCTTTACTACGCTTATAATACGCGTAACAAACGCGGGTTGGGGCCATGGAATTTCACAATTAAATAGGTAGCTCTCGCAGCTAAAATTGCTTGATACTTTCAATGATTTTTTTTATATTTGAGAATTTTGAGATAGATTTCTTTGAAAATTATTATTCCTTAAAAATTATTTTTAACGAACGCAGCCATTATTGGGCGGAATCAGCTGTCGTATTATTGTCAGTGTCACTGTCAAAATGTCAAATCAGTTGACGTAGACCTGTAGAGTGGAAAAGTCGTGTCGATTTTCTCTCTAAAATATCAAATATCTAAAATTCTTTAGCTTTAGTTTATTTTTAATACAAGAGCAATCTCGTAATTTTATTGTTTATCAACATGATTACCGGTCGTGCATTACATTTCGTGTTCAAAGTTGCTGACAGAACCCTTACTGCTAAATTCTATAGAGATGTCTTGGGTATGAAGGTAAGAAAGAATTCGCTTTTAACTTTTATTAATTTTTAAAACCTCCCAGTAAAAAAACTGTCGTAAAATCTATTTTGACTTCAATAATTGCATTAGATAACTAGTCTTGCATTTTGCTTAAACTACATAATTTACCAGAAAAAAAATCAAGGTCATTCTCTGTAATTTTACACGGTTACCGGCAATTATGTGGTTTTAAAGCGAGAAATTATTTTGTCGTTTGAAGTATTATGTTCTCTGTTAAACAAAGTTATATATCACTACACTGATTGAATTCAGTTCTTGAAACTGTATCCTTCATATCAATATGTAATTAGATACCTACGGTAAAATGTTTACATATACCTATCCAGTTATAATACTGTATGGAGGAAAACACATAACTATAATATACATCTTAAATTAAGTTGCATAAATGATTTTGTACTAAGTCTCTATTTAAATGAAAGTACCTCGATATTTTATAAAATAAAAACACATTCAGACCATTGTTGGCAAGAGGCAAAAAGATAGGGAAATATTAATTAGATTAAGTTTTATATATTCAATTACTGTATCAATTTAGACTCATAAAAATATAAACATCCTGACAGTATAAATAAACCCCAATTTAGGGAAGATCCAAACCCACAATACAGAACACAAACCCTGGTTTATAGGGTAGGTTACAGATTTTAGTTATTATTATATTTTTGTCAGGTGTTGCGGCATGAGGAGTTCAGTGAGGGTTGTGAGGCAGCTTGCAATGGGTAAGTAATTTATAATTGACTTTATTTATGCTAATTTACCTCATAGTGAATACAAGGCATGTCTGTGATAGTTTAAAAACATGATTCATACATGAATTGTATTAGTAATTGTATGTGACAAATACTAACTACATTATTCACCTTGTTAATTTTAGAGTGTAAGGAACTAAATTACCTGTATGGTACTTGTAACTGTGTTTTAAACTGGACCAAAGCCTTTAAGGCTCCATTAATTTCATCAATATTTCTGTTGTTTTGAATATAAATTAAAGTATGATTATCGAATGATTGGGTTCTAGATTTTGTTAGAGCTATGCTCTGTTTAGTTACAGATAGTCACGGATATTTGTCCGTGCCACATTGATGCATGTTAACAATGAAATATCCACATTATACATTACATGTTATTTTTTCCAAATTGCAGGCCATACGCAAACAGATGGAGCAAAACCATGATTGGTTATGGACCTGAAGACACACACTTTGTCGTTGAGCTGACATACAACTATGGAATAACCCACTACGATCAGGGTAATGACTTCATCGGCATCACAGTCCAGTCCAGTGAGAGTTTGAAGAGAGCAGCAGCAAATAACTGGCCGGTGAAGGAAGAAGGTGGATTGAAGTATTTAGAGGCACCTGGAGGATACAAGTTTTACATTATTGATAAACCGCAGCCTGTTGACAAAGGTGAGTGTTATTGCCAAACTGATCTAGAATAAAAATTATATTTTGTCTGCATCCTTAGATCAATAAATATGTAGCATCAATTTTCTATTTGAAAATTTGTTTAATGATTGAGAAGGCAGCACCAGGGGTCAATCTCTTAACTTAACTGTGGAGACATTTGTCTGCAGGTCTCGTTCACCGATCATTCATTTCTAAGTTTGGGGCTACATCTTTATTATTATGTCTATTTATAAAATTCCACTGTTAAACTAAATCCGATACGTATTTCAAATGTTACGTCATTTTAAAACAATCATTCTTTATTCTGTATGCCAGCAGTATGTCTGTTCCCAAGTACAAAGATGATTGCAGACGTCGCGTCGTTAGTTGTGACTTGCACATTTTCCTTTACCTGCAACATAGATTAACAAAGTAGGCTGTAGGTATTTTTAATTGAGAATACTTGAACACACATGCATGAATTCAATATAACAGGAAGTGAGACGTGGAAAAATCAGTAGATACCAGGTATAGATTAGATACACTGATTTTTTTTTACATTGTCCAGCTGCAGGGCAAAGGTCATAAAGGCAATAATGCCTTTACCGCCTCCGTGGAACAGTGGTTAAGCCGCGCGGATATAAAACCCGTGGTCGTGGGTTCGATTCCCGCCTTAAGTCTGGTTGTTGGTAGGACTTTTTCAGAGTCCGACTGGCTAGCTACCGGTAAAATCTGCCGCCATTACATATCTGGCTTTGTTCCGGCAATATTAATGTCGGAGCCAGTACACTTGTTTTGGGCTCGAAGATCAGATGAGCCTACAGTCTGGCTGCACATTGAACGACGCTTCCTGATGAGGTGTCCCTCAATGGTATAGGCCGCAGTTACAGCTCACCATCAGGTGGGCTGCGAGTCTGTCTGTCGACTGACGTGGTATAAAAAAAATGTGTTTATAACAATCGTATTAACAATATAAGATACTTGTATTTTAGATATCCACTCCACAAATCAAATGAATTTGTCAAGCACCTTTATCGCTGTTATCAGATGTTATATAGTTTTTCATTGATTAGTATTTATTACATTTAAACAATAATGATATGTTTATCAACAATAATTGATGAAAGTTGTTAATCATGAAATATTTAATTAATATCATTATCCAACATTATTTTATTAAGAATAAGTTTAAAGATAAGATTTCAACTGTATTAAATTTAATAAATAGTAAAAGTCGGGACTGTAAACGAAAATGTTAGGTATCAACAACTTCATCAGTTATTTTAATGAAATGACTCGATGGCGCATGATATCACTTTTATATTGGAGAGATATTCAAGCTGTATAAATGTGAGGCGCCTTTTTGTCTCTTACAACCCAAAATCAAAGGCCCGAACATCCGTAGACCCTACAGTATTGCAGCATATTGAGTGATGCTTTCTGATAAAAGGACCACTCAATGGATATGTCGCAGGTGCCGCTTTCCATCAGATAGGCTGCGGACCTAACTACTAACAAAAAATACGTCAGAGCTATCTTATTCCTTCATTGCATACAGAGGTTGTCGCCCTGTCTATAATCATCTTGATTAGATGCTACGAAGAGATATTACCTAGCTTATCTTGTAAAACACTTTGATGCTCTCGTCACGCGCAAACACATGATTTTTATTAAGCCTTATCCTCTGTTTAACATTGATAACAATAAGAGATTATTATTGTCTGGGCAATAGATGTTGTATGCATGTCGTCTGTATTTTATCTGCGAAATATTCCACAACTCTTGTCTATATGTGCCATGGATTAGAGTTTAGTAAATCCATCCATTACTGTAGTTTAAGCGTAAAAAAATTGTCTGTGATAGTTTGGGGAGCATTTGGTAGTGGTGTAACCCAATGCAACAAACGTGAGTTCGAATTCTACTCAGAAAAAAATAAAATTATCTTTCTGAGTTTCAGCTGCTTATTTTGGATCCGATTATTAATGTACCTACGTTTTATTTATGTTTAGCTTTCGGTCCTTGTGTGCGTTAGAATAAATAGACCATTTATCAGTTTGTCCTACCTAAGGTATAGTTTAATTTTCTGAGCCCAGATTGCAGCCAAACCAGGGCATAGCTCCTAAACTACTAAAGAATAAATGGTTGGCAAACAATTTGTTACTCCTCTGTTACTATTATGGGTGATGAAACGCTTATCAGTTCAGGTACATAGTATGCGCCAACGTCCTTCATTATCATAAAAATAGAAAAACATGTTATTGTTTTCAATTTATTTACACAACGGCAGTATTTCTAGGAGATTGAATAAAGGAAGTGCATTTATTTGTTTTCAAGATTTTATGTCTCATTGTGTTGCACGATGTGAGGCCGTGTTTATTGTAGATACTATAGTATCTACACGTGTTAAGGCACTTACGTATTCTGGAGTATTTGTTGATCTAGATTGTATGCCTCTAGAATTATTTATATTGTGTGTGCAAAAAATACGTCACATCTACAATTGTTTTATTGAGCGCTTGTAAAACTCTTACACTTTGACGTTATAATATTGAACTACTCAAGAAAAATATATTAATTTATTTACTAGCAATGCTAGTAAGTCTTATAGAGTTGAGGATAATCTTGCGCAATCATCATGTTTCATTCGAATGCCAGATGCGTATCAGATAGCCAACGTCTATTCACTTTGATCTTCAAATACCATAAACTGCATCCTTTTAAAACAAATAGGTATGGATATACCTTTTTGTTTTAAAAGGATGCCAAAACAGAAAATTATTCGAGTTTTTATTGTTTTTAAACATACAATTTTGTCACCTTTACAGATCCGGTTGTGAAGGTGTCACTGGCAAGCTCAAACCTGGCGAAATCCATCGCGTATTGGAACGGACTGCTCACCTTGAAGATATACGAGAAAACTGACAAATCGGTCCTCCTAGGATTCGGCGATGATCAGGCCAAACTAGAATTAGTTGATATTGGTAAGTACATACGCTATATAAAATGGATCATTATAATGTTTGTTTGTTCCAACCACGCAATATCATTCTGCAGACAGGTCCTGTCTGTCAGATGAATTGGTCACGCTTGACTAGGAAATGATGAGCAGTAACTGGTCAAAAGCTACAAGGATGGCAGCAGCTTGTCCCTGTGGGGTGGAAATGAGAGTTTAGTGTTTAGTTACTGTAACTAAACACTAAACTCCTACTACTAACTTAGTAGGACGAACGCCTCTTGAAATATTCACCTTCGTTGCTAAAACTGCTAGGTATAATTATATTTATGATTGTGTGCTCATGACTCATACAAAATATAAAATTATCTTACACGGGAATACGTAAACAATAGAGACATTTTTATTTACAAACACTTGTTATAAACAATGATAAGATTAATGTTTAAAGAGCTCCATATTAGGAAATTATAATATTATGCGTGAATATATTTTGCGCACCTCCTCCGCCTCAGCCTATGGTTAAATGGTTTAAGTACCGAGCCGAGATCTCAGGGTACTGAGTCCTGGGTTCAATTCCCGGGTCGAGCTAACTTTGTGTCGGTATTTTCGGTCATTGCTCGGGTTTGTGACCATTATTATAACATAACTAAAATATTGAATTGATTACTTCAGGTGGTCCGGTAAACCGCGCGAAAGCGTACGGGCGCATAGCCTTCTCCTGCCCATTCGACGTCCAACCGATCATCGACAAGAAGATCCAAGAGGCGAAAGGTACGATCCTCACGCCCCTCATATCTCTTGATACTCCGGGAAAAGCGACTGTTCGAGTGATCATACTCGCCGATCCTGATGGTCACGAGATATGCTTTGTAGACGACGAAAGCTTCCGCCAACTGTCGCAGGTCGATCCGAACAGTGATGCGGATTTGGATAAGTTCATCAAATCTGATAAGTCTAGGGCGTAGATGTGGTTTTGATTTGTGTCGGTGTGTGCCGATTGTTAGATTCGAAAGATTACGGTTGTACCTACTTCTGACGTGTATGTTCGAAAAGCCAAATTAATACAATCCATGCATCGAACACACATCAATTGAATTGTAATTATTTTTAATCGATTCATTTTACACCACACCAGAATAAAAAATATTTTTATGAAAATCTTTAAACAAGTAAAATTGTTTACGAGGAATCGATTTTTTAATTTTACTGTAATATTTTTTTCTGATCTCTTGTAAAATTACCTATACGCCAAATTTGTACTTTTTCGCCAATCGACGTTTGAATAAGGCATTACAAAACACCATGTGCCAATTTAATCTCTATATAATTATAATAAATTAGAATTATCAACATAATAATTAATCATTGAAAGTACTTCGAATCTAACAACTTGTACGGTCAACAGCACATCACGGTTAACACTTGCAGTTCGATAATAGCACTTATGCCCCGGACATAAGAGTCAAACGTGTAAGTACAAAGTCCAAAGTGTTACGTCTGACGTGCTTTTGACTGTACAGTTCCAAGTGTATTTACAATATGTTAACATAATATTTATAAGTATCGACGCAGTTGTTAAAATATGTGATAAAATCCCAATTTGGTGTAGTAAATTAGCATTCCATGTCTAATGTTTCTTTTTATAAATATGTACTGCTTTCGACAGCTTTCCTTTTGGCATTGAGACCTTTCTAGAGTTTAATGCAAGCTTCTTTAATGTAACCAAGATAGGGCAGAATCTTGAATTCGTCGTTAAGTTTTTCGTCGTTAAGTATAATTGATTTTTGGCCTAGGCCTAGGCCAAACTAGTTTGGCTACTTTCCATTTGGTAAACTTTCCATTTGGTAAACCTCAAACTGTATGGGATTAAATGTATGAAATATCATTTTTAGTAGTACAGTTTGAGGTTTACCATATGGGAAGTAGCCACTAGTTTGTAGTTGTACTAAGGGGGAAATCGACTCGGATGGATATAGGTCAGAAGGTTAAGGCGGAAGCAAAGCGAAGTAGAGCTCCCCCCGCTTCAGCCTTCGTGGTTCTTTTTTTTAAACCCTAAAAACCTTATTTATTTTTATTATAATATTAAAATATTTTATGTTGACTTAGTTTGTCCTGAAATCGGGTTTGGCTGGTAACATATACATTCTTGTTTAATAACAATTTGCATGATTAGTAGAAAGCCTTTTTTAGAGAACGATTTCCCATTTATCATCATTTCCATTATCTAGACTGAAATAACATAACACATACCTACTTACATACAAAGTTAGTTCACTTCTTCTACACAAAAAAGTTCAGTTTTGTTACGATATTAGCATTGCTAAATATAATTTAATTTATTTTTCCATTGTTTTGTATACGACAATGTGATATAATAATATGATATGTAAGTATTTTCTGTGTATTCAAAATATGAATTTGTACAAAACTAACCTAGTACAACTGAAATGTATTAAAAATCTTACTTAATTATTACTTAATATAATATTTTTAATAATATGAAATGTCTTTTATTTTGTCATAAAATGTGCGTCACGCTGTATAAGTATCGCATGTAAATTATATTGTAAATCAAAATACTAGAAATATAAATTTATAGTTTAGTAGGATGTATGATTTTTCGAGGATCGGCCCTTTAGCGTAGGCAAAAAAACTTATTTCTCAGCGATAAATACAAATTCAGCTCTGCTTATTATGTTTATTAACAGATTAACATTAAACCTGACCCTGACTCAAAATTACAACTATCCACGTTGCGTTATTAAATGATTAGGAATTATATAAAATAGATAAACTACGTGAAATGGTTGAAAAAAAAAATATCAAGAAACCGAAATAATTAACAAAAGAAAGACATTGTATCGATGCAAAAAGAGCAATAAATTGGAAAACAGCATGTTAATGCCTTGATTACATCGATGCACGGTAGGTAAGAGTTTGACCAATAAAATATAAAACCTCGCCATATTGCGGAAAAATATTGAAACTACTTTCTTCAAGTGGCAACAATCAAATTTTTTTTTTTTATATTATGTCCTTCAAAATGAAGTTGCATGAATTGCATGATTCCACCCGAACAAAGTTCGCTTCGGTTCGGTTACATAAAAGAATTGTAAAGAATTGAGGTTTGAATTAAATTGGTTAAGCTTTATCCCTTCTTATTCTACGGTAAAGCGGTGATATCGCGGTATAGCACGTGTGATTAACGGAAAGGGCCTGGTGGAATGAGAGAGAAGTTCAGTAATGTCTTGATCACATCGACTAAACAGTCGCGGTTTCAACTCGCCTGTCGTCGGCGTTGAAATTTCGACGAGAAATGCTTCGTGGTGGTACCGTATAAGTTATTAGGGCTGACCACCAAGAGTTGTTGGTTTAGAAGTTTTGTCGAATCAAATAAGGAATTAATTCGTTTCTTAAGGTAAGTCTGTACCTTAACGGAATAGGCCGCAGTGACCGCTTACCATCAGTGGGCAGGTCAGATACGCAGTCTGTCTGCCAACTGAAGTATGTAGTATAAAAAAAGGGGTGCGTCTAAGATCCCCTAACCCGATCCCCCAGGGGATCCCCGTGAACTCATAAGTTCATCAGAATCCCCTGAAACAAAAATAAGTATAAAAAAATGCTATCACACTGAGTCCGATTTATATATTTATATTAACCTCAGTCCTATTTTTTTAACTTTAAAGCTTACAAGAAGCTGTAGTACCTAAATTATTGCTGCCCTTGACTAAAAAGTTGGAAGGCGCTGGAAGCGGGTCTTTATCCCTTCAGACCCCCCAAAATGTAATTACTTATACTGGATTAGACTCGGTCAGTATCTTAGATAGCACGTAAAGCCGTTGGTCCTGTGCCTGATTTCTCTTTTTAGTCGTGTCAAATTGCTGTCTCACTGTGCTATGAGAGTGAAGGTATTAAACGTGCACCCGAATCGTGCTTGTCTAATCTGAATAATTCGTGTACAACGTGTGTGTGTTTAGAAATTAGATTAGACGTAGTTACCTAAGGAAGAAAGGTAAGCCCGATGGAATGTTTTGTGTTTTGCCTAAAAAATATATAATTATAAACATTACTTATATACTTTTTTTTGTAAATACATATACATAGAAACACTCAAACCGATACAAACAGACATGTTCATGCACACAAATGTTTGTATCGTGCGGGGATCGAATCCGCGACCTCTGGTGTAATAGCCGAATTCTCAACCATTATACCAAATGGCTCGTCAATATGGGAAGTAACTTACCTAACAAGTAAGTCGCAGCCCTAACCGTACCATGCAGTTCTTAGAGAATGAGAAACGTTCATTTATTGCGTTCTGTCTCATTTAGTTGAAAATGTAGTCACATGGAATGTTCTCTTTTTGTAGTGAATAAAAATCATAATAATTCGGCGTAATTTATACCAGAACCCCGGTACATCACAACTGAAATGACTAGGTGAAGAGTTTGTGAAGTTAGGCCCTGTTATGTAGAGTAAGGGCGTGTAGAGTTAGAAGCTCGACTCTAATGAGATCTGATAACTTTTTGAGATTGCGAGTTATATGGTCTCGTGATCTCGTCCTACCGACATTTTACATGAAAATGTTTTGGTGGGATCGTATTGACCGAAGAAGCCGTCATGCCGTCAGGTCACGTGATGCAATGTCCACTCCTTATCAACTGGCAGTGCTTTTTAATATACTATATCTATTGGGCCTTTTAATTAAACTATTCTGGCACTGAGTATTAGGGTCACCCATGCATTAGGTTTATATCTATACATAATATATAGGTTTATATATAAAATAAAAGTACCGTAATTTCAACTGGCTCGATGGATCTTTTAGCACGTAGTAGTCTGCCCTGAGGGCCAGAAGTCATGGGTTCGAATCTCATACAAAATCAAAGTTCATGTGCAGTTGAACATTGCATTTATTCTGGATGTCGTGCTAATTTGGCCTATTCCATTTGGTTTAATTAGGTAGCGTCGCTAAATGTCCCGCTACACACAGGCTCCTCTGATTTTTCCGCATTATGTCCATAAACAAATGCTTAAAACAATTCCAAAACTAGACCCAAGTACCGCTGCTCCACGATGGCCGCAATAATTCTCTTTTAGGGAAATGTTTAAAAGTTACATGTTACTATGTGGAAAGGGGCTATTCCATTGTTGAGTAAGTCTTATTCAGCGACAACCCTATTGTCAAAATAGAGATAAGATATCTTTATTAATGATGTTTTTATTTATCAGAATAAGTTTTGGTGACCTTACCAATCGACACTTAGGTACTAACACTCGTAGTTATTATAAATGAGAAATGAGGAGGCAGTGGCGGGGCAAGACCTAAATTTGATGTGGGCAAGATATATTTAAAATATATAAAAAAAAACCGTCCTCTTGTATCATTCATGATACAAAAGGACGGTTTTTTTTATGTCACCACCTGATGGTAAGCGGAAGTGAGGTCCAAATATAAGGTTGACTGGCTCAATAGATCATAGTACTCATTGAGCCAGTCACCCTTACCCTCAAGGCCTGCTTAGATGCCGCTTCACGTCCCGCCTAAAAAGCCCAGGATTATAGGAGGAAGGAAACACGTAAGCCGGAAGGGCATTCCATGACCTAATGGCACGGGCCACCAGTGTCTGGATGGTATGGGGATGGCAACGCAATCCGGCGCGTGTTGTTCGGGAGTGAAAAGGGGAGGACGGGATGAGTTGGAATAACCTTTCAGAGCATTCCCCATTATAGAGACGGTAGAGAACACTAAGACTTGCACGCCTCTACGTAGCTGAAGAGGTTCTAGGGTCTTAGTCACCTCTTGACCGACACTACGGATAGCACGTCGCTGCAACCTGTCGAGAGCCTCCAATAAATACTTTGCGGAACCATCCCAGAGATACGAGCAATATTCCACACACGGGCGAACTTGTGCCTTGTATAAGAGACAAAGCTGCACCGGAGTGAAATATCGTTTCACTCTGTTCAGGATTCCGAGTTTACGGGAAGCTGTTCTAGTAAGTCTATCCTGTATTAGTAAGGGTGTGCTCTGAAGAGTGGGATGTGAAAGGAAAGGAGAAGCTTTTGCAGAAAACACACACACCTGTGTTTTCTTGGCATTGAACTCGACGAGATTGCTGGCACCCCATTTGGAAATGCGGTCCAGGACCTCGTCAAGCTCGGCGACAAGATTCCTCTGTGCCTCGGTTTCGATCTGTTTAGCCGCAGGTCTTCCGAAATAACGTGCGTGGACAGTGCTGTCATCCGCATATCAATAAATATTACCTAGTGATAACATGTCATTGATATGCAGAAGAAACAATAAAGTCGGCGACAGTACGGAACCTTGAGGCACTCCGGAATTTATTTGGAGGAAGCGAGAAGCGCGTCCATCACAGAGGACACGAATCCTGCGACCCTCCAGAAATCCCGCAATCCAGTCGCATAAGCGAGTTGGCAGACCATATGCTGGAAGCTTGGAAAGAAGCGAGCGATGCCAAACACGGTCAAAAGCTTTGGCAGTATCCAGGCTAACAGCCATAGATTCACCATGCTTCTCCATAGCCTCCCCCCAGAGGTGAGATACGTACGCTAGAAGATCACCCGTGGACCGTTTTGGTCTGAAACCATACTGTCGGTCATATAGTAGCGAGTGATCTTCTAGGTAGCGGATAAGTTGGGAGTTGATTATCTGCTCAAACACCTTTCCAAGTACAGAGGTTATGGCTATGGGCCGGTAGTAAGCAGGGTCGGACCTATCCCCCTTCTTAGGAACAGGTTGAAGATTCGCCTCTTTCCAAGCCTGGGGCACAATACCAGAGGTGTATGAGAGGCTGTACAGGCGTGTGAGTACTGGAGACAACTCCGCTGCGCATATTTTAAGAACCAACGCTGGAATACCATCAGGGCTACTGGCTTTCCTAACATCGAGTGACTGCAACTCAGCACGGACATCACATTGCCTGATTCGAATTTCAGGCATTGTGGTACCGCAGTCAGGAATTTTACGCGGCTGTGCTCCACAATCATCGATGCAGGAATTAGCGGCAAAGAGGTTGGCTAGCAGATCAGCCTTCTCCTGCGGCTGATGGGCCAGCAATATATCGGAATATTTCAGCGGGGGCAGCGAAGGCTGGCAAAAATTGGATTGCACATGTTTCGCCAGGCGCCAGAAAGAACGGCTACCCGTGGGGTGCGTGATGAGCTCTTGGCCAACACGTGCAACTCGCTGGGCATCTGCTCTGATGAAGGCCCTCTTGGCGGTCTTGTTGGCTTTGTTGTAGGTTGCTTTAAGGGAGGCTATATTAGGACCCCGCAAAGCATGAGCTCTGGCCTAAGCACCGTACGTTGCCCGTTTCAGTTCAACGGCTGCAGCACACTCATGATTAAACCAGAGATCATCTTTGCGACCGCTGGTGACATCAGTAAAGGGAATGTAGTAGGTATTCCATTCAAATACTGATTTCAAAAATTTTATTTCTAAGGTGTTGTATTGTGTTGTTATAAGTTATTTTATTTATAAGTGATTGATTTTATTTCTAAGTTTTCAAACAATGAAACGCAACACTTATTCTCACATCGAAATCTGTTGGAAATACATTAAAATATTAGGCACATGCGTCGTCGCATGATTGCATGTGTTTAGAAGCGCGAACATAGATATAGCAAACAGAATGGGAAATCCCCAGCGGGCGAAGCAAGGATTCACCGCGTCATTCACCGCCCGGAACGCCAGCAAATGTTGCCAGATTAGATTTTTAAAAAACGAATGTAGTTAATTAGTACTGCCAGATACTTGCTAGCCGGTTTTTTTTATTATTTATTGCCAGATGAGTAAAATTATATCTATATTTGCGTTCACGGGCTTTCGAGGCGCGAGGCCCCTTGGACCGCGAGGCCGTGGGCGGTGGCCCACATCGCCCACGCCTTCCGCCGCCTCTGTGAGGAGGTAACCTCTGTGTCTAATTGTCTATCCGTCTCTTATGCTTCCTCTCTCAAACTACTAATAAATCGACGTTGATGAAATATCAGTGGAGCCTATTGTAGCCAAATAAAATAATTAAATATCTCTGGACATTAATCACACAGCGCCATCTAGCCCCAAACTAAGCATTAGCTTGTGCTATGGGTGCCAGACAACGGATAAACATTACTTATATACTTTTTTTTTGTAAATACATACATATTATACATAGAAACACCCAGACCGATACAAACAGACATGTTTATGCACACAAATGTTTGTACCGTGCGGGGATCGAACCCGCGACCTCTGGTGTAATAGCCGACTTCTCGACCATTACACCAAATGGCCCGTCAAATTGTAGCACATAGAGCAATGCTTCCTGGTAAAGTTAAGTCACAGTTTATTGTAATACTGTGGCTAAGTGTAAGAGCCATTAAACCGCACACTAGCCCCGCTAATTGAAATAAAATCATTATAAGTAGTGAATAAAATCAAAAAGCAAAAATGTGCTCGCACGATTTATCTAAACAGCAACTTATATACATATGTTGACAATGTGTTATTTAAATACTAAGTATGTTACCTTTCATCGGTCATAAATAGAGCACATTTTTTTTTGTCCTGTTTACGAATATAATTATTTTGAACTAGTGTACGATAAAAAGGCTCGTGCCCGTAGTCCACCCAGGTGAACTTGCTAGTGTACTACGGATCAGGAACGTCTTAATGGCAGCGTTGTTCCGTATGCCGTAGCGTTTCCTTTCCATCATCAGGATTTCAAGCAGTTTTAAAGCAACGCATTTTTTCCAATCTAAAAGTATAGTTTCCTATACTATCTAGACACGCGGCAGCGTGTCAAGCCAAGTTCAAGCAAAGGAACGGGCTAGCCAGCGCCAAGGTATATTTACACGAACCATTTGGTGTCACTTTTGACCCTTCTATAACTTAAAACCTATTTAACCGAAACACATGAAACTACGTGAGTTTAATCAAATCCATAAGGACACCTAGAAGCCCAAATTTCATGAAGCTAGCTCAAACGGTTATAAAGATATGAAGGTCAAAAAGTCGTAAAAATTAGTACTGACTGACTGACTTATAGTAGCTAAACCTAACCTACTTCTAGATGACCTAGAAAAATGAAATTTGGAATCCAGCTCGGTAATTGTGTGTAACCGTAGGGAAAAATCTGAAAAAAGAAAATAGTTAAAAAGTCAGGGGGCAACCCCCCCTCCTCCCCCTATTTTTTATTTTTTTCTATTTTTAGATTTTTCCCTACGGTTACACACAATTACCGAGCTGGATTCCAAATTTCATCTTTCTAGGTCATCTGGAAGTAGGTTAGGTTTTGCTGCTATAAGTCAGTCGGACAATACTACATTTTTTTTATTGTAGCGTTGGAATTGAAACTATTCCAATATATTAGAATTAATATATTATATGTTGAATAACTTTATAAAATGACTGATATAATGAAAACTGGCCAAGTCAAATCTAACCTACTTTAAGATCATAGAACTTGGCACTCATTAAGATCTCCATTCTTTTTGCGGCGAAGCCCACAGCCAAACATAATTTTTGTATTGAACTTGGCTTTCCTTTTTTACATTAATGTTTTTGGTGGTATCGGTTATAAAGATTATGTAATCTGTTGATAGCTTCATAAATATGCAATACGAACATATTGCAATTTTCTTTTATATAACTGTTACAAGCAATGTTGCAAATTATGCGTCTCGGTTGATTTGACTATTCTTACGCTCGTTAACGGAACAAACTTGTGTGTTTATTATTGCTTTCTAATTAACTCGGGCGTCCGTTTAGAAGTGGAATAGCGGATGAATTCTGTTAGGTCGTGGGTTCTTTTCTCATTTTGAGTCTGCTTCTGTCTCTGGCAAGAGTGATATGAGAGTTAGTACTGTAGGTACGCGAAATTCAAAGCTCAAAGTTCATAAGTACCAGACTAAGGTATGGAAGCACATTAGGCGATTTTTTTTCGCAGAAATGAAATCTAAAGAAATAAACTGATTTGTCATACGTGTTTGTCACGTGCAATACTATAGAATTTTTTTTTGCTGATCTAAATTCTACGTTTGCAAGAAATAATGTAAAATAAAATCTCTCTAATATGGGAACTGTACAGTCTCTACCGGGAAATCACGACCTCTCACGACCTAATTGGACCGATAAAGTCGACAATAAAAATAGAAGCTGCAAATTTTAAAAATTTTAGAAATATAATTTAATTGACGTTTTTTTATGTATTTTGACCAGTGTTTAGAATTAAAAATGTGTATTATGTATTATTATCATAAGTTAGTAGAAAAGCTGTCGCATGCTCTATTTTTCCCTTCCGTACATATTATTTATTTGGCATTCATCTAGTAATAGTGAGTGAGATAATTATACCTTTTTATTTTATTCTCATTTTTTGTAACAAATAAGACGAGGAGTTTTTTTTATAAGTGCACTTAAATGTATTTTTATTGAACGTGAGTATTGTTATTTATTTATGCTGTAGTAAAACTACCCTATTGAATGGTAAGAAAAAATATTCATAATAAAAATTCCAAAAAAAAATTCTCGTTTGCTAAGTATCTAATCCATTTCCAATCTCGAACGTTTATCGAGCCTGCGAATAATAGGCGGCTCGGTCGGTAGGTATCACGTCGATAATAGATCCACGACCTGTCATAAATTTCATTGCAATCGAGGATCCGGCTGATCAATTTGGTCACGGAGCTGGGCGGGCGGGTGAGCGCGGGGCTTAGGCGGGCGGCGGGTGAGGCGGGGAGGGGGGCTAAGGCGGGCAGGGCGCGTGCGCGGGCCCGGGAGCGGGCGGGCGCGGCCCCGGGCGCCGCCGCGCGCCGGCAGTGCGCGAGTCGAGGCGTCGCCGCGATGGCCGCGCGCCGCGACCGCTGACCGCAGCGACCGACCGCGCCCGACGCACACACCCTCGCCCCACACCTCGCTGCGCCGCCGCTAGGTAAAGTATCCGCGCTCTCGCGGCCGCCGCTAGTAGACGAGCGCCCGTCGGCGCCGCATCGGCCGCGTGCTGGCCCGCGCTTTGCCCCGCTGTCTCGTCAGCGTCGCGCGCGTCCCACCTCGCGCCCCGCGCTCGCCGCCCGCCCTCCGCCCACCTTTCATGACGATACATAGGTAAACTTACCACGAAAACAGTCAACGTAATCCCGGCTCCCTCTTTGACGTTGCGATTCGGCCTGCACCTTCGCCGACCGGCTCTGGTGGTGACCCGTCCCCGACGGTCGGGTGTTGCGCGTCCGACTGCTCCGATGCTCCATCGGTTAGTCCCCTGTTTTACATTTCCTAGCTCTTTGACGATAGTACGCCATCGCTTGAAATTCAGATTAGACGAGTAGAGGAAAGCTTTTCTAAGTGCGAGCTAAGTAGTGACTAAGTCACTGTTACATAATGGACCATCGTTCTGTCGGATCGACATCGGTTGCCAGCCGCCGGCGTTACGACACGAGATGCTCGATTATGGAACGAAAGAAGCCCTTTGTATTGTGAAGTTCTAACGTAGTTTCAGCGAGAGCTTTCAATTTCATGTTCGAGTGGTAACGTTAGTAGTGTTTGAGCTAGCTTTGTGAAATGTCTCGGACCTCGACACGGCCTGTTTGAGCTCGAAGCTTGTGCTAATTGATTGTTGTGATATAGCGTGTCTCAGTCGCTAATGAGCGTCCGTCTCCTGTAGATGGTAGAAGAGTGGCAATGGAGACGCGGGGTGTTAGCGGAGATCGGTGTTAATGACAAATAGCGAGTGACAGCAATGTGCGGCTCGGTCCATGGGATCAGACGTGCCCCTAATCCGGCGCCTGTCGCTATGCGGAGCCGTCGGGCCCCTCAGAAATGAGGTACACAAACATTTTTAATACTATGTATATGTTGTCATTAACTTAACTCGATGTTATGAAGGAAGCTGTGATATCGCTTCTCTTGTATTTTCGTTGGAGTACGCGACTAATATTTATGAATCATATTTCTGGGATAATATTTGAACGGAGTTATCAGTATTGTGAATTGGTAAATATTTTATACAAAACAGGAAACTGATTTAAAGGGCTCCTGTTTAGGTATTTATTACAACTTTAGAATTTGCTTTGACATCATTTTGGGATAACTTTATCAATTTGGGCTTATATCTTTAAATTAATTTATAAAAATCCTGAATATGTATTAATATTTTTATGTGAGTCATTTTAAGGGATGATGAAAATTTTTTCTTCTTTAATCTCTTCTATTTACCCTACTAAATTTACAATCACAACGTAAGAGTGAATGTCATATTTTCATACTCATAGGTAATAGCGTATCATGACAGGTTAAAATATTGGTACAGCCATATTATTTTTGTTGTAGACTCTACCTTTTACTACGAAAGCGGTACTGTCGAACACAACAGTAGCTACACTCAAGATCCTATGATTAGCATGTGAAAAATCACTTCGAAACTTATAAATCTATACTTACTAATATCATAAAGAGGAAAGATTTGTTTGTTTGCATTGAATAGGCTCCGAAATTACTGAACCGACGATGTGAATAATTCTATGACTGTTGGAAAGCTACACTATCCTCGCGCGGTGAACATAGGGTCTACTTATGATCTCGAAAATGTGCGGGTGAAACCGAGGGCTGATATTATAGTATAGATAAGAAAAATCCAGACAGTTACGCGACATAGGCATAAATAATGTTCACGCCCACATTTGATGTTCGTAGCTTGCGGGGATCGAACCCCAGATTTCTTGTTTTAATAGTCAACTTTTCAATCAATACCCAAATCAGTCGTCACAAAATACTATTTGTGATAATTATAGGTATGGTCACATAAGGAATATTTACAAATGACGGACAGCAATTTAATCTATTTTTATGGGCCCATCTCGCTGTCCGAATGTGGTGCAAACACATTATCATGGAGAGCTAAATCTTTGCCCGGGCCAAGGACACTGATGGCTTTGCCTTGAGGACATACATTCAATGGACAGACAGTATAATTTATAGATAGATAGATTTCTCCATCTAGAAAATATTACGAATCTATGGAATGACATATTTGTACACCGCCTCTGAGCTCTTTGGCGAGTTGGTAGGAGTTAATTAGATAAAAATGATTAGTTTACTGTAGGAATGAGTTCAAACGTCACCCAAGGACACGTCACCCTGGTCAACCTATGTCGGGCGGCAAAGTTATACCAATTTGGATTTTTTTATTAGATATTCTCAATTACAGTAGGAAGGGAAGCTGGCGGTGTTACCACATCCTGTTTTTCACCACTTGAGGCTTGCTGAATTTTCAAGTCCCTATACAGCCTCAGCTATTACGACAGCAGATTTTACCTGTGTTGATGGTAAACTACATAATAGAGCGGATTTATTGTTCTACCACAAATTGGGTGACGAGTATTAAGTGTGTGTTAGAATTACTAAAAAATTAACCTTTCAGATAGGAATAAAAAAAGGGTTTGTTGCTAACTGTACAAGCTACGAAAGTTTACTATTGCGATTAACTGTCTTTGTTACACGTATGAATAATAGGCGCGGACATGGCAACTAGTATTTAGGTATAATTTAAATAAACTGGTATTAGCATAATTTTATCGACAAATCATGCGATGAAAGCATGAATGCAAAAACCTAACATGATGATGAATGCAAAAAATGACGTTTTCGTAACATGCACTTACGTTTTAATTATTTTTTTTAAACAGCTCTAAGTTGTATTGTGTAGGAAAGACTGGGAAAGACAGACAGTAATTGGTTAAAAAGTTTTTAATTATTATCTAACTGCCCTCATTGGCTTCACACAGGGATTTAAATATTTAACAAAAACATAATATACACATAATGAACACTGTCCTGACAAAAAAAATATAATGTATTACCTAAATAAATGCAGTCGTTCCAGGATGTTATGCTCGTATTTACCTACATAGATTTGTTATTATTTATATACCTATATCTAATATTGTTTAGATACCTTTGCTATAAAATACCTAATTACTAAGCCAAAATTTCTTGTAACCGCAAGGCGCTACGGCCATTGCTACGGCGAAAATATCGCTCGAGATTGGGGCGGCACCAAAATTATACCGCTGATTCAGCAGTTTAGACTCGCGAACCGAGGCCATGAAATTTTAAGGGACCTTATGACGGCACCCTAATTGAATTTTCAATATGGAAGCCAGTTTGAGATAATATTTCATGGAGTGAGTGTTTCCTTGTTTGGTTAGGAAGGTTAAATGTTTTTGTCTTGACTAACTGTAGACGTTAAGCTAAATAAAAGATCAAAATTCAATGCGTGGGAAAGTATTGTTAGATCTCAAATTTAAAAAATGGGCATCCATTGTTTTTTTGTCTATCTATCTACATAATAGGTGTCATTTCGATAGGTAGTTATTCCTAATAAACGAAATTCCTTAACTTGCAATCAGTCATGGTTTTGCACTAAGTATTAGGATTTGAATTTACACTATTTACGCTCCAATCCTCTCTTAAACATAACTGGTTTCTTAATGAAAATACGCAGACTAAAATAGTCCGTGCTCAGTAAAAATCTTTTGTTGTTCTCGAAATAAATTTCGCAATTAAACCAGCTTCCCATTCGCGAATGTTAGACGTCGCAGAGTTTTGTCTACAAGCTCGACTCGCTTTGGAATGCATTTCTCTAAAGCCGAAGTATTTACGTCAATGTATTGTTTTTGTTCGTATGCATTATGCTTTTTAGGTAGACTCTTTCGAGTGGAACCATTAAACGATTTAGTAAATTGAGTGTAAAAATACCCTGTGCACAGCTAGTGTTGGAAGCATTGTTAAACATTTGCCGAATGGAAAGAGGAGCTGCTTATTAGTTCATTAACTACTGAAAACTATTTTCCGCATTTTTATATTAATATATTATGTAAGTAGAGAACAAGAGTAAATTCGCCGAATATGTGCAAACATCGGCATGTACTTGTCATGGGTTGTAACATAAAACACTATTTACAAAAAAGTATTCTATAGTTAAATGTGTTACAAACTTTTCGAGAGATTAAAAAGTAAGGAACTTGAGAAAAATGTTTAACATAGGGATAATATAGTATACCTCTCATATTAATATACCTAATGACATTATAAGTTATTGCAATCTGTATAAATGATATTTCCTATTAAAGGCTAAACTAAGAATATCATTAGATTTCGAGTCAGTAGAGAAGTCACCTTTGAGACAATAGCACTTTACTTTAGTCATTAATAACTGAAATCCAAGAAATAGATAAGTCCAGTAAAATCCTCGGTTTTATTTCCCTGCAGTTCAATATTAATATTCCAATACCTTATTGACTTTTATGAACTAGGTTAGATTTAGCGTTCAATACGCAAGCAACTGCAACTGTACGAAATCAATATTACCGTCATAACGATGCCAGGGAACCATAATTATGGTGAACCATTAATCGTCTTACGATTTCCTTGGTTTAATTATTGAACTAGTTTTCGATCCGCGGCTTCGCTCACACAGTACATTTTTAACAGACTTCTATGATAAGAGGTAAGAACCTCCATCTCCAATCGACTCTACATTTTTTAGTATGTGTTACCTTATTTGTTTTACTGGAAAAATCGATTTTGATGATTCTTTTATTCATGGCTGGTCCATGTGACTCGGTCCCGTTTAATTTGAACGATATTGGTCAATAAAGTATATATTTAATTGATTCCTACATATTTATTGAATACTTTTCGATGTGAAAGGAATGCCTCATCAGAGCAGTGAGTTTAATTAGCCTTTTCTTGAATATTTAGAGTTTTTTTTCAGGCTAGTTAAGGGCTGCCAATAATTATAAGATAAAATATTAAAACTACACATTAAAAAAAAATCTGAACACAAATGAAAACTGACCGTGGTGGGAAGACCACCAGTTCCTCCTCCATGAGCGGAGTTTTCATTTTTTTAAGTCTAGAATACTGATATAGCATAGAATTATAGATACAGAAGATACGCCACACGTAAACATTAGGTGCGTAAACAGATTTTAGTCTTCCTCTACTGCTACTAAACGACGATGTTTTTAACCGCACACGGTGAAATTTTATCGCTTTCTGGTTAATGTAATTGCGACTAAACACAGGAAGACGGGATTGCCGGAAAATAAAAGGAGGATTTCGCTGATTTACTAATAGAATGTTGAGACAAGCAATACAAAGTGGTACTTTTAACTGACCTTTTTATGTCGCATCTATCTATTCAATTTTGTCACATTTTTTAAACCACTTTTGAAGTAGCTAGTTTTTCATCCATTTATAACTTCCTGAGGAGTTAAAATTGTTTTTTGAAGCATATAAGAAAATTACTGGTGAAAAAGAAAACTGATCGCAAAAGCAAGAAATGGCAAAATCAGGTTTTTTTTGGATTTTTTCAAATGTCGTTTTTGTTATGTGTGTTAATTAAAATTGTATAACATGTTAGTGCCCTTCAATAGGATATCAATTAGCCTGATAATTTTCCGATTTTTTATTGAAAATTAGTTGGTTAGAGAAGATAGATCTCAGAGTGTGAAATTCGATTATTTCAGTCTACGATCGAAAATAGAGTAAAGAAAAGTTTTATTAAGAAAGAGTTATTGTCCAAATGTTACATTCACATGTTTAGCAAACATTTGTGGCTAGGTATATTTACGACACCGAGTTTCAAGTCTTCTTTTTTCAACGTAAGATTAATCAGATTCGTTACATTTTATAGCTACCTATATATTAGCATACTATTTGCTTACTATTTGTTTTCTTTCTGTCTCAACTAGTTGATATACATTTTTTAAGATAATATTATGTAAAAATCTTTATTTTATTATTGCCACATTTAACCCTTTCCCCGCCACGCTTTTTTCCGAAAATGGTGCCCCACACGCCACGACCATTAAAAAAAAAAATTCCAAAAAATTATTAGGTTATACTCAACTCATTCAGGCAAGTAAAAATACAACGTTTCTTGATCATGTTTTTTTGTCTGATATATCAGACATTGGCGTGGTGGGCACGAAAATGGTTTGTCTGATATATCAGACATTGGCGTGGAAAAGGTTAAAGTTCGTTGGTCTTTGGTAGAACTTTTCAAAGTAAAACCAGTGAGTCACAAATTAAATGTGCCATCATAAAAGGCCGTATCTCTGGCCGTGTACTGCATGTAGGTACTTGAAATAAAAAGGTCAAAGATCAGAGGAACCAATTAGCATGGGAGTTGATTTGGTGATGTTTATCAAATGGTCTCTTGGCCGTTGATCCCGACTATGTTCCAAGTAGGACTGGTTTCCCTTGTAAGGGTTACGGAGGTCGGATGGATATCGCTCCATTGTAATAACCAGGCTTGTCAAATCTAGGATCATGGTCGAAGCGGTGAGCTCCATCCTAGATGCTATCGGGAATACGCTGAAATGATGATGAGGATGATCAAATGGTATCTTGATGGAATACGCTATCGGGACCAGTTAACCTCAGATGAACCACGTATTTGCAGAAGTATTAAAAACGAGGTAATCAAACTGCAGCCTGTTAATAGCGTGAATTAACAAAAGCCAAACAATTACTTGTGAATCAATTTAATTTTCCTTAATTTTGAATTATGTAGGTACTTCATTTTTTATTTCAATTGGTACTTATCATAAAGAATACACCCTATAATCAATATAAACAGACATATTAGAGTACACAATAACTATATTATATTTGAACTGTGCGGGGATCTCAGTTTGAATCAGCAAAATCACCAATTCGATCATCGAATACTTAACAGCTTATTGAGCTTCTTGAATAGAACGAAAAGAACACACGTATCCCGTAGTGTAAAAAACGAGGTTATCAAACTGCAGCCAGCGTATAAACATGTAAATGAACAGTAGCAAGTCTTATTAAAGTCAGCAGGTTAAGAACCCTACCTCAATGGGACGCCACATGGCGACGTGCCGGCTACTCTATCCTGTTACATAGTATGGAAATGTCAAAACTGACAAATGTTGCAAAACGCCAAGTGAGATAGGTCCCATACATTTTAATAATGACTGGGACACGGTAGCCACTGACGTCGCCATGGCGTCCTAATAAGGCAGGGCTCTCCATCTTAGGCTGGTTTTAGAGTCACGCTGATGCGCGCGCGTAGCAGCATGCACTGAAGTGTGTGTCACTTTAGTGAAATTACTGGGTATATGAGACCTAATAACTGTCGTCTCGATGTAGCAGGCGCAGGGCGGTGCCATACAGTAACTGCTTAGTTACTGTTTGGCACTGAACTGTCTAAGGGCAGACGTGGCTCTTACCATCAGGTGTACGATCTACTCGTCTTGTTACACATTGCAATAAATAAATTTAAAAAAAAAAACACTGCCGGTTTCCCTTGCAGACAGATATTCGCTGTTACAAAAACAGCTATACTTGCTGATACGCGCGCTGACAGCGTGCTTTTCAGCGTGACTCTAAAACCAGCCTTAGAGTTATTATCCTCTCAGGGTGCCTCTCACGACACCGTACTTATCTCACTTATCTGTAGGTGCTTAAGCCTCCAAAATTCCGCCATGATTCTAAAATTTACGACCAGACCGAGAGGTTTTAGCGGACGGCCTTATCTACTTTATCAGAAGATATTGCGAGACGTCGCTAGCCTGTCGTTTAGAAAATAGTTGTCGAATAAGTAGTGTTTCTGTCGGAAAATTAACAAGTGGTTTTATACTCGTAGTGTTTTCTAATATTTTTGAGATATAAACTCGCGCTTATTAAGTATAAAATGTTGTCACAATTGTTTTTCTGTGAAGTAATTGAATGTTATAATTAATGAGTGTTTTTTTAGTTATGTTTTCTTGAGTGGTTTCTGTCGAAAATGTCTCTTTTCGAAAGTATTGTAAACCGAACCGAAATCCCGCCTACAAAACCGAATGGTCACTTTTGAATTTATTTCAAAAGGGCACTGGCTCCTAGAAATACCTACAGCAAAACACATTAGTTTAAAATGTTGTACATATGCTGTATAAACGTCTACCAGTTCCACTAATAATAAAATTTTAGTGTACTAAATATATTCCATATTCACCTTAGGAGTGCTCAGAGATAATGGTGTGTGCACCATGGTGTGCGCGGTTGAAAACGCATCAATGGATTTTAACATGTGTAATAACAGTGGCGCGAATGTGAAATGTGCAGTGACCGTGCAATAGCCATGTGCAACGCAAACACGCATTGGATGAGGTTAGTGTGCACGCCAATTTAAACTCTATAACAATGTCATTAAGCTATAACTATCTCGGGTCTGATTACTGATTACTCGTTACAGTTACCCGTCTTACTTGGGATGTTTAAATAAATAGTTCTTACACATTAAAATTATTACTTTTAGAGGCCATCAACACATGCGATGCCTCTGGATGGTGTTGCAAATGTCCGTTTGCTTGCACCCCCTTTTTTAAAATTAAAATACAAAAAATATAGTCTGAATAATCGTAATGGAATGTAATAGAACGTCAGGAAAGCATCGGCTTTCCCGACGAAGTTTTTCCATTCCTTTGTGACTAAAGACCATCAGGCGAGCTCTGCAATTAAAAATCCAAGTGTTTCGAGTTTACCGTATTAAAAAGGACTTCGTTTCATGACAGGAATAAATGAAATTTTAATATTTAAAAATCTTACTATATTCTAGTAATATTTTTTCAAGATAAATTAACAATTTGTTATCGGTAGTCTAAAAATACATATGTTTATGCTTAATTTTCAGATAAATCAACATAGGATATGTCATCGATAGATGAATTCGTACACTCTTCAGCGTGGCTTATCAAGGTACTATGTCAATATTGTGATCGGTCCAAATAACATGTGTTTGTAACGTAAAAGAATTTAGGCAGGTTAAGTAAGCATTTACTAACATAACATTAATTTTCATTATTGTTAATCCAATTTACTAATATTCCCTCCTTATATGTTGATAAGGGTTTTAGTGCTTTCCGAGGAGTTGGAAACACTGCCAACATCTAGACTGTGTAATGTTAATGTAAATTCCCGAAAACCCAGAAAAATTCATGTACATAGATATTTTTTTTTAGTTTTTTGGATGTTATTAAGGTCAAATACATTGTTTACGTATTAGAATTTAATAAATAGAAAGAAAGAAAAAGACACTTTTCACACACCGTCATCTAGCCCCAAACTCGGCAAAGCTTATAACTATTGGTCAGACAAACTTTTTTGTTAGTATATTGCATAGATATTATAGTTACATAAAACAATTTCCAGACCAATATTTGTATTGATACAAACAGAAACGTTGACTCACATTTGTACAAAATAAAGATACATAGCATATCGCACCTACTGCGCATACACTTCTAACATCGTTATGATATCTGAAAGATACAAATTGGAACATTAGACAGTAGAAGTCATATAAATATCTTGTTTACACACCGATGACTGTACCGTTCATACAGCATATGTTGACGTATGTACTACTTGTAGATCTCAAGATTTTTCTGGGAAAGTGGCATTCTAATATAAATTTTAATGATGATGCTTCATTGAAAAAATACTCGTGGATAGTGTTATTTGGTGTTTACTATCGGTAGCTGATTTTGTAAAATTGGAAATAATGTTTGATCACCCATACAATAATCAGTCCGAAAAAAGTTTTGTTATAAGGTAAAACCTAATTCGACTGGATTTTATAAGACAAGCGGTCGCCTTCGCGGTTTCACACACGCGTAATTTCTTTTTTTCAAATATCCCCCCCTTTCCCCTACATTTCCGGGATCAAAAGTACCGTATGTCACCCAGAGATAGTGAAGCTTTGCAACAGTGAAAAATTATTCAAATCGGTTCAATAGTATAAATTAAATTAGTATTTCATTGAATAGGCTCCGAAGAGCCTATTCAATGAAAACAAACAAATCTCTCCCCTTTATAAATTAGTATAGACTAGACTACTAGAGTATGGTTAAACGTGGAACATAACATTTCTCCGAAATAAAAAGAAACTTATTTCACTATACAAACGAATACACACTTCAAAAATATGTCAATCTATTGTTGCGTTGCGACTTGTGATAAACATCCTTATAAACTTCGAAAATGCCATAGCTTAACGGCGAAGGAAAAAACGATTCCTGATTTAGATGTATAATTTAAATTAATTTTAAATGCTCAATCATAGTCTTGGTGGAGCATGTTTTGAGCGTGGAAATCTTGACAAGACAAATGCATATTCATTTCAAAGATGAATAAAGTTGCGTAACATCGAGTTTAATGTGTTTTCCCATGGCTGCCGTCACAGGTATTATTTTGTAATGGATGTTGATAGCATCAGAGATTAAGATTTGTCGGGTATAAGTAGTTTATTTCAACGCGAATTAAGCGGGCTCCCAGCTTAATTTTACCTACTTAACTTAATAATAAAATATATCCCACACTACACACAGTACCTACATACAAGCTATATGTCGCACAAAGAATAAAGCTTGCTAGTACTAGTGGGTGCTCAACAAACACCAAACATTTTAACTGACCCTTTTATTTAATCGTTTGGTGACATCAAAAAGTAAAATTAAATCAAATTAAAACATATCAGGTAGAGTTACCAACTACAATTTATATTTTCATAAGTTGTATATAATATCCTTTCTGTAAGTAATAATGCCTAAGATGAAATAAAAAAATGGTTTAAATGAATTACCATTGTTTATAGTAGTTACGTTACGTGACTTACGTGGTTAATAACGTGGAAATATACCTGCTCCTCTCGTACTATGCGGTAACTCGTGTTTGTTTACGTATTGCGTTTGTTATGCATCAAAATGCACATAATCAAGTGGACTGCGAATCGCTTTGGGTTAATGCAATTGCCCATAATGCGCTCTCGACGTTTGTATTGACTGCCAAAACTCATCAAACTATGGAATATACCAGTAATAAAGATTTTATTGATACTATAAATGTTCTTGTTTTGGGTAACACTTATTTCGCATCTGCATTTAGCAAAGCTAGTAATTTATACTGTACCGATGACTTGGCCTTTGTCTGTAGTGGGACATTAATTGGCTGATACTTTTTTTTCATTATTTTGGGGTTCCATTTTGAATTTTTGAACATAGACTGGGTTTGTGATCTCCAGCCCGTATTTGATAAGCGTGGTGGATGAAACTTGGCTAATATGTGATTGCGACACACTCACATTTTGTGCTATTAGCATTGATATAGGTATCCACATTTTACTAAGAGTCTTTTGTATGCGATTAGGTAAAAACGAATGCACCCAAATGATCCTAACCCTCTCTACCCAATGACACACATAATTCACTTTCAATTTAAAATTAGTGTTTAGTCGTTGTCGTGTTATGTAGTGGTAGAGCCATGCCGTTTTACAGTACGAGTGAGCCAGCTCGTCCGGTGAAGTATCACCCTCTCACATAACACCAGCGTGAAATAATACTGACTACTATTGTGTTTCGTCTGGTTTGTGAGAGTGTCGGAGGCCCAACACCCGCAACGACTCAGCGATCCCTCTGGTGTTGCAGATGTCCATGGGCGGTGATTGCTCGCCCACGCGACCCGCTGGCTCGTTTGCCGCTTCTGACATAAAAAAAAATGAAAATGCTAGAACGTGTGGTACCTAAATGTCTAAACACAGTCTGCACAGCTAAATTATACTCAAGAATCTTTAGTATTCTCACATAGGTAACCTAAATCCTATTAAGCTTAGTGCAGACGAATGTAACGTGCATGCAAAGTTTTCTCGCCGACAGGATTATGAAACGCGCTCTGAAGAGCGAACACAAACAATGCAGTATGCACTTACGGTTGAAGATGCTACTCATTCGTAGCAGTTCGTATGGACTCACTTTTATTTGATTACAAAGTTTTCGCCCGCAACTTTTGACATGATAACTGCGATATTAACACGCATGCGATTTCTGAAGTGTAATTGTTATAAAGTAGACGAAACAAACAAATGAGCTTTATTTTTCTGTTGTAATTTCCGCTTTTTCTTTTATACTTCCAAATTTTCTTGTGGTATGTGAAGGATTGGTAACATTTCTTTATTGTTGTAATCATACCGCGTCTTGACGTTACGCGCTTCTACATTAGTAATCGGCGCCGCGGTGTTAACTAAGCATTGATGAATAATAAGTAGTTAATAAGAGCATAAATTTTAATTAAATAAATGAGTTTTACTTAACTCTTCCTGCAACAAACTTAATCCTGTAACTGAGAATTTCCCACAGAGCTAATACTAAAAAGAGTTGTCATATCTTGTTATAAATATAGAGATTCATGTGAAGTCAGTTAGTGGGTAGCGAAGAGAGTTACGCAATGCCAATCATTTAAAATAGTTATATATATATATATAACGTTCCTAGCTTATATTAAATGTCCGTTTATAGGTATTTATTAAGTCATCATTGTAGGCTATACGTTTACCTGTACCTGTACAGTTAATGCATAGAATAGACTTTCTCCAAAATTACAAACTAAAGGAAGATAGACTACAATACATAGAGCAAAACTTCTTACTATCTGACCCAAGCTCAAGCGTAACTCATCTACGAGTATAATAAAATGGTGTATGTCGAGGACGTAGAGATTATTTCACTATGTTTGCATGCGTGAGCCTAATCACGAAGCCGCCACGTCGCACGTCATCGATATATCTAGTGAGGCTTATACAATTGCTAATTTAGTATGAGTGGCTATACTATTGTTATAGTGTTACTAGCTTTCAAGTTATTTACTTTTAATATAATAAATCAAGTTATACTGCTTTTGTTTAGATAAGAATGATATCCTAATTAATAATTAATTAATTTTTAAAAGTGAATGGCGAAAATTTTGATGTCTAAAATTGCAGGTATTTTAAAGTATATTTATAATAGTTAAATGGGAGTCTAAATACAATTTTCCGGCACCATTAACTAACTTCAGCTTTTATTTAATGATTATATTTAACCACATTTGTGTAATTGTCTGCCTGACACAAATAAGATCCACATACCTACTGTTAAATACATAAGTTCCTGATAATTTATTAGTCAGACAAAAATAATGCTATATGTTTTTAATGAACAAAAGGACAGTATCTTACATATCAAACAAACAAATGATTAGAAACTTTTATAAAAGTGGTGGAACTGGCCCAAGTGTTGTCCATTAGTCCTAATGCATGAAATGTTTAATTCGTTTTGCTTGAGTACTTGTCTTTTATAACATTTTGGAAAGGTAAAATGAGGAGTTTTTAGCAAAATGTTATGTGTTTGTCACTGCATTTATCACTTTTGTAGCTATAATATTTAGTGTTCCCACTGTCAGATAAGTTCCTGATAATAATCAGTCAGATTAAGATATCCGACTGATTTTTATAGGTACTGTCTTTGAAAACAGAAGACAGCGTCATTGATATTGGACAAATTGTTAGGAACTTAACTTAATATCAGGATAGTGATAAAACTAGGGCTGCCATCACCTAAATTGATGACGCCAGATGAACACGGCAAAAATCCCGGACATTTGGGCGAAATATAATTTTTTCCCCGGACGCCTCTGATACCTACGCCTTAAATCGTTCTATTAACAAGTGTACATCTAATATTGCGTAACAAGTTTAGTAATGTACCCATGAATGCATCCATTAACCAGTACATCGGTAACATCAGGTATCGGGGGCGCAGCGCGGGCGCGAGCGGCATGCGGCCCCGGCAGCAGACTCCCATGGAGGTCGGCTAGCGGCGCGCGCGCAGCCCCCGCGCCCGCAACCCCCGCCCCGCCCCGCTGACGCCATGGAACTCGCCGACGTGCCTCGACATCGACCCCTCGCCTTCGATAAGGTATGTCCAAACATGTTCATCTTATCTCCCACAATTCTGTTTTTTTTTCGAAGGAAAATGCTTTAAAACCTTTCAGGCTAGCGAGAGCTACGGCCAGGTATGGGCACTCGGGATATTCGTCTCACTGCCCACCACCTTCACACCCAAAAAAGAGACAAGTCCGTGCCTAAGTCCTGCTATCCATCGAAGGGAATCATACGTTTGAGAACCATCAAAAAGAAACATTGTGAATGTTTAAAAGTCTAACCGCGAATGCAATTTCTTATGTGATTGCTCGATTTGGCACATTTCCGTTCTGCTCCGCCTCGGTGAAAAGCGGATATAAGTCCGTGTACCGCTGTCTTCTGTTAAATGTTAGATGGAGCTAGTGAGTTGCTTTAACAAATAGGAATTAAGGTGCGAAGATTTGATGTAGTCCGAATGGAGCTTAATACTCTTTAACTTCAAGTCAGTAAATCTCATTTAGAACGTTTGTCTAGATTTAATTGTTATGTTACTTTTGGAAGGTAAATGTTCACAAACAAAAGGGCAGCTCCATTCAACATAGTGTAAACTATAAGAATCATGTAGTTAAGTGAGTAATAATTGTAATAAAATTTGCATTTACCTGTTATTATTTTATACATATTTCCTTGGTTACGGTACTCTATGCCATCATTACCTATTGTGTGCATAAATCTATATAATTGTAATGTTTTGGTTTGCTACGAGATTACTCATGACCACAATGAGAATACAAAGTCAAGATAGGGTAAGTAATATTTGGAAATGCTGGACGACAGCGGCTATCTGTTCTTCTTTTTCTCGTTTTAATAAGTTCTATTTTGAAGGTTAGAAAAGGATAGGAATAAAGGAAAGTGTGATGCCGTGCGGCAAGGTTTGGTGGTGTGTGGGTGTGGTGGTGATCTTAGTCAACTAAGGTTTTACAAAATAGACACTTTTCCCCCAAGTCCAGCTTAAAAGATCCAGTACAATATGGATATAACAATTTTGTAGGTGGTTAACCGACATTATCCCTAAACAACGACTAGCGGTCGCCTCCACTGTTGCACCCGCGCGTATTTCTTTTGTCAATTATCCCTCCCTTATGTCCAAAAGTACCTACCCTATGTCACCCGGGGATAGTGTAGTTTTCAAACAATGAAAAAAAAAATTCAAATCGGTTCAGTATTTTCGAAGCCTATTTAATACAAACAAACAAACAATCAAATCTTTCCTCTTAATAATATTAGTATAGACAAACCAAATACAATGGATACTACGGACTTCAAGTACGGGTTTTAAAAATTCAATAGAGTCTGACATTTCGTAAAAAGGTTCCGTGTTTGAATAAAATATTGGGTCAATGGGGTAAATGAGCATTCCAAATCTATATAGACAAAGACGCATGATGGTAGATTGCTAGTAGAATGCTAGCACTTGCAAGTAATCTTGTGCATTTTTCAGCGAAAAAATCTACAATTTCTAGCCAAAATTCTACCTTACTAACGAGGTAAAGTGATACTATGTTTGACAATTTAATTATTGTTAAAAAAATATTCAATAGTATAGTTAATGGCAGTTCCTATGTATGTTTTATTGTTATAGCTAAGCAATGCTTTAAATTGAGCCTTGTATTAAATACGTCCCCATCCAAGTTTCCATAATAGAATAATCAATAAAAAAATCAAATTGACGTTCAGTTTTCATCACAAGATTAGGTAAAGATTAACGTTGGCACGCAGATTCCAAAGGGACTAACTAGTGTTGTAACAATATGAGGATAACCAAGAAAAACCGCATATAACGCGTTAATTTGACCAAAGTTTTAAACTGATTATAACGTTGATGATATCAGCTAACTGTAACGTGTGGACAAGCCCGAATGTAATAACCTAAAATATTACAAAATCACGCAGCGACTCAGTCTGAAAAGATTTATTATGTTTTCACACACCAGACTACCCATTAGCATATAAGAACTATTTTTCTTTCATCTACTAATTTAATTATTTAGCCGCAATAATCTAAGTGTCACGATCTTACCCATCATGATGGTAATTTCTTTTGACTGAAACTTTATTTGGCATATAAATACAAGAAAAATAAAATCGTAATCACTTCATGTAGCAAATGGTAACCACTTCCTCAATTAATAATTATGTGATCCTGAGTCTTTTCAAGTAAAATTAGTTACTTTTCTTTTTTTAGTCTATCCACTTGCATGTTTTGCAATATTACATGGTTCATTATTGGTTATAATTTACTCTCTCTTCTTCTCTTCTTAATCGGTACCCCAATGCTGAGGATCGTGACTCCGATTTATTTTGCCAATGGTCTGCCTCCATCCCTCCCGGTCGATCGCCTGATGTAAGGCGTCGCAAACCCGTATCTCTAGATGTTCCGAGATTTGATCCGCCCATCGTTTTGGGCTTCTTCCTCTTGGCCTCTTCCCCTCTACTTTTCCCGTCACTATCAATCGCTCTAAGTTATTACCGCCTCTTCTGGCGATGTGACCGAAGTATCTGATTATGCGCTGCAGGTCGAAGAGAGGGGTTGTGCTTTCTGGATTTTGAGCTCTTTTAAGACCGAGACATTTGTACGGTGGGCTGTCCAAGGAATCCTTAGTAGGCGGCGCCAGCGTAATAATAGCTCAATGGCGCCAGCACCACATTTCAAAACTTTGATGGTCCATGTCTCTGCTCCGTAAAGAGCAATGGAGAAAACAAGTGTACGGACGAGATGTATTTTAGTCCTATTTGTGATATTCCTGTCTCTCCATATCTTGCCGAGCTGAGTCATCGCCGTTTTAGCCATCCCAATTCGTCTACGTATCTCAGGTTCACAGGTACCTTTATTAGTAACTACAGAGCCAAGATATTGGAACTGCTCAACGGTATCGTACTCTTGCAGCAGGTTGGTACGCTGTACAACTCCAAAACGGTCGATTACCATTAGTTTGGTCTTACTTTTATTTATGGTGAGACCCATTTGGAGGCTAGTTGTTCCCAGACGATCCAGAAGCTCTGCCATTTCTACTTCGGTTGAAGCGAAGAGGGTGGTGTCATCTGCGTACCGAAGATTCGAGATTTGTTCTCCTCCTATCTTAATGCCGCCCCTCCAGCCTTCCAGTGCCTGACGCATTATGTACTCGCCGTATATATTGAATAGGATAGGAGAAATCACACAACCCTGTCGGACTCCCTTTTGGAAATGGAATCGTTGTGATGTCGCTTCTCCCATCGTCACAGTGCCGTAACCAGACTCGTACAGATTGCGGATGAGTGCTTCAAGGTGAGGTGGAACACCGGTTGCAGCTAAAACTTCCCACAGCTTCTCCCACTTCACGCAGTCAAAGGCTTCCTGATAGTCCACCAAGTATATTAACATGGGAATGTTGAATTCGTAGCATTTCTCCACGATTAGTCGAAGGTTCAGTATTTGCTCACGTGTTCCTTTTCCCTTGACAAACCCTGCTTGTTCTTGTGGGATCTGCCAGTCTAGATACGATCTGAGCCTTTTATTGATCACGTGTAGTAAAATTTTGCTTGCATGTGAGATAAGGGCTATTGTTCGGTAGTTGCTACAATTCCGTATTGATCCTTTTTTGTGGAGGGGAAGTATGGAAGAGTGTATCCAGTCTGATGGCCAGTGTCCAGTTTCCCATATTGAGTTACAGATGTTATGTAACTTGGTAATCCCATTTGGTCCTAAAGCTTTAAGCGCTTCCGCTGTGATTCGGTCTGGTCCCGGAGCCTTATTCCGCTTTAATTTCCGTATTGAGTCTTCTATTTCCGAACGGAGTATGTTAGGTTCGGTGTCTTGTGCTGAGACCTGGGCGTGGATGGGCGAGTTTGTACTCTGTTGGTCCTGATACAGCTCCTCGCAGTATTCTCTCCACCTTTCCGTGACTTGGGCGATGTCATTAAGATGGTTACCGTCTTTGTCGTCTATGATCCAGGAAGATGGTTTAAACTTGTTGGTAATTTGTCGTACTTTCTTGAAAAGATCGGCAGTCTGGTTTCTTTCCGCGTGGCATTCAATATCCTTGCATATGTTCTCAAGGTGTTGGTTCTTGTCTCTTCTGCACATATTACGTATAACTTTGGACAGTTGCATATATTCCTCCACGTGGTCTGACCTTAGATCACTTTTTAGTTCCTTCCTACGATTTAATTTAGATCATGTCGCGTCAGATATCCAATCCTTTCTTGTGTCGGGTTTCATGACTTCAGACTTGAATTGTTGCCACTGTTCTTCGGTGGTCATATTTTCAGGATTGGTACAGATTAATTCTGGCTCGGTTTTTTCCTGAAAATATTTGTATTCAGGCTCCGACAATCTAGTGATCTTTTCTGGTCTCTTTCGTTGTGATTTTAGACGTACCCGCAGATCCGCAACGAGTAGTTGGTGGTCACTGCCACAGTCTGCACCCGGGAAAGTTCTCGTGTTCGTTAATATATAAATATAATTTACTATTGACCATTTATATTTATTAAAACAATAACAAAGAGAACATTAACTCAATCTAAGTTGTAACCAATTCGTTAACGTTCACCATATTGGTCATTTAGTTTTACGCTATTCAGTCAATCAGTTAAAAAATTACCATGCACTTGGTTTTAATGAACCGCTTAAAAATGATGTAACGAAGGGCTTTCCTGTGAACTCTCAATATTTCATGAGGGCTGGGAAAGGTGTCATTAATAAAGCGGTGCTTTCCATATCCGCTCGGCGCTCGCCGCTCCTAACATGTAATTTCAACGACGACAAAACCGTCCGGCCTCTAAGGGATTAAATTGAAATTGCCATGATTTTTTAAAAACTCATTTTTAGCTTGCATTAGTAATAACATCAAGGCCTTCTGTAATTTTTTTGATATTTATAGGATCGATTGGGCTTAGTAATAAGTGACTCTGCGTTGATCGTCACTCAGCCAGTCGCTCTCTCAATTAATTAACCAATCAGTTGTAAACTGCTTAATATAACTAATGTTGGACTTTTCTGTTAAGTAACCCTTAATTTTTCATGTGGGTATGGTTTTTATATCCACTGTGCGCATATGGCTTTCAACATTATTTCAACCAAATTGTCAATCTCAAAAAGAACTATTTTAACTTTAATTTCTAAATATACATTTTGCGCCATAACTTGAAATATCTATGTAATTCCTATGAAAACTACAAATTCTTAATATTTTAGACTATGTCTTGATCGTCAGTCAGACAGTCAATGTAACAATCAACCAGTCAGTGAGTCAGTCAATCAGATGGCCAGCAAGTCAGCCAGCCAGTGAGCCAGTAAGTTAGAATTTGACTATAAAATTGTTCGTATGCCGCTCACGGGGTTGACGTTTACGAAGTACTTTTCTCTTAACCCTCAATTTTTCACGACGGCTGGAAAAGGTGTCATTAATAAGGCGGTGTTTTCATATCCGCTGGGCGCCCGTTGCTTCCAACATTTATTTTTAACGGCGGCAGCCGGTATGGGTGAAAATCGATAGGGCTCCGAGCCGCCTTCTGCACGCCATCGCCGCGTCGTATTCACTACTCGGTTAGGATTTTCTCGTAAATTTTTAAGGTGCCTTCACGTCCCACTATGTGGGGAAGGCCGGCTGTCGAACTTTGTCCTGAGCCTATCAGTCTATTATTGGACTTTCTTTGTGTTTACTTTCTTTACTGTTATGTACTATACTAAAATAAAACAAAGTAAATAATAATCAGTTTAACAGTTTTCTTCTCTCTTCTACTTCTCTCTTTATAAATAGTGTTTCAGTTAACAGACAAGCACCGATGGTGGTGCTCTTTTCCATCGAAATACTTTTCACCGAGAAACTGAGAAGCTATAAGCTTATAGTCTTTGAACCTTTGTCCTGTTAGGTGCATAGAATTTTTTACCCATTTCTGATGTTTTCCAAACAAAGTGAGTATTGGAAGTTTATTCGTTGGACCTTTTTTCATCCTGTTATTTATTGATTGCGATAATATTGCAAATTTTAAGAGTTAAAGCATTTGTGATTGAGAGTTCAAAATTCCGGTAATGTCTCATCATTAAACTCTCGTTCTATAATGTCGAATGTCCGTAACCTTGGGCATAATTTGTCTCCTGTGGCCACTCACGCACCGTGGTCGCGTCATAGTGTAGAAATGGAAGTAGTAAGGCGGAAAATTAATCAAGTTAGATGAAAGTTTTGCGTCCATAGGCTTTGGGCTATATGGTACTGATTGAAAATCAATGGCAAAAAGAAGGACTTGTGGTTAGAGGTATTTTTTATTCAGTCTCATATGTAGAAGGCAGTACTTAGTGTGCAATTACCACAAAATACTAAAGTTTCTTGTATCTTAAAAATAGGGGATAGGAAACAGTAAAAGCAACTAAGCAACATTTTATAATTAAATAAAAGCACAAAATACCACATCACCAGCCGATGTCACCTCACTGTCATCTTACACGTGGTCCAAAACCCGGGTTCATCGACCCCCATTAAAGCAATTACGCAAAGGAAGCGACGATCAATTGTCGCGGCGAGAACACAACTCACTAATTACACGTCGTGTTGATGTCTTTGATTTACAACTCGACTACCCACATGCGGCCATTATGGCCGTAACCGTCGCAGCCTTTGTGTCCCACTGACACACAATGCCCTAGGGTGGAACAATCAAATATATTTGATTCCGGGAAGGTTATACGCTGACG